>CM038217.1:81303995-81965771 GCA_021442155.1 Cymbidium sinense | reverse complement strand
GTGTTAATTATAGGCTCATTGACTTGATTAGCAAGATTTCAGCAAATTTGCCTCTGTCTTTATTTTCTTGTGGAGGGATTATATGCTTGTATGCTTTCTTTTCTTGGATATGCCTTTTCATGAGGTTCTGGCTAAGATGGCTCATTCTCTTATGTTTATGTATTCTCATGTCAGGATGACTATATTGATGATACTTCTCTTGAATGGGACACCTTATCAATCAGCTCTTTGCAATTTCCTCTCTATATTAGTTGATTTGATTTGTTCAGTTGGGGTTCAAGCTCAGTTGGGGTTCATTCTTGATTCAATTGCTCAATTGATTGGGGTTCAAGTTCATGTTATTGGTCTTAGTTGAGCTTGGCTGAGTTGATTCAGTTGAATTCAGATTTATTGGATTCAGTTAGTTGTTGAGAGTTGATTAATTATCATTCAAGATTGAGATTTAGATTTGATTCAAGTTCAATTGTTCATTTAACCTGTTCAAGTTAATTCATTCATTGATTTTCTGATTCTTGATTCATGTTGATTCAGTTGATTATTCAGTTTCAATTCATTGATTCAGGTTAGATTGATTCAAATTGATTTAAGTTTAGTTTAAGTTTAAAATTTAAGTTTAGGATTTAGTTTTAGTTAGGGATTTTTTAGGTTTAAATTTAGGATTTAAAGTTTAGGTTGATTTAAGTTTGTTTAAGTTTAAGTTAGATTATTAAAGGATTTAGGTTTAATTTAAAATTAAAATTAAATTATAGTTGGATTTAAAGTTTAAATTAAATTTAATTTAGGTTTTAGATTAAATTGTTAAATTTAAATAAAGTTTAGGGTTTAGAACAAAATTTAAAAATTGAGTTAAAATTAGAATTTAAATTTAGGATTTAAATTAAGTAATTAGTTTGTTTAAATTTAAAATTAAAGTATCCATCGAAGAGTATTAATAATAAGATCATAATATGTAACATTTCTAATCACAACTTTCCCTTCTTCAATTTAGATTAGTAAAAGTTGGATTAGAATGAATGTCAATCTTGGGATTTGGAGAAGTAGAAGTAGTACCATTATGAGCACAAATAGGTCATTAGTTTTGTTCATTTTAGCCTTATTCAAATTTTCATTCAAATTATCATTAAAATTTTCATGCTCATCAATTATAAGAGGCAAAGAAACTTGAATAGATTCATTAGTGAGAATTTTTTTCACTCTTTTAAATTTGAATTATCTTGAAAAGGCAAGTTTCATGTAAAGAAGGATTGATTGACAAACCGATTCAACATTAGTAATATCTTTGAGATTAGATTAAGTGGTGGGAGTAGCATTATTGAGAATATCGATTGGATTCCAAGGAGGTTAATATTACCATTTGAGTTGGCTTTAGGCACATCAATAGGTTTATTGACTTTACCATTAGTAGAATTAAGATCATTCATAATTTTCTTTTAGATGTGGGTGAAGCACAAAGCACTCGAGTTATCATGCTGAATTTTACGTGAACAAAAGCGGAAAGTTTTCAAATTCAACTTTTGAAAATAACCAAAATTTTTTGCCAATCAAACTTCCTTAAGATGTTTTTAGAAATATCAAGTTCAAGGTATACAAATAGAATCTTGATCTGACGATCAATTTGAAGCGTAAAAAAGCCCCAACAATAAATAAAACCAATTAAAATAAATAAACCTAAAATAAATAAACTAAACTAAATAAAATAAAGTAAACATAAATAAAATAAAAATAAAATAAATTAAAATAAACTAAATAAACCTAAACCTACTAGTTTACTTAATTTAAAAAAAAACTTAAACCTTAAGCTAACCTTAAACCCTAAACCCTAAAAATAAACTAAAAAAATCTAAACCTACTAGTTTACGTAATTTAAAAGTAAACCTAAACTAAAATGTGAACACTAAACCTAGAACCTAAACCCTAAATCTAAAATAAATAAAAAGTAAAAAACCTAACCATAAACCCTAAATCTTAAACCTAAACCCTACTTTACCACCTACAAACCTGATCCTACCTGAGCCCTGACCACCCAAATAATCCTAAACCTGATCATACCACAAACTCACTATCATGAGCCTACCCTGATCTAACTGAGCTAATCCACTTAAACTTGAGACCTAAAGATCCAACCTAAATATAAAATTAAACTCACTAAAGATCTCTAACTTAAGCTATTACTAAATGAGAACACTAAGATAAATGAGCTAGATAAATCTATTAGGTTAGATAAAAATAAATACAAAAATGATAAAATAAACTAAAGATAAATAAAAATACTAAAATGATAAACTAGGTACCAAATGACCTAGGCCAATTTTTTTAAAGATTGATAGATCCTGAGAAACCTTGATTCACCGATCCAAAGACCTGACTCTCTACTAGGCCTGTCACACTAAACCTACCTAAACCAAAAAAAAAACTAACTGACCACAAACAAAACATAAATCATAAATTAAATTCTATTCACACCAAATTTAACACTAAACCATAAACCCAAACCTAAAACCCTAAAATCAAACCTAAATTAAACTCAAACACCCAAATCCAAAAACCCAACCCAAGCCAAGATACTAAACACTAAACACTAAACCTTAAATAACTATAAAACCCTAAACCCTAAGGCAGGATGGTGTTAATTATAGGCTCATTGACTTGATTAGCAAGATTTGAGAGTTGCCTCTGTCTTTGGAGGGATTATATTTGGTATGCTTTCTTTTCTTGGATATGCCTTTTCATGAGGTTCTGGCTAAGATGGCTCATTCTCTTATGTTTATGTTTTCTCATGTCGATGACTATATTGATGATACTTCTCTTGAATGGGACACCTTATCAATCTCTTTGCAATTTCCTCTCTATTAGTTGATTATTCAGTTCATTGAGTTGATTGAGTTCAATTCAAAATTCAAGTTCAGTTAAATTCAAATTCAATTTTGATTCCAGTTCAGGTTCAGGGATTGATTCAAATTGGGTTGATTTGATTCAAATTCAAATTGTTCAATTTAGCAAGTTCAATTCAGAGATTCAAATTGATTCAAATTCCTTTAATTAATTCAATTGATTCGTTCAATTCAAATTTGATTCAAATTCAGTTCAATTCAAATTTAAATTTAGTTCATTTATTGAGATTCAAAATTTAAAATTCAAATTCAGTTTAAATTTTAATTTAGATTTAAATTTAGATTTAAATTTAAATTTAATTAGGATTTTAGTATTTTTTTAAATTTAAAATTTAAATTTAAGATTTAGGGGATTTTGAATTTAGATTTAGGATTTAATTTAAATTTAAAATTTAAGTTTAAGATTTAGATTTTAATTTGATTTATAATTTAGTTTTAATTTGAGTTTGAGTTTAGGTTTAGGATTTAAATTCATTTGATTTAAGATTTAGGTTTAGGTTTCAAATTTAGATTAGGTTTCAAGTTTAGGTTTAGATTCAGGTTAGGTTTGATTTGATTATTCAGGGTTTAGATTAAGTTTAGGGTTTAGTTTAGTTATTCAATTCATTGATTTTAGGTTTAGGTTTAAATTGATTTAGTTTTTAAGAATAGAGGAGAGAATTTTATTGTCAGAGAATTACAAGGTCAGAGATAATTCTCTTAACTACTCAAGAGCTACATTGACTAGAAATCTCTATGTAATACAACAAAAGCAAGGAAACTAAATAAAGAAGAAAAAGATCAAAATAAATAAGGAACAACATAGGAAACATGATGACAAAGCCCACTACTAGAGTTAGAAGCCTTTTGAGGTTAGAATCCACATCGAGAATGCAAAACCTACAAAGAATTTGTAAAAGAAACTGCAACTAGAAATTGTAATTAACAACTAGAAAATCAAGCTTTAGCATAATAAAGTGCAATATAAGAGAGAAGTCTTTTGAGAGTTACACAATCCCATCCAGAACTTGAACCTATAAAAGAAGCAACTATAAATTATAACTAGCATAGAGAATTTCTAATAAGAGAATTAAATATAAGGAAAATATTAAATAAAATAAAGAGAAATAAGAAAATAAAGGGTTTACAACCTCTGTAATGCCAAAAGACCATTATTTATGAGGAAGAACCAGATCTAGTAGATCTGGTCGAGTTCTGTGGAAACATTTTTGCTTTGAAAGAATTCTTTTTTGAAAAGTTTGAAATATTTGATTTTATCCAAAGTATCACCATCGAAGGTGATTAGAGGTATTAATAATAATAATAGAACATTTCTAATTTCCCTTCTTCAATTTGATTAAAGTGAAAAGTTGGATTAGAATGAATGTCAATCTTGGGATTTGGAGAGAAGAGGAAGTAGTACCATTATGAGCACAAATACGGTCAGAGTTTTGTTCAGATTTTTAGCCTTATTCAAATTTTCATTCAAATTATCATTAAAATTTTCATGCTCATCAATTATAAGAGGCAAAGAAACTTGAATAGATTCATTGGTGAGGGAATCAACATTTTTCAGCCTCTTTTAAATTTGAATTATCTTGAAAAGGCAAGTTTCATGTAAAGAAGGATTGATTGACAAACCATCGATTCAACATTAGTAATATCTTTGATAGATTAGATTAATGGTGGGAGTAGCATTATTGAGAATATCGATTGGATTCCAAGGAGGCTGAAATAATATTACCAGTTGGCTTTAGGCACATCAATAGGTTTATTGACTTTACCATTAGGTGAGTAGAATTAAGATCATTCATAATTTTCTTTTTTTAGATGTGGGTGAAGCACAAAGCACTCGAGTTATCATGCGGTGAATTTTAAATGAACAAAAGCTGGAAAGTTTTCAAATTCAACTTTTGAAAATAACCAAAATTTTTTTGAGCCAATCCAAACTTCCTTAAGATGTTTTAGAAATATCAAGTTCAAATTTAAACAATAGAAATGCGTGATCTTACTGGCGATCAATTTGAGGCCGAGAAAGAGCCCCAACAATAAATAAAACAGTTAAAATAAATAAACCTAAAATAAATAAACTAAATAAAATAAAATAAACAAAAATAAAAATAAAATAAATTAAAATAAACTAAATAAACCTAAACTCTAGTTTACTTAATTTAAAAAAAACTTAAACCAGATTGCAAATCAAACCTAAAATAAACTAAAAATCTAAACCTACTGGTTTAATTTAAAATAAACCTAAACTAAAATGAACACTAAACCTAGAACCTAAATAAATCAAAATAAATAAAAGTAAAACCCTAAAACCTAAATCTTAACTAAACCCTAACTTAAATACCTGATCCAACTTCTAAAATAACCCCAAAGATCAATTATCATAGCCTAACCCTGAATCATAGAAACCCTATCTGAGCTAAAAACAAAATCCTACCAACTTAATGATTGAAAAAATCCAAACCTAAAAGAATGATATAAATTAGGAATGAAATGAGTGATTTAGGCTTCCTAAAATGATAGATAAGAGCTTCTAAAGATAAATGAGTAATAATAAATTTAATTCAATTAAATAAAAATAAACAAACAAATGATAAATGAGCTAAATATAAAATAAACTAAATAAATAAGATGAAACCAAAATTCCTAAACTGAGTTGCTTATTTAAAAGATCCTGATCTTAAATTGAGCATGAGAGAGGTAAAATAGATCCTGAGCCATAAACCAAGATTAAACATAAAACCCTATTCACACTAAAATTCATAAACCTAAATTAAAAAAAATTAAATAAATCAGACCAAAACATAAATCATAAAACCCAAAAATTCTAATAAATTTAATTAGCTAAACTAAAACCTGAAAACCCAAACTAAAACCAAACCTAAATCAAAACTCAAAACCTAAATCAAAAATAAACAAACCCAAGATACTAAAACACTAAACCTTCAGATAAACCAAACCCTAAGGCTGGGATTGTTGAATTTCATTGACTTATTAGAGATTTCAGCAAGTTGCCTCTTTATTTTCTTGTGGAGGATTATATCTTTGGTATGCTTTCTTTTCTTGGATATGCCTTTTCATGAGGTTCTAAATGGCTCATTCTCTTATGTTTATGTATTCTCATGGGATGACTATATTGATGATACTTCTCTTGAATGGGACACCTTATCAATAAGCTCTTTGCAATTTCCTGTCTATATTAGTTGATTAGGTTGAGATTGATTCAGTTTGTTCAATTTAGGATTCAATTGTTCAATTCAGTTCAATTGATTGATTCATGTTATTAATTCAATTAGTTAAACATAGAGTTCAATTCAGTTGAGATTCATTGATTCAGTTGAGTTCCATTCAGATTGATTCAAATTGGTTCAAGTTGATTCATTCATTGATTCAAGTTGATTGATAAAAAGATTCAGTTCAATTCAATTAGATTGATTCTCAGTTGATTCGATTGATTCAGATTCAATATTTAAATTCAGTTGATTGATTCAGTTCAAATTCATTGATTGATTTAGATTCAATTCAATTGATTGGATTTGATTTAAGTTTAGATTTAGGATTTAAAATTTAGGATTTAGATTTAAATTTGATTTAGATTTAGGAATTTAAGTTTAGATTTAAAATTTAAATTTAAGTTTGATTTTAAATTCAATTTGATTTAAATTTAAGTTTAATTTGATTTAGAGATTTAAATGATTAAAATTTAAATTCATAGTTTAGGTTTAGAGTTAATTGATTTATAGTTTAAAGTTTCTTTAGATTTGTTTATTGATTTAATTTGAGTTTAGGTTTAATTCAGTTTAGGATTGATTTAGGATTTAAAGTTTAGGATTTAGAGTTAGTTTGAGTTTTAGTTTTAGGTTTAAAGTTAGTTAATTTGGATTAGGTTTAGAGTTTAAGGTTTAGTTAATTGATTCAGATTTAAATTCAGGATTGATTCATATTAGGATTTAAATTAGTTAAATTAATTAAATCTGAGGAAAATTTTATCAAAATCAAAGTCAAAAGATAATTCTCTCTTTCACTCAAAGAAATTCATTCCTAGAGAGAAATTCCTATGTAATACAACAAAAGCAAGGAAACTAAATAAAGAAGAAAAGATCAGAAATAAATAAGGAACAACATAGGAAACATGATGATAAAAAACTCTAGAGTTAGAAATTTTGAGTTCGAATCCACATCGAGAATGCAAAACCTACAAGGAATTTGTAAAAGAAACTTGCTAACAACTAGAAATTGTAATTAGCACAACTAGAGAAAATCAAGCTTTAGCACATAATAAAGTGCAATATAAGAGAGTCTTTTGAGAGTTACACAATCCCATCAGAAAAGCAAAACTTCAAGAACCTATAAAAGAAACTTGCAAGCAACTATAAATTATAACTAGCATAAGAGAATTTCTAATAAGAGAATTAAATATAAGGAAAATATTAAATAAAATAAAGAAATAAGAAAATAAAGGGTTTACAACCTCTGTTGCCAAAGACCATTATTTATGAGGAAGAAGGATCTAGTAGATCGATTCAGTTATTAAACATTTTTGCTTTGAAAGAATTCTTTTTGAAAGCAGTTTGAAATATTTGATTTTTATCCAAAGTATCACCATGAGGGTTAGAGTATTAATAGATCATAATATCAACATTTCTAATCACAACTTTCCTTCTTCAATTTGATAAGGCGAAAAGTTGGATTAGAATGAATGTCAATCTTGGGATTTGGAGAAGTAGAGGAAGTAGTACCATTATGAGCACAAATACTCAAATTCAGTTTTGTTGATTTTAGCCTTATTCAAATTTTCATTCAAATTATCATTAAAATTTTCATGCTCATCAATTATAAGAGGCAAAGAAACTTGAATAGATTCATTAGTGAGGGAATCAACATTTTTCAGCCTCTTTTAAATTTGAATTATCTTGAAAAGGCAAGTTTCATGTAAAGAAGGATTGATTGACAAACCATCGATTCAACATTAGTAATATCTTTGACGATTAGATTAAGTGGTGGGAGTAGCATTATTGAGAATATCGATTGGATTCCAAGGAGTGAAATAATATTACCATTTGAGTTGGCTTTAGGCACATCAATATTGACTTTACCATTAGGTAGTAAATTAAGATCATTCATAATTTTCTTTTTAGATGTGGGTGAAGCACAAAGCACTGAGTTATCATTAGTGAATTTTCGGTGAACAAAAGCGGAAAGTTTTCAAATTCAACTTTTGAAAATAACCAAAATTTTTGAGCCAATCAAACTTCCTTAAGATGTTTTTTAGAAATATCAAGTTCAACCAGTATACAAGCAATAGAAGTATTGATCTTACAATGGCACGATCAATTTCGGCCGAGAAAGAGCCCAACAATAAATTAATATAGTGAATCCTCATATTGAGAAAATCCAACCACGAATAATTGATTCTCTTTTATGTCAAAAGGGAGACCACTTTAAAATATGCATTTGGCAATTGAATACAAAATAAGATTGATAGAAAACTCTTGAGTAATCCAAATAATAGTTAAGTAAGTTGAATCAAAATATGTCTAGGATCGATCAAATTGAAATCACCAGTTTAAGATTGTGAAAAAAGAATGAGTATTGTCCAAATTTGGGCGGTGTAATGAAAATTTCCAACCAAAGTAAATTTGTATGGCTTTGCGAGCTTCTCATCAAGATCGGACATGATCGGGGTGGAAATCAGTCAATTCGTCAAATCAAGAAAGGCTCTTACAGAGAGCATCCTTAAAGGATTTAATAAGACACAGAGGACATTAGATTCTAGAATACCCATGAGATCTAATGCCCAGATCAAAAAAAAAGAGCGATTCTTGACCAATGGAACATTCACCATCTTAGAGCTACACAACAACATCGTGTAAAATTTAAACCAAATCTGATTGATCAAGATTGGTGAAGAATTACCAGTGAGAAGAAATCACTCCAAAGGGAAAATTTATAAAGTGCCACGAGAGAGGAGGTGAGTTTAGTCAGTTCAAGTTCAATTTAGTTGAGTTCAAGTTGATTGAGTTAGGTTATTCCAGTTGTTGATTCAATTTCGTTTAAATTTAAATTGATTTGAGTTGATTCAGTTGATTCATAAGATTTAAGTTGATTCATATTCAATTTAAATTGAGATTGATTTTCAATTCAGTTGATTCAAATTGATTGATTGATTCAATTGATTCAGTTCAAATTTAATTGATTCAATTCTGATTTAATTGATTCAGATTGATTCAGATTCAGATTCCAATAAATTCAATGATTGATTCAAGTTGATTGATTGATTGATTCAGATTCAATTAAATTCAAATTCAATTGATTTCGTTTCAATTCAAATTGTTCAATTGAGTTTAGATTCAGCAAAATTTAGTTAAATTGATTGATTTAAATTCAGTATTTAATTGATTCAATTAAAGTTCAACAATTCAGTTAGATGATTCATATTCAATTGATTAAATTCAATTGAGATTGATTCGAATCAATTCAATTCAAGATTCTAGATTTAAATTTCTGATTCAGATTTAAAATTCGATTTGAGTTTTAAATTCAAATTGAGTTCATTCAATTGATTGTTGATTTCAGATTCAAATTGATGATTGATTCATATTCAAATTCAATTGATTCAAATTCAATTTAGATTCAATTTAATTTAATTCGAATGATTATTCATTAATTCAATTCAGATTGATTAATTCAATTCAAATTGATTGTTTAATTCAAATTGATTCAAATTGATTCCTTCAATTTAGAATTCAAAATTCAGGAAGATTCAATTGATTCAATTGATTCGATTCAATTCAAAGATTCAATTCAATTCAATTCAATTGATTAAAATTAAAGATTCAATTGATTGAAATTCAAATTGATTGATTGATTCCAATTCAAGTGATTGGGATTGATTGATTTAGGTTTGAGTGATTCAAAATAATTCAGTTTAAATTGATTCAAATTGATTGATTGATTGAGATTTAATTCAATTGATTCAAGATTGATTGATTTAGATTCAGTTCAGATTCATGATTGTTCAATTTAAGTTTAATTCATGATTGATTCAAATTAGATTTAGGTTGATTCGATTCAAGATTGATTCATGTTGATTGATTCATTGATTCAAGATTGATTGATTCAATTCAAGTTTAGTTAATTGATTGATTGATTGATTCAGTTGAGTTAAATTCATGATTTAGTTCAAATTTGATTTAAGTTGATTCAAATTTCAGTTGATTTATTCAAAGATTGATTCAATTCAAAATTGATTCATATTCGATTCTAGATTCAATTGATTCTGATTCCTTGTTCAAATTGGATTTAATTGAGTTGATTCAGTTGATTCAAATTGTTTTAGGTTTAAGTTGATTCATATTGATTGATTGATTGAGTTAATTGATTCAAGTCAGTTCAAGTTAATTGATTCAGTGATTCAGTTAATTCAGATTCAATTAGATTGAGTTGATTCGATTGATTCAGTTGAAATGATTGATTGATTTAAATTGAGTTCAAGATTTAATTCAATTCAGTTGATTCAGTTGATTGATTTAGTATTCAAGTTTAGATTGATTGATTCAGGTTCAATTTAATTCAGTTGATTCAGTTCAATTGATTCATAATATTCATATTCAGATTGATTCAATTGATTGATTTAATTGATTCAGTTCAAATTAGTTCAGATTCTAAGTGTTAATTGAGTTCATATTGATTGATTTAAATTGAGATTCAGTTAGTTAATTCAGTTGATTAGTCTGATTCAAAATGAGATTTGAGATTCTGTTGATTGTTCAAGTTCAAGATTGATTGATTCAGATTGATTGATTCAGTTGATTCAAATTAGTTCAAGATTCAGTTAAAATTGATTGAGTTCAGATTTAATTTCAGATTTAATTTCATATTGAGTTCAAGTTCAATTTAGGTTAGTTCAATTGATTTAGATTCAGATTGATTCATTGATTTATATTGATTCATTGAGTTGATTGATTCATTCAACTTCATTGATTCAAGATTCAGATTGAGTTCAAGTTGATTCAATTGATTCAGTTCAGGTTCATATTGTTAAAGTTTTAAATTTCAATTCAGCTTAGCTCGAGTTGATTTAGGGTTCAAGAATATGATTCAGTTCAATTAGATTGATTTGATTCAAGTTCAAGTTGAGTTAGTCTGATTGATTCAGTTAAATTTATTGATTCAATTGTTTAGATTCAATTGATTGTTTAGATTTGAGTTCATTCAAATTCGTTCAGTTAAAATTCAAGTTTAGATTGATTCAGATTTTAGGTTCAAGATTCAAGTTTAGGTTCAATTCAGTTCAATTCAATTGTTCAAAGTTAAAATTCAAGTTTAGATTGAGTTGATTCCAGTTGTTTAGATTCAGTTGAGTTGATTTAGGTCCAGTTCAGAATTGATTCAATTCAAATTTAGTTGATTTTGATTCGAGTTCAAGATTTAGATTAGTTGATTCAAATTCGATTCAATTGATTCATTAATTCAAATTTGATTAGATTGTTTAATTGAGATTAGATTTCAATTGATTTCTTAATTCAGTTTTTAGATATTGATTGATTGATTCAATTCAAGATTTAAATTTGAGATTTGATTGATTTAGATTTATGAGATTTCAATTGAGTTTAGATTTAGTTTATTCTGAGTTTAGTTGTTCGATTCAAATTAGGAGTCAGATTTCATTCGATTGATTGATTGATTCATGTTGATTCATTTAATTTGATTGATTTAGGTCAATTGATTGATTGATTCAATTCAATTTAATTCAGATTGGCTTCATTTGATTCATGATTGATTGAGTTGATTCAGTTGAGTTCAATTGATTGATTTAGTTGAGTTGATTTAAATTGAGTTCAAGTTTAGGTTCAGTTCGATTGATTTTGGTTTAGGTTCAATTCAGTTCAATTGAATTGATTCAGTTCAATTAGGTTGATTTAGTTATTATTCAGTTGATTGAGTTCTCTCTTTTGATTTCAATTTCTTTGAGTTTGGCCAATAATATCCTTAAAAGGCCAATTTGATGTATAGTCATAAAAGGTTACATCTGTTTCATTCTAATGGTGCAAGGAGTTTCCCCAAATTTGGGTCATTAGACAACACAATCGTCACACATTGATCGCATTCATCAGCGATACAAAAATAACAAATCTATAAAAAAAACCGGCCAAATCATCCAAACGACCATCAAATTTCTTCCATTGGAATATAATGAACATAATCAAAAGTAAAAATAAACTGAAAGAAGTCTCTAAATGCTCAGACTCTCAAAGTACAGAAACACAGATGCAAAATAACACCCAGAAATCATCCAAGCAGCCACCAAATTACTTCCATTGGAATGCCCTAAACATAAACTCAAAAAATAGGCAAAATAAGCTGGAAAAAAGGTCTTAAATGATCTGTACCCAGAAAATATAAGTCTGAAATCAAATGTCTAGCGACCTCGTTGCTTCCATTGGAATGCCACAAATGATGCCTCAAAAGAAAATAGAAATAGATGCCAAAATAACCCCAAAACCATCCGACCTCAAATTCCTTCCATTGGAAAAAATGAACATAATAAAAAATTAGGCAAAATAAATTGAAAAATGAAGTCCCTAAATGATCTGTACTCTCCAAAGAGGTACAAAGAGTACAGATATAAAATACCCACCAGAAACCATCCAAATAGCCTCCAAATGATTCCATTGTAATGCCTAAACATAATCAAAACAAAGCAAAATAAATGGAAAAAAGAATTTGCTTTACCTCAAAGTCTGATCTGAGATGCAAAAAAACTACCATAAATCATCCAAAGACCATCAAATTATTTTCATTGGAATGAACATAATCAAAAGAAATAGACAAAATAAAGCGGAAAAGAGGCCAAATGATTTGTACTCAAAGAATAGAATCAGATGCAAAAAAAATACGAAATCATCCAAGTATCAAATTGCTTCCATTGGAATGCCTAAACATAATCTCAAAATTGCAAAATAAATGAAAAAGAAGTCCTAAATGCTACTTTGAAAGATGAGAAATGAGATGCAAAATAATACTAAAAGTAAAAATTCAACAAAAAAGTATGTTTGAGGATGTAATGAACATATTCTCTTGAGACGGAGAATATCACTAACAAATCGTAGAAAAATTGCACGAGAAATATTACCGATGAATTTCTATTTAATACATCCTCAGCTAAATTGGTCGCTATTTCCTCAACGTTCTCCATATTCATGGTTCTTTTGTAAAAAAGAAATGAGATTTTTTATTTCTCTTCTGAGCTCGTTTTGCCTAAAAAAACTAACCTTAAACCCTAAATCTGTCTATATATTTCTTTTAAATTTCTCTCGCACATTCCAACGACGCTTACGGGTCGGGTCGGGCCGGGGGAAGTGTAAATGGCGTCGTGAATACACCATCCCTTTCGACCCCTCGGTTGAGCAGAGCATCAGCAATCAGGGAAAATGGCGACTTCGTGGTAGGGTTGGATGGTGGCATGTCTATGAGAAATGAGCGGAAGGAAAAGCCGGGAAACATGCAGTCAATCGAGGTCGCATGGCGGACATCGGAGGATCGATGATGTCAAGATGACGTTGAGATCGAGCGATGGCGAGAGGTGAATCGGCGAGGCACCATCAACGAGGGGTTGGGCCTTAGGCATTTGGTTGAAAACATTAAGGAATAAGGTGGCGAAGGTGGGAGGCCAGCGTCCCATGACAGTGTGATCCACCGTCAGAGTGGTGGAGGAATTGCCTCATTTGATGAGGTGATGACATGGAAACTAGGAGAAAAGAGGTGTGTATAGCATATAAGGTGTGTATAACATATAAGAAATATATGTTATTTTTATAAAATTTCTAAAAAAAATAGATTTAGTAGATGTGATCAATTTTTTGGGTTGGATTTGAACTAAATAAATGTCTAATCTATTACTTTTTTGGAGATATATATACAAATGGGTCACTCGATTTTGTTATGAACAAATATAAAGGTGAGTGAAGCACTATAAAAGCCTTTGTAATCAAATTCAAAATCAAAATTATGATTAATTAATATGGCAATATTATTAAATCAATTACAAGAAGAATTGAAGTGACATCAAGAAAATCAAATGGCATTTTATGAGTTAAATAGTAAATGACAATAGAGGGCATTCAAAAAAAAATGACTAATCAAGATCTATATGATATTTATAAAGAGTTTCTTTATTATCTCAAAAGTTTAAATAAAAGATATTAAAAATAAAATTTATATAATTCTATAAAATTATTATTTTACATAAAAGAAAACACTTAAGGATAACTTTCTTACATGTGAAGGACTTGAAGAATTGACAAGTTCTTGAATTGAATGATAAGTGATGACTTATAATTTCTTCTAACAATGCTTTAATCATAGAATTAAGAATAGAGATTAATCCATGGTGATAAGTCCCTCAAGCAAATTTTATCATTTTTTTTTTTTTTGAAGCTCAAAGACTCTCTTAGCAATATTTATTTTCTCTATCATAAGATTAAGTTGAAGGTTACAAACCATTGCCTTTATTTATTCAAAATCTTTAGTAAATTTAATTTCAAGCTAATGAGTTTTGCCAGAAGTAATTGAATTAACACTAAATCACTTCATCCTCAACACTTCAACAAATACGAATCTCAACTTGATTCTTATGAACAACTTCTTTTCTTTCTTTGAACTATTGGAGGCATCAACATATACATTATCTCTCGATTGATGACCTTAAATGATTGACAACTAGCCCATTTTAAAAGTTGGCAACTCATTTGGCACAATTATAGTTAGACTTATTAGTATATTTATTGATTTAATCAAGATGTTTAGACAAGGTCTTCTATTGTCTATTTCTAGGAGGGTTGTTGAAAAATATCAATTATAGTGGAAATCTCAATGGAAACTTTAATTTTCTTTTCCTCATCAACATTCTCAATTTGTTCTACTTAATTTTTTAAATACATGTGATTGAAGATTAATCTTTGACCTTATGCTTTTCATGTTTATTATAGCTCTCTAGTAACATTACAAAATCTTCTTTGCTAGAATTAATACTTCTTGATTTTCTTTGTCTTCAAATTTGAGAAAAACTAGACTAAGATCTTTAGAAAGAAGCATTATAGACCCAAAGTTGCCATATAAGTGTTTGTCAAATCCATAGAATCAATCTTAATTGATATACCAATTCATTAAAATAATATTTTTATTATATTATTCATTTATGATTTTAAGAGAAAAAAAAGAACTAATATACACCAATGTCATCTAAAGAGTTAGATCAATATTGTTAATCACTTTCGGTTCAAGTATAATACAAATTGACTAGTTAAAGAGGATCAATTCACTATCAAGATCAAATCAACAAAGAAGAAGATCATCTCATTAACGAGTTCATGTTATCTAAGATATTTGACACATTTCTTCAATATCAATAAAACTTTTACTCATTGAGATCACTTGAAATTTACATAACAATGGCTTCAATTGAAGTTGTTTTTAGAATGCATTATATATTCTTATTTTTAATTAGAAAACCATAAGCTAATTTGGCTTATTTAATTTCCTACAATGCTTGTTAAACTTTGTTATGTAATTTTACTTATATCATTAATCGATATGCAATGTTTGATCATTGTAATGTTTTCATGTAGCATTGCATATTGATCTTAACATATAAATAGAGAGGTCAGATTGTGGGTCTTTAAGTATCAAGTCATACTCATATTTAAAATTTGATAAAATTATAGAGCTTCTCTCTAAGATTTCTCTCTCCTTTTGTCTCTCTTTAACTTAATCCATACTTGTTATAAGTGAAGTTTTAATGTCACTTAAAAAAAAATCTAAGTCCAAAATCATCAAGGATGGTAAATTTGATGTCACTTTAATCTTTAAATTGCACATCTAATTTGCCACTTTCAATAAGGAATGTGAACATACTATAAGAGTGGGATACTAATTAAAATAAATATCCATTGATGCAAAATTCAAAATTATATTAATTCAAGTGCAAGGAATATAAAATTAAAATAAATATTTTCTTATCGAAATCATTTTTTTCAAAATTTAAACTTATAGCTTCTATTTTGAAAAATTAATGGTATTACTAAATAGCATTACCAATCCTAAGATAATTTGAGTAGATGCAACTACTTGCATTCAATAGATTATTTGATATAGTCCCCACCAAATTTACAAAAGGAAGTTGTCCAAGCAACTGAAACTACTCATCAACTTAAAATGAAGTTGAATTTGTTCATAAAAATTATCACAACTTATTTATGTATAATTAAAAATCACAAACTAGTTAAGCTTATTCATCTAATAAGTTAAAGTAGCATCCCATATAAGTTTACTTTGTATAGCTTATCAAATATAGCAATGCACCTTAACCTAAACCTATAAATAAAGGTCATAAGGTGGGCTTTGAGCATCAACCACATCCCCATATTTGTATTTTTTTGCTGATGAAACTTCTACTAGCATTTTACAACAATGTTGTAAAATATAGGTTTTCATTATAAGCATGTTTGTTAGTTGATGATAAAAGTAAAATAATGAATTTTAAGAAAATATTAATAATGGTATAAGTGCGTTGCCATTACAACTGTACACACACACACACTATATATATATATATATATATATATATATATATATATATATATATATATATATATATATATATATATATATATATATATATATATATATATATATAATCTTTTACTTATTTACTTTAATTTGAGATGCATATAATATAAACTTAATTAATTATTCATAAATTATACTCATTTCAAAATAAACGTAATTACTTTTTTAGTCTTGACTAAAATATGGATAGCATCTTGAATTAAATTTTTTCAGTGAAAAAAGTTAGGCCAGCATCCCTTAACAACAAATTCAATTAGGTTGGATCTTAAAATTATTAAATTATTAATATTATTAATATGATGCATAAGTAATAATTAAATATTATACAATACTCCCCTCAAAATAAATATAATAACTTTAATAATCAGTGGCAGTGTTAAGAATCTTTTATAGTAGAGGAAATAATTGATAATTTCAAAATGTTATCATCCTTGTTCAATTGAGTTTGAAATTAGCATTAAGGGTTTCAGTTTTTTTTGTTTAAATTTATTGATATAAAAATAAATTATAAGATGATAAAAAATTATAATTAAATTAAATATTTTAAAAATCAAGTAATTTTTTTTTTAAAATTATTTGAAATTTTTTGGCACTTGATCGATATAAAATACAATTTTGTTAATTAAATTAACAATAATTAAGTAAAATATTTTAAAATTTTGTTGCTTGCATTTAGAATACAAATTTGAAAAAATGTGTCATTATATAGTTGTTTATTAACTTTATCTAATCTTTATCTTTTTTGTTTTTAAAAAAAAAAGAATATCTTGATATTATATTGAATCTGAAAATTTGATTTATTCTAATATAATTATATCACTTATTTGTGTATTTATATAATTATATATATATATATTTCAAATATAAATATATGTATACTTATAAACATTTAATATAATGAATATACTTTACTTATATATTAGTACATTTACAAATTTGGGAAGAAGTGTGTCAAATATGTTAGCATTAACAATTATCTAATCTTTATCTTTTCTCATTAACTTTAAAAAAAATATTAGAATATCTTGATATAATTTGATGAATCTGAAAATTATTAGATTTATTCTAAGATTAATAATTTATATATATATATATATACATATATATATATATATATATATATATATATATATATATATATATATATTAAGAATATACTTCTTAGTAATTTTAAACTTTAATTTTAATATAAATTGTATTAGAAATAATTTTATTTAATTTTAAAATTGACAGGTGTATAGTTCGTTGCCGGATGAGCGGGTCTCGTTCCCATGCAACTGCATCAGCGAATCTGCAATTTAATGCTCAGCATTCCGTAAGAACTCTGCTACTCATCCCAGTCCTCTACAGCGCAATACTCTCCCCTCAGTCGAAGGTGACAAGGTTCCAATGGAATATCTCCACCGATTTCCATCGCCGACCCTCCATCTCCTGTTCCAGCCTCTGCCGACGGCGCTGCGGCTGCAAGAACCCCTTTGCCTCGATGAGTTCCCTGTCGCCACCTTTGTCCTCTTCCCTCACTTGACGCTCTTCTTCCCTCCTCGCTCTCAGGTGAAGCAAATGATCCGACTCATTGGAATGAAGGTCCGATGGTGACCCTGAAATCATGTATGAAATGCACTAAGATTCTTGATTGTATTTTCCAGCTGACAAAGAGGAGGCGGCGAGATTGGAAGAAGCGTCGAGGAATGGGTGCAATGTGGTGCCGCTGTACTGATGCATTTTCTCCTATCACTTGACGCCGTTGATTGCCTACCTGGTAAGCGAGGACGAGAGAGATGCTCCCAGCTTCTTGTTTGAGGCAGTGGAGCAAGGCTCTGTAGGGACCAATATGGTATTCTTTCGATTCCTTTTTGCCCTTTCTTTGCTTTCGTTAATTCTTGGGATTACTAAAACCCTAATTATAGGAAATAACATAGTATCATTTGATCTTCAAATAATAATAATAAAAAGAATCACTCAGATTTCACGATTTTTTAATGTAATTTTAATTCCATAAAAAAAAAATTACTCGATTTTTAATTATATTGTTATGTTGGTGCATTCTGATGTTGTGGGAGCTCAACGGCGATGAAGATTATAACAAAAGAGAATAGGGTGTCTATATAAGACCATGAAGAAGGCTCTATCTTCAAAAGTAATGGAGGACCCATTGGAAGTTCCTCGCACAATCATGGAGGGTTGGAGTCCACTGCTTATA
Source organism: Cymbidium sinense (assembly GCA_021442155.1). Lineage (NCBI taxonomy): Eukaryota > Viridiplantae > Streptophyta > Magnoliopsida > Asparagales > Orchidaceae > Cymbidium > Cymbidium sinense. The sequence continues at coordinate 81,947,063 of CM038217.1, read as the reverse complement.
CATATTGATGATCTCCCTAACATTTTTGTGGTATATATAAATGAAACTATTTATTGAAAAAATATTAGTTTATAATTTCTTGAAAATTATGATTGGTACTTTTATTGAATTGTTATATGATGAAGTTGTTTATATTAAAGTAAAATTTTTATAGTACATGTAACATTAAATTGATTTATATTACTTGTATCTATCATCAAAATATTATTATTATTATTATTACTATTATCTTTTGCTTCTTTTATTTTTTTTTTATATTTTGAAAGCCTAGATCTTTTATGCAAGAAAAGAAAAAACACTAGACCTTTCAAGCTTAGACATATTAAATATGAAGTCATGCACAAAAGCATCAGTTTCTGTGCTTCAATGGGGAACTACTTCTAGTTTTCAGACCACTTGAGTGATTTCTTGGGGATTTTTTTTTTTCATTTTTTGTGTTTCCTTAGAAGATTTCTAGCAAAAAGACTTTGACACAGTGAGATATATTTTTCTTTTACTTGAAGTCAACTAACGCATATATGATTGCTTTGTAGGAGGATGAGAAGGATATTTCTCCTACGACACAGTGCGATATGTAGAGAAGAAGATTCTTTCGTGCACCAGAAGATGATAGAAATCTCCCAGATGTTCATTTAGGTCTCTACAATGAGGTGATTGTCTTCGATGATGTTGAAAAGGTATACCTTCCTTTATTAGAGACAACTTTTAGTTTCCTTATTTTATAATTCTTATTGTTAATTGTTGTTGTAGGAGAATGTTCTTGTTATAGTATGCATGGTATTGGTAAATATTAGGAGATAAAGGAGTTACAATTAGACATAACTCATCAGTGATTAGACAACCATTAATTCAAAAAATAAGCAGCAGATATAGACCACCATTGGTATGACATGCATGAAATTTGTGCGTGTGAATAATAATAATAGATAATTAGTGTATTTACATTCATTAAGTAAAAAATATTAAACATTAATAGATAAGGGCCATCAATTATTTATATCCTTCAATTCTAATTAAACCATCGGTTGTTATTACACTCTTTGGAATGTGTATCTCCTCTAGTGATGTAAGCTTAACGGATACACTAGTTAGGCCAAAAATATATTCCAAGTAATATTAGTAGTATATTAGGACTTAACTCATTATTTTGCTTATATATATGATAGTTGAAAAATTTTAGAAGAATAATTATAAGATAATATGCTATGAGTGACATGCTTCTCCATAGCTAAAGGTGTAAATCTAATTTTAGATTCTATTTGACACATATTATATTAGCACCGTCAACATTAAAATTATTAAAATCTCCTTCATGAAAAAGTTTGTGAGACTAAATGAAGAATGAGTTATTAAGAAAATAGAGGTTTATCCTGGGGTTGGGGGCTTAGAAGAATTCATCAAGACAAAGGAATTGTTTGGCGAACTAGAGGAGACATTGGCTAAAATAATATTTTCAACATAATTTAGGTTTGGTATGTTATGTCTGAAGTAGGAAGAGGGGGGGGGAGAGGGAGGGGGATGAGGATTAATAAATAAATGATGTTCCTTATAAGGTATGGAGGTCGATGGTCAGTTTGAAGGATGAATAGTAGGTGTAATGTATTTGGGCAAGCTTGGGGAAGAAGGGAATGTGGAGTGGCAGGTTGGGTTCTTGGAGACCTCCTAGGAATTTTGCTTCTAATACGACCTCAGCTAGCCTCATTTGGATCAACTAAGGGCATTGGGTTGGCGAAGAAAATTAAAGAATCATGGGAGAAGAGCTACAACCAGCATAAGAGATTGGCTTTCAATCATAGTTGAGTTTAGTAACTGTTTCACTCCATTAAGTTAAGCTATCGGTAATGAAGAATCATTAGGTTGAATATGTATTCTTGCAAAAGTTAATTTGGATTTACAATTAAAAAATATAAATAGTAAGAGGAGTGCCCACTTTACAAGATATTTTGGATATAGCCGTGAGATTCTAACACTAAAGAGGTAAGTCTAATGTCTTGACCCAAATTGGAATAGAAGTATATTTTCTCTTTAATTAGTTTAGACCTAGGAGACTATTTTTGCAAACTAAATGACTTTCTAAATATGAACCATGGACCTCTTGTCTAAGCCATATTAATTTTTTTTTAATTTGTAAACTTAAGAAGAAGGAAACCATCATTTATAAAAAAAAGTTGAAAATTACCTTTGAGCATCCATACCTAGTTAATGGTGTCAAGTAGAGCAGTAGAAAGGATACTTAGCGATCAAATAACCAACCAAAGAGTTCCCATTCTTTGGCACCATCAAGTACTTCTTATGATGAGAAAATTGAGAAAACTATAGCGTCACATTGTGGTTGAATGTAGTTGGGATGAATTTCTTAGAAGCGGGTTTCTTGGGCGTTAAGAGATTTTAGTTAAAGAGGGAAGTGATAATGGGTATGGATGGATGAAGAAGAAGAGAGGGAGGCTGGTAAGCACAAGGGAGAAAAGCCATGTAGTATTCAAGCCAAATATAAATATACTTTAAAGTTATTAAAATATCATCAACATAATGTATAGTCAAATAGACTTCAACATCATCATCATAATTAATTCATGAACACTCAACCTTTCCAAATAAAAAATGTAAGAACAAACATCGTAATAAATTTAATATAACTAGGCTTTCTTCCTATGCTCTATTTGATGAGCCTTTCAAATCTATTTAGGAATCCATTTCCACATACCTTGCACTAATAAACATACTTGATGAAATCCCTCGTGCTTGGAATGAGATAATGTGAAGCCATGGTTGTTGTAGTTCTTTTGTGCGAAAGTTGCTTCTCATTCCTTAAGCATGCAAGACTAGGAAAGCCATATTGATTTATTAATTCCTAGTTTTGGAGCATCCATGCTTAGAAAGATGAAGAAAAAACAAATTAAACTTTCAAAGATGAACTTTTATAATGCATAAGATGGTGCACATTTTTTTTTTTATGAAAGGACGGTGATTCTTTAGTATTTTAAAAACCAAGAAAATTAGCATATGGCTCTTAATCCATTAGTTTCTCAAGCCTTTTAATAACGATAACTCACTCCTAAAACTTGTAATGTGTTCAATGGAAAATTTTAAGCGTAACAAAGTATGACATGACCTCCCCTTTATGTCCGTGGCAATGATCCGTCTCCACATCGTGTATGCTTTCATTTCTCATTGCATTGCACATGAATTTTCCCTTGTTGTACACATTGTCAAATGGAACCCGGATAAACCTCTTTAACCTTAACAACTCATTCTTCATTTAATCTCACAAGCTTTTCATGAATGATATTTTAATAATTTCAATGTTCCGATGCTAAGAGAATATGGGTCAAATGGAATCTAAAATTAGATTTACATCTTTAGTGGAGAAGCATGCCACTCATGGAATATTATCTTATAATCATTATTCTAAAATTTTAACTATCATATATCTTTGCTCCCACTCTAAAGAGAACACCTATGGTCTTATATACTCAAATTTTCAAGTATGTCGGTAACCCATTGATTTTATTAAGGGACTTTTATTAGGGAAAGTCATGTGCAATGCAATGAAATGAAAGCATACGATGTGGAGATAATATCATTGCCATGGGGCATAAAGGGGAGGTCAAGTCATACTTTGGTTACACTGAAATTTTCCATTGAACATATTACAAGTTTTTAGGAGCATGAGTTATTAGTTATTAAATGGCTTGAGAAACTAATGGATTAAGAGCCATATGTTAATTTTCTTGATTTTCAAAATGCTAAAGAATTGCCCGTTCCTTTCATTAAAAAAAATGTGCACCATCTTATGCAGTATAAAAAGTTTCTCTTTGAAAGTTTAATTCATTTTCTCCATCATCTTTCCAAGCATGGATGATCCAAAACAAGAATTAATAAATCAATATGGCTTTCCTTGCCTTGCATGTCTGAGGAATGAGAAGCAACCTTCACAAAAGAATCAACAACCATGGCTTCACATTATCTATCCAAGCAGTGATTCCATCAAGTATGCTTATTGGTGCAAGCTATGTGGAAATAGATTCTAAATAGAGATGAGGGCTCATCAAATAGAGGATAGAAAAGCCTACTTATATTAAATTTATTATGATTTTGTTCTTGCATTTTTATTTTTTTGGAAATGTTGAGTGTTTATGAATTAATTATGATAATGATGTTGAAGTCTGACTATACATTATGTTGATGTTGATATTTTAATGATTTTAAAGTATATTTATATTTGGATTGAATACTACATGGCTTTTCCCCCCTTATATGCTTTGACTAGTCTCCCCTCTTTTTCTTCATCCATACCCATGGCCTCACATTATCACTTCCACTCTTTTAACTGAAAAACCTCTTAGCATTACAAAACACGCTTCCAGAAATTCAATCCAATCTACATTCGACCACAAGGTGTATAGTTTTCTTATCGGAAGAAGTACTTGATGGTGCTAAAGAATGGAAACTCTATGGTTGGTTATCGATTGCTAAGCATCCTTTCTGATTATACTTGACACCATTAAATATGTATGGATGCTCAAAGGTAATTTTTAATTTTTTTTGATGAATGATAGTTTTCTTCTTCTTAAGTTTACAAATTGGGAAAATTTTAATATGGCTTGAGGAGGTCCATGGTTCATATTTGGAAAGTGATTTAGTTTGCAAAAAATAGTCTCCTAGGTTTAAACCAATTAAAGAGAAAATATACTTCTATCCCAATTTGGGCCAAGACATTGGACTTACCTCTTTGGTGTTAGAATCCCACGGTTATATCCAAAATATCTTGTAAAGTGGGCACTCCTCTTACTGTTGATAGTTTTAACTATGGCTAAATCCAAATTAACTTTTGCAAGAGTACATATTCAGATGCCTAAAAATTTTTCATTACCCAATGAAGCCATTATTAACTTTAATGGGTGAAAGCAGTTACTCAAACTATATGATTGAAAGAAAGTCTCTTTTCTAGTTGTAGCTCTTCTCCCATAATTCTTCAATTTCCTGCCAACTCAATGCCCTCAGTTGATACAAATGGTGAGGTATTAAGTGCCTAGGAGGCAAGGGTTTAGGGTTTATGGTTTAGGATTTTAGGATTTAGGGTTTAGGATTTTAGGGTTTAGGGTTTAGGATTTATGGTTTAGAATTTAGGTTTAAGGTTTAGGGTTTGGTTTATTTAGTTTAGGATTTTTTTAAGGAATCCCAGAGAATTTTGTCACAAAGAAAGGAGTACAAGGTCCTTGATAATTCTCTTAACTAAGCTCAAGAGCTACATTTAACCTAGAGAAAAATCTCCTATGTAATACAACAAAAGCAAGGAAACTAAATAAAAGAAGAAAAAGATCAAAATAAATAAACAACACAGAAACATGATGAACAACCAAAGCCCCTACTAGAGTTAGAAGCCTTTTGAGAGTTGCAGAATCCACATCGAGAATGCAAAACCTACAAAGAATTTGTAAAAGAAACCTGCAAGCAACTAGAAATTGTAATTAGCACAACTAGAGAAAATCAAGCTTTAACACATAATAAAGTGCAATATAAGGAGAAGTCTTTTGAGAGTTACAGAATCCCCATCCAAAAAGCAAAACTTTAAAGAACGTAAAAGAAACTTGCAAGCAACTAACTAGCATAAGAGAATTTCTAATAAGAGAATTAAATATAAGGAAAATATTAAATAAAATAAAGAGAAATAAGAAAATAAAGGGTTTAGAAAGTGAACAACCTCTCTAATGCCAAAGACCATTATTTATGAGGAAGAACAGTCAGTAGATCGAGTTCTAATGGTAACATTTTTTTGAAAGAATTCTTTTTTAGCAGTTTGAAATATTTGATTTTATCCAAAGTATCACCATCGAAGGGGTGATTAGAGGTATTAATAATAGGATCATAATATGTCAGAACATTTCTAATCACAACTTTCCCTTCTTCAATTTCAGGATTAAGCTGAAAAGTTGGATTAGAATCAATCTTGGGATTTGGAGAAGGAGAGGAAGTAGTACCATTATGAGCACAAATACCAGGGTCAGATTCTGAGTTTTGTTCCCGATTTTTATCCTTATTCAAATTTTCATTCAAATTATCATTAAAATTTTCATGCTCGTCAATTATAAGAGGCAAAGAAACTTGAATAGATTCATTAATGAGGGAATCAACATTTTTGACCTCTTTTAAATTTGAATTGTCTTGAAAAGGCAAGTTTCATGTAAAGAAGGATTGATTGACAAACCATCATATTCAACATTAGTAATATCTTTGACCAGATTAGATTAAGTGGTGGGAGTAGCATTATTGAGAATATCATGGATTCAGGAGGGAAATAATATTACCATTTGAGTTGGCTTTAGGCACATCAATAGGTTTATTGACTTTACCATTAGGTAGAGTAGAATTAAGATCATTCATAATTTTCTTTTTTAGATGTGGGTGAAGCACAAAGCACTCAGAGTTATCATGCGTGAATTTTTCGTGAACAAAAAAGCTGGAAAGTTTTCAAATTCAACTTTTGAAAATAACCAAAATTTTGAGCCAATCAAACTTCCTTAAGATGTTTTTAGAAATATCAAGTTCAACCGATATCTGAGCAATAGAAGTATGATCTTACGTGGCGATCAATTTGAAGCTACCAAAATAAATAAATCACGATGAGTAATATAGTGAATCCTCATATTGGAAAATCTAACCACGAAATAATCAGTGATTCCTCTTTTATGTCAAAAAGGGGAGACCACTTTAAAATATGCATTTGGCAATTGAATACAAAATAAGATTGAAGAGAGAAAACTCTTGAGTAATCCAAATCGTTCGTAAGTTGAATCAAAATATGTCTAGGATCGATCAAACCAATAGAGAAATCACAGAGTTTAAGATTGTGAAAAAAAAGAACGAGTATTGTCCAAATTCGGATGGTGTAATGAAAATTTACCAACCAAAGTAAATTTGTATGGCTTTTGAGCTTCTGATATCAAGATCCGGACATGATCGAGGTGCCACGAAGGAAGTCAAAATTCATCAAATCGAAGAGGAAAGGCTCTTACGAGAGAGCATCCTTAAAGGATTTAATAGAACAATAAGAGGGACATTAGATTCTAGAATACCCATGAGATCTAATGCCTACATCAGAAAAGATAGAAGCGAGGTTGGGGCCAATGGAACATTCACCATCTTGAAGAGCTACACAACATCGTCGCGTGACAGAGCTAAACCATGCTCTAAGATTGATCAAGATTGGTGAAGAATTACCAAAGCGTGAAGAAATCACTCCAAAGGGGAAAATTGCAATGCGCCACGAGAGAGGAGGTGAGTTGATTGTTCAAGTTCAATTTAGTTCGGTTCAAGTTGAGTTGAGTTGAGTTGAGTTGAGAGTGAGTTTAGGTTGATTTAGTTCAAGTTCAATTTAAATTCAGGTTCGGGTTGATTCAGTTTGAGTTCATTCATATTGATTTAAGTTGAGTTCATGTTCAAATTCAGTTCATTCCGATTGATTCGATTCAGTTCAAATTCATGTTGATTAGGTTCAGTTTAATTGATTCGAGTTCAGATTCAATTAGTTAGATCGATTTGATTGAGAGATTTAGTTCAAGTTCAGATTCCAGTCAGTTCAATTGATTCAGTCAATTCGATTCGATTTCAGTTCAGTTGATTGATTCATTCAATTGTTTAATTCTTATTCAGATTGATTGATTCAAATTCAAATTTAATTCAGTTCAAAGTTTAGGATTGATTCAATTCATTTAATTCATATATAAATTTATTGATTCAAATTCAATTGATTATTTAGAAGATTCATATTCAAGATTTAGTTCAATTCAGATTGATTGAGCTTAAATTCAAATTGTTGAGATTGATTGATTTAAATTCAATTCAATTGATTGATTGATTTTAAAATTCAAATTGATTCAAGATTCAGGTTCAAGTTAATTCAGATTGATTGATCAAATTCGATTGATTCATATTCAAATTAGATTCAAATTTTTATATTCAATTGATTCAGTTGAGATTAATTCAATTCAGATTGATTGATTCAATTGATTGATTTCAATTCAATTCAATCATTCCAGTTCAATTCATTCAGATTTGATTCAAATTTGATGATTCAGTTATTGATTGAGTTGATTCAATTCAGTTCAATTGATTCAATTCAAATTCTGATTGATTCAAGATTCAGATTGATTCGATTCGATTGATTCAAATTGATTTAAATTGATTCACTGATTCAGATTTAAATTCCAGTTGATTTAATTCAGATTGATTGTGATTGATTCAAAGATTGATTGATTCAAATTCTGATTCAATTAATTCATTCATAATTGATTCAAATTGATTTAGTTGATTGATTCAAACAATTCATGAGATTCAAATTCAGATTCAATTCAATTCAATTGATTGATTCATTCAATTTAATTCAGTTGATTCAGATTCAAGTTTGAGAATTCAAGATTTAGTTAGATTAAATTCATTCAATTGATTCAAATTCAGATTAATTAAATTAATTTCAATTAATTCAATTGATTGATTTAATTGATTCATGTCAATTTAAATTGATTAAATTGATTCCAGTTCATTTAAGTTTATTTAATTGTTGATTAAATTCAAATTGATTCAATTCAAATTGATTCATTAATTAAATTCAATTGATTGATTGATTCAGATTCGATTCAGATTCAGTTTAAATTCAATTTAGATTGATTCAATTGATTGATTCAGTTGAATTGAAGTTTAATTGATTTAAATTCAAATTCAATTAGATTCAAATTTAATTGATTGATTCAAATTGATTGATTTAGTATTCAGATTCAGGTGATTCAGTTCAATTGATTCAAAATTGATTCAATTCAGTTCAATTATCATATTCATATTCAAATTCAATTGATGATTCAATTTAATTCAGTTGAGATTCAAAATTTAATTAGTGTCAAGTATTCAAATTGATTCATATTCAATTGATTAAAATTGATTCAAAATTGTTTAGATTGAGTTTCAATTCATTGATTCAAAATTTATAGTTGATTCAATTCAGATTCAGTTGATTCAATTGATTCAAATTTGATTGATTGTTGAGTTTAGATGATAATTCAAATTCAGTTCAGTTTGGCTTCAATTTAGGATTCATGTTGATTCAATTTAATTTAGTTTAATTCAAAAGATTGATTCATATTGAGTTATATTGATTCATTGATTCAATTGATTGATTCAACTTCATTTTATTTTGATTCAGATTCAAGTTGATTCAAATTTAATTAGATTCAAGAGATTCAATTTAGATTGAGTTGATTCATATTTAAAATTATTCAATTAATTGAGCTTAGAACTCAGTTGATTTAGTTAATTGAATCAATTGATTGATTCAATTCAGATTGATTCAATTGATTCAATTGATTCAGTTCAAAGATTCTTTAGTTGATTGAGTTTAAAATTGATTGAGTTTGTTGATTCGTTCAATTCAAGATTGATTAGAGTTAAATTCAAATTTAATTGATTCAAATTCAGTTAATTTCAAGTTGATTCGATTTAGTTGATTCATAGTTGATTCAAATTCATTTAGGTTGAGTTGATTAGATTCAGTTCAGTTGATTGATTCGATTCCTTGAATTCAAGTTTGATTCAATTCATTAGTTAGATTTTGATTGAGTTGATTTTAGATTATTCAAGATTGATTTAAATTGATTTAAATTCAATTCATTGATTGATTGATTTTAGTTCATTTTGATTGAGTTTCTTCGATTCAATTGAGTTGATTGAGTTCAAGTTGATTGATTGATTCAGTTCAAGTTCAGTTGATTGAGATTGAGTTAGTTCAATTTAGATTGTTGATTTAATTTGGGTCATTAGACATCACAACTTTCATCGATTCGTTGACCACATTCATCAAAAGATACAAAAATATGTTATAGAATCTGGATGCAAAACCGAGAAATCATCCAAAGCGACCATCAAATTTCTTCCATTGGAATATAATGAACATAATCAAAAGTAGGCAAAATAAAGAAAAAAAGTCTCTAAATGCTGTACCCTCCAGGAGAATATGATGCAAAATAACACCCAAAATCATCCAAGCGTGATCAAATTACTTCCATTTGGAATGTAAACATTAACTCAACAAATAGGCAAAATAAACTGAAAAACTTAAATGATCCTTGAGAAAGGTACATAGAAGATTGCAAAATAGCCAATCATCTAAACAACCTCCGAGTGCTTCCATTGGAATATAAACTTAGAAGAGCCAAAGCGTGAAAAAGGTCATAAATGATCGTACCCTTCAAAATCTGATGCAGATGCCAAAATAACCCCAAAATCCATAAAGCCTCCAAATACTTCCATTGGAATTGGACATAATTCAAGAACTAGACAAAATAAACTGAAAAGTCATTAAATTGTACCTCAAGAGGTACAAAGAGTACACATGCAAAATAACCCCGAAACTATCCAAGCAGACCTCAGTTGCTTCCATTGGAATGCCTAAATATAATCTCAAGAAGAATACAAGATAAATTAGAAAAAGTAGGCTAAATGATGATTCTCCAAAGATACAGATGCATGAAATAACCCTTAAACCATCCTAACGACCTCAAATTCCTTCCATTGGAAAGTAATGAACATAATCTAAAACCAGGCAAAATAAACGGAAAATGAAGTCCCTAATGATCTTACTCTCCAAAGAGAGAGTTGATATAAAATACCCACCGAAACCATCCAAATAGCCTCCAAATGCTTCCATTGCAATGCAAACATAATCAAAAAAGTAGGCAAAATAAACTGGAAAAGAAGTCCTAAATGCTTTGTACCTCCAAAGAGTACAAATGACAAAACTATCCATAAATCATCCAACATTCAAATTATTTTCATTGGAATGTAATGAACATAATCAAAAGAAGTAGATAAAATAAATTTGGAAAAGAAGGAAATGATTTGTACCCTCAATTATAGAAATCAGATACAAAAAAAAATCCAATCATTCAATCAAATTGCTTTTGGAATGCCCTAAACATAATCTGAAAGAAAGCAGTAAAATAAACTAAAAGAAGTCCTTTAAATGCTCTGTACCCTCCAAAGAGATGAGAATTTATGCAAATAATACTAAAAGTAAAATTCAACAAAAGAATACAAATTGCTTCTAATGGAATGTAATGAACATATTCTCTTCGATGAATATCACTAAATTTGAAAAATTGCAGAAATATTACCGATGAATTTCTATTTAATACATCCTCGATTAAATTGGTTTCCTCAATCCATATTCATGGTTCTTTAGTAAAAGGAAATGAGATTTTCTATTTCTCTTCTCATTTTGAAAAACTAACCTTAAACCCTAAATCAGTCTATATATTTCTTTTAAATTTCTCCACATTCCAACGATGCTTAGATTGGGTGGGGAAATTCGTCGAATACACCATCCCTTTACTGACATCCGTTTATTGCTCAGTTAATAAAATGGGAAAAAATACTAGACGTGCGGCCATGGATTGGAGTCCACGTAAAGCTTCGTCGGACTCGGTAATATTTTCTCCTTGTGCCATCGAGACATATAGCTATTGCCATGGAAGGCGCAGTCAGATCATTGGCATTCCTTATTCAAGGTCCTTCAGTGATGAATGAACATCTCCATATCCTCTCAAGGATCCTCTTTCCATACAATTCCAATGATTTTGATCCCACTTAGAGATAGCCTCCATCCATATCGGCGTCAAGTGATTCCATCTCCTCCACAGCATGCGTATAGATGATCGATTCAGTTTGCTTCCGCCCTCATATGTATCTCACGGACCCCCTAGAAGAGAGGGTTAACCTTGACCTCTCTCACCTCCGGAAAATGGAAAGAGTGTCAACGAGCACCTTCGGAAAACAGAGCATCAAAAGTAGGAGCGGCAGCGACTTCATAGATTTCAGTAAGGGTTGGATCGAGGTGGTCATATCAGAAATGAGCAGGAAGACAAGCAGCACATAGATCGAGGGTGGAGCGGACATCGGAGGATCATGATCGAAAGCAGCGTTGAGATCGAGGTGAAGGTGATGATTTGATCAACGAGGGTTGGGCCTTGGCAGTTGATTGAAACGATTGAGAATTCTGGCGAAGGTGGGAGGCCATAGAGCGTCCATGACAGTCGATCCACCGTCCGAGTGGTGGAGGGGAGATCGCTCATTTGATGAGATGATGACATGCTAGAGAGGAAACAGAGGTGTGTATAGCATATAATGTGTATAACATATAAGAATGTTATTTTTTATAAAATTTCTAAAAAAATAGATTTAGTAGATGTGATCAATTTTTTGGGTTGGATTTGAACTAAATAAATGTCTAATCTATTACTTTTTTGGAGGAGATATATGTCTAAAATGGGTCACTCTGATTTTGTTATGACAAATAGCTTAAAGGTGAGTCGAAGCACTATAAAAGCACTATAATGTCAAATTCAAAATCAAAATTATGATTAATATAATAATATTATTAAATCAATTAGAAGAATTGAAGTGACATCAAGAAAATCAAATGGCATTTTATGAGTTAAATAGTAAATGACAATAGAGGGCATTCCAGAAAAAATTAAATGACTAATCAAGATCTATATGATATTTATAAAGAGTTTCTTTTTTACCTCAAAAAGTTTAAATAAAAAGATATTAAAAATAAAATTTATATAATTCTATAAAAATTATTATTTTACATAAAAGAAACACACTTAAGGATAACTTTCTTACATGTGAAGGACTTGAAGAATTGACAAGTTCTTGAATTGAATGATAAGTGATGACTTATAATTTCTTCTAACAATGCTTTAATCATAGAATTAAGAATAGAGATTAATCCATGGTGATAAGTCCCTCAAGCAAATTTTATCATTTTTTTTTAATTTGAAGCTCAAAGACTCTCTTAGCAATATTTATTTTCTCTATCATAAGATTAAGTTGAAGGTTACAAACCATTGCCTTTATTTATTCAAAAATCTTTAGTAAATTTAATTTCAAGCTAATGAGTTAGCCACAATTGAATTAACACTAAATCACTTCATCCTCAACACTTCAACAAATACTTGAATCTCAACTTCTTATGAACAACTTCTTTTTCTTTCTTTGAACTATTGGAGGCATCAACATATACATTATCTACGATTGATGACCTTAAATGATTGACAACTAGCCCATTTTTAAAAGTTGGCAACTCATTTGGCACAATTATAGTTAGACTTATTAGTATATTTATTGATTTAATCCAAGATGTTCTAGACAAGGTTGTTATTATTTCTAAGAGGGTTGTTGAAAAATATAATTATAAGAAATCTCAATGGAAACTTTAATTTTCTTTTCCTCATCAACATTCTCAATTTGTTCTACTTAATTTTTTAAATACATGTGATTGAAGATTAATCTTTGACCTTATGCTTTTCATGTTTATTATAGCTCTCTAGTAACATTACAAAATCTTCTTTGCTAGAATTAATACTTCTTGATTTTCTTTGTCTTCAAATTTGAGAAAAACTAGACTAAGATCTTTAGAAAGAAGCATTATAGAAAGTTGCCATAGAGTGTTTGTCAAATCCATAGAATCAATCTTAATTGATATACCAATTCATTAAAATAATATTTTTATTATATTATTCATTTATGATTTTAAGAGAAAAAAGAGAACTAATATACACCAATGTCATCTAAACCGAGTTAGATCAATATTGTTAATCACTCGTTCAAGTATAATACAAATTGACTAGTTAGGATCAATTCACTATCAAGATCAAATCAACAAAGAAGAAGATCATCTCATTGAGTTCATGTTATCTAAGATATTTGACACATTTCTTCAATATCCAATAAAACTTTTACTCATTGAGATCACTTGAAATTTACATAACAATGGCTTCAATTGAAGTTGTTTTTAGAATGCATTATATATTCTTATTTTTAATTAGAAAACCATAAGCTAATTTGGCTTATTTAATTTCCTACAATGCTTGTTAAACTTTGTTATGTAATTTTACTTATATCATTCGATATGCAATGTTTGATCATTGTAATGTTTTCATGCATTGCATATTGATCTTAACATATAAATAGAGAGGTCAGATTGTGGGTCTTTAAGTATCAAGTCATATCTTCATACTCATATTTAAAATTTGATAAAATTATAGAGCTTCTCTCTAAGATTTCTCTCTCCAGTCTCTCTTTAACTTAATCCATACTTGTTATAAGTGAAGTTTTAATGTCACTTAAAAAAAATCTAAGTCCAAAATCATCAAGGATGGTAAATTTGATGTCACTTTAATCTTTAAATTGCACATCTAATTTGCCACTTTCAATAAGGAATGTGAACATACTATAAGAGTGGGATACTAATTAAAATAAACATCCATTTATGCAAATTCAAAATTATATTAATTCAAGTGCAAGGAATATAAATTTAAAATAAATATTTTCTTATGAAATCATTTTTTTTTCAAAATTTAAACTTATAGCTTCTATTTTGAAAAATTAATGGTATTGCACTAAATAGCATTACCAATCCTAAGATAATTTGAAGTGAATGCAACTACTTGCATTCAATGCTTAGATTATTTGATATAGTCCCCACCAAATTTACAAAGGAAGTTGTCCAAGCTGAAACTACTCATCAACTTAAAATGAAGTTGAATTTGTTCATAAAAATTATCACAACTTATTTATGTATAATTAAAATCACAAACTAGTTAAGCTTATTCATCTAATAAGTACCTACTAAAGTAGCATCCCATATAAGTTTACTTTGTATAGCTTATCAAATATAGCAATGCACCTTAACCGAAACCTATAAATAAAAGGTCATAAGGTGGGCTTTGAGCATCAAGCCACATCCCCATATTTGTATTTTTTGGCTGATGAAACTTCTACTAGCATTTTACAACAATGTTAGTAAAATATAGGTTTTCATTATAAGCATGTTTGTTAGTTGATGATAAAAGTAAAATAATGAATTTTTAAGAAAATATTAATAATCGTATAAGCGTTACTTGCCGCATTACATCACACACACACACACTATATATATATATATATATATATATATATATATATATATATATATATATATATATATATATATATATATATATATATATATATATATATATATATATATATATATATAATCTTTTACTTATTTACTTAAATTTAATTTGAGATGCATATAATATAAACTTAATTAATTATTCATAAATTATACTCATTTCAAAATAAACGTAATTACTATTTTAGTCTTGACTAAAAAATATGGATAACATCCTGAATTAAATTTTTTAGTGAAAAAAGTTAGGCCATCCCTTAACAACAAATTCAATTAGGTTGGATCTTAAAATTATTAAATTATTAATATTATTAATAGGATGCATAAGTAATAGTTAAATATTATACAATTTGGAATAAAATAAATAATAGCACCATTATCATTCATATCAATTTCAAAAGATCCTATAATTGATTTAGATAAATCATTCCATCTGTTATCAAAGAGGATAACTAATGCTTTTGTCCCTAAATTTTTCCTATGCAACCCTTTAATTCCTAACATTACTAATCCAATATGCATCTGGGACATCTTTTGTTGTCTAATTGTTTCCCAATTTGATTTTAAGATTATGGGTAAACTCATTTGGTATATAATACTAACTTTTGTTCGGATAATGTTTGTATGATGGAAGATTTTGATAGTATGGAAGTATCATACATCTTCTTTTAATATTAATTAAATTTAATTTTCCATTATTAAATCTATCTAACGTGATTCAATATCTACTATTTATATAGTTCTATCCGAGGTTGGTGATTTCTTCTTAAATAAGGTTAAGGTCCTTGATTACTCACCATATTTTATAACATTTAGACTTGGTATATTATTTCCTTACCCGTAGCAATTTTTTCTGATAGTGTTTTTAAATCATTTTGAGTAACTATTCCTATAGTTCTGGTTTCTAAACTTTGTAATTTTCCTTCTAAACTTTCTATCTTCTGATATAATTCTAATAAGAGAAGTGTTTGGAAATTGAAGATTTTTGGATATGTTTGGTCACTTCCTTGAAGTCCTATGTAATTTGTTACTCCTATAGCATTAGTATGATATTTACTAGCTTCTTGGAGAATTACCTTATAAATATGTGATTTTTCTAATTCACTCATGCTAGAAGTATATTTTTAATTTCTTTTAAACGATTTTCAATCTCAATTAATTTTTTACTAATTAATTCTGAGTTGGAGATTCATATTCCTTAATATAGATTACGATCTTTGATATAATCTAGATTTTCTTTAGGAATAAAGTTTTTAACTCACTTAATATTTTAGTAGATCTTTCTAATGAACTCGATCTTCATGTCGTTTTAATGATTCAGCTAATTGGACATGCATATCAATAATAGAATTTAACATATTATGCGGGTTTATGACTATGCAACTCATGAGGATATTCTTTTGGAAATAAACATAAAAATTTATTATTATCACTATTAATAATGTTACTATGCTTTGATCCTAATGCTAAATCTAGCCAATCTATTTTATATGATTCAATTTTCCATATGTAGTAATTATTAATGTTTCCTACGAAATATTTGCTTCTATTGGAATGGGAAGGAAAATGGTTAATTATTTTAATAAATTTTTATTAAAACCTTTAATGTAATGGTTGGCAAAAGAAAAATACTATTCAAGTGGGGCCTGAGAATATGAGAAATGGTTATACGAAAGTAAAATTTCATAACTTAAGTGGGGCTAAATATGGAAATTTTAAACTTAATACATACCATGATAACTAAAAGTAAAGCTCATATTTATGGTGGGGTACAAGAATATGGGAAATGTAAATGGAGGGAATAACATTAACATATTTCTAACGTTATATACAGAATTTTGGAATAAGGATGGGGACTTTCTTGTTGAGTTGGGTGGATTTCTTTTATTCGTTAATTATTTTCTTATTTCTAAATATGGGATTTTCTACATGAGAATATCCATTAAATGACTCATGTCCCTAAATCTTCTTATTATGGGCTTTTCTTCTTGCTAAAGTTCTTTAAAATAACTTTTATTCTCTATTCTTTATTACATATATTTTGTAGTTAAATTTCCTAGCATTCATTTGATTCTATTTCCGGATAGTGATTCATAATTCTTGACTTTTCTTACGTATTGTAGGTATTATTATTGCTACAATTTCTCTCTTCTAATTCTAACTAGTGTATTGTATAGTGATAACATATTCTATATTGCTTCTTCTATTCGACATTGATCTACCCATCTTAAGAAGAATATAATCCCTTTCTCTAAATCTTTAATATTGATTATAATAATTATATAATTTTAATTAATTATTATCTCTAAGGATTTTTACTAATATAACTTTCTAATATATGAAGAACTTCCTGTATTTCTATGGCTAATAATTCTTCTAACTTTCTTGTTTCTTCTTGATAAAAATATTGCTATCCATATTTTCTAAATCCATATTATAAAAATTCGTAATATAATGTCATTAAAATTACCTAGTATATATAGAGAGAGAGATAAATGTTCGCGAGTAGATATGATCAAACGTCTTCATAAGCGGGTCCTGACTCTATACCCATAAATATAAGCATCATCCTAACTTAATTTATTTATCTAAAATTTTAAGTAACATGCAGTAACAACATATACATGGGGATCGATCAGGAGGAATTGATGACACATGCTTTCCACACAGCTAAAAGCGGGACTTACAAACCTTCATCGCATCTTTCCCATATGACCAAGTATATCGTCATCATAATTCATGCAGCAAAAGACTAGATATTTCAAGATGCGGCATATAGCCATTTAAGATGGGAGAAAGCATGCTCATGAAAATAATTAATCATATCTCCCTCGAGGGAGAACACTATATTCTCACTAAATAGCATAATGAAACTACTCAAAACATATATTATTAGAATAAAATTACTTACTCTTGGGGGCCTATTTCCTACTTATGGCATAATACTAACAAACTTGATATCTTGAGACTCCCTGTTTATAAGGAAATACAACCAAACAGCAATCGACATGCAAATAAAATAAAATTAATGCACCTGATCGAAAAGAAATATCTTTGTCAATTTGTCTTATGGCGACTGTTTTAAGCGTGGATGCTTACGGTGGAGAGCGTTTGAGAAGGAATATCTTTCCTTTATTTTTCTCTCGTGGAGGAGGTTATGCATTTTTTGAGTGGTGGGGCCACCACTATTTTCACATTTGAAGGGGAAGGAATGACGGAAAGTGGGTGGAGCCCACTTCTAAACTAATTTTGCTGAGATGCTGGAAAATTCAAAGTCTTTAACTCGCTAATTAATTTTAAATTCGGAAAATTTTAAATATGGAAGAAATCTTGTAGCTTGCATGGAAGAAATCTTTCATTAACTTACTATGGAAAGAAACCGATTAACTCTTGCTAAACCCAATTATCGATGTTAACCTATTTGAACTTCTTCATGGTCCATGCCTTCAAAATAATTCTCATCATCAGGGATAATATTTTTGCATTGAAAACACTTTGAAAATCTCCTGATTGTCTTAATGAATACCAATTTGTTGTCTGTATATGATTAAATAAATTGGCAAATTTCTGCTGGCAATAAAACTGAAAATGATAAAATTTTCCTTTTATGTATCCAAGGTTGAGGAAAACCATCATGTCTTTATCCTGGTAAGCCAATAGAATAAATCTTGGGCGATAAACACCCAAGATTAGCAATTAAATATAATCTATGATGGAGAAGACTACATTCGATATCTTCAGTAATGGGAGGATAGTCTTCAAACTTTTGTTCTGCTGTAAAAGATTTTGGCGTTATGATAATTTCAATAATATGTTTGGCAGTGTCCATTAGATCTTCAAAGTATGGCCAACCGATTTGGATAAGTAGTAAGTAATAGAAAAATGCTATCTTCAAATAAATTCCAAATGATTTGTTGTAATCCTGGATGCTGTAAAGATGAAACTTGTTCTTCCAGATATGAATCCCTGCTAATAATAAGCTTTGATATTTGGCCATAATCTAATAGGTTTCTAATAGTCCAATGATAAAAAGATGTTACATATGCCAAGTGAAGGGAGAGGGTGACAATTTGAAAATGGTTAACAGACAAGGAAGAGTATGAAGTTCTAGTGTTTGAAATGAATAGAAACTCCCAATCTTCTTTCATGTTGCTCATATGCTTCTGATTTTCCTTGACAATTAATCTTCTTCTTGGTCTTTTCTTGTTTGAAAAAGCTTGCATTTTAGCTCAAAGGAATATGTGGTAGGTATAGGTATTGGTATTTGTTGCTCTAAACTTTCCTTTGTAATGTCAGAATAATTTTTGCAAACTCATCCTTCGATTAACTCATCATTTTCTTTTTCTCACTTTCTACTTCCTTTTCAGCGTAAATAGTGGAATTTGGAGAGATAAGCGGTATAACTGAATGTTCATTTGATTATGTAAATCCTTAATGTGGTCATTCATATCAACAAAACATAGGTTTAAACAATTCAAAGTATGAATCATGGGCGGTGTCGAGCGGTTACTCCAAAGATTATCAAGTAATGTTTCTTGTTTAAAATTCTGGAGGTTATGTACTAATATTTTTTGGTAAAACATATTCTCTCAGAAGCTCTAGAGTTTCATAATTTGTAAAAGCGTTGACTATTCATAAGACATTTATTAAATGCTAAAGTATGACTTCCTACTAATAGTTATAGTATTTGTAGATGAAAATCTATAAATAATTCTGGTAATAGATTTTGGGTTATTACTGAAGTTGTACTACCACTATCAATTAAGGCTTGAACTACGGCTTCTGATCTACCATTCTTGTTGAGTTGGGTGGATTTCTTTTAGCTACTGTTAATTATTTTCTTATTTCTAAATATGGGATTTTCACGTCATGACCACATTCTTTGAATCCATTAACCCATATCCTATCTGACAACAAATCCATTCACCTATACCCAAAGACATTAGGAAAATTTAAAGAAAATACATTAGGACATTTAAGGCTGACAAAATAGGTGATGAAATATTAGGATTATTTTTACAACCTGATTTAACGATTTATGATAAAGTTATTTTCCATTTAGATAAAACTAATTATGAACAGAAAATTTATAGCATGAGATGGGATAATTTTATAACTGCATTCAAAAAATAGTTATAATGTTATATTCAAGCATATAAAGGAAAAAATAATCTTCTGTCTTATCAGTGATTAAGTACCCAAGAGAGATGGGAGAACTAAATATAAGCCACCTTAGATGATAAAATAAATCATATAGGCATTTAGCATTTATCTACGGATATCTCTAGATATATATTATCTCGATGATTGATTAGCCAACTAATTTAAGATAACATTTTTTATTTTTCGTACTAACAATGGGTCACAAAGCCCTCCTCATCCAAATCAAAACCTCCTCTATATGATTCCCCTTCATACTTTGATCCTCTACATCTCCAAATAGTTCATTTGGCCATCTTTCCCTACCTAGTTCTTTGGTAAACCTTCAATTTCGACCAAAAGTCTTGACACCTCCACTAAATAATTACCAAAGAACCCTCCTAGACAACCTATGGTGCAATAGATCAGACACCGGATCAATGATCAATACCTTAAACTGCCTTACCTTATGCTTTGCTGGTATTAATGACCGATTAATTTCACAAACTACAAGAAATTAAATTAAATCGAAATAGATGATGAGTTTAAGACCCAAAACTCCTGTCAATCTACAAAAGGTAGTTATCAATAGCCAAGAAGCTAGAATTCAAGAATTAGAAAAAGAGCTGGAGGAAGAACAGAAGAAATATAAAGAATTGGTCCAAGATTATAATTCTCTCCAAGAAGAAAAAGATAATTTTGCAGAGATTATTTTAGATATTTCAAAGGATAACTTAGAGAAGCAATTTCAATACCATATATTAATGCAGTAAAATTTCAGCTATACAAAACAGTGAAGAGGACAAAACAACAAGAGATGATACAATGTCAAGATGATATTAGGATGGCATATACTGATAACATTCCACTCAATACTCCAGGAATATCATTTGTATACCAATATCTAGATATTCATAATACTTGTCCATGTAATTTCTGCACCAAAAGCTTTCAGATTATATCATTATCACTTCATCTTGCCTATGGGAAAGGTCTCCAACAATGGTCAATGCAAGATTTATTGGATTTCGGTTTTCTGAGTAAAGTTATTATCAGTCGAGATGGATCTTTAGCAGAACAATTTGCATGTTTCAAACATCCGGATATCCAGAGGATATTAGCATACTTATTTAATAATAATGATATCTCCTCAGTCACCTTACTCATCAGATCAATTGGACCTTATTATTCTGATCTTATGGATAGCGCCAAACACATTATTGAAATCATAAAGACAGGAGATTGAAGGCGTAAGGATGATAATCATTTTTTATTACCAATTCTTCTTTGAAGTATTCATTTTGAGTTATATGTTCCAATTGACGAACTATCAAACCACCACATTATCAGACATATTTGGTTTTCTCAGATAAGAATATCAAAATTTTCATGCATAATTGATTGATTAATGGAAAAATATATCAGTTTCAGCTTTATCAGCAGAAGGAAGATATAAATATTTTGCAGCATATTGCTGTAGGATCCAAATCATCATCTGATTCATGCTTATTTTGTTTTCTATGATAATCTGAAAATCTCATGCTAATTGCCATCGTATTCATATGATGTACTCTCTTGGGGAATTAAAATTGGTTTATCTAGAAATGAATGTAAATTCCATTCATTTGCATATATGTAATTTTTCTTACCTTTATACTAATCCCTTAACTTGCTTTAATTCTAGGCTTCATTATTTAATTTAAATTTAACATTTGAATGTTCTTGCATTTTCCTATAAATCCTTCTTAAATTTAAAGATCCATACCATATTATATCCTTTAGTTTTTATTTGTAGATGTTGTATACATTCTTTGGTATCCATAATGAAATTTGGAATAAAAAAATAATATCACCATTATCATTCATATCAATTTCAAAGATCCTATAATTTTAGATAAATCATTCCATCTTGTTATCAAAGGGATGTCCCTAAATTTTTCCTGTACTTTTAATTCTTTACTAATTACATGACATCTTTTTGTTAATTGTTTAATTGTTTAAATTGGTATTTTTATCCATTGTTCTTTTAATTTATTTTATTAATTTAATTTTCCATTATTAAATCTATCTAAGCGTGATTCAATATCTACTATTTATATAGTTCTCTCGATAGGGTTTTGTTATGATCATATCGATTGGTTTTGTTTTGAAATCAATGTCTTCCAAATCTTCATAATTTCTATCCTCTTCGGACTATTACTATTTTTTGTGATCGAGATAGTAGGTGATCTATAAGTGCTTTTCCTTTTAGGATTATATTAAGTTTTCCATCATTCCTTTATCATTTTTATCCATAAATTCCTTAAGTTGAATTTAGTGGATTTTATTTATTTCTAATCTTTCTAATCTGAAGAGTATTTTATCCAATCCTAAATGTATTTCAAAATTAATATTCTCCAAACTAATTACTATAGTGTTTGTAGGTTTAATTCGTTCTACAGATTCTATAGTTTCTATAGTCTCTTTGTTTTCTTCCTGATAATTGGTATGGGATGTTTTGACTGATAAGGATTATCATTTTCTTCTGATGGTAGGATCAATTCTAGAGACTTCTTCTAATTTCTTTTTCCTTAATTCTACATATTGGGAATCAATTGTCCAATCAAACCATGGATTAAACTTATTTTCATAGGCTAATTCAAATTATATCTTTTTTGTAATTTTGAATAAGATGTTTTCATACTAAAACATAATCTTGTAACTCTTAGATCGGATTTGACTGAAGTCAATTTCTTCCATTATCTATTTCTTTCTTCTAATTCAGATTGAATAGATTCCAAATCATCATCTGATTCATGCTTATTTTGTTTCTGATAATCAAAATCTCATGCTAATTGCCCATCCATAGATGATGTATGGGAATTAAAATTGGTTTATCTAGAAATGAATGTAAATTCCATTGAGCATATATATCGAGAACTAAATTTCTTACCTATAGCATGAATCCCTTGACTAACATTAATTCTAGGGCTTCATTATTTAATTTTAAATTTAACATTTGAATGTTCTTGCATTTTTCCTATAAATCCTGGTGATTCTTAAATTTAAAGATCCAGATACCATATTATATCCTTTAGTTTTAATACCTATTTGTAGATGTTGTATACATTCTTTGGTATCCATAAAATCCACGAAATTCAACTTAAGGAATTTATGGATAAAAATGATAAAGGAATGATTAGAAAACTTTTGACCAAATGAGTTTACCCATAATCTTAAAATCAAATTGGAAACAATTAGACAACAAAAGATGTCCCCGGCATATTGGATTAGTAATGTTAGAATTAAATTGCATAGGAAAATTTGGGGACAAAAGCATTAGTTATCCTCTTTGATAGCGATGGAATGATTTATCTAAATCAATTATAGATCTTTGAAATTGATATGAATGATAATGGTGCTATCATTTATTTTATTCCAAATTTCATTATGGATACCAAAGAATGTATACAACATCTACAAATAGGTATTAAAACTAAAGGATATAATATGGTATCTGGATCTTTAAATTTACGAATCACCAGATTTATAGGAAAAAATGCAAGAACATTCAAATGTTAAATTTAAATTAAATAATGAAGCCCTAGAATTAATGTTAGCAAGTCAAGGATTAGTCTATAGAAGGTAAGAAATTAGTTGATATATGCAGACGAATGAATTTACATTCATTTCTAGATAAACCAATTTTAATTCCCCAAGAGAGTACATCATATGAATACCATCTAATAGATTTTTAATAGTCCAATGATAAAAAGATGTTACATATGCCAAGTGAAGGGAGAGGGTGACAATTTGAAAATGGTTGGTACAAAACTGACAAGGGCAAGGAGTATGAAGTTCTAGTGTTTGAAATGAATAGGAAACTCCCAATCTTCTTTCATGTTGCTCATATGCTTCTCGGATTTTCCCTTGACAATTAATCAGATCTTCGCTTGGTCTTTGTTTGAAAAAAGCATTTTAGCTTCAATAGGAATATGTGGTAGGTATAGGTATTGGTATTGCTGTTCTAAACTTTCTTTTGTAATGTTTAGAATAATTCTTGCAAACTCATCCTTTCCTGCAACTAACTCATCATTTTTCTTTTTCTCACTTTCCACTTCCTTTTCTAGCGTAAATATTGGAATTTGGAGAGATAACGGTATTGGAATGTTTGTTTGATTGTAAATCATTAATGTGATTATTCATATCAGCAAAACAAAGGTTTAAGCAATTCAAAGTATGGATCATGGAACTGGTGTCAGAACGATTACACCAAAGATTATCAAGTAATGTTTGCTGGATGGAATTCAGAGGGTGGAGGTTATCAGGTTTGAACTGGAGATTGGTATTGGTTCTATTTTGGAGGGAAAGATGTCTATAGTGGACGAGGTTTGGATTGGAATTTGAAGTGGATGGCAAATGGGGATCCATGATATTGTTCCTGCAAATAAAATAAATGTTATCTTATATTAGTTGGCTAATCAATCATCCGTAGATAATATATCTAGCTACTGAAATATCCGTAGATAAATGCTAAATATGATAATTTGTATTATCATCTAAGGTGGCTTATATTCTGTAGCTCTTACATCTCTCTTTGGGTACTTAATCGCTCGGGATAAGAAATCTGTAAGAAAATTATTTTTCCTTTATATGCTCGAATGTAACATTGTAGCCATTTCCTTGATGGTAGTTATAAAATTTACCCATCTCTTGCTATAAATTCTCTTTTCATTTTTATTTTTATAAAAATGGACAATAACAATCATCTGAATAGTAAAATCTTTTGTAAAATAATTTGAAAGCATGTAATGCATTTATGACTCTAATATTCATAATCTAGAAGTCATTGATTCGGAAGTTATGATGCATCTACATAATTTTTCTGTATTACTATAAGCTTCTTTAAATGGCTTAATTTTTAATTCTGCGCCCCATCCATCTTGAGAGGCATCTACTATTACGATTTTATAATCCGTTTCTAAAGGAAGTGTTAATTTTGGTAAATGTTTTACTTGTTCCTTTATTTTTTGAACAATTTTAATATCTTCTACGTTAAAATACTTCTGACCAGTCGAGGATGTTTTCTTGTATAAAGATTTAATGGTCTTTCCTAAGTCCTTTATATAAGGTCGTGCATAATTTAATAATCCTAAGAATTTCTGTAATTCTTTTTGTGTCTCTATTTATGGAAATTCTAAGACTTTTTTAGATATATGATCCTGTAATTCTATTTCTCTTTTACCTATTCTTTGTCCTAGGAAGTTAATATATTCTTTTTTGCTATTTCTATTTTCTTTTTGAGAATAATACCGTTATGCATTCTTGTAGGCTCTACATGTTTATAATGCTCACTTAATGTATGAGATGTAATGAGGATATCATCTATATATACTAACACATAATCTAGATGGCCAAAGATTTTATCCATTTTTCTTTGAAAGATACTTGGTGCATTCTTAAGTCCAAAGGGCATAATTAACCATTCGTAATGTCCTAATGGTGTGGTAAAGGCCGTGTAAGGGACAATGGATGTCACTACAGATTTTTGGAGATTATATTTCAAACTAAAAGGATCTTGATTGCCACATCAGTGATGAAGAATCTTTGGAACAACATTGGTTAGAAGGATTAACAGAAGAAGAATTACAAGCCATTGATGAGCGCATGGAAGCATAATATTATTAAATCCCTTACAGATATTATCAATTAATTAGTAAGGATTTCTTCCGCAGTAAGCTAAAGGGTTTTCTTCCACCATAAGCCAGAAAATTAATTATGCAGAAAAGATTAAAGTTAGGCACTTCTTTGCAATTTTCCAGAGCATCTCAGCAAAATTTGTTTAGAAGTGGGCTCCACCCACTTTCCGTCATTCCTTCCCCCTTCAGAAATGTGAAAATAGTGGTGGGCCCCACCACTCCAAAAAATGCATAACCTCCTGCCACGTAGAAAAAATAAAGAGGAAAGATATTCCTTCTCACCGAAGCAACGTCTCTCCACCGTTGAAGCATCCACCGCCTTAAACAAGGTCACAAAGAAGACATACTGATATTTTCTGATCGTGCATTAATTTTGTTTGTCTGCCAGATCCGCTTTGCTTATGTCTGCTTGTATTTCCTTATAAATATGGAGTCAGTCTGTTTGTAAGATATCAAGTTTGTTAGTTATCGTTCTTAGTGAGCCGTGTATGCCCCCCAAGAGTCTGTAAGTAATTTTTATTCCTAATAATATATGTTTTGAGTAGTTTCATTATGCTATTTAGTGAGTAGTCATAGTGTTCTCCCCTGAGGGGAGATATGATTAATTATTTTTCATGAGCAATTCGGCTTTCTCCCTATCTTAAATATAGGCTATATGCCAGGCATCTTGAAATATTTATCTAGTCGCTGTAATGAATTATGATGACCTATATTTTAGCCATGGGAAAGATGCGATGAAGGTATGCTGTAAGTCCCGCTTTAGCCTGTGTGGCGTTTAGGGCAAGCTGTGTGTCATCAATTCCTCCCGGATCGGTATCCCCATGTATATGCTGTTACTCTGTTCATGTTACTTAAAATTTTAGATAAATAAATTGCAAGGATGATGCTTATATTTATGGGTATGAGTCGACCCGCTTATGAAGATGTTTGATCACCTATCGTAAGTAACATTTATCTCATCTCTGCATAAATACTGCATATTTTAAAATGATATTAGATTATTAGTTATTACATATCTCATATGCTAGAACTAGTTATCTATCGTGACAATAGAATATTAAATAGAAATGAATTCATCAAACAGCAATAGATATATTAGCCATATCAGAGGAAAAAGAATATATCCTCCTGTAGAAATATTAGTGAAATTAGAAAATAGAAATTCTCAGTCCCAGGATAATAGAATTAGTAATAGTGTAATAGAAGAATTTCAGGCATTACATATTACGAAAGAACTTTAGCAATAAGAATTGCACGAGCCCATAGTCATAGAAGAAGATTTAGGGACATGAGTCATTTAATGGATATCTCTCATGTAGAAAATCCCATATTTAGAAATAAGAAAATAATTAACAGTAGTTAAAAGAAATCCACCCAACTCAACAAGAATGGTATCTAGTCTTTTCGGTTGCATGAATTATGTTGACTGATGATATAATGGCTACTCGATGGGAAAGAGATGAAGGTATGTAAGTCCCGCTTTATTCTCAGGCGTTTGTGTCATCAATTCCTCCTCAGATCCCCATGTATATGTTACTGTTCATTTAAAATTTTATAAATTAAATTAAGTTGCAAGGATGATGCTTATATTTATGGGTATAGAGTTAGCACCCGCTTATGAAGACGTTTGATCATATCTACTCAAGGGGCAGAACATTTATCTCATCTCTGCATAAATACTTATATTTTAAAATGATATTAGGATTATTAGTTATATATCGATTTTAGAACTAGTTATCTATCGCATTAATAATATTAAATAGAAATGAATTCATCAAATAATATATATTAGCATCGAGGAAAAGAATATATCCTGTAGAAATATTAGTGAAATTAGAAAATAGAAATTCCTGATAATAGAATTAGAATAAGGTAATAGAAGAATTGTGCATTACATATTACTAAAGAACTTTAGCAAAGAAGAATTACCGAGTCAGAAGATCGGAGATCCACAAATATAACAATGACATTTTCGTACTGTATGCGACATTTCTATCCTTTCTATATCTGCTCTTAGATTTTCTAAGGATTTTCCTTTTCCTAATATGTTTTTCTGAAAATTTTGGGTAGTATAAATATTACGATATGATTGTTTTTACTTGTTTTGAATTTTATATTCTCTACATTTATCTTGTAAAATATTAAAGGTAAAGACAATTTAGTCCTATACCAATATCTTTGGTAGCTGGATTATAAGTATTTTTCCATTTTTCATTAATTTCTTTTCCTAATTCTCCGGTAGTTTGATTAAAATCTATTGATATTTCTTCATCAAAATATCTACCGCTCTGCATAGGTTACATATAGTTTACAGAATTTATCTATTTGCGACCAGTCTGCTAGACTTAATTGTTCTAAGTTTCTATAAGCATGATCTTGAATATTAGTATTCTGTCATGGGATCAAATCTAGAATTGTTCTAATAAAACTTTGTAAAATTGTATGGATTATCACATTAATGATTCGATTTCTCCCGCTTTCCTTATTTTTGCTTCATTATTTTGCAGCTTTCTCCTAATAATGTTTCTAAGAAGGCAAACATATCACCAATTCCACTTTATCACTATTTGCCCATGCTCAACAAAGATCAAATTCCCATATGGATAATTCCCACATTTGTGGATTATTTAAATTGATGGTTAAAATTGTTCCATTCCTATGAGCTGGCATTAAATTAATACGTTCTACTGGTTCAACAGTTCCTTTATATTTATAATTATTTTCATCTTTATAATTAGAATTATATTTTGTTCCGGGTCTATAAGGTCAATTAGACAACAAAAGATGTCCCAGATGCATATTGGATTAGTAATGTTAGGAATTAAAGGGTTGCAAGAAAAAAAGGGACAAATTAGTTATCCTCTTTGATAAATGGAATGATTTATCTAAATCAATTATAGGATCTTTTAAATTGATATGAATGATAATGGTGCTATCATTTATTTTATTCCAAATTTCATTATGGATACCAAAGAATGTATACAACATCTACAAATAGGTATTAAAACTAAAGGATATAATATGGTATCCGATCTTTAAATTTAAGAATCACCACAGATTTATAGGAAAAATGCAAGAACATTCAAATGTTAAATTTAAATTAAATAATGAAGCCCTAGAATTAATGTTAGCAAGTCAAGGGATTCGTGCTATAGAAGGTAAGAAATTTAGTTCTGATATATATGCAGGCACTGAATGGAATTTACATTCATTTCTAGATAAACCAATTTTAATTCCCCAAGAGAGTACATCATATGAATACCAGGATGGGCGAATTAGCATGAGATTTTCAGATTATCATAGAAAACAAAATAAGCATGAATCAGATGATGATTTGGAATCTATTCAATCTGAATTAGAAGAAAGAAATAGATAATGGAAGAAATTGACTTTAGTCAAATCCAGACATACGAAGAGTTACAAGATTATGTTTTTAGTATGAAAACATCTTATTCAAAATTACAAAATAGATATAATTTTGAATTAGCCTATGAAAATAAGTTTAATCCACGGTTTGATTGGCAGACAATTGATTCCCAATATGTCGTTAAAGAAATTAAGGAAAATATGAAATTAGAAGAAGTCTCTAGAATTGATCCTATCCTACCATCAGAAGAAAATGATAATCCTTATCAGTCAGAAACATCCCATACCAATTATCAGGAAGAAAACAAAGAGACTATAGAACTATAGAATCGTAGAACTAATTAAACCTACAAACACTATAGTAATTAGTTTGGAGAATATTAATTTTGAAATACATTTAGGATTGGATAAAATACTCTGATTAGAAAGATTAGAAATAAATAAAATCCAAATTCAACTTAAGGAATTTATGGATAAAAATGATAAAGGAATGATCAGAAAACTTAATATAATCCTAAAAGGAAAAAGCACTTCATCTAGATCACCTACTATCTCTGATCACAGTAAAATTAGTAGTAATAGTCCAGAAGAGGATATTAGAAATTATGAAGATTTGGAAGACATTGATTTCAAACAAAACCAATCAGATATGATTAATTATTTTTCATGAGCAATTCGGCTTTCTCCCTATCTTAAATATAGGCTATATGCCAGGCATCTTGAAATATTTATCTAGTCTTTTCCATTTAGATAAAACTAATTATGAACAGAAAATTTATAGCAAGAGATGGGAAAATTTTATAACTACCAATGAAGGAAATAGTTATAATGTTATAGTCAAGCATATAAAAGGGAAAAATAATTTTCTTACAGATTTCTTATCCCGAGTGATTAAGTACCCAAAGAGAGATGGGAGAGCTACAGAATATAAGCCACCTTAGATGATAATACAAATTATCATATAGGCATTTTAGCGATTTATCTACGGATATTTCAGTAGCTAGATATATTATCTACGGATGATTGATTAGCCAAATAAACTAAGATAACATTTATTTTATTTGCAGGAACACTATCATGGATCCTCATTTGCCATCCACTTCAAACTCAAATCCAAACCTCGTCCACTATAGACATCTTTCCTCCAAATGTAACCAATACCAATCGCTTCAAACCGATAACCTCCACTCTCAATTCCAAAAAACATTACTTGATAATCTTTGGAGTAACCGCTCGACACCGCCATGATTCATACTTTGAATTGTTTAAACCTATGTTTTGCTGATATGAATGACCACATTAAGGATTTACAGAATCAAATCCGCAACATTCCAGTTATACCAGTTATCTCTCCAAATTCCACTATTTTACAGTTAGAAAAGGAAGTAGAAAGTGAGAAAAAGAAAAATGATGAGTTAGTTGCAGTAAAGGATGAGTTTGCAAAAATTATTCTGGACATTACAAAGGAAAGTTTAGAGCAACAATACCAATACCTATACCTACCACATATTCCTATTGAGCTAAAATGCAAGCTTTTTCAAACAGTAAAAAAGACCAAGCAGCAAGATCTGATTAATTGTCAAGGGAAAATCCGAGAAGCATATGAGCAACATGAAAGAAGATTGGGAGTTTCTTATTCATTTCAAACACTAGAACTTCATACTCCTTGCCCTTGTCAGTTCTGTACCAACCATTTTCAAATTGTCACCCTTTCCCTTCACCTGGCATATGTGACATCTTTTTATCATTGGACTATTAGAAACCTATTGGATTATGGCCAAATATCAAAGCTTATTATTAGTAGGGATTCATATCTGGAAGAACAAGTTTCATCTTTACGGCATCCAGGATTACAGCAAATCATTTGGAAGTTATTTGAAGATAGCGACAATTTTTCTATTACTCTACTTATCCAGTCAGTTGGGCCATACTTTGATGATCTAATGGACACTGCCAAGCATATTATTGAAATTATCATAACGCCAAAATCTTTTACAGCGGAACAAAAGTTTGAAGACTATCCTCCCATTCAAGATATCAATGCGCCTACTCCATCATAGATTATATTTAATTGCTAATCTTCAGGCTGGTGTTTATCGTCCAAGATGGCATTCTCATTTGTAGCTAAAAGAAATCCACCCAACTCAACAAGAATGGTATCAGAGCAGTTCATCCTTAGGAACCTGCACCTAGTTACACATCAGAGTTCGCTCGAAAGCGTGGTGGGTCTCACCGGTCCCGCCATCCTTTATTCCAAAATTCCCTGTAAGCATAACGTTAGGAAATATGTTAGGATTCCCTCCATTTACATTTCCCATATTCCTTGTAGGCCCCACCATAAATATGAGCTTTACTTTAGTTATCATGGTATGTATTAAGTTTACAATTTCCATATTCCTTGTAGAAATTTTTACTTTCAGCTATAACCATTTCTCATATTCTCTGTAGGCCCCACTTGAATAGTATTTCTTTCAGCATGCCAACGATTACATTAAAAGGTTTTAATAAAAATTTATTAAAATAATTAACCATTTTCCTCTGCTCCCATTCCAATGGCATTCGAGCAAATATTTCCTGTAGGAAACATTAAATAATTACTACATATGGAAAATTCAGAATCATATAAAATAGATTGGCTAGATTTAGCATTAGGATCAAAGCATAGTAACATTATTAATAGTGAAAATAATAAATTTTTATGTTTATTTCCAAAAGAATATCCTCATGAGTTGCATAGTCATAAACCTGAGCATAATATGTTAAATTCTATTATTGATATGCATGTCCAATTAGCTGAATCATTAAAACGACATGAAGATCGAGTCCAACGGATTTTAGAAAGATCTACTAAAATATTAAGCGAGTTAAAAATGTTTATTCCTAAAGAAAATCTAGATTATATCAAAGATCAGAATACGGCTATATTAAGGAATATGAAAGAATCTCCAACTCAATTAGAATTAATTAGTAAAAGTTAATTGAGATTGAAAATCGCTAAAAGAAAAAAAAATATACTTCTAGCATGAGTGAATTAGAAAAATCACATATTTATAAGGTAATTCTTCAAGAAGCTAGTAAATATCTTAATAATATAGAGTAACAAATTACATAGGACTTCAAGGAAGTGACCAGACTTATCCAAAAATCTTCAATTTTCAAACACTTCTCTTAATAGAATTATATCAGAAAATAGAAAGTTTAGAAGAAAAATTAAAAAGTTTGGAAACCAGAACTGTAGGATTAGTTACTCAAAATGATTTAGAAACACTGTCAGAAAAAATTGCTACGGGTAAGGAAATAATTCCCTATACGAAATCTAAATGTTATAAAATATGGTGAGTAATCAAGGACCTTTAACCTTATTTAAGAAGAAATCACCAACCTCAGATAGAACTATATCTGAAATAGTAGATATTGAATCACGCTAGATAGATTTAATAATGGAAAATTAAATTTAATTAATAATAAAAAGAAGATGTATGATACTTCCATACTATCAAAATCTTCCATCATACAAACATTATCTGAACAAAAAGTTAGTTGTGTATCGGATATTGACCAAATGAGTTTACCCATAATTTTAAAATCAAATTGGGAAACAATTAGACAACAAAAGATGTCCCAGATGCATATTGGATTAGTTATGTTAGGAATTAAAGGATTGCATAGGAAAAATTTAGGGACAAAAGCATTAGTTATCCTCTTTGATAACAGATGGAATGATTTATCTAAATCAATTATAGGATCTTTTGAAATTGATATGAATGATAATGGTGCTATTATTTATTTTATTCCAAATTTCATTATGGATACCAAAGAATGTATACAACATCTACAAATAGGTATTAAAACTAAAGGATATAATATGGTATCTGGATCTTTAAATTTACGAATTACCACAGGATTTATAGGTAAAATGCAAGAACATTCAAATGTTAAGTTTAAATTAAATAATGAAGCATTAGAATTAATGTTAGCAAGTCAAGGGATTCGTGCTATAGAAGGTAAGAAATTTAGTTCTGATATATATGCAGGCACTGAATGGAATTTACATTCATTTCTAGATAAACCAATTTTAATTCCCCAAGAGAGTACATCATATGAATACCAAGATGGGCGAATTAGTATGAGATTTTCAGATTATCATAGAAAACAAAATATAAAATACTCTTCAGATTAGAAAGATTAGAAATAAATAAAATCCACGAAATTCAACTTAAGAAATTTATGGATAAAATGATA
The DNA here is from genome assembly GCA_021442155.1 of Cymbidium sinense. Classification (NCBI taxonomy): domain Eukaryota; kingdom Viridiplantae; phylum Streptophyta; class Magnoliopsida; order Asparagales; family Orchidaceae; genus Cymbidium; species Cymbidium sinense. The sequence continues at coordinate 81,913,631 of CM038217.1, read as the reverse complement.
AAGGAATGATCAAAAACTTAATATAATCCTAAAAGGAAAAAAGCACTGCCAGATCACCTACTATCTCGATCAAGAAAATTAGTAGTAATAGTCCAGAAGAGGATATTAAAAATTACATGGACAAGTATTATGTATATCTAAATATTGGTATACATATGATATGCCTGGAGTGTTAAGTGGAATGTTCTCAGTGTATGCCATCCTAATATCATCTTGACATTGTATCATCTCTTGTTGTTTTGTCCTCTTCACTGTTTTGTATAGCTGAAATTTTACTTCCTCAGGCATTTCCGGATCGATTATGCATGAAAATTTTGATATTCTTATCTGAGAAAACCAAATATGTCTGATAATGTGGTGGTTTGATAGTTCCATGCTGGAATACCATACTATCAGCAGTATCAGTGGTAATATTTTTCATGAGCAATTCGGCTTTCTCCCTATCTTAAATATAGGCTATATGCCAGGCATCTTGAAATATTTATCTAGTCTTTTCGGTTGCATGAATTATGATGACTGACGATATACTTGGCTGCTGTATGGGAAAGATGCGATGAAGGTATGTCAGAAGTCCCGCTTTGTCAGGCATTTAGGCAAGTGTGTCATCAATTCCTCCCGGATCGGTATCCCCATGTATATGCTGTTACTCTGTTCATGTTACTTAAAATTTTAGATAAATAGATTAAGTTGCAAGGATGATGCTTATATTTATGGGTATAGAGTCAGCACCCGCTTATGAAGACGTTTGATCATATCTACTCAAGGGGCAGAACATTTATCTCATCTCTGCATAAATACTCTGCATATTTTAAAATGATATTAGGATTATTAGTTATTACATATCTGTATGCTAGAACTAGTTATCTATCGCATTAGCAATAATTAATATTAAATAGAAATGAATTCATCAAACAGCAATAGATATATTAGCCATATCAGAGGAAAAAGAATATATCCTCCTGTAGAAATATTAGTGAAATTAGAAAATAGAAATTCCCAGGATAATAGAATTAGTATAATTTCGAATTAGCCTATGAAAATAAGTTTAATCCACGGTTTGATTGGCAGACAATTGATTCCCACAGAACAAAAGTTTGAAGATTATCCTCCCATTACTGAAGATATCAATGCGCCTACTCCATCATAGATTATATTTAATTGCTAATCTTCGGTGTGTTTATCGCCCAAGATGGCATTCTCATTTGGCTTACCAGGATAAAGACATGATGGTTTTCCTCAACCTCGGACCCCGAATCCTCTATAGATTCAAATCCAAATAGTGATCCAGAAGATATTAATATCAATAAATTAGATTTAGCTGAAACCAATATTGAAACCAAGACAGCTAAAACCTATCCAACATCACTTATTGTGGTCATGACAAAAAAGTTCTGATAATTGAATTTTAAATTCTTCTTTATCTAATGGGGAATACTCTAATTCTTTAGTACGTATGACAAGATCTTTATTAATAATGGGAATATTTGCTAATTCTTGATTTTTATCCCAATGTTGTAAAGGATTTTCGCCAATAATCTGAATTTCTTCTGCTAACTGAAAAAGTCGTTCTAAAGGCTTAGGTATTTGATAGGTATGTATGGGATCCTGGTTGTCTAGGAGGGTTCTTTGGTAATTATTTAGTGGAGGTGTCAAGACTTTTGGTCGAAATTGAAGGTTTGTACCGGCACGACTAGGTAGGGATAAATGGCCAAAATGAACTAGGTTTGGAGATGTAGGAGGATCAAAGTATGAGGGGGAATCATATACAGAGGAGGTTTTTGATTTGGATGAGGAGGGCTTTTGTGACTCCATTGTTAGTACCTGAAAATTAAAAACAGATATTAATGTTATCTTAAATTAGTTGGCTAATCAATCATCCGTAGATAATATATCTAGCTACTGAAATATCCGTAGATAAATCGCTAAATGCCTATATGATGATTTATATTATCATCTAAGGTGGCTTATATTCTGTAGTTCTCCCATCTCTCTTTGGGTACTTAATCACTCGGGATAAGAAATCTGTAAGATTATTTTTTCCTTTTATATGCTTGAATATAACATTATAACTATTTTTGCAACAGTAGTTATAAAATTATCCCATCTCATGCTATAAATTTTCTGTTCATAATTAGTTTTATCTAAATGGAAAATAACTTTATCATAAATCGTTAAATCAGGTTGTAAAAATAATCCTAATATTTCATCACCTAATATTTCATAGTCTAGCCTTAAATGTCCTAATGTATTTTCTAGCCTAAATTTTCCTAATATGTATGGGTGAATGGATTTGTTGTCTAGATATGGGTTAATGGATTCACGGGTATATTGGTGTCATGACAGATCTGGTGAATAGGTAGTGGAGTAGGTAGTTGATGTTTTAGGTGTAGTAGTAGTGTAGTAGTAGTAGTAGGTGTAGTAGTAGGTTTTAACCCACCGCTTCTCAGCGTAACTCTGATTCATAATGGTAATTGGATTAATGTAACCTTTCATATTCATGCAAAGCATAAGATTTAATCCTAAACTTAATTTTGTATTAGGTACATACTCATCGAATTGAGTTGGGTGGATTTCTTTTAACTACTGTTAATTATTTTCTTATTTCTAAATATGGGATTTTCTACATGAGAGATATCCATTAAATGACTCATGTCCCTAAATCTTCTATTATGGGTAGTCAATTCTTCTATTGCTAAAGTTCTTTGCGTAATATGTAATGCCTGAAATTCTTCTATTACACCACGCTCTGATACCATTCTTGTTGAGTTGGGTGGATTTCTTTTAGCTACTGTTAATTATTTTCTTGAGATGCTCTGGAAAATTGCAAAGAAGTGCCTAACTTTAATCTTTTCTGCATAATTAATTTTCTGGCTTCTGGAAGAAAATTTTCTAGCTTACTGCGGAAGAAATCCTTGTAGCTTGCTATGGAAGAAATCCTTCTGGCATTAACTTACTATGGAAAGAAACCTTACTGATTAACTCTTGCTAAACCCAATTATCTGATGTTAACCTATTTCGAACTTCTTCATGGTCCATGCCTTCAAAATAATTCTCATCATCAGGGACAATATTTTGTCTGGGAATTCGCTGAAAAACACTTTGGAAATCTCCTGATTGTCTTAATGAATACCAATTTGTTGTCTGAATGTGATTAAATAAATTGGCAAATTTCTGCTGGCAATAAAACTGAAAATGATAAAATTTTCCTTTTATGTATCCAAGGTTGAGGAAAACCATCATGTCTTTATCCTGGTAAGCCAAATGCGAATGCCATCTTGGACGATAAATTCCGGCTTGAAGATTAGCAATTAAATATAATCTATGATGGAGAAGACTACATTCGATATCTTCAGTAATGGGAGGATAGTCTTCAAACTTTTGTTCCGCTGTAAAAGATTTTGGCGTTATGATAATTTCAATAATATGCTTGGCAGTGTCCATTAAATCATCAAAGTATGGCCCAACTGACTGGATAAGTAAAGTAATAGAGAAAATGTCGCTATCTTCAAATAACTTCCAAATGATTTGCTGTAATCCTGGATGCCGTAAAGATGAAACCTGTTCTTCCAGATATGAATCCCTGCTAATAATAAGCTTTGATATTTGGCCATAATCTAATAGATTTTTAATAGTCCAATGATAAAAAGAAGTTACATATGCCAAGTGAAGGCGGATTTGATTCTGTAAATCCTTAATGTGGTCATTCATATCAGCAAAACATAGGTTTAAATAATTCAAAGTATGAATCATGGGCGGTGTCGAAGCGTTACTCCAAAGATTATCAAGTAATGTTTCTTTGGTTGGAATTCGAGAGAGTGGAGGTTATCGTTTGAACGGATTGGTATTGGTTCTTTTGGAGGGAAAGATGTCTATAGTGGGCTAGGTTTGGATTTGAGTTTGAAGTGGATGGCAAATGGGGATCCATGATATTGACGTTTGATCGTATCTACTCAAGGGGCAGAACATTTATCTCATCTCTGCATAAATACTCTGCATATTTTAAAATGATATTAGGATTATTAGTTATTACATATCTGTATGCTAGAACTAGTTATCTATCGCATTAGCAATAATTAATATTAAATAGAAATGAATTCATCAAATAGCGTAATAGATATATTAGCCATATCGAGAGGAAAAAGAATATATCCTCCTGTAGAAATATTAGTGAAATTAGAAAATAGAAATTCCGAGGATAATAGAATTAGTAATAGTGTAATAGAAGAATTTCAGGCATTACATATTACGCAAAGAACTTTAGCAATAGAAGAATTGCACGAGCCCATAGTCATAGAAGAAGATTTAGGGACATGAGTCATTTAATGGATATCTCTCATGTAGAAAATCCCATACGAAAATCCTTTACAACATTGGGATAAAAATCAGGAATTAGCAAATATTCCCATTATTAATAAAGATCTTGTCATACGTACTAAGGAATTAGAATATTCCCCATTAGATAAAGAAGAATTTAAAATTCAATTATCAGAACTTAAAACCTTAGGATTAATCCAACCCTCTAAATCTGAACATAGATCAGCTGCATTTATGGTACGAGGACAAAATTGTTAGAGGAAAGGCTAGAATGGTAATTAATTATAAACGCTTAAATGATAATACTGAGGAAGATGGTTATAAAATACCTGACAAAGATATGTTAATAAATTTAATACAAAATAAAAAATACTTTAGTAAGTTTGATTGTAAATCTGGTTTTTGGCAAATACGATTAGATAATGAATCAATCCCCTACACGGCCTTTACCACACCATTAGGACATTACGAATGGTTAATTATGCCCTTTGGACTTAAGAATGCACCAAGTATCTTTCAAAGAAAAATGGATAGAATCTTTGGCCATTTAGATTATGTATTAGTATATATAGATGACATCCTCATTACATCTCATACATTAAGTGAGCATTATAAACATGTAGAAGCAGTACTACAAGAATGCATAAAGCATGGCATTATTCTGTCAAAAAAGAAAATAGAAATAGCAAAGGAATATATTAACTTCCTAGGTCAGAAAATAGGCAAAGGAGAAATAGAATTACAGGATCATATATCTAAAAAAGTCTTAGAATTTCCCGATAAATTAGAGGACACAAAAGAATTACAGAAATTCTTAGGATTATTAAATTATGCACGACCTTATATAAAGGACTTAGGAAAAACCATTAAATCCTTATACAAGAAAACATCCTCAACTGGTCAGAAATATTTTAACTTAGAAGATATTAAAATTATTCAGAAAATAAAGGAACAGGTAAAACATTTACCAAAATTAACACTTCCTTTAGAAACAGATTACACGAATAGTAAAATCTTTTTGTAAAAATAATTTGAAAGCATGTAATGCATTTATGACTCCTAATATTTCATAATCTAGGGAAGTCATTGATTCTGGAAGTTGCCTAAAATTTCCTGATGCATATCTACATAATTTTTCTGTATTACTATATGCTTCTTTAAATGGCTTAATTTTTAATTCTGCGCCCCATCCATCTTGAGAGGCATCTACTATTACTATTTTGTAATCTGTTTCTAAAGGAAGTGTTAATTTTGGTAAATGTTTTACTGCTCTTTATTTTAATAATTTTAATATCTTTAAGTTAAAATATTTACTTTGAGGATGTTTTCTTGTATAAGGATTTAATGGTTTTTCCTAAGTCCTTTATATAAGGTCGTGCATAATTTAATAATCCTAAGAATTTCTGTAATTCTTTTGTGTCCTCTAATTTATCTGGAAATTCTAAGACTTTTTTAGATATATGATCTTGTAATTCTATTTCTCCTTTACCTATTCTTTGACCTAGGAAGTTAATATATTCTTTTGCTATTTCTATTTCTGATATATATGCAGGCACTGAATGGAATTTACATTCATTTCTAGATAAACCAATTTTAATTCCCCAAGAGAGTACATCATACCTAATGTGATGGGCTAATTAGCATGAGATTTTCGACATCATAGAAAACAAAATAAGCATGAATCAGATGATGATTTGGAATCTATTCAATCCGAATTAGAAGAAAGAAATAGATAATGGAAGAAATTGACTTTAGTCAAATCCAGACATACGAAGAGTTACAAGATTATGTTTTTAGTATGAAAACATCTTATTCAAAATTACAAAATAGATATAAGAATTAGCCTATGAAAATAAGTTTAATCCACGTGATTTGATTGGCAATTGATTCCCAATATGTTAAAGAAATTAAGGAAAATATGAAATTAGAAGAAGTCTCTAGAATTGATCCTATCCTACCATAAGAAGAAAATGATAATCCTTATCAGTCAGAAACATCCCATACCAATTATCAGGAAGAAAACAAAGAGACTATAGAAACTATAGAATCTGTAGAACGAATTAAACCTACAAACACTATAGTAATTAGTTTGGAGAATATTAATTTTGAAATACATTTAGGATTGGATAAAATACTCTTCAGATTAGAAAGATTAGAAATAAATAAAATCCACGAAATTCAACTTAAGGAATTTATGGATAAAAATGATAAAGGAATGATCAGAAAACTTAATATAATCCTAAAAGGAAAAAGCACTTCGTCTAGATCACCTACTATCTCTGATCACAGTAAAATTAGTAGTAATAGTCCAGAAGAGGATATTAGAAATTATGAAGATTTGGAAGACATTGATTTCAAACAAAACCAATCAGATATGATCATAACAAAACCCTATATTCCATTCTTCGATGAGTATGTACCTAATACAAAATTAAGTTTAGGATTAAATCTTATGCTTTGCATGAATATGAAAGGTTACATTAATCCAATTACCATTATGAATCAGAGTTACGCTGAGAAGCGTGGTGGGTTAAAACCTACTACTACACCTACTACTACTACTACACCTACTACTACACCTAAAACATCAACTACCTACTCCACTACCTATTCACCACCCGATCCTGTCATGACCACCTGTTATACCCAGGAATCCATTAACCCATATCCTATACAAGACAACAAATCCATTCACCTATACCCAAAGACATTAGGAAAATTTTGATCGGGAGATCCACAAATATAACAATGACATTTTCGTACACTGTATGCTTACATTTCTATCCTTTCATATATCGTTTCTTTAAATTTTCTAAGGATTTTCCTTTTCCTAATATGTTTTTCTCGAAAATTTTGGGTAGTATAAATATTACGAATAAAATTTATATGATTGCTTCTTTACTTGTTTCTGAATTTTATATTCTCTACATTTATCTTGTAAAATATTAAAAGTAAAGACAATTCTAGGTCCTATACCAATATCTTTGGTAGCTTCTGGATTATAAGTATTTTTCCATTTTTCATTAATTTCTTTTCCTAATTCTCCTGGTAGTTTGATTAAAAATCTATTGGATATTTCTTCATCAAAATATCTACCAGCCCTACTTGCATAAGTTACATAAAGTTTACAGAATTTATCTATTTGCACGGCTAACTTAATTGTTCTAAGTTTCTATAAGCATGATCTTGAATATTAGTATTCTGTCTACTGGGATCAAATCCTAGAATTAGGGTTCTAATAAACTTTGTAAAATTGTAATTATCACAGTCGTAATGATGATTTCTCGCTTTCTTATTTTTGCTTCATTAAAATATTTGCGCAGCTCCTAATAATGTTTCTAAGAAGGCAAACATATCACCAATTCCACTTTTATCACTATTTGCCCATGCTCAACAAAGATCCCCATGTGGATATGAGATTCCCACATTTGTGGATTATTTAAATTGATGGTTAGAATTGTTCCATTCCTATGAGCTGGCATTAAATTAATACTACTAGTTCACTTCCTTTATATTTATAATTATTTTCATCTTATAATTAGAATTATATTTTGTTCCTCTATAAGGTCTTCTGATCGCTTCTTCTCTCGATATGGACAGATCAAATCTAGACGCTCTATCATTAGACTTCTCCTAATTCCATATTAGCTTTTTCTTCAACTATATATTAATCTATAGTCTTCCAATCAAACCGTGGATTAAACTTATTTTCATAAGCTAATTCGAAATTATATCTATTTTGTAATTCTGAATAGGATGTTTTCATACTAAAAACATAATCTTGTATCTATGTCCGATTTGATCAAGTCAATTTCTTCCATTATAAAGATTTATTATTATGCTGATTTAATTTATTTAATCCTAAACCTTAAATGATCCATCGATTTTCTATTATTTACCAATCATTTTAATAATTCCATGGGAGCTAATCGTAAATTTCTACAGAATTGGAAATTTCTACAGAGACCAATAAAATTACTATTCTTAAAGTGAAAGTGGGACCTACGGGGAATATTGGAAATGTTAAACTTAATACATACCATGATAATTAAAAGTAAAGCTCAAATTTATGGTGGGGCCTACAAGAAATATTGGAATTGAAAATGGAGGGAATCCTAACATATTTCCTAACGTTATGCTAACAGGGAATTTTGGAATAAAGGATGGCAGGACCGGTGAGACCCTCATGAAAAATAATTAATCATATCTCCTCGGGAGAACAATGACTACTCACTAAATAGCATAATGAAACTACTCAAAACATATTATTAGGAATAAAAATTACTTACGACTGGGGACACACTGCGTAAGCTCACACTTACTAAGAACCTAGCTTACTAACAAACTTTGATATCTTACAAACAGACTGACTCCCTATTTATAAGGAAATACTAATGGAAAATTAAATTTAATTAATATTAAAAAGAAGATGTATGATACTTCCATACTATCAAAATCTTCCATCATACAAACATTATCTGAACAAAAAGTTAGTTGTGTATCAGATATTGACCAAATGAGTTTACCCATAATCTTAAAATCAAATTGGGAAACAATTAGACAACAAAAGATGTCAATGACTATTAAAAATCTATTAGATTATGGCCAAATATCAAAGCTTATTATTAGCAGGGATTCATATCTGGAAGAACAGGTTTCATCTTTTAATGCATCCGTGATTACAAAGAAATCATTTGGAAGTTATTTGAAGATAGATATTTTCTATTACTTTACTTATCCGCCATATACTTTGATGATTTAATGGACACTGCCAAGCATATTATTGAAATTATCATAACGCCAAAATCTTGTAAGGGATTTAATAATATTATGCTTCCATGCGCTCATCAATGGCTTGTAATTCTTCTTCTGTTAATCCCTCTAACCAATGTTGTTCCAGAGATTCTTCATCACGATGTGGCAATCAAGATGTCTTGCATAATTGAAATATAATCTCCAAAAATCTGTAGTGACATCCATTGTCCTACAGCAATATGCTGCAAAATATTTATATCTTCCTTCTGCTGATAAAGCTGAAACTGATATATTTTTCCATTAATCAATCGATTATGCATGAAAATTTTGATATTCTTATCTGAGAAAACCAAATATGTCTGATAATGTGGTGGTTTGATAGTTCCATGCTGGAATTGTGCTAATCGATATAACTGTAAAATGAATAACGAAAAGACGCTGGTAATATAAATGATTATCATCCTTCGCCGCCTTTCCGTAATCTCGGTGTCTTTATGATTTCAATGTGTTACGTTATCCATAAGATCGAATAATAAGGTCCAATAGATGATGAGTAACGTAAGAGATATTATTATTGAAGTATGCTAATATTCTCAGATCTGATGTTTGAAACATGCAAATTGTTCTGCTAAAGATCCATCTCAACTGATAATAACTTTACTCGAAATAAAATCCAATAAATCTTGCATTGACCATTGTTGGAGACCTTTCCCATAGGCAAGATGAAGTGATAATGATATAATCTGAAAGCTTTTGGTGCAGAAATTACATGGACAAGTATTATGTATATCTAGATATTGGTACATATGATATGGGAATGTTAAGTGGAATGTTCTCGGATAATAATATCATCTTGACATTGTATCATCTCTGTTGTTTTGTCCTCTTCAGCTTTGTATAGCTGAAATTTACTTCCTCGCATTTAATATATAGTATTGAAATTGCTTCTAAGTTATCCTTTGAAATATCTAAAATAATCTCTCGCAAAATTATCTTTTTTCTTCTGAGAGAATTATAATCTTAACTACCTTTTATATTTTTTCTGCTCTTCTTCTAGCTCCTTTTCTAATTCTTGAATTCTAGCTTCTTGGCTACTGATAACCACTTTCTGTAGATTGGCAGGAGTTTTGGGTCTTAAACTCATCTGTCCTATATCAGGATTTAATTTGATTTCTTGTAGCTGGGTTTGTAAGAAGTTACACTGGTCATTAATACCAGCAAAGCATAAGGTGAGGCAGTTTAAGGTATTAATCATTGATCCGGTGTCTGATCTATTGCACCATAGGTTATCTAGGAGGGTTCTTTGGTAATTATTTAGTGGAGGTGTCAAGACTTTTGGTCAAAATTGAAGGTTTGTACCAGCACGACTAGGTAGGGAAAGATGGCCAAAATGAACTAGGTTTGGAGATGTAGGAGGATCAAAGTATGAAGGGGAATTATTTGAGGAGGTTTTTGATTTGGATGAGGAGGGCTTTTGTGACTCCATTGTTAGTACCAAAAATAAAAAACAGATATTAATGTTATCTTAAATTAGTTGGCTAATCAATCATCCTAGATAATATAAGATCAGAGTAGATAACGCTAAAATGCCTATATGATGATTTATATTATCATCTGTGGCTTATATTCTGTAGTTCTCCATCTCTTTGGGTACTTAATCACTGATAAGAAATCAAGATTATTTTTTCCTTTATATGCTAATATAACATTATAACTATTTTCCTCTGATGTATAAAAATTATCCCATCTCATGCTATAAATTTTCTTTCATAATTAGTTTTATCAAAATTAAATCTTGTAAAAATAATTAATATTTCATCACCTAATATTTCATAGTCTAGCCTTAAATGTCCTGATGTATTTTCTAGCCTAAATTTTTCTGATGTCTTTGTATAGTGAATGGATTTTCCTCAGATAGATATGGGTTAATATTCATATAAGTGACGGATCTGGTGAATAGGTAGTGGAGTATTGATGTTTGGTGTAGTAGTAGGTGTAGTATTTTAACCACCACGCTTCTCGCCGTAACTCATTCATAATGGTAATGGATTAATGTAACCTTTCATATTCATGCAAAGCATAAGATTTAATCCTAAACTTAATTTTGTATTAGGTACATACTCATAAGAATGGAATATATTTTGTTATGATCATATCGATTGGTTTTGTTTGAAATCAATGTCTTCCAAATCTTCATAATTTCTAATATCCTCTTTTGGACTATTACTACTAATTTTACTGTGATCCGAGATAGTAGGTGATCTAGATAAGTGCTTTTTCCTTTTAGGATTATATTAAGTTTTCTCGATCATTCCTTTATCATTTTATCCATAAATTCCTTAAGTTGAATTCGTGGATTTTATTTATTTCTAATCTTTCTAATCAAGAGTATTTTATCCAATCCTAAATGTATTTCAAAAATTAATATTCTCCAAACTAATTACTATAGTGTTTGTAGGTTTAATTCGCTACATTCTATAGTTTCTATAGTCTCTTGTTTTCTTCACAATTGGTATATGTTTCACGAGCAAGGATTATTTTTCTTCCTCGATGGAGATAGATCAATTTTAGACTCTTCTAATTTCATATTTTCCTTAATTTCTTTAACGACATATTGGGAATCAATTCGCCAATCAAACGTATTAAACTTATTTTCATAGGCTATCAAATTATATCTATTTTGTAATTTTGAATAAGATGTTTTCATACTAAAACATAATCTTGTAACTCTATGTCCGATTTGACTAAAGTCAATTTCTTCCATTATCTATTTCTTTCTTCTAATTCAGATTGAATAGATTCCAAATCATCATCTGATTCATGCTTATTTTGTTTTCTATGATAATGATTAATGCCATCGTATTCATATGATGTCTTGGGAAATTAAAATTGGTTTATCTAGAAATGAATGCTAATTCATCCTCATATATATCGTAAACTAAATTTCTTACCTTCTATAGACCTAATCCCTAATTTGCTAACATTAATTCTAGGCTTCATTATTTAATTTAAATTTAACATTTGAATGTTCTTGCATTTTCCTATAAATCAATGGTGATTCTTAAATTTAAAGATCCGCATATACCATATTATATCCTTTAGTTTTAATACCTATTTGTAGATGTTGTATACATTCTTTGGTATCCATAATGAAATTTGGAATAAAATAAATAATAGCACCATTATCATATATCATTCAAAAGATCCTATAATTGATTTAGATAAATCATTCCATCTTATCAAAGAGGATAACTAATGCTTTGTCCCTAAATTTTCCTATGCAACCCTTTAATTCTAACATTACTAATCCAATATGCAGGGACATCTTTTGTTGTCTAATTGTTTCCCAATTTGATGATTATGGGTAAACTCATTTGGTCAATATCTGATACACAACTAACTTTTTGTTCAGATAATGTTTGTATGATGGAAGATTTTGATAGTATGGAAGTATCATACATCTTCTTTTTAATATTAATTAAATTTAATTTTCCATTATTAAATCTATCTAATGTGATTCAATATCTACTATTTCAGATATAGTTCTATCTGAGGTTGGTGATTTCTTCTTAAATAAGGTTAACGGTCCTTGATTACTCACCATATTTTATAACATTTAGACTATAGGGAATTATTTCCCGTAGCAATTTTTCGATAGTGTTTTAAATCATTTTGAGTAACTATTCCTATAGTTCTGGTTTCTAAACTTTGTAATTTTTTCTAAACTTTCTATTTTCCTCGATATAATTCTATTAAGAGAAGTGTTTGGAAATTGAAGATTTTGGATAAGTCACTTCCTTGAAGTCCTATGTAATTTGTTACTCCTATAGCATTATATATTTACTAGCTTCTTGAAGAATTACCTTATAAATATGTGATTTTCTAATTCACTCATGCTAAGTATATTTTTAATTTCTTTTTAAGCCATTTTCAATCTAATTAACTTTTACCAATTAATTCTAATTGAGTTGGAGATTCTTTCATATTCCTTAATATAGCCATACATCTTTGATATAATCTAGATTTTCTTAGGAATAAACGTTTTAACTCGCAATATTTTAGTAGATCTTTCTAAAATCTGAACTCGATCTTCATGTCGTTAATGATTCAAAAGAATTGGACATGTATCAATAATAGAATTTAACATATTATGCTCGTTTATGACTATGCAACTCATGAGGATATTCTTTGGAAATAAACATAAAATTATTATTATCACTATTAATAATGTTGTTTATGCTTTGATCCTAATGCTAAATCTAAATAATCTATTTTATATGATTAATTTTCCATATGTAGTAATTATTTAATGTTCTACGGAAATATTTGCTGGATATGGAATGGGAGGAAAATGGTTAATTATTTTAATAAATTTTATTAAAACCTTTAATGTAATCGTTGGCATCCGAAGAAAAATACTATTCAATTTTACAGAGAATATGAGAATATTATAGGAAAGTAAAATTTACAAGGAATATGGAAATTTTAAACTTAATACATACTATGATAACTAAAGTAAAGCTCATATTTATGGTTACAAGGAATATGGAAATGTAAATGGAGGGAATTAACATTAACATATTTCCTAACGTATGCTTATGTGGAATTTTGGAATAAAGGATGCATACTGAGACCTAGTAGGTTTTAACCACCATTAACTTTGATTCATAAATGGTAATTGATTAATGTAACCTTTCATATTCATGCAAAGCATAAGATTTAATCCTAAACTTAATTTTGTATTGGTACATACTCATGAAGAATGGAATATTTTTTATGATCATATTCATTTTGTTTGAAATCAATGTCTTCCAAATCTTCATAATTTCTAATATCCTCTTCGACTATTACTACTAATTTCGTGATGAGATAGTAGGTGATCTGACGAGCTTTTCCTTTAGGATTATATTAAGTATCATTCCTTTATCATTTTTATCCATAAATTCCTTAAGTTGAATTTCTATTTTATTTATTTCTAATCTTTCTAATCAAGAGTATTTTATCCAATCCTAAATGTATTTCAAAATTAATATTCTCCAAACTAATTACTATAGTGTTTGTAGGTTTAATTCGCTCTACGATTCTATAGTTTCTATAGTCTCGTTTTCTTCATAATTGGTATGGGATGTTTAATCGATAAGGATTATCATTTTCTTGATGGTGGATAGGATCAATTTAGAGACTTCTTAATTTCATATATTTTCCTAATTTCTTTAACCATATTGAATCAATTGCGCCAATCAAACCGTGATTAAACTTATTTTCATAATTAATTCGAAATTATATCTATTTTGTAATTGAATAAGATGTTTTCATACTAAAAACATAATCTTGTAACTCTTCAGATTCCGATTTGAAAAGTCAATTTCTTCCATTATCTATTTCTTTCTTCTAATTCGATAATAGATTCCAAATCATCATCCATTCTATGCTTATTTTGTTTCTATGATAATCAAAATCTTAATGCCATCCCGTATTTATGATGTACTCTTGGGAATTAAAATTGGTTTATCTAGAAATGAATGTAAATTCCATTCTTATATATATCAGAACTAAATTTATTTCTAAAGACGAATCCTCACTTGCTACATTAATTCTTGGCTTCATTATTTAATTTAAATTTAACATTTGAATGTTCTTGCATTTTTCCTATAAGGTTTCTTTCCATAGTAAGTTAATGCCAGAAGGATTTCTTCCATAGCAGTTACATTTCTTAAGAAAGCTAGAAAATTTTCTTCCAAGTAAAAATTAATTCAGAAAAAGTTAATTCTTTGCAATTCCGATATCTCAGCAAAATTTGTTTAGAAGTGGGCTCCACCCAATTCTTCCCCTTGAATGTGAAAATAGTTCACCACCAAAAAATGCATAACCTCCTGCCACGTGGAAAAAATAAAGAGGAAAGATATTTAATATCTTCTGGATCACTATTTGGATTTGAATCTATAGAGGATTCGGGGGAATCAATTGTATGTAATGATGTGCTTTTTCCTTTTATAGCTAGTTTTAATTTTTGGATTTTTAATTTAATTTTCTGTTTGTCATTTTTCATTTTTTGCATAAACTCCTGATGTTGAATTTCACGAAGATTATCCCGTTCTTCTAATTTGTCTAATCGATATTTTAGGTAAAACATATTTCTCTGTAAGCTCTAGAGTTTCATAATTTGTAAAAAACTGAATTTGACTATTCATAAGACATTTATTAAATGCTAAAGTATGACTTCCTACTAATCTAGTTATAGTATTTGTAGGATGAAAATCTATAAATAATTCTGGTAATAGATTTTGGGTTATTACTGAAGTTGTACTACCACTATCAATTAAGGCTTGAACTACGGCTTCATCTTCAAATGTAATTTTGTCATGACTCAATAAGTGATGTTGGATATTTTAGTCATGGTTTTGCTAAATCTAATTTATTGATATTAATATCTTCTGGATCACTATTTGGATTTGAATCTATAGAGGATTCGGGGGAATCAATTGTATGTAATGATGTGCTTTTTCCTTTTATAGCTAGTTTTAATTTTTGGATTTTTAATTTAATTTTCTGTTTGTCATTTTTCATTTTTTGCATAAACTCCTGATGTTGAATTTCACAAAGATTATCCCGTTCTTCTAATTTGTCTAATCGAAAGAGTATTTTATCAATGCTTAGGTGTATACGTTCTATTTCTAAATTAATTTTTTCCAAACTATTTGCTATATCGATAGTTTCTTTAGGTTTAATGTAATCATGATTTTATTATGGTATTTTGTAAGCATAAATGACATATCTCTATAAGACAAAATTGACATCTATATCTATGATGTTTATCGTGATAATACTTACAATGGATACATTCCTACCATACTACCTTTTCCTAATTCAAAGAGATGTTCACAATTATTCATTGTGTAATTTTCATCTTTCTATGCATTAATTAAATGCTCATAGATCGTCGATGTTTGGGATTCATAATCAATCATTGTCTTCATGTTTGCGAACTCTATACCCATAAATATAAGCATCATCCTTGCAACTTAATTTATTTATCTAAAATTTTAAGTAACATGAACAGAGTAACAGCATATACATGGGGATACCGATCCGGGAGGAATTGATGACACACAGCTTGCCCTAAACGCCACACAGGCTAAAGCGGGACTTACAGCATACCTTCATCGCATCTTTCCCATACAGCAGCCAAGTATATCGTCAGTCATCATAATTCATGCAACCGAAAAGACTAGATAAATATTTCAAGATGCCTGGCATATAGCCTATATTTAAGATAGGGAGAAAGCCGAATTGCTCATGTTGAGTTGGGTGGATTTCTTTTAGCTACTGTTAATTATTTTCTTATTTCTAAATATGGGATTTTCTACATGAGAGATATCCATTAAATGACTCATGTCCCTAAATCTTCTTCTATGACTATGGGCTCGTGCAATTCTTCTATTGCTAAAGTTCTTTGCGTAATATGTAATGCCTGAAATTCTTCTATTACACTATTACTAATTCTATTATCACAATTTATTTTCTAATTTCACTAATATTTCTAAGAGGATATATTCTTTTTCCTCTGATATGGCTAATATATCTATTACTGTTTGATGAATTCATTTCTATTTAATATTAATTTTTTAAATCATTTTCAGTAACTATTCCTATAGTTCTGGTTTCTAAACTTTGTAATTTTTCTTCTAAACTTTCTATTTTCTGATATAATTCTATTAAGAGAAGTGTTTGGAAATTGAAGATTTTGGATAAGTCGGTCACTTCCTTGAAGTCCTATGTAATTTGTTACCCTATAGCATTATTATGATATTTACTAGCTTCTTGAAGAATTACCTTATAAATATGTGATTTTTCTAATTCACTCATGCTAGAAGTATTTTTTAATTTCTTTTTATTTTCAACCTCAATTAACTTTTACTAATTAATGAGTTGGAGATTCTTTCATATTCCTTAATATATTATTCGATCTTTGATATAATCTAGATTTTCTTTAGAATAAACGCTTTTAACTCGCTTAATATTTTAGTAGATCTTTCTAAAATCTGAACTCGATCTTCATGTCGCTTTAATGATTCATAATTACATGCATATCAATAATAATTTAACATATTATGCTCGTTTATGACTATGCAACTCATGAGGATATTCTTTGGAAATAAACATAAAAATTTATTATCACTATTAATAATGTTACTATGCTTTGATCCTAATGCTAAATCTAGCCAATCTATTTTATATGATTAATTTTCCATATGTAGTAATTATTTAATGTTTCTACAGAAATATTTGCTATGCTTGAATGGGAGAGGAAATGGTTAATTATTTTAATAAATTTTATTAAAACCTTTAATGTATAAGTTGTCAGAAAAAATACTATTCAAGTGGGGCTACAGAGAATATGAGAAATGGTTATTGAAAGTAAAATTTCTACAAGGAATATGGAAATTTTAAACTTATACATACCATGATAACTAAAAGTAAAGCTCATATTTATGGTGGGGCCTACAAGGAATATGAAATGTAAATGGAGGGAATTAACATTAACATATTTCTAACGTATGCTTATAATTTGGAATAAAGGATCATGACCTGAGATCTCATGCTATAAATTTTCTGTTCATAATTAGTTTTATCATAAATCGTTAAATCAGGTTGTAAAAATAATCCTAATATTTCATCACCTAATATTTCATAGTCTAGCCTTAAATGT
This sequence comes from Cymbidium sinense, assembly GCA_021442155.1. Lineage (NCBI taxonomy): Eukaryota > Viridiplantae > Streptophyta > Magnoliopsida > Asparagales > Orchidaceae > Cymbidium > Cymbidium sinense. Next base: position 81,895,852 of record CM038217.1, on the reverse strand, counting down.
CCTAATGTATTTTCTAGCCTAAATTTTCCTAATGTCTTTGGGTATAGGTGAATGGATTTGTTGTCCTGTATAGGATATGGGTTAATGGATTCTGGTATAACAGTGGTCATGACGTGGTGAATAGGTAGTGGAGTAGGTAGTTGATGTTTTAGGTAAGTAGTATGCAAGTAGAAGTAGTGTAGTAGTAGGTTTTAACCCACCACATTTCTCAGAATTGATTCATAATGGTAATTGGATTAATGTAACCTTTCATATTCATGCAAAGCATAAGATTTAATCTAAACTTAATTTTGTATTAGGTACATACTCATCAAGAATGGAATATGGGTTTTGTTATGATCATATCCGATTGGTTTTGTTTGAAATCAATGTCTTCCAAATCTTCATAATAATATCCACTATTACTACTAATTTTAATGATCGAGATAGTAGTGATCTAGATGAAGTGCTTTTTCCTTTTAGGATTATATTAAGTTTTCTGATCATTCCTTTATCATTTTTATCCATAAATTCCTTAAGTTGAATTTCGTGGATTTTATTTATTTCTAAACTTTCTAATCTGAAGAGTATTTTATCCAATCCTAAATGTATTTCAAAATTAATATTCTCCAAACTAATTACTATAGTGTTTGTAGGTTTAATTGCTCTATGATTCTATAGTTTATAGTCTCTTGTTTTCTTCATAATTGGTATGGGATGTCAATCTGGATTATCATTTTCTTCGATGGTAGGATAGATCAAATCTAGAGACTTCTTCTAATTTCATATTTTCCTTAATTTCTATATATTGGGAATCGATCGTTTTCCAATCAAACATTTGATTAAACTTATTTTCATAGGCTAATTCGAAATTATATCTATTTTGTAATTCTGAATAAGATGTTTTCATACTAAAAACATAATCTTGTAGATCTTCGTATGTCTGGATTTGACTGAAGTCAATTTCTTCCATTATCTATTTCTTTCTTCTAATTCGGATTGAATAGATTCCAAATCATCATCTGATTCATGCTTATTTTGTTTTCTATGATAATCTGAAAATCTTATGCTAATTCGCCCATCGTGGTATTCATATGATGTACTTGGGAATTAAAATTGGTTTATCTAGAAATGAATGTAAATTCCATTCTGCTCACATATATATCGAACTAAATTTCTTACCTTCTATAGCAAATCCTTGACTTGCTAACATTAATTCTTCTTCATTATTTAATTTAAATTTAACATTTGAATGTTCTTGCATTTTTCCTATAAATCTGGTGATTCTTAAATTTAAAGATCCAGATACCATATTATATCCTTTAGTTTTAATACCTATTTGTAGATGTTGTATACATTCTTTGGTATCCATAACTCTTTTAGGAGATTTCTTGTCCACTTGTTACAAGCAGGATCCCATACATACCTATCAAATACTTTTTAAACGACTTTTCCAGTAAGAAATACATTATTACGAAAATCCTTTACAACATTGGGATAAAATCGAATTAGCAAATATTCCCACATTAATAAAGATCTCATAATCATTAAGGAATTAGAATATTCCCATTAGATAAAGAAGAATTTAAAATTCATCTCTTAAAACCTTATTAATCCCAATTCTAAATCAACAGATCGCCAAAGATTTATAAATTTAGGACACTAAATTGTAAGAGGAAAGGCTAGAATGGTAATTAATTATAAACGCTTGAATGATAATACAGGAAGATTATAAAATACCACAAAGATATGTTAATCAATTTAATACAAAATAAAAATACTTTAGTAAGTTTGATTGTAAATCTTTGGCAAATAATAATAGATAATGAATCAATCTTACACGGCCTTTACCACACCATTAGACATATTAATTATGCCTTTGGACTTAAGAATGCACCAAGTATCTTTCAACTAAAATGGATAAAATCTTGGCCATCAGATTATGTTAGTATTTATATGATATCCATCACATCTCATACATTAAGTGAGCATTATAAACATGTAGAAACAGTACTACAAGAATGCATAAAGCATGGTATTATTCTGTCAAAAAAGAAAATAGAAATAGCAAAAGAATATATTAACTTCCTAGGTCAAAGAATAGGTAAAGGAGAAATAGAATTACAAGATCATATATCTAAAAAAGTCTTAGAATTTCCAGATAAATTAGAGGACACAAAAGAATTACAGAAATTCTTAGGATTATTAAATTATGCGACTTATATAAAAGACTTGGAAAACCATTAAATCCTTATACAAGAAAACATCCTCAGTCAAATATTTTAACTTGAAGATATTAAAATTATTAAAATAAAGGAACATAAAACATTTACCAAAATTAACACTTCCTTTAGAAACAGACAATAGTAATTAGATGCCTCTCAAGATGGATTATAAAAAAATTAAGCCATTTAAAGAATATAGTATCATTTAAAATTATAGATATGCATCGTGAAATTTTAGGCAACTCCTAATCAATGACTAGATTATGAGATATTAGGAGTCATAAATGCATTACATGCTTTCAAATTATTTTTACAAAAAGATTTTACTATTCCTTAATATAGCCGTATTCTGATCTTTGATATAATCTAGATTTTCTTTAGGAATAAACGTTTTTAACTCGCAATATTTTAGTAGATCTTTCTAAAATAACTCGATCTTCATGTCGTTTAATGATTCAAATGGACATGCATATCAATAATAGAATATAACATATTATGCTGGTTTATGACTATGCAACTCATGAGGATATTCTTGGAAATAAACATAAAAAATTTATTATTATCACTTAATAATGTTATGCTTTGATCCTAATGCTAAATCTAGCCAATCTATTTTATATGATTCTCATTTCCATATGTAGTAATTATTTAATGTTTCCCGCAATAAGTGATGTTGGATAGGTTTTAGCTGTCATGGTTTCAATATTGGTTTCAGCTAAATCTAATTTATTTATATTAATATCTTCTGGATCACTATTTGGGTTTGAATCTATAGAGGATTCGGGTGAATCAAGTGTATGTGATGAAGTGCTTTTTCCTTTTATAGCTAATTTTATTTTTTGTATTTTTAATTTAATTTTTTGTTTGTCTTTTTTCATTTTTTGCATAAACTCCTGATGTTGAATTTCTCGAAGACTATCTCGTTCTTCTAATTTGTCTAATCGAAAGAGTATTTTATCAATGCTTAGGTGTATACGTTCTATTTCTAAATTAATTTTTTCCAAACTATTTGCTATATCGATAGTTTCTTTAGGTTTAATGTAATCTCTATGATTTTTATTATGGTATTTTTGTAAGCATAAATGACATATCTCTATAAGACATAATTGACATCTATATCTATGATGTTTATCAGGATAATACTTACAATGGATACATTCCTTAGTCATACTACCTTTTCCTAATTCAAAGAGATGTTCACAATTATTCATTGTTGTAATTTCCATCTTTCTACTGCATTAATTAAACCGTTCATAGCATCGTCTGATGTTTGGGATTCATAATCAGAGTCGTTATCTGTTATACTATAAATAGTATCCTTTGATTCATTAGATGATATGCTAACTACATCATCTTCTAATCCCTGAATTAATAAACTTCTATTTCTGTTATAGTTACGTTTATTACATTGATTAGCTAAATGATCAGGGGATCCACAAATATAGCAATGACATTTTCGTGTACTAGGGCGTTTAACATTTCTATCCTTTATATATCGTTCTTTTTAGATTTTCTAAGGATTTTTCTCTTCCTAGTATGTTTTTCTGGAAAATTTTGGGTAGTATAAATATTACGACAAAATTTATATGATTGCTTCTTTACTTGTTTTTGAATTTTATATTCTCTACATTTATCTTGTAAAATATTAAAAGTAAAGACAATTCTAGGTCCTATACCAATATCTTTGGTAGCTTCTGGATTATAAGTATTTTTCCATTTTTCATTAATTTCTTTTCCTAATTCTCCTGGTAGTTTGATTAAAAATCTATTGGATATTTCTTCATCAAAATATCTACCAGCCCTACTTGCATAAGTTACATAAAGTTTACAGAATTTATCTATTTGCGACCAGTCTGCTAAACTTAATTGTTCTAAGTTTCTATAAGCATGATCTTGAATATTAGTATTCTGTCTACTGGGATCAAATCCTAGAATTAGGGTTCTAATAAACTTTGTAAAATTGTATGGATTATCACCTAATTGTCTTAATGATTCGATTTCTCCCGCTTTTCTTATTTTTGCTTCATTGAAAATATTTGCGGCAGTTTCTCCTAATAATGTTTCTAAGAAAGCAAACATATCACCAATTCCACTTTTATCACTATTTGCCCAAGCTCGGACAGCATCAAATTCCCATGTGGATATGACAGACTCCCACATTTGTGGGTTATTTAAATTGATGGTTAGAATTGTTCCATTCCTATGAGCTGGCATTAAATTAATTGCTCTACCGGTTCTACGCCTCTTTATATTTATAATTATTTTCATCTTTATAATCAGAATTATATTTTGTTCCGGGTCTATAAGGTCTTCCTGGATCGCCTTCTTCTCCTGATGGCGGGACAGGATCAAATCTAGGACGTTTTCCTCTATCCGGATTAGATACTTCTCCTAATTCCATATTAGCTTTAATTTCTTCAACTACATATTGGGAATCTATAGCTTCCAATCAAACCGCGGATTAAACTTATTTTCATAAGCTAATTCGAAATTATATCTATTTTGTAATTAAGGATGTTTTCATACTAAAAACAATCTTGTAATCTGTATGTCTCGATTGACAAGTCAATTTATTCCATTATAAAGATTTATTATTATGCGTTGATTTAATTTATTTAATCCTAAACCTTAAATGATCCATCTGATTTTTCTATTATTTACCGGAATCATTTTAATAATTCCATGGGAGCTAATCGTAAATTTCTGCTAATGGAAATTTCTACAGAGACCAATAAAATTACTATTCTTAAAGTGAAAGTGGGACCTACGGGGAATATTGGAAATGTTAAACTTAATACATACCATGATAATTAAAAGTAAAGCTCATATTTATGGTGGGGCCTACAAGGAATATGGGAAATGTAAATGGAGGGAATCCTAACATTAACATATTTCCTAACGTTATGCTTACAGGGAATTTTGGAATAAAGGATGGCGGGACCGGTGAGACCCACCACGCTTTCGAGTGAACTCTGATGTGTAACTAGGTGCAGGTTCCTAAGGATGAACCGCTCTGATACCATTCTTGTTGTCAGTTTTGTACCAACCATTTTCAAATTGTCACCCTCTCCCTTCACTTGGCATATGTAACATCTTTTTATCATTGGACTATTAAAAATCTATTAGATTATGGCCAAATATCAAAGCTTATTATTAAGGATTCATATCCGGAAGAACTGTTTCATCTTTAAAGATCCGATTACAAGAAATCATTTGAAGTTATTTGAAGATAATACATTTTCTATTACTTTACTTATCCAATACCATACTTTGATGATTTAATTAATAATCGCCAAGCATATTATTGAAATTATCATAACGCCAAAATCTTTTACAGTGGAACAAAAGTTTGAAGATTATCCTCCCATTACTGAAGATATCAAATGCAGTCTACTTGTTTTTGAATTTTATATTCTCTACATTTATCTTGTAAAATATTAAAGGTAAAGACAATTCTAGGTCCTATACCAATATCTTTGGTAGCTTCTGGATTATAAGAATTTTTCCATTTTTCATTAATTTCTTTTCCTAATTCTCCGGTAGTTTGATTAAAAAATCTATTGATATTTCTTCATCAAAATATCTACCAAATTTTCAGATAAGCATAAAGTTTGAATTTATCTATTTGACCGTGCTAGACTTAATTGTTCTAAGTTTCTATAAGCATCTAGTCTTTTCGGTTGCATAAATTTCATTATGGATACCAAAGAATGTATACAACATCTACAAATAGGTATTAAAACTAAAGGATATAATATGGTATCTGGATCTTTAAATTTAAGAATCACCAGATTTATAGGAAAATGCAAGAACATTCAAATGTTAAATTTAAATTAAATAATGAAGCCCTAGAATTAATGTTAGCAAGTCAAGGGATTCTAAGATAAGGTAAGAAATTTAGTTCATATATGCAGAACGAATGGAATTTACATTCATTTCTAGATTAACCAATTTTAATTCCCCAAGAGAGTACATCATATGAATACCAGGATGGGGGAATTAGCATGAGATTTTCGACATCAGAAAACAAAATAAGCATGAATCAGATGATGATTTGGAATCTATTCAATCCGAATTAGAAGAAAGAAATAGATAATGGAAAAAATTGACTTTAGTCAAATCCGCATTACTAAGAGTTACAAGATTATGTTTTTAGTATGAAAACATCTTATTCAAAAATTACAAAATAGATATAATGAATTAGCCTATGAAAATAAGTTTAATCCAGTTTGATTGACAATTGATTCCCAATATGTCGTAAAGAAATTAAGGAAATATGAAATTAGAAGAAGTCTCAATTGATCCTATCCTACCATCGAAGAAAATGATAATCCTTAAAACATCCCATACCACCATCGTGAAGAAAACAAAGAGACTATAGAAACTATAGAATCAGAGACGAATTAAACCTACAAACACTATAGTAATTAATGGAGAATATTAATTTTGAAATACACTTAGATTGGATAAAATACTCTGATTAGAAAGATTAGAAATAAATAAAATCCACAACTTAAGGAATTTATGGATAAAATGATAAAGGAATGATCAAAACTTAATATAATCCTAAAGGAAAAGCACTGCCTAGATCACCTACTATCTCCGATTAGTATGATCATAAAACAAAACCCTATATTCCATTCTTTCATGAGTATGTACCTAATACAAAATTAAGTTTAGGATTAAATCTTATGCTTTGCATGAATATGAAAGGTTACATTAATCCAATTACCATTATGAATCGAGTTAGAAGCTGGGTTAAAACCCACTACTACACCTACTACTACATACTACTACACTAAAACATCAACTACCTACCTACCAATTCACCAGATCTATCACCATGTACCTGTGAATCCATTAACCCATATCCTATACAGGACAACAAATCCATTCACCTATACCCAAAGACATTAGGAAAATTTAGGCTAGAAAATACATTAGGACATTTAAGGCTAGACTATGAAATATTAGGTGATGAAATATTAGATTATTTTACAACCTGATTTAACGAATGATAAAGTTATTTTCCATTTAGATAAAACTAATTATGAACAGAAAATATTTCGAACTTCTTCATGGTCCATGCCTTCAAAATAATTCTCATCATCAGGGACAATATTTTGTGGGAATTAGGAACACTTTAAAATCATCTAAACCCTAAAAAATAAATAAAAAAACCCTAAATAAATAAATCCTAAAACCCTAAAACCCTAAAACCCTAAAAAATAAACCCTAAAATTAAATAAAAAACCTCCTAAAACCCTAAAAAACCCAAATAAAATAATCTAATTTGAATCTAGCAATCTGAACTAACTGAACTGAATTAAGAATTTTAAATTTAACTGAAAATTTAATCTAAAACAATAAACCTGAATCAATTTAAAACAAAACTAAACTAACTAAACTTTAAAATAACCCAAACTAATCTAAAAACCTAAACCCCAAACCCAAACCCAAATAAACCCCAAACCAAAACCCGTAAGAGGATATTAAATTATGAAGATTTGGAAGACATGATTTCAAACAAAACCAATCGATTATGATCATAACAAAACCCTATATTCCATTCTTCATGAGTATGTACAATACAAAATTAAGTTTAGATTAAATCTTTTTTGCATGAATATGAAAGGTTACATTAATCCAATTACCATTATGAATCGAGTTAGTGAGAAGCTGGTGGGTTAAAACCTACTACTACATACTACTACTACTTACCCTACTACATTTGAAGAAATTAAGGCTAATATGGAATTAGGTGAAGTCTCTAATCCAGATAGAGGAAAACATCCTAGATTTGATCTCGCCATGAGAAGAAGCATCCGGAAGACCAATTATTATAATCAATATTAAAGAAATGGTGAAAGGGATTATATTCTTCTTTAAGATGGGTCGTCCATTACCAGATCAATCTCAGAATCCTCCACCTAGAAGAAGCAATATAGAATATGTTAGATCACTATACAATACACTAGTTCAGGAATTAGAAGCAGTAGAAATTGTACGGCTTAATAATAATACCTACAATACAGAAGAAAAAGTCAAGGCACTATATGATCAGCTTATTCGAAATCTTCCAAATCTGCAGGATTTCTACTAATTTCATTATCGTGATCAGAGATAGTAGATGAAGTATTTTTTCCTCGTAGGGCTTTTGGAAGTTTTCTGATCATTCCTTTATCATTTTTATATTTTTCCATAAATCCGGAGGAATTGATGACACATTGCTAAACGCCAAAAGAAAGCGACTTACAGCATACCTTCATCGCATGTTTCCCATACAGCAGCCAAGTCTGGATTTGACTAAAGTCAATTTCTTCCATTATCTATTTCTTTCTTCTAATTCAGATTGAATAGATTCCAAATCATCATCCATTCATGCTTATTTTGTTTTCTATGATAATCAAAATCTCGCTAATTCCCATCCCGGTATTAAAAATAAGTTTAATCCACGGTTTGATTGGCGCAATTGATTCAATATGTCTAAAGAAATTAAGGAAAATATGAAATTAGAAGAAGTCTCTAGAATTGATCCTATCCTACCATCAGAAGAAAATGATAACCCTTATCAGTCAGAAGGGTTTTGTTATGATCATATCTGATTGGTTTTGTTTGAAATCAATGTCTTCCAAATCTTCATAATTTCTAATATCCTCTTCTGGACTATTACTACTAATTTTACTGTGATCAGAGATAGTTGGTGATCTAGACGAAGTGCTTTTTCCTTTTAGGATTCTTGTTGAGTTGGGTGGATTTCTTTTAGCTACTGTTAATTATTTTCTTATTTCTAAATATGGGATTTTCTACATGAGAGATATCCATTAAATGACTCATGTTCCTAAATATTCTTCTATGACTATGGGCTCGTGCAATTCTTCTATTGCTAAAGTTCTTTGCGTAAAATAACTTTTTATTCTCCTAATGTATTCTGAATTTATTACATCTGGATATTTTGTAGTTAAATTTCCTAGCCGTTCATAGGTTGATTCTATTTCGATGTTTATCAGATAGTGCCTTGACTTTTCTTAGTATTGTAGGTATTATTATTGTTCCGCATATCTAATGAATTCTAACTGTATTGTATAGTGATCTAACATATTCTATATTTTCTTCTTGTGGAGGATTAGATTGATCCGTAATGGACTACATCTTAAAGAAGAATATAATCCTTTCCTCTAAATCTTTAATATATGACATAATTATATAATTTTAATCGTAATTCAGTGTGATCTACAGAAGGATTTTTACTAATATAACTTTCTAATATATGAAGAACTTCCTGTATTTCTATGGCTAATAATTCTTCTAACTTTGCTAATATTTCTTCTTGATAAAAAATATTGCTATCCATAGGTACTAATTCTAAATCCATATTATAAAAATTTACTGGTAATCCTAATGTCATTAATAAAATTACTTGAGTATTTATGCAGAGATGAGATAAATGTTCTGCCCCTTGAGTAGATATGATCAAACGTCTTCATAATTCATATACCATAAATATAAGCATCATCCTGCAACTTAATTTATTTATCTAAAATTTTAAGTAACATGAACAGTAACATATTTACTGGATACCATCCGGAGGAATTGACACACTTTGCTAAATGAATTCTAAAGGACTTACAAAGATACCTTCATCGTGATCTTTCCCATACAAGTGTATATCGTCAGTCATCATAATTCATGCAACCTAAAAGACTAGATAAATATTTCAAGATGCAGATATACCTATATTTAAGATAGAAAGCAATTGCTCATGAAAAATAATTAATCATATCTCCTCGTGGGAGAACACTATGACTACTCACTAAATAGATAAACTACTCAAAACATATATTATTAGGAATAAAATTACTAGACTCTTGGGACGACACTTTTAAGCTCACACTTACTAAGAACCGATACATTAACAAACTTCGATATCTTACAAATGAGACTCTATTTATAAAATACAACCGACATAAGCAAAACCGCGATGCATCACAAACAAAAATTAATGCACAGATTTTAAAAGAAATGTCGTCAAATATGTCTCCACAAGATGCTTTTTATGTGGATGCTTCAACTGGAGAGACGCGTTTCATGAGAGAATATCTTTCCTCTTATTTTTTCTACATGTGAGGTTATGCATTTTTGAGTGGTGCCCACCACTATTTTCACATTTCGAAGGGGAAGGAATGAGGAAAGTGGAGCCCACTTCTAAACAAATTTTCTGAGATGGGAAAAAAAGAAGTGCCTTAATCTTTTCATAATTAATTTTTTTACTTCAAGAAAATTTTCTACATATGAAGAAATCCTTGTAGCTAACATGGAAGAAATCCTTCCGGCATTAACTTACTGGAAAGAAACCTCGATTAACTCTTGCTAAACCCAATTATCGATGTTAACCTATTTCAACTTCTTCATATGATGCCTTCAAAATAATTCTCATCATCGGACAATATTTTGTCCGGAATTTGAAAACACTTTGAAAATCTCCTGATTGTCTTAATGAATACCAATTTGTTGTCTGAATGTGATTAAATAAATTGGCAAATTTTGCATAATAAATTGAAAATGATGAAATTTTCCTTTGATGTATCCGAACATATTTCCTAACGTTATGCCTACAGGGAATTTTGGAATAAAGGATGGCGGGACCATAAAGGATGGCGGGACCGGTGAGACCAATGCAAGCTTTTTCAAACAAGGAAAAGACCGCAAAGAAGATCTCGAATTGTCAAGGGAAAATCCGAGAAGCATATGAGCAACATGAAAGAAGATTGGGAGTTTCTTATTCATTTCAAACATTAGAACTTCATACTCCTTGCCCTTGTCAGTTCTGTACCAACCATTTTCAAATTGTCACCCTCTCCCTTCATTTGGCATATGTAACATCTTTTTATCATTGGACTATTAAAAATCTATTAGATTATGGCCAAATATCAAAGCTTATTATTAGCAGGGATTCATATCCGAAGAACAGTTTCATCTTTAAGATCCGTGATTACAAATCATTTGGAAGTTATTTGAAGATAGCGACATTTTCTATTACTTTACTTATCCAAATCGCCATACTTTGAAGATCTAATGGACACTGCCAAGCATATTATTGAAATTATCATAACGCCAAAATCTTTACAAATGAACAAAAGTTTGAAGATTATCCTCCCATCAAGATATCGAATGCTACTCCATCATAGATTATATTTAATTGCTAATCTTCTGGTGTTTATCGTCAAGATGGCATTCTCATATTTACCGATAAAGACATGATGGTTTTCCTCAACCTCGGATACATCAAAGGAAAATTTCATCATTTTAATTTTATTGCCGAAAAAATTTGCCAATTTATTTAATCATACAACAAATTGGTATTCATTAAGACAATCGTGAGATTTCCAAAGTGTTTTCAATTCCTGCACAAAATATTATCCCTGATGATGAGAATTATTTTGAAGGCATGGACCATGAAGAAGTTCGAAATAGGTTAACATCAGATAATTGGGGTTAGCAAGAGTTAGTCAGTAAGGTTTCTTTCCATAGTAAGTTAATGCCGAAGGATTTCTTCCATAGCAAGCTACAAGGATTTCTTCCAAGTAGAGAAAATTTTCTTCCGTAAGGAAAATTAATTATGCAGAAAGGATAAAAGTTAGGCACTACTTTGCAATTTTCCAGAGCATCTCAGCAAAATTAGTTTAGAAGTGGGCTCCACCCACTTTCCGTCATTCCTTGAAAATGTGGTGGGCCCCACCACCCAAAAAAATGCATAACCTCAATGAAAAAATAAAGGAAATTTTAGGCAACTCCCAGAATCAATGACTTCCCTAGATTATGAGATATTAGAGTCATAAATGCATTACTTTCAAATTATTTTACAAAAAAAAGATTTTTTCTTATTCATTATGATTGTTATTGTCCATTTTTATAAAAATAAAAATGAAAAAAGAATTTATAGCAAGAGATGGGTAAATTTTATAACTACCATTGAAGGAAATGGCTACAATGTTACATTCGAGCATATAAAAGGAAAAAATAATTTTCTTACAGATTTCTTATCCCGAGCGATTAAGTACCCAAAGAGAGATGTAAGAGCTACAGAATATAAGCCACCTTAGATGATAATACAAATTATCATATAGGCATTTAGCGATTTATCTACGGATATTTCAGTAGCTAGATATATTATCTACGGATGATTGCTTAGCCAAATAAACTAAGATAACATTTATTTTATTTGCAGGAACAATATCATGGATCCCCATTTGCCATCCACTTCAAACTCAAATCCAAACCTAGCCCACTATAGACATCTTTCCCTCCAAAACAGAACCAATACCAATCTCCAGTTCAAACCTGATAACCTCCACTCTCTGAATTCCAACCAGCAAACATTACTTGATAATCTTTGGAGTAACCGTTCTGACACCAGTTCCATGATTCATACTTTGAATTGTTTAAACCTATGTTTTGCTGATATGAATGACCACATTAAGGATTTACAGAATCAAATCCGCAACATTCCCGTTATACCAGTTATCTCTCCAGATTCCAATATTCTACAGTTAGCAAAGGAAGTGGAAAGTGAGAAAAAGAAAAATGATGAGTTAGTTGCAGTAAAGGATGAGTTTGCAAGAATTATTCTAAACATTACAAAAGAAAGTTTAGAACAGCAATACCAATACCTATACCTACCACATATTCCTACTGAGTTAAAAAACAAGCTTTTTTCAAAGCGGTAAAAGACCAAGCGATCAATTATTTGTCAAGGGAAAATCAGAAGCATATGAGCAACATGAAAGAAGATTGGGAGTTTCCTATTCATTTCAAACACTAGAACTCCATACTCCTTGCCCTTGTCAGTTCTGTACCAACCATTTTCAAATTGTTACCCTTTCCCTTCACCTGGCATATGTAACATCTTTTTATCAATGGTCTATTAGAAACTTACTAGATTATGGCCAAATATCAAAGCTTATTATTATTCATGAGGGGATTCATATCTAGAAGAGCAGGGTTTCTTTGCATCAGGATTACAGCAAATCATTTGGAAGTTATTTGAAGATAGCGACAATTTTTCTATTACTCTACTTATCCAGTCAGTTGGGCCATACTTTGATGATTTAATGGAGACTTATTATTGAAATTATCATAGCAAAATCTTTTATGGAACAAAAGTTTGAAGATTATCCTCCCATTCTTGATGCTCGAATAGTCTACTCCATCATAGATTATATTTAATTGCTAATCTTAATGGTGTTTATCGTCCAGATGGCATTCTCATTTGGCTTACGGGATAAAGACATGATGGTTTTCTCGACCTCATACATCGAAGAAAATTTCATCATTTTCAATTTTATTGCCAAATTTGCCAATTTATTTAATCACATTAGACAACAAATTGGTATTCATTAACAATCGGAGATTTCAAAGTGTTTTTTAGTAATTCCGGACAAAATATTGTCCCGATGATGAGAATTATTTTGAAGGCATGGACCATGAAGAAGTTGAAATAGGTTAACATCGGATAATTGGGTTTATAGAGTTAATCGGTAGGTTTCTTTCCATAGTAAGTTAATGCGGAAAGGATTTCTTCCATAGCAATTTATAAGGATTTCTTATGATGGTAGAAAATTTTCTTCCAGAAGCCAGAAAATTAATTATGCAGAAAAGATTAAAGTTAGGCACTTCTTTGCAATTTTCCAGAGCATCTCAGCAAAATTTGTTTAGAAGTGGGCTCCACCCACTTTCCGTCATTCCTTCCCCCTTCAGAAATGTGAAAATAGTGGTGGGCCCCACCACTCCAAAAAATGCATAACCTCTGCGTGTGAAAAATAAAGAGGAAGATATTCCTTCTCATGAAATAGCGTCTCTCACCGTTGAAGCATCGCATGTAAAGCAGTCTTTGCCGAAGACAAATTCACGACATATTTCTTTTCCGTCTGCATTAATTTTTTTGTTTGTCGGTTTGCATTTATATAAATGAAGTCGATCTGTTTGTAAGATATCGTTTGTTAGAGATCGTTCTTAAGTGTGAGCTAGCAGTGTCGCCCCAATCAAGTTGTTATAATTTATCGGTTCTTAGTAAGTGTGAGCTTCGCAAAACGTAGTCAGAAGTAATTTTATTCCTAATAATATATGTTTTGAGTAGTTTCGTTATGCTATTTAGGAGTAGTATAGTGTTCTCCCGAGGAGAGATATGATTAATTATTTTCATGAGCAATTGCTTTCTCCATCTTAAATATAAATATATGCCGTGCATCTTGAAATATTTATCTAGTCTTTCGTTGCATGAATTATGATGACCGATATACTTCTGGTATGGGAAAGATGCATGAAGGTATCTTTGTAAGTCCCTTTAGCCTGTGGCGTTTAGGCGTGTGTCATCAATTCCTCCGGGATGTCCCCATGTATATGCTGTTACTCTGTTCATGTCACCTAAAATTTTAGATAAATAGATTAAGTTGCAAGGATGATGCTTATATTTATGGGTATAGAGTCAGCACCTGCTTATGAAGGCGTTTGATCATTATACTCAGGGCGTAACATTTATCTCATCTCTAAATACTGATATTTTAAAATGATATTAGGATTATTAGTTATTACATATCTATCTTTCTAGTTATCTATATTAGCAAAATTAATATTAAATAGAAATGAATTCATCAAAACAATAGATATATTAGCCATATCGAGGAAAAGAATATACCTCCGTAGAAATATATTAAATTAGAAATAGAAATTCGTGATAATAGAATTAGTAATATTTTTTGCATTACATATTATGAAAGAACTTTAGCAATAAGAATTGCAGCCCATAGTCATAGAAGAAGATTTAGGACATGAGTCATTTAATGGATATCTCATGTAGAAAATCCCATATTTAGAAATAAGAAAATAATTAACGAGCTAAAAGAAATCCACCCAACTCAACAAGAATGGTATCGAGCTTAATCCCCAGGAACACACTGTTACACATCGAGTTGCGTGGTGGGTCTCATGTCCCATCCTTTATTCCAAAATTCCCTGTAAGCATAACGTTAGGAAATATGTTAATGTTAGGATCCCCTCCATTTACATTTCCCATATTCCTTGTAGGCCCCACCATAAATATGAGCTTTACTTTTAGTTATCATGGTATGTATTAAGTTTAAAATTTCCATATTCCTTGTAGGCCCCACTTAAGTTATGAAATTTTTACTTTCAGCTATAACCATTTCTCATATTCTCTGTAGGCCCCACTTGAATAGTATTTTTCTTTCAGCATGCCAACGATTACATTAAAAGGTTTTAATAAAAATTTATTAAATAATTAACCATTTTCCTAGATAATAGGTATCCGAAAATATTTCTGTAGGAAACATTAAATAATTATTACATATGGAAAATTCGTAATCATATAAAATAGATTGGCTAGATTTTTGCATTAGGATCAAAGCATAGTAACATTATTAATAATAATAAATTTTTATGTTTATTTCCAAAAGAATATCCTCATGAGTTGCATAGTCATAAACCTGAGCATAATATGTTAAATTCTATTATTGATATGCATGTCCAATTAGCTGAATCATTAAAACGACATGAAGATCGAGTCCAACGGATTTTAGAAAGATCTACTAAAATATTAAGTGAGTTAAAAACTTTTATTCCTAAAGAAAATCTAGATTATATCAAAGATCAGAATACGGCTATATTAAGGAATATGAAAGAATCTCCAACTCAATTAGAATTAATTAGTAAAAAGTTAATTGAGATTGAAAATCGCTTAAAAGAAATTAAAAATATACTTCTAGCATGAGTGAATTAGAAAAATCACATATTTATAAGGTAATTCTTCAAGAAGCTAGTAAATATCATAATAATGCTATAGGAGTAACAAATTACATAGGACTTCAAGGAAGTGACCAAACATATCCAAAAATCTTCAATTTCCAAACACTTCTCTTATTAGAATTATATCAGAAGATAGAAAGTTTAGAAGGAAAATTAAAGAGCTTGGAAACCAGAACTATAGGAATAGTTACTCAAGATGATTTGAAAACACTAGCAGATAAAATTGCTACGGGTAAGGAAATAATCCCCTATACGAAATCTAAATGTTATAAAATATGGTGAGTAATCAAGGACCTTTAACCTTATTTAAGAAGAAATCACCAACCTCAGATAGAACTATATCTGAAATAGTAGATATTGAATCACAGTTAGATAGATTTAATAATGGAAAATTAAATTTAATTAATATTAAAAAGAAGATGTATGATACTTCCATACTATCAAAATCTTCCATCATACAAACATTATCTGAACAAAAAGTTAGTTGTGTATCGGATATTGACCAAATGAGTTTACCCATAATCTTAAAATCAAATTGGGAAACAATTAGACAACAAAAGATGTCCCAGATGCATATTGGATTAGTAATGTTAGGAATTAAAGGGTTGCATAGGAAAAATTTAGGGACAAAAGCATTAGTTATCCTCTTTGATAACAGATGGAATGATTTATCTAAATCAATTATAGGATCTTTTGAAATCGATATGAATGATAATGGTGCTATCATTTATTTTATTCCAAATTTCATTATGGATACCAAAGAATGTATACAACATCTACAAATAGGTATTAAAACTAAAGGATATAATATGGTATCGATCTTTAAATTTAAGAATCACCACGATTTATAGGAAAAAAAGAACATTTATCTCATCTCATAAATACTCGCATATTTTAAAATGATATTAGGATTATTAGTTATTACATATGCTAGAACTAGTTATCTATCGCATTAGCAATAATTAATATTAAATAGAAATGAATTCATCAAACAGCAATAGATATATTAGCCATCTCAGAGGAAAAAGAATATATCCTCCTGTAGAAATATTAGTGAAATTAGAAAATAGAAATTCCCAGGATAATAGAATTAGTAATAGTGTAATAGAAGAATTTCAGGCATTACATATTACGCAAAGAACTTTAGCAATAGAAGAATTGCACGAGCCCATAGTCATAGAAGAAGATTTAGGGACATGAGTCATTTAATGGATATCTCTCATGTAGAAAATCCCATATTTAGAAATAAGAAAATAATTAACAGTAGCTAAAAGAAATCCACCCAACTCAACAAGAATGCTCTACCACATATTCCTACTGAGTTAAAAAACAAGCTTTTTCAAACAGTGAAGCAGACCAAGCAGCAAGATCTGATTAATTGTCAAGGCAAAATCCGTGAAGCATATGAGCAACATGAAAAAAGATTGGGAGTTTCTTATTCATTTCAAACACTAGAACTTCATACTCCTTGCCCTTGTCAGTTCTGTACCAACCATTTTCAAATTGTCACCCTTTCCCTTCACCTGGCATATGTGACATCTTTTTATCATTGGACTATTAGAAACCTATTAGATTATGGCCAAATATCAAAGCTTATTATTAGCAGGGATTCATATCTGGAAGAACAAGTTTCATCTTTACAGCATCCAGGATTACAACAAATCATTTGGAAGTTATTTGAAGATAGACATTTTCCATTACTCTACTTATCCAGTCTGTTGGACCATACTTTGAAGATCTAATGGACACTGCCAAACATATTATTGAAATTATCATAACGCCAAAATCTTTTACAGCAGAACAAAAGTTTGAAGATTATCCTCCCATTACTGAAGATATCGAATGCAGTCTACTCCATCATAGATTATATTTAATTGCTAATCTTCAGGCTGGTGTTTATCGTCCAAGATGGCATTCTCATTTGGCTTACCAGGATAAAGACATGATGGTTTTCCTCAACCTCGGATACATCAAAGGAAAATTTCATCATTTTCAATTTTATTGCCAGCAAAAATTTGCCAATTTATTTAATCACATTCAGACAACAAATTGGTATTCATTAAGACAATCAGGAGATTTCCAAAGTGTTTTTCAGCGAATTCCCAGACAAAATATTCATATGAATGATAATGGTGTTTAGGGAGTCAGTCTGTTTGTAAGATATCGAAGTTTGTTAGTAAGCTATCAGTTCTTAGTAAGTGTGAGCTTCTGCAAGTGTGCGTCCCCCAAGAGTCTGTAAGTAATTTTTATTCCTAATAATATATGTTTTGAGTAGTTTCATTATGCTATTTAGTGAGTAGTCATAGTGTTCTCCCCTGAGGGGAGATATGATTAATTACTTTTCATGAGCAATTCGGCTTTCTCCCAGGGATTGATTCATTATCTAATCGTATTTGCCAAAAACCAGATTTACAATCAAACTTACTAAAGTATTTTTTATTTTGTATTAAATTGATTAACATATCTTTGTCAGGTATTTTATAACCATCTTCTTCCGTATTATCATTTAAACGTTTATAATTAATTACCATTCTAGCCTTTCCTCTTACAATTTCCGCGTGTCCTCGTACCATAAATGCGGCTGATCTATGTTCAGATTTGGAGGGTCGGATTAATCCTAAGGTTTTAAGTTCTGATAACTGAGTTTTAAATTCTTCTTTGTCTAATGGGGAATACTCTAATTCCTTAGTACGTATGACAAGATCTTTATTAATAATAGGAATATTTGCTAATTCTTGATTTTTATCCCAATGTTGTAAAGGATTTTCGCCAATAATCTGTATTTCTTCTGCTAACTGGAAAAGTTAATGTAATCTCTATGATTTTTATTATGGTATTTTTGTAAGCATAAATGACATATCTCGATAAGACATAATTGACATCTATATCTATGATGTTTATCAGGATAATACTTACAATGGATACATTCCTTAGTCATGCTACCTTTTCCTAATTCAAAGAGATGTTCACAATTATTCATTGTTGTAGCTTCCATCTTTCTACTGCATTAATTAAACCGTTCATAGCATCGTCTGATGTTTGGGATTCATAATCAGAGTCATTATCTGTTATACTATAAATAGTATCCTTTGATTCATTAGATGATATACTAACTACATCATCCTCTAATCCTTGAATTAATAGACTCCTATTTCTATTATAGTTACGTTTATTACATTGATTAGCTAAATGATCGGGAGATCCACAAATATAACAATGACATTTTCGTGTACTAGGGCGTTTGACATTTCTATCCTTTCTATATACTGTTCTTTTAGATTTTCTAAGGATTTTCCTTTTCCTAATATGTTTTTCTGGAAAATTTTGGGTAGTATAAATATTACGACAAAATTTATATGATTGTTTCTTTACTTGTTTTTGAATTTTATATTCTCTACATTTATCTTGTAAAATATTAAAGGTAAAGACAATTCTAGGTCCTATACCAATATCTTTGGTAGCTTCTGGATTATAAGTATTTTTCCATTTTTCAGTAATTTCTTTTCCTAATTCTCCTGGTAGTTTGATTAAAAATCTATTGGATATTTCTTCATCAAAATATCTACCAGCTCTGCTTGCATAGGTTACATATAGTTTACAGAATTTATCTATTTGCGACCAGTCTGCTAGACTTAATTGTTCTAAGTTTCTATAAGCATGATCTTGAATATTAGTATTCTGTCTACTGGGATCAAATCCTAGAATTAAGGTTCTAATAAACTTTGTAAAATTGTATGGATTATCACCTAATTGCCGTAATGATTCGATTTCTCCTGCTTTCCTTATTTTTGCTTCATTAAAAATATTTGCAGCAGTTTCTCCTAATAATGTTTCTAAGAAAGCAAACATATCACCAATTCCACTTTTATCACTATTTGCCCAAGCTCGGACAGCATCAAATTCCCATGTGGATATGACAGACTCCCACATTTGTGGGTTATTTAAATTGATGGTTAGAATTGTTCCATTCCTATGAGCTGGCATTAAATTAATTCGTTCTACTGGTTCTACAGTCCCTTTATATTTATAATTGTTTTCCTCCTTATAATCAGAATTATATTTTGTTCGGTATAAGGTCTTCCTGGATAGCCTTCTTCTCCTGATGGCGGGACAGGATCAAATCTAGGACGTTTTCCTCTATCCGGATTAGATACTTCTCCTAATTCCATATTAGCTTTAATTTCTTCAACTATATATTGGGAATCTATAGTCTTCCAATCAAACCGTGGATTAAACTTATTTTCATAAGCTAATTCGAAATTATATCTATTTTGTAATTCTGAATAGGATGTTTTCATACTAAAAACATAATCTTGTAATTCCTCGTATGTCTGGATTTGACTGAAGTCAATTTCTTCCATTATAAAGATTTATTATTATGCGTTGATTTAATTTATTTAATCCTAAACCTTAAATGATCCATCTGATTTTTCTATTATTTACCGGAATCATTTTAATAATTCCATGGGAGCTAATCGTAAATTTCTACAGAATTGGAAATTTCTACAGAGACCAATAAAATTACTATTCTTAAAGTGAAAGTGGGACCTACGGGGAATATTGGATAAATTTTCTTGAGGGACTTATCACCATGGATTAATCTCTATTCTTAATTCTATGATTAAAGCATTGTTAGAAGAAATAATAAGTCATCACTTATCATTCAATTCAAGAACTTGTCAATTCTTCAAGTCCTTCACATGTAAGAAAGTTATCCTTAAGTGTGTTTCTTTTATGTAAAATAATAATTTTATAGAATTATATAAATTTTATTTTTAATATCTTTTATTTAAACTTTTTTGAGATAATAAAAACTCTTTATAAATATCATATAGATCTTGATTAGTCATTTAATTTTTCCGAATGCCCTCATTGTCATTTACTATTTAACTCATAAAATGCCATTTAATTTTCTTGATGTCACTTCAATTCTTCTTGTAATTGATTTAATAATATTGGCATATTAATTAATCATAATTTTGATTTTGAATTTGACATTATATTGCTTTTATAGTGCTTCGACTCACCTTTAAGCTATTTGTTCATAACAAAATTAGAGTGACCCATTTTAGACATATATCTCCTCCAAAAAAAGTAATAGATTAGACATTTATTTAGTTCAAATCCAACCCAAAAAATTGATCACATATACTAAATCTATTTTTTTAGAAATTTTATAAAATGACATATAATTCTTATACACACCTTATATGCTATACACACCTCTTGCTCTCCTCCATGTCATCGATCACCTCATCAAATGAGGCAATCTCCCCTCCACCACTTGGACGGTGGAGACCGGGTCATGGATGGCCTCCCACCTTCGCCATCGCTTATTCCTTAATCGTTTTCAACCAACCTGCAACCCCTCATTGATCAAGGTGCCCGCCATTTCACCTCTCGCCATCACTCGATCCTCAACGCGTTCTTCGACATCGTGATCCTCCATAGATGGCGCCACCCGATCTTGAATCTGGCATGCTTCCGACTTGTCCTCTGGCTCATTTCTCATAGACATGACCACCTCTGATCCAACCATTACCGCTGAAATCTGAAGCGCCACGCCGCCTCCTGCATGATGCCCTGCTTCCTGAGATAGGTGCTCGTAGTTGCACTCTTTCCATTTTGCCGGTGAGGGGAGGTCGCTGCCGTTAACCCCTCTCTATTAGTGTATGGGGTCTGTGAGATACATGTGAGGGCCGGGGCGAGGCTAAACTCGAATCGATTACTATCGTCGGCGATGGTGGGGCTCGTGGAGAGATGGTGTACGCCACAAGTCGGACTTGACGCCGATATGGATGGAGGCTATCTCGTGGATCGAAATCATTGGAATTGTACGGAAAGAGGATCCTTGAGAGGGATATGGAGGCGGGGTTCTATGTTCATCACTTCGTGAAGGACCTTGGAATCTGTTTGAAGGAATGCCAACGCATAGGGCTAGCGCTGTCAGTCCTTCCGATAGCGCAACAGCTATATGTCTCGTTGATGGCACATGGAGGAGAAAATATTACGTCCGGAGTCCGCACGTAGCTTTACGTGCGGACTCCAATCCATGGCCTACATCGTCCAAAGTATTTTTTTTCCCCATTTTAGCTGCTAACTGAGTAAAGAATCGAATCTGGACGGGGACAGAAGCGGATGGTGTATTCACGACGCCGCTTACACTTCCCACCGACCGACGTAAGCATTGTTGGAATGTGCGGAGAAATTTAAAAGAAATATATAGACAGATTTAGGGTTTAAGGTTAGTTTTTTCAGGCAAAATGAGCTCAGAAGAGAAATAGAAAATCTCATTTCCTTTTTACAAAAGAACCATGAATATGGAGAACGTTGAGGAAATAGCGACCAATTTAGCTGAGGATGTATTAAATAGAAATTCATCGGTAATATTCCTGGTGATATTCCTGGTCTGTCTGAAGAGAATATGTTCATTACATTCCATTAGAAGCAATTTGTATTCTTTTTTGTTGAATTTTTACTTTTTAGTATTATTTTGCATCTGTACTCTCTGTACCTCTTTGGAGGGTACAGAGCATTTAGGGACTTCTTTTTTTAGTTTATTTTGCCTGTTTCTTGAGATTATGTTTAGGGCATTCCAATGGAAGCAATTTGATGGCTGCTTGGATGATTTTGGGTATTTTTTTGCATCTGTACTCTCTATACCTCTTTGGAGGGTACAAATCATTTAAAGCCTTCTTTTTCCAGTTTATTTTGTCTACTTCTTTTGATTATGTTCATTACATTCCAATGAAAATAATTTGATGGCTGTTTGGATGATTTATGGATAGTTTTTTGCATCTGTACTCTCTGTACCTCTTTGGAGGGTACAAAGCATTTAGGGACTTCTTTTTCCAGTTTATTTTGCCTACTTGTTTTGATTATGTTTAGGGCATTGCAATGGAAGCATTTGGAGGCTATTTGGATGGTTTCTGGTGGGTATTTTATATCTGTACTCTCTGTACCTCTTTGGAGAGTACAGATCATTTAGGGACTTCATTTTCCAGTTTATTTTGCCTGGTTTTTTAGATTATGTTCATTACTTTCCAATGGAAGGAATTTGGAGGCTGTTAGGATGGTTTCTGGGGGTTATTTTGGCATCTGTACTCTCTGTACCTCTTTGGAGGGTACAGATCATTTAGGGCCTACTTTTTTCAGTTTATCTTGTATTCTTCTTGAGATTATATTTAGGGCATTCCAATGGAAGCAACTGAGGTCGCTTTGGATAGTTTCTGGGGGTTATTTTGCATATGTACTCTTTGTACCTCTCTTGAGGGTACAGATCATTTAGGGCTGACTTATTCCAGTTTATTTTGTCTAGTTCTTGAATTATGTCCATTAATTCCAATGGAAGTATTTGGAGGCTGTTTGGATGGGTTTTGGGGGTTATTTTGGCATCATCAGACTCTTTGAAGGGTACAGATCATTTATGACCTTTTTTCACGCTTTTGGCTGTTCCTAAGTTTATGTTTAGGGCATTCCAATGGAAGCACTCGGGAGGTTGTTTAGATGATTTCTGGGGCTATTTTGCATCTGTACTCTATGTACCTTTCTCGAAGGTACAGATCATTTAAGGCCTTTTTTCCAGTTTATTTTGCCTATTTGTTGAGTTAATGTTTAAGGCATTCCAATGGAAGTAATTTGATGGCTGCTTGGATGATTTTTGGGTGTTATTTTGCATCTGTGCTCTCTGTACCTATCTGGAGGGTACAGTGCATTTAGAGACTTCTTTTTTCAGTTTATTTTGCCTACTTCTTTTGATTATGTTCATTATATTCCAATGGAAGAAATTTGATGGTTGTTTGGATGATTTCTGGCTGATTTTTTGCATCTGTATTCTGTTACATATTTTTGTATCTGTTTGGCCAGATGAATGCGGTCAATGAGTATGAGAACAAGTTGTGATGTCTAATGACCCAAATTTGGGAAATCAACTGAACTAAATCAATAACTCAAACCTCAATCAAACCTGAACTCAACTCAATCAATCAATCTGAACATGAACTCAACCCGAACTCAACTGAACTGAACTGAATCAATCAACTCAATTGAATCGATTTAAACTGAATCAAATGAACTTAAATCGAATTGAATTGAATCTTGAATTAATTGAATCTAAACTAAATTGAACTGAATCAACTCAATAACTGAATTAACTCATCTGAATCAATTCAACTTGAATTAATTGAATTGAATCAATGAATTGAATTTGAATCGAATTGAATCAAGAATCTAAATGAACTGAACTCAACTAAATCAATTGAATCATGAATCAACTAAATTGAACAAATTTGAATCCCCAATCTTTTGAACTGAACTAAACTTGAATCTTAACTCTGAACCTGAACTTGAACTTGAATCAACTAAACTGAATCAAATTGAACTAAATCAACTGAATCAACTTGAACCCTGAACAACTTGAACTTGAATCTCAACTGAATTTGAATCAACTGAATCATTCAACTGAACCCAAAGAACCCGAAGCTCAAGTTCAACTCAATTGAATTTAAACCTTAACATGAACTGAACTAAATTGAATCAACTTGAATCAATCAATCAACTCAACTTGAACTTGAATCAACTCAACAAAATGAAGTTGAACTGAATCAATCGGAATCAATGAATCAATAACATAAACTCAACATGAATCAATCAATTGAACTAAACTAAATTGAACTCTAAACTCAACATGATGAACCCTAAATCAGCCCAAATTGAACTCAACTTGAACTCAACCACGACTAAACTGAACTGAACTCAACCTGAATTTGACTGAATTGAATCAACGAATCGAATCAACAATCAACTGAACTCTGAATCAACCCTAAATCAATTGAATCAGATGAATGAATCAATCTAAACTGAACTCGAATCAACTTAAACTGAATCAACATGAACTCAATCAACACTCGACTGATCTGAACTAAATTTGAATCAACTCAATCTAAACTGAACTGAACGAACTCAATTTGAACATGAATATGAATCAATTTGAACTCAGAACGAATCTGAACTGAATCAATCCCAACTCAAACTCAAATACTAAATCAACTGAACTGAATCAATTTAAATAAACTCAATTAAATTTGAACTTGAACTAAACTCTAAATCTGCTGAATCAACTGAATCAGAATCTCAATCAATTGAATTAAATCTTGAATCAACTAATCAATCAATCAACTGAATCAATCAATGAATGAATCTAAATAAATGAATTTGAATCAACTGAATCAATCAATCAATCAATAAATCTAAATTAAATGAATCAATCAATCACTAACTAACATGAATTGAACTTAAATCAATCAATCGAACAATTGAATTAAATCAATCAATCAATTGAATGAACTGAAATCAATCTCTAAATTTAAACTAAATCTAAACTAACCTGAATCAATTTGAACGGAACTTGAACAATTAAACTTGAATTGAATTGAATCAATCTTGAACTGAACTGAATCAATCTGAAATCAATATGAATCAATTGAACAATTGAATCAATATGAACCTAAATCAATTTGAATCAACCATGAATTGAACTAAATTGAATCAATCGAACTCAATCAACAATCAACTTGAATGAACTCAATCAACTTGAATTAAACTGAATCAAACTAAACTGAATTTGAATCAACGAATTTAAATCTTGAATCAGAACTGAATCAATTGAACTGAACTCAACTCAATTGAATTGAATCAACATGAACTGAACAAATGAATCAATCTCAATGGAATCAATTGAATTGAACCAAATCAGAACTGAATCTGAATCCAAACTGCTGGAATCAACAGCTGAATTTGAATGGAATCAATTGAAATTAACTGAATTGAACTGAACTGAAGGAATGAACTGAATGAATTGAACAGAATCAAGAATCAATCGAACCTGAATCAATTGTGAATCAATGAACTGAACCCGAATTGAACTGAATCAACTGAATCAACTGAACTCAACTGAATCAACTGAATAACTCAAATCCGAATCTCAACTTAAACTCAATCAATTGAATCAATTTGAATTTGAGCTCGAATGAATCTGAATCAACTAAATCAATTTGAATATGAATCAATTCTAAATCAATCAGAATCAAATAAACATACATGAATCCTAACTGAATCAATAAACTTGAACTCAACTAAACTGAATGAACTCAACTTGAATTAACTGAATCAACTCAATCAAATCAACCAACTGAACTTGATTGAATCTGACTGAACACTGAACTGAATTTGAATCAATCTGAATCAACTTGAACTGACCCAACTAATCTTGAACTCAATCAACTAAATCTGAATCTGCTCAACATGCGTGAATTGAACTTGAACTGAATCAACTGAATCAACTCAACCTAAACTTGAACATGAACAAACCTTAAACCTAATATGAATCTAAATCAACTAAACTGAATTGAAACTAATAACTCAACTCCCCCCTGAACCTCAACTAACCTCAACTCAACTTGAACTGAACTAAATTGAACTTGAATCAACTCACCTCCTCTCTCCTCGTGGCGCTGCCATTGCAATTTTCCCTTTGGAGTGATTTCTTCTCACAGTTTGGTAATTCTTCACCAATCTTGATCGAATCTTAGAGCATGGTTTAGCTCTAGTCACGCACGTGATGTTGTGTAGCTCTTG
Source organism: Cymbidium sinense (assembly GCA_021442155.1). Classification (NCBI taxonomy): domain Eukaryota; kingdom Viridiplantae; phylum Streptophyta; class Magnoliopsida; order Asparagales; family Orchidaceae; genus Cymbidium; species Cymbidium sinense. Next base: position 81,869,192 of record CM038217.1, on the reverse strand, counting down.
AAGATGGTGAATGTTCCATTGGCCCCGCAACCTGCTCTATCTTTTTCGGATGCGTCGGCTAGGGCATTAGATCTCATGGGTATTCTAGAATCTAATGTCCCTCTTTATTAAATCCTTTAAGGATGCTCTCTCTGGTAAGAGCCTTTCCTCTTCTGATTTGATGAATCTGATTTCGACTTCCTTTCGTGGCACCCCTGCGATCATGTGTCCGGATCTTGATATCGAGAAGCCTGCAAAGCCATACAAATTTACTTTGGTTGGTAAATTTTCATTACACCGTCCAAATTTGGACAATACTTGTTCTTTTTTTCACAATCTTAAACTCTCGGGTGATTTCTCTATTGGTTTGATCGATCCTAGACATATTTTGATTCAACTTACTTAACGATTTGGATTACTCAAGAGTTTTCTCTCGTCAATCTTATTTTGTATTCAATTGCCAAATGCATATTTTAAAGTGGTCTCCCCTTTTTGACATAAAAGAGGAATCACTGATTATTTCTGTGTGGTTAGATTTTCTGAATATGAGGATTCACTATATTACTCATCGGTTTTATTTATTATTGTTTTTTTCTGACGCTTCAAATTGATCAGCCATGTAAGATCGCACTTCTATTGCTCAGATCTTGGTTGAACTTGATATTTCTAAAAACATCTTAAGGAAGTTTGGATTGGCTCGTAAAAATTTTGGTTATTTTCAAAAGTTGAATTTGAAAACTTTCCGCTTTTGTTCAGTAAAATTCACGCATGATAACTCGAGTGCTTTGTGCTTCACCCACATCTAAAAAAAGAAAATTATGAATGATCTTAATTCTACCTAATGGTAAAGTCAATAAACCTATTGATGTGCCTAAAGCCAACTCAAATGGTAATATTATTTCAGCCTCCTTGGAATCCACTGATATTCTCAATAATGCTACTCCCACCACTTAATCTAATCTGGTCAAAGATATTACTAATGTTGAATATGATGGTTTGTCAATCAATCCTTCTTTACATGAAACTTGCCTTTTCAAGACAATTCAAATTTAAAAGAGGCTGAAAAAATGTTGGTTCCCTCATTAATGAATCTATTCAAGTTTCTTTGCCTCTTATAATTGACGAGCATGAAAATTTTAATTATAATTTGAATGAAAATTTGAATAAGGATAAAAATCGGGAACAAAACTCAGAATCTGACCCCGGTATTTGTGCTCATAATGGTACTACTTCCTCTCCTTCTCCAAATCCCAAGATTGATTCTAATCCAACTTTTCAGCTTAATCCTGAAATTGAAGAAGGGAAAGTTGTGATTAGAAATGTTCTGACATATTATGATCCTATTATTAGTACCTCTAATCAGTCCCTTTCTGATGGTGATACTTTGGATAAAAATCAAATATTTCAAACTGTTTTCAAAAAGAATTCTTTCAAAGCAAAAATGTTACCACAGAACTCGAGCAGATCTACTAGATCTGGTTCTTCCTCATAAATAATGGTCTTTTGGCATTAGAGAGGTTGTTCACTTTCTAAACCCTTTATTTTCTTATTTCTCTTTATTTTATTTAATATTTTCCTTATATTTAATTCTCTTATTAGAAATTCTCTCTTATGCTAGTTATAATTTATAGTTGCTTGCAAGTTTCTTTTCTCTTTGCAAGTTTTGCTTTTGGATGGGGATTGTGTAACTCTCAAAAGACTTCTCTCTTATATTGCACTTTATTATGTGTGTTAAAGCTTGATTTTCTCTAGTTGTGCTAATTACAATTTCTAGTTGCTTGCAGGTTTCTTTTACAAATTCTTTGTAGGTTTTGCATTCTCGATGTGGATTCTGCAACTCTCAAAAGGCTTCTAACTCTAGTAGTGGGCTTTGGTTGTTCATCATGTTTCCTGTGTTGTTCCTTATTTATTTCTGATCTTTTTCTTCTTTAATTTAGTTTCCTTGCTTTTGTTGTATTACATAGGAGATTTTCTCTCTAGGCTAAATGTAGCTCTTTGAGCGGTAGTTAAGAGAATTATCCCCTCTTAAGGACCTTGTACTCCTTTCTTTGTGACAATAAAATTCTCTCCTCTATGGGATTCCTTAAAAAAAATCCTAAACTCTAAACCCTAAAATCCTAAACCAAAACCCTAAACCTTAAACCCTAAATTCTAAACCATAAATCCTAAACCCTAAACCCTAAAATCCTAAACCCTAAATCCTAAAATCCTAAACCATAAACTCTAAACCCTTGCCTCCTAGGCACTTTGTTTCTAATATGACCTCACCTAGCCTCATTTGTATCAACTGAGGGCATTGAGTTGGCGGAGAAAATTGAAGAATTATGGGAGAAGAGCTACAACTAGGAAAAGAGACTTTCTTTCAATCATATAGTTTGAGTAACTGTTTCACTCCATTAAAGTTAATAATGGCTTCATTGGGTAATGAAAAATTTTTAGGCATCTGAATATGTACTCTTGCAAAAGTTAATTTGGATTTAGCCATAGTTAAAACTATCAACAGTAAGAGGAGTGCCCACTTTACAAGATATTTTGGATATAACCGTGGGATTCTAACACCAAAGAGGTAAGTCCAATGTCTTGGCCCAAATTGGGATAGAAGTATATTTTCTCTTTAATTGGTTTAAACCTAGGAGACTATTTTTTGCAAACTAAATCACTTTCCAAATATGAACCATGGACCTCCTGTCTAAGCCATATTAAAATTTTCCCAATTTGTAAACTTAAGAAGAAGAAAACTATCATTCATCAAAAAAAATTAAAAATTACCTTTGAGCATCCATACATATTTAATGGTGTCAAGTAGAGCACCGTAGAAAGGATGCTTAGCAATCGGATAACCAACCATAGAGTTTCCATTCTTTAGCACCATCAAGTACTTCTTAGATAAGAAAACTATAGCGTCACCTTGTGGTGAATGTAGATTGGATTGAATTTCTTGGCAGGTTTCTTGTATGCGTTAAGAGGTTTTGGTTAAAGAGTGGAAGTGATAATGTGAGGCCATGGGTATGGATGAAGAAAAGAGGGAGACTAGTCAAAGCATATAAGGGGGAAAAGCCATGTAGTATTCAATCCAAATATAAATATACTTTAAAATCATTAAAATATCAACATCAACATAATGTATAGTCAGACAGACTTCAACATCATTATCATAATTAATTCATAAACACTCAACATTTCCAAAAAAAATAAAAAATGCAAGAACAAAAATCATAATAAATTTAATATAAGTAGGCTTTCTTCCTATCCTCTATTTGATGAGCCCTCAGCTCATCTCTATTTAGGAATCTATTTCCACATAGCTTGCACCAATAAGCATACTTGATGGAATCCCTACTGTGCTTGGATAGATAATGTGAAGCCATGGTTGTTGCGATTCTTTTGTGCGAAGGTTGCTTCTCATTCCTCAGACATGCAAGGCAAGGAAAGCCATATTGATTTATTAATTCTTGTTTTGGATCATCCATGCTTGGAAAGATGATGGAGAAAATGAATTAAACTTTCACAGAGAAACTTTTTATACTGCATAAGATGGTGCACATTTTTTTAATGAAAGGAACGGGCAATTCTTTAGCATTTTGAAAATCAAGAAAATTAACATATGGCTCTTAATCCATTAGTTTCTCAAGCCATTTAATAACTAATAACAAATGCTCTTAAAAACTTGTAATATGTTCAATGGAAAATTTCAGTGTAACCAAAGTATGACTTGACCTCCCCTTTATGCCCCATGGCAATGATTATCTCTCCACATCGTGTATGCTTTCATTTCTCATTGCATTGCACATGACTTTCCCTAATAAAGTCCTTAATAAAATCAATGGGTTACGGACATACTTGAAAATTTGAGTATATAAGACCATAGGTGTTCTCTTTGAGTGGGAGTTAGCGACATATATGATAGTTAAAATTTTAGAATAATGATTATAAGATAATATTCCATGAGTGACATGCTTCTCCAGCTAAAGATGTAAATCTAATTTTAGATTCCATTTGACCCATATTCTCTTAGCATGGGAACATTGAAATTATTAAAATATCATTCATGAAAAAAGCTTGTGAGATTAAATGAAGAATGAGTTGTTAAGGTTAAAGAGGTTTATCACGGGTTCCATTTGACAATGTGTACAACAAGGGAAAATTCATGTGCAATGCAATGAGAAATGAAAGCATACGATGTGGAGAGCGGGATCATTGCACGGGACATAAAGGAGGTCATGTCATACTTTGGTTACGCTAAAATTTTCCATTGAACACATTACAAGTTTTTAGGAGCGGGAGTTATCAGTTATTAAAAGGCTTGAGAAACTAATGGATTAAAAGCCATATGCTAATTTTCTTGGTTTTTAAAATACTAAAGAATCGCCTGTCCCTTTCATAAAAAAATGTGCACCATCTTATGCATTATAAAAAGTTCATCTTTAAAAGTTTAATTTGTTTTCTCCTTCATCTTTCTAAGCATGGATGCTCCAAAACAGGAATTAATAAATCAATATGGCTTTCCTTGTCTTGCATGCTTAAGGAATGAGAAGCAACTTTCGCACAAAAGAACTACAACAACCATGGCTTCACATTATCTGTCCAAACAGAGGGATTTCATCAAGTATGTTTATTAGTGCAAGGTATGTGGAAATGGATTCTAAATAGATTTGGTGAAGGCTCATCAAATAGAGCATAGGAAGAAAGCCTAGTTATATTAAATTTATTACGATGTTTGTTCTTACATTTTTTATTTGGAAAGGTTGAGTGTTCATGAATTAATTATGATGATGATGTTGAAGTCTATTTGACTATACATTATGTTGATGATATTTTAATAACTTTAAAGTATATTTATATTTGGCTTGAATACTACATGGCTTTTCTCCCCTTGTCTGCTTCGACCAGTCTCCCCTCTTCTTCTTCATCCATACCCATGGCCTCACATTATCACTTCCCCTCTTTTAACTGAAAAATCTCTTAACGTCCAAGAAACCTGCTTCTAAGAAATTCAGTCCCAACTACATTCAACCACAATGTGACGCTATAGTTTTCTCAGTTTTCTCATCATAAGAAGTACTTGATGGTGCCAAAGAATGGGAACTCTTTGGTTGGTTATTTGATCGCTAAGTATCCTTTCTACAGTGCTCTACTTGACACCATTAACTAGGTATGGATGCTCAAAGGTAATTTTCAACTTTTTTTATAAATGATGGTTTCCTTCTTCTTAAGTTTACAAATTAAAAAAAAATTAATATGGCTTAGACAAGAGGTCCATGGTTCATATTTAGAAAGTCATTTAGTTTGCAAAAATAGTCTCCTAGGTCTAAACTAATTAAAGAGAAAATATACTTCTATTCCAATTTGGGTCAAGACATTAGACTTACCTCTTTAGGGTTAGAATCTCACAACTATATCCAAAATATCTTGTAAAGTGGGCACTCCTCTTACTATTTATATTTTTAATTGTGGCTAAATCCAAATTAACTTTTGCAAGAATACATATTCAACTGCCTAATGATTCTTCATTACCTGATGAAGCCATCATTAACTTTAATGGAGTGAAACAGTTACTAAACTCAACTATGATTGAAAGCCAATCTCTTATGCTAGTTGTAGCTCTTCTCCCATGATTCTTTAATTTTCTTGAACCCAATGCCCTTAGTTGATCCAAATGAGGCTAGGCGAGGTGTCTTAGAAGCAAAATTCCTAGGAGGTCTCCAAGAACCCAACCTGCCACTCCACATTCCCTTCTTCCCCAAGCTTGCCCAAATACATTACACCTACTATTAATCCTTCTGACCATCGACCTCCATACCTTATAAGGAACATCATTTATTTATTAATCCTCATCCCCTCCCTCTCCCCTCTTCCTACTTCACATAACATACCAAACCTAAATTATGTTGAAAATATTATTTTAGCCAATGTCTCCTCTAGTTAAGCCAAACAATTCCTTTGTCTTGATGAATTCTTCTAAGCCCCAACCCAGGATAAACCTCTATTTTCTTAATAACTCATTCTTCATTTAGTCTCACAAACTTTTCATGAAGGAGATTTTAATAATTTTAATGTTGATGGTGCTAATATAATATGGGTCAAATAGAATCTAAAATTAGATTTACACCTTTAGCTATGGAGAAGCATGTCACTCATAGCATATTATCTTATAATTATTCTTCTAAAATTTTTCAACTATCATATATATAAGCAAAATAATGAGTTAAGTCCTAATATACTACTAATATTACTTGGAATATATTTTTGGCCTACTCACTAGTGTATCTGGGTTAAGCTTACATCACTAGAGGAGATACACATTCCAAAGAGTGTAATAACAACCGATGGTTTAATTAGAATTGAAGGATATAAATAATTGATGGCCCTTATCTATTAATGTTTAATATTTTTACTTAATGAATGTAAATACACTAATTATCTATTATTATTATTCTGCACAAATTTCATGCATGTCATACCAATGGTGGTCTATATCTGTGCTTATTTTTGAATTAATGATTGTCTAATCCTTGATGAGTTATGTCTAATTGTAACTCCTTTATCTCTAATATTTACCAATACCATGCATACTATAACAAGAACATTCTCTACAACAACAATTAACAATAAGAATTATAAAATAAGGAAACTAAAGTTGTCTCTAATAAAGGAAGGTATACCTTTTCAACATCATCGAAGACAATCACCTCATTGTAGAGACCTAAATGAACATCACGGGAGATTTCTATCATCTTACGTGCCGCAGAAAGAATCTTCTTCTCTACATATCATGTGTGTAGGAGAAATATCCTTCTCATCCTCCTACAAAGCAATCATATATCGTTAGTTGACTTCAAGTAAAAGAAAAATATATCTCCTGTCAAAGTCTTTTGCTAGAAATCTTCTAAGGAAACACAAAAAATGAAAAAAAATCCCCAAGAAATCACTCAAGTGGTCGAAAACTAGAAGTAGTTCCCCATTGAAACCTGGCCGATGCTTTTGTGCATGACTTCATATTTAATATGTCTAAGCTTGAATGGTCTAGTGTTTTTTCTTTTCTTGCAGAAAAGATCTAGGCTTTCAAAATATATAAAAAAATAAAAGAAGCAAAAGATAATAGTAATAATAATAATAATAATATTTTGATAATAGATACAAGTAATATAAATCAATTTAATGTTACATGTACTATAAAAATTTTACTTTTAATATAAACAACTTCATCATATAAGCGAATTCAATAAAAGTACCAATCATAATTTTCAAGAAATTATAAACTAATATTTTTCAATAAATAGTTTCATTTATATATACCACAAAATGTTAGGAGATCATCAATATGTATAAGCAGTGGACTCCAACCCTCCATGATTGTGCGAGGAACTTCCAATGGGTCCTCCATTACTTTTGAAGATAGAGCCTTCTTCATGGTCTTATATAGACACCCTATTCTCTTTTGTTATAATCTTCATTGGTTGAGCTCCCACAACCTTGTAGAACATAACAATATAATTAAAAAAATCGAGTAATTTTTCTTTTATGGAATTAAAATTACATTAAAAATCATGAAATCTGAGTGATTCTTTTTATTATTATTATTTGAAGATCAAATGATACTATGTTATTTCCTAATTAGGGTTTTAGTAATCCCAAGAATTAACGAAAGCAAAGAAAGGGCAAAAAGGAATCGAAAGAATACCATATTGGTCCCTACAGAGCCTTGCTCCTGCCTCAAACAAGAAGGAGCATCTCTCTCGTCCTCACCAGGCAGCGGTAGGCAATCAGCGTCAAGTGATAGGAGAAAATGCATCAGTACAGCACCACATTGCACCCATTCCTCGCTTCTTCCAATCTCGCCTCCTCTTTGTCAGCTGGAAAATACAATCAAGAATCTTAGTGCATTTCATACATGATTTCAGGGTCACCATCGGACCTTCATTCCAATGAGTCGGATCATTTGCTTCACCTGAGAGAGCGGAGGAGGTGGAAGAAGAGCGTCTAAGTGAGGGAAGAGGGACAAAGGTGGCGACGGAGGGAACTCATCGAGGCCGTAGGGGTTCTTTGGGCCGTCGGCGAGGCGGAGGAGGAGATGGAGTCGGCGATGGAAATCGGTGGAGATAGTTAGGGTTTCCATTGGAACCTTTTGTCACCTGAGCGGAGAGTATTTCTTGCAGTAGAGGACTGGGATGAGTAGCAGAGTTCTTACGGAATGCTGAGCATTAAATGGTGTTGATGCAGTTGCATGGGAACAGACCCTCATCCGGCAACGAACTATACACCTGTCAATTTTAAAATTAAATAAAATTATTTCTAATACAATTTATATTAAAATTAAAGTTTAAAATTACTAAGAAGTATATTCAAATTAATATATATATATATATATATATATATATATATATATATATATATATATATAAATTATTAATCTTAGAATAAATCTAATAATTTTCAGATTCATCGGGATATAATATCAAGATATTCTAATATTTTTTTTTAAAGTTAATGAGAAAAGATAAAGATTAGATAATTGTTAATGCTAACATATTTGACACACTTCTTCCCAAATTTGTAAATGTACTAATTTTTAGGGGCTGTTTGGTTGCAAGTAAAGTGAGTGTATTGCATTCACTTTATGCATTCTATTAAATTTTATTTTGGTTTAAGTAAAAAATACATTTGTATTTATTTGAGGCATTTGAAATATCTGAATAGAGCAATTTGAATTGTATTTATAACAAATAAATTAATACAAATAAAAAGTGATATTAATCTCATAATTTATTATATAAACATTCTTACACTGACGTCAATATAATTTATTTTTTTTCAAAAAAAAAAAACAAGTCATGTATTGTAAACTCAAAAACAATATAAAATAATCCTTTTCAATTCACTTTTGTATTTTTTCTTTTACAGATTCTAAATGCAAACAACCAAAGAGCCCCTTAAAATATTTTACTTAATTATTGTTAATTTAATTAACAAAATTGTATTTTTATATCAGAGATAAAAAAATTTCAAATAATTTTAAAATAAATTATTTTTTAAAATTTAATTATAATTTTTATCATCTTATAATTTATTTTTATATCAATAAATTTAAACAAAAAAACTGAAACCCTTAATGCTAATTTCAAAATCAATTGAACAAGGGATAACATTTTGAAATTATCAATTTCCTCTACTATAAAGATTCTTAACAATGATTATTAAAGTTATTATATTTATTTTGAAGTATTGTATAATATTTAATTATTACTTATGCATCATATTAATAATAATAATTTAATAATTTTAAGATCAACCTAATTGAATTTGTTGTTAGGGATCTTTAACTTTTCCTGGAAAAATTTAATTCAAGATGCTATCCATATTTTAGTCAAGACTAAAAAAAAGTAATTACGTTTATTTTGAAATATATAATTTATGAATAATTAATTAAGTTTATATTATATGCATCTCAAATTAAATTTAAGTAAATAAGTAAAGATTATATATATATATATATATATATATATATATATGTATTATTATTATAGTGTATGCCATTATTAATATTTTCTTAAAATTCATTATTTTACTTTTATCATCAACTAACAAACATGCTTATAATGAAAACCTATATTTTACTAACATTGTTGTAAAATGCTAGTAAGTTTCATCGCAAAAAAAATACAAATATGGGGATGTGGCTTGATGCTCAAAGCCCACCTTATGACCTTTTATTTATAGGTTTCGGTTAAGGTGCATTGCTATATTTGATAAGCTATACAAAGTAAACTTATATGGGATGCTACTTTAATAGGTACTTATTAGATGAATAAGCTTAACTAGTTTGTGATTTTTTAATTATACATAAATAAGTTGTGATAATTTTTTATGAACAAATTCAACTTCATTTTAAGTTGATGAGTAGTTTCAGTTGCTTGGACAACTTCCTTTTGTAAATTTGGTGGGGACTATATCAAATAATCTAAGCATTGAATGCAAGTAGTTGCATCTACTTCAAATTATCTTAGGATTGGTAATGCTATTTAGTGCAATACCATTAATTTTTCAAAATAGAAGCTATAAGTTTAAATTTTGAAAAAAAATGATTTCGATAAGAAAATATTTATTTTTAATTTTATATTCCTTGCACTTGAATTAATATAATTTTTGAATTTGCATCAATGGATGTTTATTTTAATTAGTATCCCACTCTTATAATATGTTCACATTCCTTATTGAAAGTGGCAAATTAGATGTGCAATTTAAAGATTAAAGTGACATCAAATTTACCATCCTTGATGATTTTGGACTTAGATTTTTTTTTAAGTGACATTAAAACTTCACTTATAACAAGTATGGATTAAGTTAAAGAGATACAAAAGGAGAGAAATCTTAGAGAGAAGCTCTATAATTTTATCAAATTTTAAATATGAGTATGACTTGATACTTAAAGACCCACAATCTGACCTCTCTATTTATATGTTAAGATCAATATGCAATGCTACATGAAAACATTACAATGATCAAACATTGCATATCGATTAATGATATAAGTAAAATTACATAACAAAGTTTAACAAGCATTGTAGGAAATTAAATAAGCCAAATTAGCTTATGGTTTTCTAATTAAAATAAGAATATATAATGCATTCTAAAACAACTTCAATTGAAGCCATTGTTATGTAAATTTCAAGTGATCTCAATGAGTAAAAGTTTTATTGGATATTGAAGAAATGTGTCAAATATCTTAGATAACATGAACTTCGTTAATGAGATGATCTTCTTCTTTGTTGATTTGATCTTGATAGTGAATTGATCCTCTTTAACTAGTCAATTTGTATTATACTTGGCGAGTGATTAACAATATTGATCTAACTTCGGTTTAGATGACATTGGTGTATATTAGTTCTCTTTTTTCTCTTAAAAATCATAAATGAATAATATAATAAAAATATTATTTTAATGAATTGGTATATCAATTAAGATTGATTCTATGGATTTGACAAGCAGACTCTATATGGCAACTTTGGGTCTATAATGCTTCTTTCTAAAGATCTTAGTCTAGTTTTCTCAAATTTGAAGACAAAGAAAATCAAGAAGTATTAATTCTAGCAAAGAAGATTTTGTAATGTTACTAGAGAGCTATAATAAACATGAAAAGCATAAGGTCAAAGATTAATCTTCAATCACATGTATTTAAAAAATTAAGTAGAACAAATTGAGAATGTTGATGAGGAAAAGAAAATTAAAGTTTCCATTGAGATTTCCACTATAATTGATATTTTTCAACCACCCTCCTAGAAATAGACAATAGTAGCAGCACCTAGAACATCTTAGATTAAATCAATAAATATACTAATAAGTCTAACTATAATTGTGCCAAATGAGTTGCCAACTTTTAAAAATGGGCTAGTTGTCAATCATTTAAGGTCATCAATCGTAGAGATAATGTATATGTTGATGCCTCCAATAGTTCAAAGAAAGAAAAAGAAGTTGTTCATAAGAATCAAGTTGAGATTCAGGTATTTGTTGAAGTGTTGAGGATGAAGTGATTTAGTGTTAATTCAATTACTTGAGGCAAACTCATTAGCTTGAAATTAAATTTACTAAAGATTTTGAATAAATAAAGGCAATGGTTTGTAACCTTCAACTTAATCTTATGATAGAGAAAATAAATATTGCTAAGAGAGTCTTTGAGCTTCAAATTAAAAAAAAATGATAAAATTTGCTTGAGGGACTTATCACCATGGATTAATCTCTATTCTTAATTCTATGATTAAAGCATTGTTAGAAGAAATTATAAGTCATCACTTATCATTCAATTCAAGAACTTGTCAATTCTTCAAGTCCTTCACATGTAAGAAAGTTATCCTTAAGTGTGTTTCTTTTATGTAAAATAATAATTTTTATAGAATTATATAAATTTTATTTTTAATATCTTTTTATTTAAACTTTTTGAGATAATAAAGAAACTCTTTATAAATATCATATAGATCTTGATTAGTCATTTAATTTTTTTGGAATGCCCTCTATTGTCATTTACTATTTAACTCATAAAATGCCATTTGATTTTCTTGATGTCACTTCAATTCTTCTTGTAATTGATTTAATAATATTGGCATATTAATTAATCATAATTTTGATTTTGAATTTGACATTACAGTGCTTTTATAGTGCTTCGACTCACCTTTAAGCTATTTGTTCATAACAAAATCAGAGTGACCCATTTTAGACATATATCTCCTCCAAAAAAAGTAATAGATTAGACATTTATTTTAGTTCAAATCTACCCAAAAAAATTGATCCCATCTACTAAAATCTATTTTTTTAAGAAATTTTATAAAAATAACATATATTTCTTATATGTTATACACACCTTATATGCTATACACACCTCTTGCTCTCCTCTCCGACCTCCATGTCATCGATCACCTCATCAAATGAGGCAATCTCTCCACCACTTTCGGATGGTGGATGCACTGTCATGGGGCGCTCTATGGCCTCCCACCTTCTGCCACCGTTATTCCTTAAGCTGTCTTCAACGAACCCACCAAGGCCCAACCTCGTTGATCAAGGTGCCTCCTTGATTCACCTCTCGCCATCGCCCGATCCTCGAACGTCATCTTCCTGATCATCAGTGATCCCTCCGATGTCCGCGGCGCCACCCTCGATCTCGAATCTGGCGTGCTTCCGCTTTCCTCGGCTCATTTCTCATAGACATGACCACCTCGATCCAACCCTTACTGAAATCTATGAAAATCTTCCGCCCATTGATGCTCCTGTTTTGCAGATAGAGGTCTTTGTAAAGGATGGTGTATTCAGCGGATTTACACTTCGCCGAAGACCGTAAGCGTCGTTGGAATGTGAGAGAAATTTAAAGAAATATATAGGATTAGGGTTTAAGGTTAGTTTTTTTTAGGCACGAGCTAAGAGAAATAAAAATCTCATTTCTTTTTACAAGAACCATGAATATGGAGAGCGTTGAAATAGCGATAATTTCAGGATGTATTAAATGAAATTCATGTTAATATTTCTGTTCAATTTTTTCTATGATTTGTTAGTGATATTCACTTAAATCAAGAGAATATGTTCATTACATCCATTAGAAACAATTTGTATACTTTTTGTTGAATTTTTTACTTTTTAGTATTATTTTTTGCGTGCATCTTACTCTTTGGAGATGAGCGTTAAGGGCTTCTTTTTTTTCTTTTTGTTTCTTGAGATTATGTTTAGGGCATTAAATGGAAGCAATTTGATGGCGCTTGGATAATTTCGGTTATTTTTTTTTTGCATGTACTCTGTACCTCTTTGGAGGATCAAATCATTTAAGCCTTCTTTTCCAGTTTATTTTGTCTATTTCTTTTGATTATGTTCATTACATTTCAATGAAAATAATTTGATGGCTGTTTGGATGATTTATGGGTAATTTTTTGCATCTGTACTCTCTGTACTTCTTTGGAATTCTGAGCATTAAAATTACTTCTTTTCAGTTTATTTTCTACTTGTTTTGATTATGTTTAGCATTTATGGAATCATTTGGAGCTATTTGGATGGTTTTGTGGGTATTTTACATCTTTCTCTACCTCTTTGGAGTCTGAGATCATTTAGACTTCTTTTTCAATTTATTTTGCCTAATTTTTTGATTATGTTCATTACTTTAATGGAAGGAATTTGAGGCTTGGATGATTTAGGGGTTATTTTGGCATATGTACTCTCTATACCTCTTTGGAGGGTACAGATCATTTAGGGCATTCCAATGGAAGCAATCTGGAGGCTGTTTAGTAATTTTTTTTATTTTGCATGTACTCTATGTACCTTTTGGAGGTGAGATCATTTAAGACCTTTTTCGACTTATTTTTTTTTTTTTGATTATGTTTAGCATTCCAATGGAAGTAATTTGGTGGTCTTGGATGATTTGGTGTTATTTTGCATGTGCTCTTCTCTGGAGGTACTGAACATTTAGAACTTCTTTTCCAATTTATTTTATCTTCTTTTGATTATGTTCATTATATTCCAATGGAAGAAATTTGAGTTGTTTGGATGATTTGGGGTTTTTTGCATCTGTACTTACATATTTTGTATCTATTTGGAGGATGAATAGATCAATTATGATTGAAGTTGTGTTTCAATGACAAATTTAAACTCCTAGAGTAAACAGGCTATACCCTATGTATGCACATCAAATTGGCCTCTAAGGATCATACTAGTTATTGGCCAAACTCAAAATTGAAATCAAAAGAACTTCCCCAAACTAAACCCTAAACCTAAATTGAAACCCCAAACCTAAACCCCCAAACTAAACTGAACTGAACTAAACCACGAACTTAACTAAACAACCACAACTTAAACAGACCCAACTACTGAACTGAACTGAACATGACCAATGAGAACTGAATCTAAACTTATGACAATTGAACCAAACACGAACTGAACTGAGATCTGGAAACACAAGGCTGAATTTGAACTTGAACTAAAATCAGACAAATGAACTGAACTTGAACAAATCAATCAAACAGAACTAAACTGAACCCAGAACAAACAGGCTGAACCACTGAACTTTGAACTAAACAACTGAACCAACCTCAACTGAACCAGAACAAAACCTCAGACTGAACTGAACATGAACTGGACCACTGAACCACTGAACCCAATCATAGGCCCATTGAACAACAAATGAACTTAAGCAGACAGGAGGAGACACAAAAGAATCTAAACAAAAAAATGAACTGAAGAACTGAACTTAACTAAACTGAACTGAACTGAACTAAAACTTGAATCTACAGAACTTGAAAACAGAACTGAATGAACTAAGAGACTGAACTGAATAGCTGAGACAAAGAACTTAGTGAACCATGAGGAGACCAAGGAATGAGAAGCACTTAAAGACCACAGAAGAACAAAGACTAAACTTGAATCTTCTTTGAACTGAACAGACTTGAACACAGGAGACTAAACAGGAGAACTTGAACTAAATGATTGCTAAACTTGGAGAACAGGTATCTTGGTTAATTGAAGAGGTTGGTTGAACCACAGGAGGATAGTTGAATAAGACCACAGGAGCCTAAATAGTAATTAGATCTAAATTAACATGAACTGAACTAGGAGATTAGGTGAATTGAACTGAATCAGAAAAAAAGGAGAACTTGAACTGAATTGCAGATAAGTTGAACTGAGTGAGAACAAGATAGGAGACATAAACAGGCCGAACTAAAAGAGATTAGTAAATAAATTGAACTGAATGAACATAGACCCTAAGCTGAGCCCAAACTTGAACTGAACTGAACTGAACCACGACTAAAAGCTGAACACAGGAACTGAACTTAGAGGCCCAGGAGAATGAACACAGGCCAGACTTGAAAGACCAAGAGCAGTGAACACACTGAAGGTGACTTTGAACTGAACTGAATAAACACAGGGACTTAAACTGGGAGACATTGAACACAGAACTGAATTTAGGGGTAGGAAACTTGAACTGAACTACAGGGATCTGAAAGAATTGAACATGAACATGGTGAACTTGAACTGAACTGAATGAATTAACACATTTAGGAGATGAATAAATGAATTTTAACCAGAAGGCCCGAACTAGACACAGTTAGAAATCTAAACTGAACTAAACATTCACAGAAAGGCCCAGGCCCAGGCAGACTGAATTAATCACAGACTGAACTGAGCTTGAATGAACAAGGACAAGGACTTGAACCAGACTAAACACAGAGGTTAATTTAATATTAACCAAACTAAGGTTTGAACAGGCAACTGAACTGAAAAGGCCCAGAAAGAACAGAAGAATAAATGAACAGGGAATAGACTAAAGAACATGAATAAAGAACTAGTGAACACAGGAGGGAACTTGAACTTAAAGGAGACACAGGGACTTAGGTGAACCAAAATAAACTTGAACTAAGAGAAAGTGAACAACACAGAAAGACTGAGGAATGAACTGAATGAAAAACTTGAATAGGCCCAGGGAACTTGAATTTAACTGGAGACAGAACATGGAGACAATGAACTGAACTAATAAAGGCCCAGACCATTAACTAAATTAGGCTGAACAGAGAACTGAATCACAGACTTGAACTGAATAGACAGATCTGAAAAGAAAGGAGACTTCTCACAGACAAACAAGGAGAAGGCTAGATAAACAGGAGACCAAATAAGATTAGTTGAACCACAGAAAAATGAAAAATACTCAAAGATGAATGAACATGAACTCTTCTGAACCACATTGAATGAATTAAAGAATGAACCACAGGGAATGAACCCTAACTGAACTGAACTTTGAGTAGGAATGAACTGAACTTAGCAGATGAATTGAACTGAAGGAACTGAAGAATGAATAGGAATGAACTAAAAAACTAATAAAAAAGAACAATAATATAATTGAACATGAATAATGAACTTGAACCAAGTAATAAAACACTGAATGACAGATTGAACAAATTTACTTTAATTGAACTTAAACCTAATTCAATAAAGTACCAATCATAATTTTCAAGAAATTATAAACTAATATTTTTCAATAGTTTCATTTATATATACCACAAAAAATGTTAGGAGATCATCAATATGTATAAGTGGACTCAACCCTCCATGTTTGTAACTTCCAATGGGTCCTCCATTACTTTTGAAGATAGAGCCTTCTTCATGGTCTTATATAGACATATTCTCTTTGTTATAATCTTCATGTTGGTTGAGCTCCCACAACCTTGTAGCGACCACGAACATAACAATATAATTAAAAATCGAGTAATTTTTCTTTTATGGAATTAAAATTACATTAAAAAATCATTGGGTGATTCTTTTATTATTATTATTATTTGAAGATCAAATGATACTATGTTATTTCCTTTAATTAGGGTTTTAGCAATCCCAAGAATTGCGAAAGCAAAGAAAGGGCAAAAGGAATCGAAAGAATACCATATTGGTCCCTGAGCCTTGCTCCACCTCAAACAGAAGGCTGGGAGCATCTCTCTCGTCCTCGCTTACCGCGGTAGGCAATCAAGGCGTCAAGTGATAGGAGAAAATGCATCGACTGGCACACATTGCACCCATTCCTCGGCGCTCCAATCTAGCCTCCTCTTTGTCAATGGAAAATACAATCAAGAATCTTAGTGCATTTCATACATGATTTAGGGTCACCATCGGACCTTCATTCCAATGAGTGGATCATTTGCTTCACGAGGAGGAGGAGGAGGAAGAAGCGTCTAAGTGAGGAAGAGCGGACAAAGGTGGCGGCGGAGGGAACTCATCGAGTAAGGGGTTCTTTTGCGCAGCTTCGTCAGCAAAACAGGAGATGGAGTGGCGATAAATCGGTGGAGATAGTTAGGGTTTCCATTGGAACCTTTTGTCACCTTTGGCGGAGAGTATTTCTTGTAGAGGGCTGGATGAGAGTTCTTAGAATCTTGAGCATTAAATGGCGTTAGATGCTGTTGCATGGGAACGAGACCGCTCATCCGACTAACTATATGTCAATTTTAAAATTAAATAAAATTATTTCTAATACAATTTATATTAAAATTAAAGTTTAAAATTACTAAGAAGTATATTCAAATTAATATATATATATATATATATATATATATATATATATATATATATATATATATATATATATATATATATTATTATTATTATTATTATTATTATTAATCTAGAATAAATCAAATAATTTTCAGATTCATGAAATAATATCAAGATATTCTAATATTTTTTTTTAAAGTTAATGAGAAAAGATAAAGATTAGATAATTGTTAATGCTAACATATTTACACACTTCTTCCCAAATTTGTAAATGTACTAATTTTTAGAATTTTTTTGGTTAATAATAGTGTATTTTATTTACATGCATTCAATAAATTTTTTACGTTTGGTTAATAAAGTAAATACATTGTATTATTTACATTTGAAATATAAGATAATTTTTATTTAAATTAAATTTAATTCAAAAATAAATGATCTTGGAGATATTTTTTTTTTTTATATCATATAATTAACAGATATATAGGCGTCAAATATAATTTACTTTACATTATATTTTTTCACAAAAAAAACAAGGTCATGTATTTGTAAATCGAAAACAACTATAAAATAATCCTTTTATTTGAATTCACTTTATTGTATTTTTCTTTTACCTTTATATTCTAAATGCAAAAAGCAAAAGTTAAAATATTTTGAATTATTGTTAATTTAATTAACAAAATTGTATTTTTATATCGACTGAAGTGCCAAAAAAATTTCAAATAATTTTTAAAAAAAAAATTACTTGATTTTTTTAAAATTTTAATTTAATTATAATTTTTTATCATCTTATAATTTATTTTTATATCAATAAATTTAAACAAAAAAAACTGAAACCCTTAATGCTAATTTCAAACTCAATTGAACAAGGATGATAACATTTTGAAATTATCAATTATTTTCTACTATAAGATTCTTAACAACATTGATTATTAAAGTTATTATATTTATTTTGGGGAGTATTGTATAATATTTAATTATTACTTATGCATCATATTAATAATATTAATAATTTAATAATTTTAAGATCAACCTAATTGAATTTGTTGTTAAGGGATCTGGTAACTTTTTTCCTAAAATTTAATTCAAGATGCTATCCATATTTTAGTCAAGACTAAAGTAATTCGTTTATTTGAAATGTATAATTTATGAATAATTAATTAAGTTTATATTATAACATCTCAAATTAAATTTAAGTAAATAAGTAAAAGATTATATATATATATATATATATATATATATATATATATATATATATATAATTTTATATATATATATATATATATATATATATAAGTGTGTATATTTTATTGATAGCGTGGCGATGCGTTATCTTCTTATCGATATTAATATTTTCTTAAAATTCATTATTTTACTTTATCATCAACTACAAACATGCTTATAATGAAAACCTATATTTTACATTGTTGTAAAATGCTGGAAGTTTCATCAGCAAAAAAATACAAATATGGGGATGTGGCTTGATGCTCAAAGCCCACCTTATGACCTTTATTTATAGGTTTTGGTTAAGGTGCATTGCTATATTTGATAAGCTATACAAGTAAACTTATATGGGATGCTACTTTAATAGGTACTTATTAGATGAATAAGCTTAACTAGTTTGTGATTTTTTAATTATACATAAATAAGTTGTGATAATTTTTTATGAACAAATTCAACTTCATTTTAAGTTGATGAGTAGTTTGGTTGCTTGGACAACTTCCTTGTAAATTTGGTGGGGACTATATCAAATAATCTAAGCATTGAATGCAAGTAGTTGCATCTACTTCAAATTTTCTTAGGATTGGTAATGCTATTTAGTAATACCATTAATTTTTCAAAATAGAAGCTATAAGTTTAAATTTTGAAAAAAAAAATGATTCGATAAGAAAATATTTATTTTAATTTTATATTCCTTGCACTTGAATTAATATAATTTTGAATTTGCATCAATGGATGTTTATTTTAATTAGTATCCCACTCTTATAGTATGTTCACATTCCTTATTGAAAGTGGCAAATTAGATGTGCAATTTAAAGATTAAAGTGACATCAAATTTACCATCCTTGATGATTTTGGACTTATTTTTTTAGTGACATTAAAACTTCACTTATAACAAGTATGGATTAAGTTAAAGAGACAAAAAGAGAGAAATCTTAGAGAAGCTCTATAATTTTATCAAATTTTAAATATGAGTATGACTTGATACTTAAGACCCACAATACCTCTCTATTTATATGTTAAGATCAATATGCAATGCTACATGAAAACATTACAATGATCAAACATTGCATATCGATTAATGATATAAGTAAAATTACATAACAAAGTTTAACAAGCATTGTAGGAAATTAAATAAGCCAAATTAGCTTATGGTTTTCTAATTAAAAAATAAGAATATATAATGCATTCTAAAAACAACTTCAATTGAAGCCATTGTTATGTAAATTTCAAGTGATCTCAATGAGTAAAAGTTTTATTGGATATTGAAGAAATGTGTCAAATATCTTAGATAACATGAACTTCGTTAATGAGATGATCTTCTTCTTTGTTGATTTGATCTTGATAGTGAATTGATCCTCTTTAACTAGTCAATTTGTATTATACTTGAACTGATTAACAATATTGATCTAACTCGGTTTAGATGACATTGGTGTATATTAGTTCTCTTTTTTCTCTTAAAAATCATAAATGAATAATATAATAAAAATATTATTTTAATGAATTGGTATATCAATTAAGATTGATTCTATGGATTTGACAAACAGACTCTATATGGCAACTTTGGGTCTATAATGCTTCTTTCTAAAGATCTTAGTCTAGTTTTTCTCAAATTTGAAGACAAAGAAAATCAAGAAGTATTAATTCTAGCAAAGAAGATTTTGTAATGTTACTAGAGAGCTATAATAAACATGAAAAGCATAAGGTCAAAGATTAATCTTCAATCACATGTATTTAAAAAAATTAAGTAGAACAAATTGAGAATGTTGATGAGGAAAAGAAAATTAAAGTTTCCATTGAGATTTCCACTATAATTGATATTTTTCAACCACCCTCCTAGAAATAGACAATAGTAGCGGCACCTTGTCTAGAACATCTTGGATTAAATCAATCAATATACTAATAAGTCTAACTATAATTGTGCCAAATGAGTTGCCAACTTTTAAAAATGGGCTAGTTGTCAATCATTTAAGGTCATCAATCGAGAGATAATGTATATGTTGATGCCTCCAATAGTTCAAAGAAAGAAAAGAAGTTGTTCATAAGAATCAAGTTGAGATTCGGTATTTGTTGAAGTGTTGAGGATGAAGTGATTTAGTGTTAATTCAATTACTCGGGCAAACTCATTAGCTTGAAATTAAATTTACTAAAGATTTTTGAATAAATAAAGGCAATGGTTTGTAACCTTCAACTTAATCTTATGATAGAAAATAAATATTGCTAAGAGAGTCTTTGAGCTTCAAATTAAAAAAAAATGATAAAATTTGCTTGAGGGACTTATCACCATGGATTAATCTCTATTCTTAATTCTATGATTAAAGCATTGTTAGAAGAAATTATAAGTCATCACTTATCATTCAATTCAAGAACTTGTCAATTCTTCAAGTCCTTCACATGTAAGAAAGTTATCCTTAAGTGTGTTTCTTTTATGTAAAATAATAATTTTATAGAATTATATAAATTTTATTTTTAATATCTTTTTATTTAAACTTTTTGAGATAATAAAGAAACTCTTTATAAATATCATATAGATCTTGATTAGTCATTTAATTTTTCTGGAATGCCCTCTATTGTCATTTACTATTTAACTCATAAAATGCCATTTGATTTTCTTGATGTCACTTCAATTCTTCTTGTAATTGATTTAATAATATTGGCATATTAATTAATCATAATTTTGATTTTGAATTTGACATTAGTGCTTTTATAGTGCTTCGACTCACCTTTAAGCTATTTGTTCATAACAAAATCAGAGTGACCCATTTTAGACATATATCTCCTCCAAAAAAGTAATAGATTAGACATTTATTTAGTTCAAATCCAACCCAAAAATTGATCACATCTCTATTTTTTTAGAAATTTTATAAAATAACATATATTTTTTATATGTTATACACATATATCTATACACACCTCTTGCTCTCCTCTCCTCCATGTTCGATCACCTCATCAAATGAGGCAATTATTTCATTGGATGACTGTCATGGGGGCTCTATGGCCTCACCTTCTGGTTATTCCTTGTCTTCTAAATACCCACCTTTGATCAGGTGGCTGTGATTCACCTCTCGCCATGCTGATCCTCGAGCGTATCTTCACTCATTGATCCCTCGATATGCCATCGATCTCGATGCGCTTGGCTTTTCCTGGCTCATTTCACAATTAATCATTTTGCTGCGCCTCTTTTTGTTGATGCTCTGTTTGCATAATCGTAAAGGGATGGTGTATTCACATTTACACTTGAAGTAGTTTGGAATGTGAGAAATTTAAAAGAAATATATATTTTAGTTTAAGGTTAGTTTTTTTAGGCAAAAAGCTCGAAGAGAAATAAAAATCTCATTTTTTTTTTACAAAGAACCATGAATATGGAGCGTTGAGGAAATGTGACCAATTTAGTTGAGGATGTATTAAATATTCATCTGTAATATTTTCGTGCAATTTTTCATTGTTAGTGATATTCCAGTCAATGCAAGAATATGTTCATTACATCCCATTAAAGCAATTTGTATTCTTTTTGTTGAATTTTTTACTTTTTTAGTATTTTGTATTCCTCTTTACTGAAACTTCTTTTTTTGTTTATTTTCTTGAGATTATGTTTAAATTGATGGAAATTTGATGGTAATGGATGGAAATTTATTTTTTTATCTGTACTCTGACCTCTTTGGAACAAATCATTTGACCTTCTTTTCGGTTTATTTTGTTATTTCTTTGATTATGTTACATTCAATGAAAATAATTTGCATTTGGATGATTTTATGGGTAGTTTTTTTTGTACTCTCGTACTTCTTTGGATCTGAGCATTAAATTTCTATTTATTTTTTTCTACTTGTTTTGATTATGTTTTCAATAAAATTTGGAGGCTATTTGGATGGTTTGGGTATTTTACGTCATTAATCTCTTTTGGAAATATCATTTAGACATTTTTCAATTTATTTTAATTTTTTAGATTATGTTCATTACTTTCAAGGAAAATTTGATTTGTTAGGATGGTTATTATTTTTTGGCATCTTTTCTCTACCTCTTAGAGTCTGATCATTTCATTAATGGTCTTTTTTTAGATGATTTTATCATTCTTGTTTTCTCATTTCATTTCTCTTTTTAGATTTTGCTATTTTTGAGTTTTTTAGCATTCCAATGAAAGTAATTTGGTGGCTTGGATGATTTCTGTTATTTTGCATGTGTGCTCTGTACCTCTGGAGGTAGCATTTGAACTCTTTTCAGTTTATTTTGTCTTCTTTTGATTATGTTCATTATATTCAATGGAAAAATTTGATGTGTTTGGATGATTTTCATTTGGTTTTTTTGCTTCTTATTATTTATATTTTTGTATGTTTGATGAATGATCAATGGTACTCTGATGAAGTTTGTTGTCTAATTAAATTTGAAACTCTTGTTCTTGAATATTGATCTTCTTATATTTATCTTGCTCATTCCTGTTAAGGATCATCTTTAGTTATTGGAAACTCAAAGAAATTGAAATCAAAGAGAACTTTACAACTAAATAAACCTAAATTGAACCTAACTAACTTCCTTGAACCTAAACCAAACCCAAACTAAACCTAAACTTGAACCCCAAAACCCAACTAAATCTCAAAACTGAACCCTAAAAAAACTAACTAAATCCCAAAATGAAAACTGAATCATTTAAACTGAACTGAATCACTTTGATCAACTGAACCCAGAAAATAAGAATGAAAACTAGAACTAATGAAGAATTGAAGAACTTGAACAGAAGAGCTGAACAAATTAGGAACACAACTGAATGAAAGAATGAGAAACTGAACTGAATCAGTGAAGAACTTAATTTGAATGTTGAAAACTGAACATGAACACAGTGAACCACAGAACTGAACACAGGGAACCTGGACGAATGAACGAAAAATGAACCAATATTAGGCCCACAATTGAACTGAATCTGAACTTAAATGGAAAAACTGAACTGAATTTAATACAACTGAATCTGAATACTTGAATCTGACAGGAGACAACTGAAAAATTTGAAAACTGAACTGAACACAGACAAACTGAAAAATTGAACTTAGAACCATGAGAAACTAAGCCAAACACAGAAAAACACAAAAATGAATTAAACTTGAATCTTAACTCCAGACTGAAAACTTGAACATGACTAAACTGAGGAGACAGACCCAAAATGAGATAACAGACCACAATTGAATTGAATAAGACACCAGAAGAACCAAGGCGATAGAAGAAAAAGAAAGATGTTTGATATTGAATCTAAATAACATGAACTGAATAAAGAGGAAAGAAAATCAATGAACAGGAGACAAACTGAATACATAAGTTGAACTGAAACCCAGATTTGAATATGAACATAAACTGAAAAAAAATGAACTAAATAATGAACACAGATGAACATGAACCCTAATAGCCCAAACTTGAACTGAACTGAATTTGAAGATAAACTGAACACAATGAACTGAAAACAGACTGAACTGAACACAGGAAACACTTGAACCACAGAAACAGAATGAACACAGAAATGAACTGAACTGAACAGATTAGGCATCTTGAATGAACTGAACTAAACTGAACTGAATGAATTAAACTCGAACATGAATGAACATGAACACTAAGGATCCAAGAACAGACTGAACTGAACTAAGCTGAACTGAATCACAGATGAACTTGAACATGAACATGAGAAACTGAACTGAACTGAATTAACACAGAAGGAAAAAAATTTAATTTAACTGAACCACAGACTCAGATTAAAACTTGAAAATCAAACAAACTAAATATCTGAACACAGGCCATCCAAACTGAACTGAATAACTTGAACTGAACTGAGTTTGAACAGAAAACTTAAATTTAAAAAGATAAAAGGAAATTGAATATGACTGAATAAAATTGAAAGGAACACAGAATTGAATGACTAATGAAAAGAACACATGAAGGTGTTCTCAGGAGTTAAGCAGACATGAATAAATGAATTAATGAACACAGGAGAAGACTTAAAAAGAGAACAAACAGGAACCATAAACTAAATTGAAAAATGAATAATAAAAACAAGAAAAAAAGAAAGAAAGATTTGAACTAAGAAACTTGAATCTCCCAGGCAGACAAACTGAACAAGGGAAAAACATAGATTGAAAAGAAAGATTGAATTACTGAACCATTGAACTAAATTAACAACCATGAACAAAAAGAGGTAACAAAAAAACTGAACTTGAATGATTACCAGAAATTTTGAATTGAACTGAACACATTGAACTGAATTTTAGGACAGGTCAAATAAAAGGAGAAATATTAAAAATTAACAAATGAACCAAATCCATTGAACAAACATGAAAAAAAAACTTACATTGAAAAATTAGGCCCAGAACTAAAAGTGAATTCAAACTAAGCTGAATGAACTACTTGAATAACAATGAACTTAATGAAAGAAAGAACACAGGAGAACTGAATCTTTCTCACTAACAACAATGAAACAAACCAAAACTAACAAAACAAAAAACATGAAATGAAAAATTGAACAGAATGAACAAGGACAAAGGAACAATTTGAATTGAACCAAATGAATGAACTGAAACAATTAAACTTAAATAACAATTCAATAAAGTACAATCATAATTTTCAAGAAATTATAAACTAATTTTTTCAATAAATGGTTTCATTTATATATAAAAAAAATGTTAGGAGATCATATATGTATGTGTGGACTACCTCCATGTTTGTGAGGAACTTCCAATGGGTCCTCCATTACTTTTGAAGATAGCCTTCTTCATGGTCTTATATAGACACCTATTCTCTTTTGTTATAATCTTCATTTGGTTGAGCTCCCACCTTGTAGCGACCAACATAATATAATTAAAAATCAGTTTCTTTTATGGAATTAAAATTACATTAAAAAATCATGAAATCAGTGATTCTTTTTATTAATTATTTGAAGATCCATACTATGTTATTTTAATTAGGGTTTTAGTAATCCCAAAATTACGAAAGCAAAGAAAGGGCAGGAATCGAAAGAATACCATATTGGTTACCCTTGCTCCCTTCTAAACAAGGAACATCTCTCTCGCTTACCAGTAGGCAATCAGCTCAGTGATAGAAAATGCATCAAATCTGTAACCACATTGCACCCATTCCTCGACTTCTTATCCTTTTTAATTTGGAAAATACAAAGAATCTTAGTGCATTTCATACATGATTGAGGTCATCGGCATTCAATGAAATTAGGATCATTTGCTTCACAGAGAGAAAAGAGGAAGAAACTCAAAGTGAGGAAGAGCAAAGGTGTGAACTCATGAAAATTCTTTTGCCCAGCCCGATCCAAAGATGGAGGTCATGGAAATCGGTGGAGATAGTTAGTTTCCATTGGAACCTTTGAACCTTGACTATGAGTATTCTTACTAATCTTGAGCATTAAATGGCATTCCATCTATTGCATGCAAGACCCTCAACGAACTACACTCAATTTTAATTAAATATTTTTCTATTTATATTAAAATTAAAGTTTAAAATTACTAAGAAATATTCAAATTTATATATATATATATATATATATATATATATATATATATATATATATATATATATATATATATATATATATATATATATATATATATATATATATATATATATATAGAATATATATATATATAATTATTATTATTATTATTATCTTAGAAGAAATCAAATAATTTTGATTCATGAAATAATATCAATATTCTAATGTTTTTTTTAAAGTTAATGAGAAAGATAAAGATTAGATAATTATGCTAACATATTTGACACTTCTTCCCAAATTTGTAAATGTACTAATTTTTTTAATAGTTTGGTTGCAAATAAAATTGAGTGTATTGCATTCACTTTACATGCATTATTAAATTTTATTTGGTTTAAAAGTAAATACATATTTATTTGAGGCATTTGAAATATCTGAGATAGAAATTTGATGTATTTATCAAATCTGATTATTATTTAATTAAAGTGATCGCATACCATATGAGTAACCCTCAGTAATACTTATATATTCATTATGAAGTAATAGGCGTCAAACCTAATTACTACATTATATTTTGTCAAAAAAAACAATTCATGTATTTGTAAAGCTCAACCAAACAATATAAAGTAATCCTTTTGAATTATCTATTTTCTTTACCTTTGTATTCTAAATGCAAACAAAGAGTTAAAATATTTTACTTAATTATTGTTAATTTAATTTACAAAATTGTATTTTTTATATAAAGTGCCAAAAAATTTCAAATAATTTTTAAAAATAAATTACTTGATTTTTTAAAATTTTAATTTAATTATAATTCATCTTATAATTTATTTTTATATCAATAAATTTAAACAAAAAAACTGAAACCCTTAATGCTAATTTCAAACTCAATTGAACAAGGATGATAACATTTTGAAATTATCAATTATTCTACTATAAAGATTCTTATCTTGATTATTAAAGTTATTATATTTATTTTGAAGTATTGTATAATATTTAATTATTACTTATGCATCATATTAATAATATTAATAATTTAATAATTTTAAGATCAACCTTTGAATTTGTTGTTATCTAACTTTTTTCCTTTGGAAAAATTTAATTCAAGATGCTATCCATATTTTAGAAGACTAAAATTCGTTTAATGAGTATAATTTATGAATAATTAATTAAGTTTATATTATATGCATCTCAAATTAAATTTAAGAATAAATAAGTAAAAATATATATATATATATATATATATATATTATATATATATATATATATAATATGTTAAATATTTAATGTTATGCATTATTAAATTACTTTATTAAAAATTCATTACTTTTATCATCAACTAACAAACATGCTTATAATGAAAACCTATATTTTCTAACATTGTTGTAAAATGCTAATTTCATCAAAAAAATACAAATATGGGGATGTAAAATGACCAAACCTTATGATTTTGTTTGGTTAAGGTGCATTGCTTATTTGATAAGCTATCTTAAAGTAAACTTATATGGGATGCTACTTTTAGGTTTATGGAATAAGCTTAACTTGTTTGTGATTACATTACACATAACTATTATAAAAGTATTTTTGCTTATTAAAAATTTAAATTTATTTTTTTTATATATAATTTTAAATTTCATAATGATGTTTTTATAAATATCCCATATTAGTATTTTTTGAAAGAAAAAAGCAAAATTAAGAACATCAAAGGAATGAATAATTTTAACTTAACAAGTATGGATTAAGTTAAAGAGAGACAAAAGGAGAGAGAAATCTTAGAGAGAAGCTCATAATTTTATCAAATTTTAAATATATAGTATGACTTGATACTTAAGACCCACAATCGACCTCTCTTTTATATGTTAAGATCAATATGCAATGCTACATGAAAACATTACAATGATCAAACATTGCATATCGATTAATGATATAAGTAAAATTACATAACAAAGTTTAACAAGCATTGTAGGAAATTAAATAAAAAATTAGCTTATGGTTTTCTAATTAAAAATAAGAATATATAATGCATTCTAAAAACAACTTCAATTGAAGCCATTGTTATGTAAATTTCAAGTGATCTCAATGAGTAAATTTTTTATTGGATATTGAAGAAATGTGTCAAATATCTTAGATAACATGAACTTCGTTAATGAGATGATCTTCTTCTTTGTTGATTTGATCTTGATAGTGAATTGATCCTCTTTAACTAGTCAATTTGTATTATACTTGGCGAGTGATTAACAATATTGATAACTCGGTTTAGATGACATTGGTGTATATTAGTTCTCTTTTTCTCTTAAAATCATAAATGAATAAATAATATAATAAAAATATTATTTTAATGAATTGGTATATCAATTAAGATTGATTCTATGGATTTTTGACAAGCAGACTATATGGCAACTTTGTCTATAATGCTTCTTTCTAAAGATCTTAGTCTAGTTTTTCTCAAATTTGAAGACAAAGAAAATCAAAGTATTAATTCTAGCAAAGAAGATTTTGTAATGTTACTAGAGAGCTATAATAAACATGAAAAGCATAAGGTCAAAGATTAATCTTCAATCACATGTATTTAAAAAAATTAAGTAGAACAAATTGAGAATGTTGATGAGGAAAAGAAAATTAAAGTTTCCATTGAGATTTCCACTATAATTGATATTTTTCAACCACCCTCTAGAAATAGACAATAGTAGCGGCACCTTGTCATCTTAGATTAAATCAATATACTAATAAGTCTAACTATAATTGTGCCAAATGAGTTGCCAACTTTTAAAATGGGCTAGTTGTCAATCAAGGTCATCAATCATTAGATAATGTATATGTTGATGCCTCCAATAGTTCAAAGAAAGAAAAAGAAGTTGTTCATAAGAATCAAGTTGAGATTAGTATTTGTTGAAGTGTTGAGGATGAAGTGATTTAGTGTTAATTCAATTACTTGAGCACTCATTAGCTTGAAATTAAATTTACTAAAGATTTTGAATAAATAAAGGCAATGGTTTGTAACCTTCAACTTAATCTTATGATAGAAAATAAATATTGCTAAGAGAGTCTTTGAGCTTCAAATTAAAAAAAAATGATAAAATTTGCTTGAGGGACTTATCACCATGGATTAATCTCTATTCTTAATTCTATGATTAAAGCATTGTTAGAAGAAATTATAAGTCATCACTTATCATTCAATTCAAGAACTTGTCAATTCTTCAAGTCCTTCACATGTAAGAAAGTTATCCTTAAGTGTGTTTCTTTTATGTAAAATAATAATTTTTATAGAATTATATAAATTTTATTTTTAATATCTTTTTATTTAAACTTTTTGAGATAATAAAGAAACTCTTTATAAATATCATATAGATCTTGATTAGTCATTTAATTTTTTAGAATGCCCTCTATTGTCATTTACTATTTAACTCATAAAATGCCATTTGATTTTCTTGATGTCACTTCAATTCTTCTTGTAATTGATTTAATAATATTGGCATATTAATTAATCATAATTTTGATTTTGAATTTGACATTGCTTTTATAGTGCTTGACTCACCTTTAAGCTATTTGTTCATAACAAAATCAGTGACCCATTTTAGACATATATCTCCTCCAAAAAGTAATAGATTAGACATTTATTTAGTTCAAATCCAACCCAAAAATTGATCACATCTACTAAATCTATTTTTTTAGAAATTTTATAAAATAACATATATTTCTTATATGTTATACACATATATCTATACACACCTCTTGCTCTCTCTCAGCCTCCATGTCGATCACCTCATCAAATGAGGCAATCTCCCCCCTCCACCGGATCGGGTGGATCCCGTGTCATGGGGTCTTGGCCTCCCACCTTCATGCGATTATTCCTTAAGCGTCTTCAGCGAACCCGGCCAAGGCCCAACCCTCGTTGATCAAGGTGCCTTCTCGTCGATTCACCTCTCGGCCAGATCCTCGAGCGTCGTCTTCGATCATCGTGATCCCTCAGATGTCCGTACCACCTGATCTCATCGGCGCTTCCGGCTTTTCCTCGGCTCATTTCTCATAGACAATGCCACCTCGATCAACCTTACCGTTGAAATCTATGAAGGCCCATGCTCTGCTTTTGTTGATGCTCTGTTTAGTGTCTTTGTAGGGATGGTGTATTCAGACGCCATTTACACTTCCCAGGCGACGAAGGTAAGCGTCGTTGGAATGTCTTGAGAGAAATTTAAAGAAATATAGACAGTTAGGGTTTAAGGTTAGTTTTTTTTAGGCAAAAATCTCGAGAGAAATAAAAATCTCATTTCTTTTTTACAAAGAACCATGAATATGGAGAACGTTGAGGAAATAGCGACCATTTATTTGAGGATGTATTAAATAGAAATTCATAGGATTTCGTGCAATTTTTTCTCGATTTGTTAGTGATATTCACGTGCGCAGAAGAATATGTTCATTACATCCCATTAGAAACAATTTGTATTCTTTTTGTTGAATTTTACTTATTATTTTGCATCACGTACTCACTTCTCTTTGGAGTCTGAGCATTAGACTTCTTTTTCAGTTTATTTTGCCTGTTTCTTGAGATTATGTTTAGGGCATTCCAATGGAAGCAATTTGATGGCTGCTTGGATGATTTCTGGTTATTTTTTTGCATCTGTACTCTCTGTACCTCTTTGGAGGGTACAAATCATTTAAGGCCTTCTTTTTCCAGTTTATTTTGTCTATTTCTTTTGATTATGTTCATTACATTCCAATGAAAATAATTTGATGGCTGTTTGGATGATTTATGGGTAGTTTTTTGCATCTGTACTCTCTGTACTTCTTTGGAGGGTACAGAGCATTAAGGTACTTCTTTTTCCAGTTTATTTTGCCTACTTGTTTTGATTATGTTTAGGCATTTAGATTTGGAGGCTATTTGGATGGTTTGTGGGTATTTTACATCTCTCTCTACCTCTTTGGAGTCTGAGATCATTTAAGGACTTCATTTTTCAATTTATTTTGCCTAATTTTTTAGATTATGTTCATTACTTTCCAATGGAAGGAATTTGGAGGCTGTTAGGATGGTTTACGGGGTTATTTTTTTATCTGCTCTATACCTCTTTTAGTGAGCATTTAGGGCATTCAATGGTATTTGCTGGGATTTGTTTAGATGATTTGGCTTTTGCATCGTACTCTATGTACCTTTCTCGAAGTCAGATCATTTAAGACCTTTTCCACTTATTTTTATTTTTGAGTTTATGTTTTACATTCCAATGGAAATAATTTGGTATTTTTGGATGATTTAGGTGTTATTTTGCATCTGTACTCTCGTACCTCTCTTGAGAGTGCAGATCATTTAACTTCTTTTCAGTTTATTTTACTACTTCTTGATTATGTTCATTATATTCAATGGAAGAAATTTGATGGTTGTTTGGATGATTTAGGGGTTTTTTGCATCGTATTACTACATATTTTGTATCTGTTTGGCGGATGAATCACGATCAATGGGTGCGATGATGAGTTATGTTGTCCCAACCATTTGAAACTCCTTGCTTGATGAATGAAGCAGGCGTATGCCTTTACTATGCATGCATCATTACCTCGGTGTTGGAAGGATCATACTAGTTATTGGCCAAACTCAAAGATTGAAATCAAAGAGAACTTGAGGCCCAGGAGGAATATGGGGCGAACTAAACCTAAATTGAACAAGGCTGGTGCTGAACTGAGACTTGAACCACCCAAAAGAGGCTGACTAAGACCTAAAGCAGACCACGAACTGAAAACCTGAACTAGCAGGGGACAACAGACTGAACTGGCCAGACACAGACACAGGCCCGAACTGAACATGGCAGAGAAGCTAAACACAGAATGAAACTTGAAGGCAGAACTGAAGGATGAACACAGACACAGAACTGGGAACATGAACTTGGAGGCCCAGGCCAGACTGAAGCTGAACACAGGCCCGAACTAAAATGGGCCAGAACAAAAGCCCAGGCAGACACAGACTTGACCACAGACCTCAGGTGAACTAAAGCGAACACAGACTGAACCCTGAACTGACTGAGACCAGACACAGACTGAACTGAACCTAGGGACACAGACCAGACTGAACCTGAACCCAGCCAGAACTGAACTGAACCCTGAATGAACTGAGCTGAACCTCAACCAATGAGCAGACTGGTTTGAAAATGAACTTAAAGCCCAGACAGGCCCAGGACAGACAGCTGAATCTAAAGCCAGACAGGCCCAGACCCTAAAGCGAACTGAACACAGACACAGACTTAACTTTGAACTAAACTGAACTGAACTGAACTAAACAGAATCTGGCAGGCCCAGACAAACTTGAACTGAACAGGCCCAGAACTGAACTGGACTAAAACTTGAACTGAACTGAACACAGACAGACTACAACTGAGCCCAGGCAGACTGAACTGAACTTGAACTAAAGACAGGCCCAGACCTCAGCAGAATTAAGCGAACATGAACTGAAAACAGACCAGACACAGGCTGACTTGAGACAGGCAAACTGAACTGAGGCAGACAGGCTGAACCAACTAAACTTGAACTGAACTGAACGACAACTTAGACTCAGGCTGAACTCTGAACACAGACTTGAATGACTTGGCCCAGACTGACTGAACTGAACACAGGCTGAACCCCAGACTGAACTGCAAACTGAACTGAACCAGAACAGACCTAAATTGAACAGACACAGAACAGACACACACAGACTAAACTGACTTGAACTGAACACAGGCCCAGACTTGAATCCCAGACCCAGACTGAACTGGCGAACTTGAACGAACACTGAACTGAACTGAGCAGACAGGCCAGACCCCAGACCCTGACTGAGGCCTGAATTACGAACCCTGGGCCCAGGCTGAGACTTGAACTGACCACAGACTCAACAGATTGAACAGACATGAACTGACACAGAGGCCAGGCAGACCACTGAATGAACCACAGATTGAGCCAGCTGAACCTGACCACTGAACTCTGACCCTAAGCAGAACTGAACTGAACTGAGCCAGACACTGAGACACAGACAGACTAAACTGAACAGAAGGCCCCTGACCCCAGACACTGAATAAGGCTGAACTGAGAACTGAACCACAGACTGAACTGAACTAAGACTGAGACAGACCCTAAGCAGACTGAACCCCAGACAGACACTGAGCTGAACTGAACTTGAACCCAGACCCCTGAGACTGAACTGACAGGCCCAGAACGAACTTTAAACCACAGACCTGAACTGAACCCCAGATTTGAACTTAAACCAGACTCAGACTGAACCCACCTCAGAACTGAACTGACACTTGAACCCAGCCCAGGCTGACTCTGACGAACTAGCTGACAGACATGAACTGAATCAACAGACTGAACTGAACCCCACCACTGAGACACTAACTGACTGAACTAAACTTGAACTGAACTGAACTGACTGAATTGAACCCAGGAACTGAACACAGGCCCGAGACACAGACTGAACTGAACAGACAGGAGATGAACTCACAGTGAACTGAACCCCAGGCCCAGACTGAACACAGACAAACCCAGACTGAACTAAACCCAGAACAGGCCCAGGCCCAGGCTGAACTGAACTGAACTTGAACTTGAACAGGCCCAGGCTGAGGCTGAACGAACAAGCAGACATGAACAGACCTTAAAAGCAGAATCTGAACACACTGAACTGAACAGACTAAACTGAACTTGAACAAGGCGACACAGACAGACCCCACTGAACACTGAACTGAACCACAGACCAGACTAGAGAACTTGAGGCAGGCCCAGACTCACCTCCTCTCTCCCTGTGGCGCTTTGGCGATTGCAATTTTCCCCTTTGGAGTGATTTCTTCTCACGGTTTGGTAATTCTTCACCAATCTTGATCGAATCTTAGAGCTTGGTTTAGCTCTAGTCGCGCACGTGATGTTGTGTAGCTCTTGAAGATGGTGAATGTTCCATTGGCCCGCAACTTTACTCTATCTTTTTTGATGCATTTGGGGCATTAGATCTCATGGGTATTCTAGAATCTAATGTCCCTCTTATTGTGTCATTATTAAATTATTAATCTTTAAGGATGCTCTCTCTGGTAAGAGCCTTTCTTCTTCTGATTTGACGAATCTGATTTCGACTTCCTTTCGTGGCACCCCTGCGATCATGTGTCCGGATCTTGATGTCGAGAAGCCTGCAAAGCCATACAAATTTACTTTGGTTGGTAAATTTTCATTACACCGTCCAAATTTGGACAATACTCATTCTTTTTTTCACAATCTTAAACTCTTGGGTGATTTCTCTATTGGTTTGATCGATCCTAGACATATTTTGATTCAACTTACGAACGATTTGGATTACTCAAGAGTTTCTCTCGTCAATCTTATTTTGTATTCAATTGCCAAATGCATATTTTAAAGTGGTCTCCCCTTTTTGACATAAAAGAGGAATCACTGATTATTTCTGTGTGGTTGGATTTTCTGAATATGAGGATTCACTATATTACTCATCAGGTTTTATTTATTGTTGGGGCTCTTTTTGATTGGCGCAAATTGATCAGCCCTTGTTGTAAGATCCATGTACTTGCTTGTATCTTGGTTGAACTTGATATTTCTAAAAAACATCTTAAGGAAGTTTGGGATTTGGTTATTTTCAAAAGTTGAATTTGAAAACTTTCAGTTTTTGTTCCTTGTAAAATTCACGGGCATGATAACTCTGAGTGCTTTGTGCTTCACCCACATCTAAAAAAGAAAATTATGAATGATCTTAATTCTACTCTACCTAATGGTAAAGTCAATAAACATTGATGTGCCTAAAACCAACTCAAATGGTAATATTATTTGACCTCCTTGGAATCCGATATTCTCAATAATGCTACTCCCACCACTTAATCTAATCGGTCAAAGATATTACTAATGTTGAATCTGATGGTTTGTCAATCAATCCTTCTTTACATGAAACTTGCCTTTTCAAGATAATTCAAATTTAAAGAGGCTGAAAAAATGTTGATTCCCTCACTAATGAATCTATTCAAGTTTCTTTGCCTCTTATAATTGATGAGCATGAAAATTTTAATGATAATTTGAATGAAAATTTGAATAAGGCTAAAATACGGAACAAAACTTCAGAAACCACGGTATTTGTGCTCATAATGGTACTACTTCCTCTACTTCTCCAAATCCCAAGATTGACATTCATTCTAATCCAACTTTTCAGCTTAATCCTGAAATTGAAGAAGGGAAAGTTGTGATTAGAAATGTTCTGACATATTATGATCTTATTATTAATACCTCTAATCAGTCCCTTTCTGATGGTGATACTTTGGATAAAAATCAAATATTTCAAACTGTTTTCAAAAAGAATTCTTTCAAAGCAAAAATGTTTCCACAGAACTCGACCAGATCTACTAGATCTGGTTCTTCCTCATAAATAATGGTCTTTTGGCATTACAGAGGTTGTAAACCCTTTATTTTCTTATTTCTCTTTATTTTATTTAATATTTTCCTTATATTTAATTCTCTTATTAGAAATTCTCTCTTATGCTAGTTATAATTTATAGTTGCTTGCAAGTTTCTTTTATAGGTTCTTTGCAAGTTTTGCTTTCTGGATGGGGATTGTGTAACTCTCAAAAGACTTCTCTCTTATATTGCACTTTATTATGTGCTAAAGCTTGATTTTCTCTAGTTGTGCTAATTACAATTTCTAGTTGCTTGCAGGTTTCTTTTACAAATTCTTTGTAGGTTTTGCATTCTCGATGTGGATTCTGCAACTCTCAAAAGGCTTCTAACTCTAGTAGTGGGCTTTGGCTGTTCATCATGTTTCCTGTGTTGTTCCTTATTTATTTCTGATCTTTTTCTTCTTTTATTTAGTTTCCTTGCTTTTGTTGTATTACATAGGAGATTTTCTCTCTAGATGAATGTAGCTCTTTGAGGTAGTTAAGAAGAATTATCCCCTAAGGACCTTGTACTCCTTTCTTTGTGACAATAAAATTCTCTCCTGTGATTCCTTAAAAAACCCTAAACTCTAAACCCACAAAATCCTAAACCTAAACCCTAAACCTTAAAAACAGACACAGGCTGACACGGGCACAGACTGGGACTGAACTGAAACTGGGACAACCACCCCAGCCCCTGAGCCCTAAACCCCACTAACCTGACCTGACCCTAAACTAGGCCCTAACCCTAGGCCCTGAGCCCTCCAGCCACAGGCCCTGCCCTGGGCCTGGGCCACAAGGCCTCACACCCTGAGCCACTGGGCCTGGGCCACAGGCCTGACACAAACCCTGAGCCACACCTGGGCCACTGGGCCCTAGGCCACCTCAGACCCTAGCCACTGAGCCACTGGGCCCTGGGCCCTCTCTGGGCCCTGGGCCCTGGGCCACTGAGCCCTGGAGCCAACCACAGGCCACTGAGCCACTGACTGACCCTCAGGCCCTGGGCCTACCCTACTAAACCCTGAGCCCTGGGCCCTGACTGGGCCACAGGCCCTGACCACCCACTGACAGGCCCTGACTGAGACTTGAACGACACGACTTGACAGACTGAACGAGGCCAGACAGGAACTAACATGAACACAGGCTGGGCCCGAGGCCCAGGCTGAACTGAGGCAGACTAAACTTGAACTGAGACCTTGAACTGAGACAGAGGCTGGCAGCAGACTGAACTGAACTGACAGGACCAGAGCGTGAACTGAACTTGAACCACAGGCAGGCCGGTTGAACTGAACCACAGGCCCAGACCACAGGCCCTAAGCTCACAGATTGAATCTGAACCTTAACATGAACTTGAACTGGCCCAGATTAAGAGATTGAACTGAACTTAGGCCCGAACAGACCACAGGCGAGCTTGAACTGGCCCAGGCACAGGCGAACTAATATAGAGAGAAGCAAAGAGGCTGATTGATAAGGTGTCCCATTCAAGAGAAGTATCATCAATATAGTCATCCTGACATGAGAATACATAAACATAAGAGAATGAGCCATCTTAGCCAGAACCTCATGAAAAGGCATATCCAAGAAAAGAAAGCATACCAGCATATAATCCCTCCACAAGAAAATAGCAGAGGAGGCAACTTGCTGAAATCTTGCTAATCAAGTCAATGAGCCTATAATTAACACCATCCCAGCTTAGGGTTTAGGGTTTATAGTTACAGTTTAAGGTTTAGTGTTTAGTGTTTAGTATCTTGGCTTTAGGGTTTAGGGTTTTAGGTTTAGGGTTTAGTGTTTAGAGTTTAAGGTTTAGGGTTTAGGGTTTAGGGTTTTAGGTTTGGGTTTATGGTTTTAGTGTTTAGGGTTTAGGGTTTGGTGTTGTAGGTTTAGGATTTATGATTTATGTTTTAGGTTTAGGGTTCAGGTTTAGTTTAGGGTTTTTTAAGGTTTAGGGTTTAGACATTAGTGTTGTAGGTTTAGGGTTTAATGTTAAGTTAGTTTTAGGTTTTTAGTTTGATTTGATTTAGGGTTTAGGTTTAGATTTAGGATTAGGATTAGTTTTTTTAAAAAAAAAAAAAATTAAGTAAATTGGTAGGTTTAGGTTTATTTGGTTTACTTAGTTTATTTTTTATTTATTTTAGTTTATTTTATTATTTTTGTTTAGGTTTATTTTTTATTTTAATTTAATTTAGTTTATTTATTTTAGGTTTATTTATTTTAGTTTAAGTTTCTTATTTTAGTTTATATTTTAGGCTTAAGTTTAGGTTAGGTTTATTTTTTAGTTGAGTTTAATTTTTATATTATTTTTTAGGTTTTGGATTTTAGGTTTTCAAGGTGTAGGGTTTAAGTTTAGTTTAGGAAGTTGGGTTTAGTTTAGGAGTTTTAAGTTTATATGGTTTTAGGGTTTATGGTTTAGTGTTTAGGGTTTAGGGTTAGGGTTCAGGGTATAGGGTTTAATATTTAGGCTTGAGGGTTTCGGGTTTTTAGGAGTTAGGGTTTAGGGTTTAGGGTTTAGGGTTTGGGGTTTAGTGTTTAGGCTTTATGATTTGGGGTTTTTAGGGTTTATGATATAGGGTTTAGGATTAGGGGGTTTGGGGTTTAGGGTTTTAGGGTTGTAGGTTTAAGATTTAAGGTTTAGGGTTTAGGGTTAGTTTTAAGGTTTAGGGTTTATGGTTAGGGTTTTTTTACTTTTTATTTATTTTTAGGATTTAGGGTTTAGGTTCTAGGTTTAGTGTTCACATTTTAGTTTAGGTTTATTTTTAAATTTAGTAGGTTTAGGTATTTTTAGTTTATTTTTAGGGTTTAGGGTTTAAGGTTAGCTTAAGGTTTAAGTTTTTTTTAAATTAAGTAAACTAGTAGGTTTAGGTTTATTTAGTTTATTTTAGTTTATTTTATTTTTTATTTTTATTTATGTTTACTTTTATTTTTATTTAGTTTAGTTTATTTATTTTAGGTTTATTTATTTTAATTTAGGTTTTTATTTTAGTTTATTTTTTAGGTTTAGGTTTAGCATTATTTATTTTTTTTTTATTGTTTTTTTTTTATTTTATTTTTCAAGTTCAGGTTTTATTTTTTATTTTTAGGTTTAGGTTTAGGTTTTTATTTTATTTTTTTTGGTTTAGATTTTAGGGTTTTATTTTCTGTTTATTTTTAGGTTTTATTTTTTAGTTTAGGTTTAGGTTTATTTTTAGTTTATTTTATTTTATTTAGTTTAGGGTTTAGGTTTAGTTTATTTTAGACTTAGGTTTAAGTTTTATTTATTTTAGTGTAGTTTATTTTAGTTTAGGTTTAGGTTTATTTTATTTTGTTTATATTATTTTTATTTTAGGTTTATTTTATTTTTAGTTTAGGGTTTAAGTTTTATTTTTTATTTATTTTTAGGTTTATTTTTGAGGTTTAGGTTTTTATTTATTTTTTATTTAATTTTATTTTAGGTTTATTTTATTTTTATTTTATGTTTAGTTTTTATTTTATTTTGGTTTTTTATTCTAAGCTTTATTTTATCCTTTAGTTTAGTTTAGGTTTAGATTTATTTTATTTTTAGGTTTTAAATTAGGTTTTTATTTTATTTTACTTTTTTTATTTTATTTAGGTTTAGGTTTTTTTAGGTTTTATTTAGTTTAGGTTTAGGTTTTTAGGTTTTTAGGATTTAATGTTTAGGGTTTAGGGTTTAGGATTTTAGGGTTTAGGGTTTAGTGTTAGGGTACAGGGTTTAGGGTTTAATGTTTAGGCTTTAGGGTTTAGGGGTTTTTAGGGTTTAGGGTTTAGGTTTTTTTTTTTAGGGAAACCCCATGTAGGGGTATTTTATTACCACAAAAAGAGGGTTACAAGATCCTTAAAGGGGATAAACTCAGGCTAAAGAGCTACAATCAACCTAAGGAGTAAATCTCCTATCTAAGTACATCCAAAAGCAAAAGAAGACATTAAAGCAATCAAAAGATACAATATGATTAACATAATAAGCTAAAGGAAGATTAAGGCTGATGCTCTGGAGGATGTGAGAATGCATGATAATATGGAGCAAACGCAAAGAGAACAAGAGAATCACGCAAAATTATAATGGGAGAGAGATTAGAAGCGGTTAAGGTATCTGAGACAAAGGTTAAATGAAAACAATATAATCGAGAATGATAGTAAGGAATTGTGATAGAAGGCTGGGGCTCAGTCACACCAAGCGGATGCAAATATGAGCATCAAACTTGAGAAGGGTTACATCAGAGCTACTACCAAACCAAAGGGGTGAGATCATCACGACCATCACAACAAACACTGTGAGGAGATAACACCCAGTTGTTGATAGTCTTGTGAGCTTTGTTACCTGCAAACCTAAACAAAATCATATCTAATATAGAGAGAAAATTGCAAAGAGCTAATTGATAAGGTGTCCCATTCAAGAGAAGTATCATCAATATAGTCATCCTGACATGAGAATACATAAACATAAGAGAATGAGCCATCTTAGCCAGAACCTCATGAAAAGGCATATCCAACAAAAGAAAGCAAACTAGCATATAATCCCTCCACAAGAAAACAGCAGAGGAGACAAC
Organism: Cymbidium sinense; assembly: GCA_021442155.1. Taxonomy (NCBI): domain Eukaryota; kingdom Viridiplantae; phylum Streptophyta; class Magnoliopsida; order Asparagales; family Orchidaceae; genus Cymbidium; species Cymbidium sinense. The sequence continues at coordinate 81,829,119 of CM038217.1, read as the reverse complement.
TTGCTGAAATCATGTATCATCAATAAACCTTAAAAACCCCAAAAACCCTAAAACCTAAAACCCTAAACCCTAAACCCTAAACCCTAAACCCTAAACCCTAAACCCTAAACCCTAAACCCTAAACCCTAAACCCAAACCACAAAAACAAACCACAAACCACATACCTATACCTAAACCACAAACAAACCATAAACCACAGGGTTTATGGTTTAGATTGAGTTTGGGTTACTGGCGAGCTTGAATCTGAACCCAGAATCTAAACCTAAACTGAACTAAACTTGAACACAGAACTAAGCAGATCAGACCTTAACGAACCCAGATAAGCAGAACTGACTGAACTGAACTGAACATGAACCAGACGACTGAACCACAGAATGAACTGAGGCTGAACACGAATCCCAGACTGAACACAGACTGAACACAGACAGGCAGGCCCAGGCAGAACAGACACTGAAGGCGGACTAAACCTAAACTAAACCTTAATCCACAACCCAGACAGAACCATAAGCAGGCCCAGGCCAGACACAGGCCAGACCAGAACAGAACTAAACTTGAACTGAAGAACTGAACCTAAACCTAAACCCTACTGAACTGAACACAGGCCCAGACTAGGCAGAACTAATTGAACTGAAGGCCCAGACACAGAACTAAATTGAGACACAGACCTAAACACAGAACAGACCTCAGTGCCCAGACCTAAACTGACTGAGGCCAGACTACACAGACCACTGAAAACAGACACAGGCAGGCTGAACTAAACTTGAACTTGAATTGAACTTGAACTGACCCCAGGCTGAACTGAACACAGGAGGCCAGGCCCAGACACAGGCTGAACTTGAACTAAATTGACTGAACCCTAAACACAGGCTGAACTCCCAGACACGAACTAAACTTGATCCTAAACTTGAACAGAACAGAACACAGGCCAGACACAGACTGAACTGAACTTAGGCCCGAACTGAACACAGACTGAACTGGACTTGAACACAAGGCTGACCAAACTGAACACAGACTAAACTTGAACACAGACACAGACACAGACTATAAGCGAACTAAACACAGGCTGACAGAACTAACATGAACACAGGCCCAGGAAGGCTGAACTGAACCAGAACACAGACCCAACTGAACTAAACTTGAACCACAGACACAGACTTGAACTCTGGCCAGACACAGGCCCAGACTGAAACCAGGCAGTGAACTGAGACCCTGAACCCAGGCCCGGAAGACATGAACCATAGGACCCAGACAAGCTGAACACAGATTGAATCTGAACATGAACTGAACACAGGCCCAGATTGAACTGAACAGGCAGAACTTGAACCACAGGCCAGACAGAACTGAACAGACTAAACTGGCCCAGATGAACTTGACACAGGCCCAGGCGAACCAACTTGAACAGACACAGGCCCAGGCCCAGACTAAACTGGGCAGACTGAACCCCAGACTGAACCAGACATGAACCCTAAAGCAGCTAAACTTGAACTGAACAGAACTGAACCACGACTTAACTGAACAGACTGAACTGAAGACAGGCTGAGGCAGGCCCAGGCCCAGACCTAAACTGAACTGAACTAAACTTGAACTGAACTGAACACAGATTAGGCCCAGTGAACTGAACACAGAACACAGGCCCAGACTCACAGGCCAGATCTGAACTAAACAGAACAGACCAGACTAATTGAACCCACAGACTAAACTTGAACTGAACTGACCCAGGCCAGACAGAACTGAACATAAACTTGAACTGAACTAAACTAGAACTAAACACAGAACAGACTAAACTGAGAAACAGAACCCCAGACACAGGCAGACTGAACACAGGCCCAGGCCAGACACTGAAACACAGATCACAGAACAGAACTGAACAGGCTGAACACAGACTTAACTTGAACTGAACTTCAGGCCGAACTTGAACAGGCAGACACAGATATGAGCCCAGACCTAAACTAAATTGAACAGGCTGAACTGAACTGACACTGAACTTGACCACAGACAGCCCAGGCCGAACTGAACTAAACTTGACCACAGAACAGAACTGAACTAAAGCCCAGGCCAGACAGACAGACCTAAGCTGAACACGAACTGAATTGAACTGAACATGAGTGAAATGAAGGCTGAACACAGATCTGAAACAGGAGGAATTGAACTGAACTGAACTGAACTGACCCGATCTGGCCCAGACTGAACTGAGCCCAGGCCCGAACCATGGGCCCAGACACAGGCCCAGACTAAAATGGCAGATCAAAGCCCAGGCGAACACAGACTTGACCACGAACCACAGGCAGGCCCAGACCTAAACTGAACACAGAACACAGACTGAACCACAGACCCCGACACAGACTGAACTAAAGAGGAGACACAGAACCTCAGTGAGACAGACTTGAACAGAACCTCAGTGAACCAGAACTGAACATGAACACAGACCACTGAACCCTGAACTGAACACAGGCCGAACCTCAAGGGCAGACTGAACAGAACAATGAACTTAAAGACTGAGCCCAGGCCAGACAGACTTAAAGCAATCTATTGAACTTAAGAACAGACCTGGAGACTGAACTGAACACAGACTTAACACAGAACTGAACAGACAGACTGAACTAAACTTGAATCTCAGGCCCAGGCTAAACTTGAACACAGACAGGCCCAGACTGAACTGAAAACAGACTGAACACAGAACTAAACTGAACTAAAGCAGACAGGCCCAGACCATGAGCCCAGACCCTAGACTGAACCAGAACTTAACACAGACCACAGACTGACACAGACTAAACTTGAATCTTAACTCACAACTGAACCAGACTTGAACACAGGCCCAGAGTAAACACAGGACTTGAACCACAGACTGAATTACTGACTAAACTTGAACCACAGACACATTGTCTGAACTGAACTGAACACAGGCAGGCCAGTCTGAACTGAACCTAAGCGACCACCACTAGCTAAACTGAATTGAATCTAAACCTTAACATGAACTGAACTGGGCCAGATTAGGCCCAGACAGACACAGATCTGAACTCCACAGGCCCGAAGAACTGAACACAGGCAGACACAGGCCAGATGAAGTTGAACACACTGAGCCCAGGAACACAGATAGGCTGAACATAAACTTAGGCCCAGATTGAACTAAACCTAAATTGAACTGAACCCACAGACATGAACCCTAAGGAGCCAAACTTGAACAGACACAGGCAGAACCACGACTAAACTGAACACAGACAGAAGGCCCGAACAGGCCCAGGCTGAACTGAACACAGGCCCAGACTTGAACCACAGACCCCAGAACAGACACATACACTGAACTGACACAGACACAGATTGAATCTTGAACTGAACCCCAGGAACTGAACTGAGCAGACACTAAACACAGGCTGAACATGAACCTGAACCTGAACACTCTGGACTGATCCTGAACTAAACTTGAACTGACCACAGACTAAACAGAACTTGAACTGAACGAACATGAACATGGGCCAGACAGAACAGAACTGAACTGAACACGAACTGAACTCTGAACTGAACCCAGGCAGACACAGACCAACTGAGACAAACTGAACACAGACTAAACCACAGGCCCAGGCGAACTGAACACAGATTAAACAAACACAGACCTAAACCCCAAACTAAACACACTGAACACAGGCCCAGGCCCAGAACTGAACTCTGAATCCCAGACAGAACAGACACAGTGAATTTGAACACAAACTTAACAGAACAGAACAGACCACAGGAACACAGGCCAGGCCCAGACTGAATCTGAACTAAACCAGGCCCAGACAGGCCCAGACACAACACAGACACAGGCCCAGGCCCAGACACAGAACTAAATGAACTAAATGAGCTAAACCTCAAGCCAGACTAGCCCAGACATGAACTGAACACTGAACTTAAGCCCAGAACAGGAGGCCCAGACAGACAAACTAAAAGGCCAGACAGAGACCCTAAGCCCAGACAGACTAAACTGAACTGAACTGAACAACGAACCAGACTGAACAACTGAACTGAACTGAACTAACAGATCAGGCCCGAACTTGAACTGAACTGAGCCCAGACACAGACATGGCCCAGACAGACACAGACACAGACTGAACTGAACTAAAGCAGACAGGCCGGACCATGAACTAACCTAAATTAGGCCCAGACAGACCCTAAACTGAACTGAGCCCAGGCAGACAGACTGAACACAGACAGACTTGAACATCAGACCACAGACTGAACTGGTGAACTTGAACTGAACTGAACAGAACCCCAGAGAACTTAGGCCAGGCCTGAACCTAAACACAGGCAGACCAGAACTGCCCAGATTAGGCAGACCACAGACACAGGCTGAACTTGAACTGAACCACAGACTCAGACTTAATTGAACAGAACTGAACACAGGCCCTGACTGAACCACAGGCTGAACTGAACTGAACTGAACCACAGGCAGACCCAGACCTCCTGGCTGAACGGCCAGACACAGAACAGACCCAGGCCCAGACTCAGACTGAACCCGAACTGAACTGAATAGGGAACTGAACACAGAACTGAACTGACAGGAGGCCCAGGACCAAAACTAAGCAGACTGAACCACAGGACTGAACTTGACATGAACTGAACCCCAGAACTTGAACCACAGGCCCAGACACAGACACAGGCTGAACTAGCAGACACAGACCACAGAACAGATTTGAACTTAAACCACAGACCCTAAACTGAACACAGGCAGACTAAACCTCAGCCCAGACTGAACTGAACAGACAGACTTGAGCACAGGCCCGACTCTGATTGAACTAGAAAATTGAACTTGAACATGAACAGATCCTAAACTGAACTTGAACACAGGCAGAACTTGAACATGAACTATACACAACTAAAGCAGGCCCAGGCCAGACTAAACTTGAACACAGACTAAACACATGAACACAGACAACAGATTGACACAGGCTGAACTGAACACAGACTAAACACAGACACAGGAACTGAACGAACTGAACTTGAACCTAACTGAACAGATGCAGTGAACACAGACAGGCCCAATGAACAGACTCAGACTGAACTTGAACTAAACTTGAAGGCCCAGGCCCAGGCAGACCCCTAAGCTAAACACAACTTTGACGAACTTGAACTTGAACACAGGCAGGCAGGCAGAACAGATGTTGTGTAGCTCTTGAAGAATATTCCATTGGCCAACCTTTATCTTTTGGATGCAGGGCATTAGATCTCAGTATTCTAGAATCTAATGTCCCTCTTATTGTATGCATTATTAAATCCTTTAAGGATGCTCTCTCAGTAGAGCCTTTCCTCTTCGATTTGATGAATCGATTTGACTTCCTTTATTGGCACCCTGATCATGGATCTTGATGTCGAAGCACGCAAAAGCCATACAAATTTACTTTGGTTGGTAAATTTTCATTACCATCAAATTTGGACAATACTCATTCTTTTTTTCAATCTTAAACTCGGGTGATTTCTCTATTGGTTTGATCGATCCACACATATTTTGATTCAACTTACGAGCGATTTGGATTACTCAAGAGTTTTCTCGTCAATCTTATTTTGTATTCAATTGCCAAATGCATATTTTAAAGTGGTCTCCCCTTTTTGACATAAAGAGAATCGATTATTTACGTGGTTGGATTTTACGAATATGAGGATTATATTACTCATCAGGTTTTATTTATTGTTGGGGCTCTTTTCGGTTAGTCGGCCGCTTCAAATTGATCAGGCCTCTGTTGTAAGATCATGTACTTCTATTGCTTATATTGGTTGAACTTGATATTTCTAAAAAACATCTTAAGGAAGTTTGGATTGGCTAAAAGAAATTTTGGTTATTTCCAAAAAGTTGAATTTGAAAACTTTCAGTTTTGTTCCAGTCGGGCATGATAACTCGAGTGCTTTGTGCTTCACCCACATCTAAAAGAAAATTATGAATGATCTTAATTCTACTCTACCTAATGGTAAAGTCAATAAACTGATATGCTAAAGCCAACTCAAATGGTAATATTATTTGACCTCCTTGGAATCCACTAATATTCTCAATAATGCTACTCCCACCTCTTAATCTAATCTGGTCAAATATATTACTAATGTTGAATCTGATGGTTTGTCAATCAATCCTTCTTTACATGAAACTTGCCTTTTCAAGATAATTCATATTTAAAAGAGGCTGAAAAATGTTGATTCCCTCACTTTGAATCTATTCAAGTTTCTTTGCCTCTTATAATTGATGAGCATGAAAATTTTAATGATAATTTGAATGAAAATTTGAATAAGGCTAAAATAACAAAACTTCAGAATCGACCCTGGTATTTGTGCTCATAATGGTATTACTTCCTCTCCTTCTCCAAATCCCAAGATTGACATTCATTCTAATCGAACTTTTGACTTAATCACGAAATTGAAGAAGGAAGTTGTGATTAGAAATGTTTACATATTATGATCTATTATTAATACCTCTAATCGGTCCCTTTCGATGGTGATACTTTGGATAAAATCAAATATTTCAAGCGTTTCAAAAGAATTCTTTCAAAGCAAAAATGTTTCCACAGAACTTCGACGGATCTACTAGAGTTCTTCCTCATAAATAATGGTCTTTTGGCATTAGAGGTTGTTCACTTTCTAAACCCTTTATTTTCTTATTTCTCTTTATTTTATTTAATATTTTCCTTATATTTAATTCTCTTATTAGAAATTCTCTCTTATGCTAGTTATAATTTATAGTTGCTTGCAAGTTTCTTTTACAGGTTCTTTGCAGGTTTTGCTAGATGGGATTGTGTAACTCTCAAAGACTTCTCTCTTATATTGCACTTTATTATGTGCTAAAGCTTGATTTTCTCTAGTTGTGCTAATTACAATTTCTAGTTGCTTGCAGGTTTCTTTTACAAATTCTTTGTAGGTTTTGCATTCTCGATGTGGATTCTGCAACTCTCAAAAGGCTTCTAACTCTAGTAGTGGGCTTTGGTTGTTCATCATGTTTCCTGTGTTGTTCCTTATTTATTTCTGATCTTTTTCTTCTTTTATTTAGTTTCCTTGCTTTTGTTGTATTACATAGGAGATTTTTCTCTCTAGGCTGAATGTAGCTCTTTGAGCAGTAGTTAAGAGAATTATCCCCTCTTAAGGACCTTGTACTCCTTTCTTTGTGACAATAAAATTCTCTCCTCATGGGATTCCTTAAAAAAAATCCTAAACTCTAAACCTAAAATCCTAAACCTAAACCCTAAACCTTAAACCTAAATTCTAAACCATAAACCCTAAACCTAAACCTAAAATCCTAAACCCTAAATCCTAAAATCCTAAACCATAAACCAAACTCTTGCCTCCTAGGCACTTTGTTTCTAATATGACCTCACCTAGCCTCATTTGTATCAAGGGCATTGAGTTAGCGGAGAAAATTGAAGAATTATGGGAGAAGAGCTACAACTAGGAAAGAGACTTTCTTTCAATCATATAGTTTGAGTATTGTTTCACTCCATTAAAGTTAATAATGGCTTCATTGGGTAATGAAAATTTTTAGGCACGAATATGTACTCTTGCAAAAGTTAATTTGGATTTAGCCATAGTTAAAACTATCAATAGTAAGAGTGCCCACTTTACAAGATATTTTGGATATAAGGTGGGATTCTAACACCAAGAGGTAAGTCAATGTCTTGGCCCAAATTGGGATAAGTATATTTTCTCTTTAATTGGTTTAAACCTAGGAGACTATTTTTTGCAAACTAAATCACTTTCCAAATATGAACCATGGACCTCCTGTCTAAGCCATATTAAAATTTTCCCAATTTGTAAACTTAAGAAGAAGAAAACTATCATTCATCAAAAAAAATTAAAAATTACCTTTGAGCATCCATACATATTTAATGGTGTCAAGTAGAGCACCTAGAAAGGATGCTTAGCAATCAGATAACCAACCATAGAGTTTCCATTCTTTAGCACCATCAAGTACTTCTTACGATAAGAAAACTATAGCGTCACCTTGTGGTCGAATGTAGATTGGATTGAATTTCTTGGAAGCAGGTTTCTTGTGCGTTAAGATTTTTCAGGTTAAAGAGTGGAAGTGATAATGTGAGGCCATGGGTATGGATGAAGAAAAGAGGGGAACTAGTCAAAGCATATAAGGGGAAAAGCCATGTAGTATTCAATCCAAATATAAATATACTTTAAAATCATTAAAATATCAACATCAACATAATAATAGTCAGGACTTCAACATCATTATCATAATTAATTCATAAACACTCAACATTTCCAAAAAAATAAAAAATGCAAGAACAAAATCATAATAATATTTAATATAAGTAGGCTTTCTTCTATCCTCTATTTGATGAGCCCTCAGCTCATCTCTATTTAGGAATCTATTTCCACATAGCTTGCACCAATAAGCATACTTGATGGAATCCTCTGCTTGGATAGATAATGTGAAGCCATGGTTGTTGCAATTCTTTTGTGAAGGTTGCTTCTCATTCCTCGGACATGCAAGGAAAGTCATATTGATTTATTAATTCTTGTTTTGGATCATCCATGCTTGGAAAGATGATGGAGAAAATGAATTAAACTTTCAAGAGAAACTTTTATCTTGCATAAGATGGTGCACATTTTTTTAATGAAAGAGCGGGCAATTCTTTAGCATTTTGAAAATCAAGAAAATTAACATATGGCTCTTAATCCATTAGTTTCTCAAGCCATTTAATAACTAATAACTCATGCTCCTAAAAACTTGTAATATGTTCAATGGAAAATTTCAGTGTAACCAAAGTATGACTTGACCTCCCCTTTATGCCCCATGGCAATGATATTATCTCTCCACATCGTGTATGCTTTCATTTCTCATTGCATTGCACATGACTTTCCCCTAATAAAAGTCCCTTAATAAAATCAATGGGTTACCAGACATACTTGAAAATTTGAGTATATAAGACCATAGGTGTTCTCTTTCAGAGTGGGAGTTAGCAGCATATATGATAGTTAAAATTTTAGAATAATGATTATAAGATAATATTCCATGAGTGGCATGCTTCTCCCACTAAAGATGTAAATCTAATTTAGATTCCATTTGACCCATATTCTCTTAGCATGGGAACATTGAAATTATTAAAATATCATTCATGAAAAAGCTTGTGAGATTAAATGAAGAATGAGTTGTTAAGGTTAAAGAGGTTTATCCTGGGGTTCCATTTGACAATGTGTACAACAAGGGAAAAATTCATGTGCAATGCAATGAGAAATGAAAGCATACACGATGTGGAGAGACGGGATCATTGCCACGGTACATAATGGATTAAAAGCCATATGCTAATTTTCTTGGTTTTTAAAATACTAAAGAATCGCCTGTCCCTTTCATAAAAAAATGTGCACCATCTTATGCATTATAAAAAGTTCATCTTTGAAAGTTTAATTTGTTTTCTCCTTCATCTTTCTAAGCATGGATGCTCCAAAATAGGAATTAATAAATCAATATGGCTTTCCTTCTCTTGCATGCTTAAGGAATGAGAAGCAACTTTTGCACAAAAGAACTACAACAACCATGGCTTCACATTATCTATCCAAGCACAGTAGGGATTTCATCAAGTATGTTTATTAGTGCAAGGTATGTGGAAATGGATTCTAAATAGATTTGGTGAAGGCTCATCAAATGAAACATAGGAAGAAAGCCTAGTTATATTAAATTTATTATGATGTTTGTTCTTACATTTTTTATTTGGAAAGGTTGAGTGTTCATGAATTAATTATGATGATGATGTTGAAGTATGTTTGAATATACATTATGTTGATGATATTTTAATAACTTTAAAGTATATTTATATTTGGCTTGAATACTACATGGCTTTTCTCCCTTTGTCTGCCTTGACCGGTCTCCCCTCTTCTTCTTCATCCATACCCATGGCCTCACATTATCACTTCCCCTCTTTTAACTAAAATCTCTTAACGTCCAAGAAACACTTCAGAAATTCGGTCCCAACTACATTCAACCACAATGTGGCTATAGTTTTCTCGGTTTTCTCATCATAAGAAGTACTTGATGGTGCCAAAGAATGGGAACTCTTTGGTTGGTTATTTGATCACTAAGTATCCTTTCTACATTTCTACTTGACACCATTAACTAGGTATGGATGCTCAAGGTAATTTTCAATTTTTTTTATAAATGATGGTTTCCTTCTTCTTAAGTTTACAAATTAAAAAAATTAATATGGCTTAGACAAGAGGTCCATGGTTCATATTTAGAAAGTCATTTAGTTTGCAAAAATAGTCTCTAGATCTAAACTAATTAAAGAAAATATACTTCTATTCAATTTGGGTCAAGACATTAGACTTACCTCTTTAGTGTTAGAATCTCACTATATCAAAATATCTTGTAAAGTGGGCACTCCTCTTACTATTTATATTTTTTGTGGCTAAATCATTAACTTTTGCAAGAATACATATTCAAGCACTAATGATTCTTCATTTACGATGAAACCATCATTAACTTTAATGGAGTTGAGCAGTTACTAAACTCAATATGATTGAAAGCCAATCTCTTATCTTTGGTTGTAGCTCTTCTCCCATGATTCTTTAATTTTCTTCAACCCAATGCCCTTAGTTGATCCAAATGAGGCTAGGCGAGGGTATTAGAAGCAAAATTCTAGGAGGTCTCCAAGAACCCAACGCCACTCCACATTCCCTTCTTCCCCAAGCTTGCCCAAATACATTACACCTACTATTTAATCCTTCAAGCTGACCATCGACCTCCATACCTTATAAGGAACATCATTTATTTATTAATCCTCATCCCCCTCCCTCTCCCCCTCTTCTACTTCACATAACATACAAACCTAAATTATGTTGAAAATATTATTTTAGCCAATGTCTCCTCTAGTTAAAACAATTCCTTTGTCTTGATGAATTCTTCTAAGCCCCCAACCCCAGGATAAACCTCTATTTTCTTAATAACTCATTCTTCATTTAGTCTCACAAACTTTTTCTTGAAGGAGATTTTAATAATTTTAATGTTGTCGGTGCTAATATAATATGGGTCAAATAGAATCTAAAATTAGATTTACACCTTTAGCTATGGTGAAGCATGTCACTCATAGCATATTATCTTATAATTATTCTTCTAAAATTTTTCAACTATCATATATATAAGCAAAATAATGAGTTAAGTCCTCTAATATACTACTAATATTACTTGGAATATATTTTTGGCCTACTCACTAGTGTATGTAGGTTAAGCTTACATCACTAGAGAGATACACATTCCAAAGTGTAATAACAACCGATGGTTTAATTAGAATTGAAGGATATAAATAATTGATGGCCCTTATCTATTAATGTTTAATATTCTTACTTAATGAATGTAAATACACTAATTATCTATTATTATTATTCACGCGCAAATTTCATGCATGTCATACCAATGGTGGTCTATATTTGATGCTTATTTTTTGAATTAATGGTTGTCTTGATGAGTTATGTCTAATGTAACTCCTTTATCTCTAACATTTACCAATACCATGCATACTATAACAAGAACATTCTCTACAACAACAATTAACAATAAGAATTATAAAATAAGGAAACTAAAGTTGTCTCTAATAAAGGAATGTATACCTTTTCAACATCATGAAGACAATCACCTCATTGTAGAGACCTAACATGAACATGGAGATTTCTATCATCTTACGGTGCAGAAAGAAGCTTCTTCTCTACATATATAGCGTTTGTAGGAGAAATATCCTTCTCATCCTCCTACAAAGCAATCATATATGCGTTAGTTGACTTCAAGTAAAAGAAAAATATATCTCACTGTGTCAAAGTCTTTTTGCTAGAAATCTTCTAAGGAAACACAAAAAATGAAAAAAAAAAATCCCCAAGAAATCACTCAAGTGATCTGAAAACTAGAAGTAGTTCCCCATTGAAGCACAGAAACTAATGCTTTTGTGCATGACTTCATATTTAATATGTCTAAGCTTGAAAGGTCTAGTGTTTTTTCTTTTCTTGCAGAAAAGATCTAGGCTTTCAAAATATATAAAAAAAATAAAAGAAGCAAAAGATAATAGTAATAATAATAATAATAATAATATTTTGATAATAGATACAAGTAATATAAATCAATTTAATGTTACATGTACTATAAAAATTTTACTTTTAATATAAACAACTTCATCATATAAATTCAATAAAAGTACCAATCATAATTTTCAAGAAATTATAAACTAATATTTTTCAATAAATAATTTCATTTATATATACCACAAAAGTGTTAGGGAGATCATCAATAAGTATAAGCGGTGGACTCCAACCCTCCATGATTGTGCGAGGAACTTCCAATGGGTCCTCCATTACTTTTGAAGATAGAGCCTTCTTCATGGTCTTATATAGACACCCTATTCTCTTTTGTTATAATCTTCATGTTGGTTGAGCTCCCACAACCTTGTAGCGACCCTGAACATAACAATATAATTAAAAAATCAGAGTAATTTTTTCTTTTATGGAATTAAAAATTACATTAAAAAATCATGAAATCTGAGTGATTCTTTTTATTATTATTATTTGAAGATCAAATGATACTATGTTATTTCCTATAATTAGGGTTTTAGTAATCCCAAGAATTAACGAAAGCAAAGAAAGGGCAAAAAGGAATCGAAAGAATACCATATTGGTCCCTACAGAGCCTTGCTCCACTGCCTCAAACAAGAAGCTGGGAGCATCTCTCTCGTCCTCGCTTACCAGGCAGCGGTAGGCAATCACCGGCGTCAAGTGATAGGAGAAAATGCATCAGTACAGCGGCACCACATTGCACCCATTCCTCGACGCTTCTTCCAATCTCGCCGCCTCCTCTTTGTCAGCTGGAAAATACAATCAAGAATCTTAGTGCATTTCATACATGATTTCAGGGTCACCATCGGACCTTCATTCCAATGAGTCGGATCATTTGCTTCACCTGAGAGAGCGGAGGAGGAGGAAGAAGAGCGCGTCTAAGTGAGGGAAGAGGCGGACAAAGGTGGCGACGGAGGGAACTCATCGAGGCCGTAAAGGGGTTCTTTGCAGCCGCAGCGCCGTCGGCAGGAGGCGGGAACAGGAGATGGAGGGTCGGCGATGGAAATCGGTGGAGATAGTTAGGGTTTCCATTGGAACCTTTTCGTCACCTTCGACTGAGCGGGAGAGTATTTCTTGCCGCTGTAGAGGACTGGGATGAGTAGCAGAGTTCTTACGGAATGCTGAGCATTAAATGGCAGATTCGCTGATGCAGTTGCATGGGAACGAGACCCGCTCATCCGGCAACGAACTATACACCTGTCAATTTTTTAAATAAAATTATTTCTAATACAATTTAAATTAAAATTACTAAAGTATATTCAAATTAATATATATATATATATATATATATATATATATATATATATATATATATATATATATATATATATATATATATATATTATTAATCTTAGAATAAATCTAATAATTTTCAGATTCATCGGGATATAATATCAAGATATTCTAATATTTTTTTTTTAAAGTTAATGAGAAAAGATAAAGATTAGATAATTGTTAATGCTAACATATTTGACACACTTCTTCCCAAATTTGTAAATGTACTAATTTTTAAAATTTTTGCAATTATTTTTTAATTTAATTTATTAAATTTTACATTTGGTTGAAAAAAATCAAATTTATTTGAATTTGAAATATAAAAAAAATTTATTATTTTTAAAAATTTTAATTAATTAAATGATTTTATATCATAATTTATTTATTTAAAATTTTTACAATAATAAATTTTTAATTACATTGTAACAAAAATAAAATCATGTATTTGTAAACTCAAACAATATTATAAAATAATCCTTTTTGAATTATTTTTTTGTATTTCTTTTAAGCATTCTAAATTCAACTGAGAAAATATTTTACTTAATTATTGTTAATTTAATTAACAAATTGTATTTTATATCTTAGGCCAAAAAATTTCAAATAATTTTAAAAAAAAAAACTACTTGATTTTTTTAAAATTTTAATTTAATTAATTTTTATCATCTTATAATTTTATATCAATAAATTTAAACAAAAAAACTGAAAATAATGCTAATTTCAAACTCAATTGAACAAGGATGATAACATTTTGAAATTATCAATTATTTTCTACTATAAAGATTCTTACACTGATTATTAAAGTTATTATATTTATTTTGATATTGTATAATATTTAATTATTACTTATGCATCATATTAATATATATTAATAATTTAATAATTTTAAGATCAACCTAATTGAATTTGTTGTTAAGGGATGCTTTAATTTTCACTGAAAAATTTAATTCAAGATGCTATCCATATTTTAGTCAAGACTAAAAAAAGTAATTAAGTTTATTTTGAAATGGTATAATTTATGCATTAATTAAATTTAAGTAAATAAGTAAAAAGATTATATATATATATATTATATGTGTGTCTTGTAGCACCTTTTGTCTGCCTTTATATTAATATTTTCTTAAAAATTCATTATTTTACTTTTATCATCAACTAAAACATGCTTATAATGAAAACCTATATTTTACTAACATTGTTGTAAATGCTTGGTAAGTTTCATCAGCAAAAAAAAATACAAATATGGGGATGTGGCTTGATGCTCAAAATACCTTATGACCTTTATTTATAGGTTTCGGTTAAGGTGCATTGCTATATTTGATAAATATACAAAATAAACTTATATGGGATGCTACTTTAATAGGTACTTATTAGATGAATAAGCTTAACTAGTTTGTGATTTTTTAATTATACATAAATAAGTTGTGATAATTTTTTATGAAATTCAACTTCATTTTAAGTTGATGAGTAGTTTTGTTGCTTGGACAACTTCCTTTTGTAAATTTGGTGGGGACTATATCAAATAATCTAAGCATTGAATGCAAGTAGTTGCATCTACTTCAAATTATCTTAGGATTGGTAATGCTATTTAGTGCAATACCATTAATTTTCAAAATAGAAGCTATAAGTTTAAATTTTGAAAAAAATGATTCGATAAGAAAATATTTATTTTTAATTTTATATTCCTTGCACTTGAATTAATATAATTTTTGAATTTGCATCAATGGATGTTTATTTTAATTAGTATCCCACTCTTATAGTATGTTCACATTCCTTATTGAAAGTGGCAAATTAGATGTGCAATTTAAAGATTAAAGTGACATCAAATTTACCATCCTTGATGATTTTGGACTTAGATTTTTTAAGTGACATTAAAACTTCACTTATAACAAGTATGGATTAAGTTAAAGAGACAAAAGAGAGAAATCTTAGAGAGAAGCTCTATAATTTTATCAAATTTTAAATATGAGTATGAAGATATGACTTGATACTTAAAGACCCTGTCGACCTCTCTATTTATATGTTAAGATCAATATGCAATGCTACATGAAAACATTACAATGATCAAACATTGCATATCGATTAATGATATAAGTAAAATTACATAACAAAGTTTAACAAGCATTGTAGGAAATTAAATAAGCCAAATTAGCTTATGGTTTTCTAATTAAAAATAAGAATATATAATGCATTCTAAAACAACTTCAATTGAAGCCATTGTTATGTAAATTTCAAGTGATCTCAATGAGTAAAAGTTTTATTGGATATTGAAGAAATATGTCAAATATCTTAGATAACATGAACTTCGTTAATGAGATGATCTTCTTCTTTGTTGATTTGATCTTGATAGTGAATTGATCCTCTTTAACTAGTCAATTTGTATTATACTTGGTGAGTGATTAACAATATTGATCTAACTTCGGTTTAGATGACATTGGTGTATATTAGTTCTCTTTTTTTCTCTTAAAATCATAAATGAATAATATAATAATAAAATATTATTTAAATGAATTGGTATATCAATTAAGATTGATTCTATGGATTTGACAAGCAGACTCTATATGGCAACTTTGGGTCTATAATGCTTCTTTCTAAAGATCTTAGTCTAGTTTTCTCAAATTTGAAGACAAAGAAAACCAAGAAGTATTAATTCTAGCAAAGAAGATTTTGTAATGTTACTAGAGAGCTATAATAAACATGAAAAGCATAAGGTCAAAGATTAATCTTCAATCACATGTATTTAAAAAAATTAAGTAGAACAAATTGAGAATGTTGATGAGGAAAAGAAAATTAAAGTTTCCATTGAGATTTCCACTATAATTGATATTTTTCAACAACCCTCCTAGAAATAGACAATAGTAGCAGCACCTTGTCTAGAACATCTTGGATTAAATCAATAAATATACTAATAAGTCTAACTATAATTGTGCCAAATGAGTTGCCAACTTTTAAAAATGGGCTAGTTGTCAATCATTTAAGGTCATCAATCGTAGAGATAATGTATATGTTGATGCCTCCAATAGTTCAAAGAAAGAAAAAGAAGTTGTTCATAAGAATCAAGTTGAGATTCAAGTATTTGTTGAAGTGTTGAGGATGAAGTGATTTAGTGTTAATTCAATTACTTTAGGGCGAACTCATTAGCTTGAAATTAAATTTACTAAAGATTTTTGAATAAATAAAGGCAATGGTTTGTAACCTTCAACTTAATCTTATGATAGAGAAAATAAATATTGCTAAGAGAGTCTTTGAGCTTCAAATTAAAAAAAAATGATAAAATTTGCTTGAGGGACTTATCACCATGGATTAATCTCTATTCTTAATTCTATGATTAAAGCATTGTTAGAAGAAATTATAAGTCATCACTTATCATTCAATTCAAGAACTTGTCAATTCTTCAAGTCCTTCACATGTAAGAAAGTTATCCTTAAGTGTGTTTCTTTTATGTAAAATAATAATTTTTATAGAATTATATAAATTTTATTTTTAATATCTTTTTATTTAAACTTTTTGAGATAATAAAGAAACTCTTTATAAATATCATATAGATCTTGATTAGTCATTTAATTTTTTGGAATGCCCTCATTGTCATTTACTATTTAACTCATAAAATGCCATTTGATTTTCTTGATGTCACTTCAATTCTTCTTGTAATTGATTTAATAATATTGGCATATTAATTAATCATAATTTTGATTTTAAATTTGATATTACGATTGCTTTTATAGTGCTTGACTCACCTTTAAGCTATTTGTTCATAACAAAATCAGAGTGACCCATTTTAGACATATATCTCCTCCAAAAAAGTAATAGATTAAACATTTATTTAGTTCAAATCTAACCCAAAAAATTGATCACATCTACTAAATCTATTTTTTTTAGAAATTTTATAAAAATAACATATAATTCTTATATGTTATACACACATATATGCTATACACACCTCTTGCTCTCTCTCCGACCTCCATGTCATCGATCACCTCATCAAATGAGGATCTCCCCCTCCCACTTTCGGATCGGGTGGATTGCACGTGTCATGGGGCCTCTATGGCCTCCCACCTTCTGCCAGGTTATTCATAGCTTGTCTTCAACCGATGTCATGGATCGGCACCGATGTCATCAAATGAGGCAATCTCCCCCTCCACCACTCAGACCATTTTGGTTATTTTCAAAAAGTTGAATTTGAAAACTTTCCAGTTTTTTGTTCCTTGGCCTGTAAAATTCAGCATGATAACTCGAGTGCTTTGTCTCACCCACATCTAAAAGAAAATTATGAATGATCTTAATTCTCTACTTGGTAAGTCAATAAACCTATTGATGTGCTAAAACCAACTCAAATGGTAATATTATTTGACCTCCTTGGAATCGATATTCTCAATAATGCTACACCACTTAATGTCACGGTCAGATATTACTAATGTTGAGATGGTTTGTCAATCAATCCTTCTTTACATGAAACTTGCCTTTTCAGATAATTCAAATTTAAAGAGGCTAAAAAATGTTGATTCCCTCACTAATGATCATTCAAGTTTCTTTGCCTCTTATAATTGATGACATGAAAATTTTAATGATAATTTGAATGAAAATTTGAATAAGGCTAAAATGCGGAAGAAACTTCAGTCGACCACATTTTGTGCTCATAATGAATATTACTTTCTCCTTCTCCAAATCCAGATTGACATTCATTTATCCATTTTAGCAATCACGTGAAGAAGGGAAAAGTGATTAGAAATATTCGACATATTATGATCTATTATTAATATTAATCAGCTTTATGGGATGGATAAAATCAAATATTTCATTTGTTTTAAAAGAATTCTTTCAAAGCAAAAATGTTTTGAGAATAGAGGATCTCTAAATGGTTCTTCTCATAAATAATGGTTTTTGGCATTAGAGGGTTGTTCACTTTCATGTAATTTTCTTATTTCTCTTTATTTTTATTTATTTTTTGATTCAATTCTCTTATTAGAAATTCTCTTATTAGTTTATTTATAGTTGCTTGAAGTTTCTTTTTAGGTTCTCTGATTTTGCTTTTGGATGAGGATTTAACTCTCTGACTTCTCTCTTATATTGCACTTTATTGGTGCAAAAGCTTGATTTTTTCTCTAGTTGTGCTATTACAATTTCTAGTTGCTTGGGTTTCTTTTACAAATTCTTTTAGGTTTTGCATTCTCGATGTGGATTACATCTAGGAACATTTGGGCTTTGGTTGTTATTGTTTCTGTGTTGTTCTTATTTATTTGATCTTTTTCTTCTTTTATTTAGTTTCCTTGCTTTTGATTTGTATTTAGGAGATTTTTTCTCTCTAAATTTTGATGTACTCTTTGAGGTGTTAAGAGAATTATTTGGGATGTACTCCTTTCTTTGTGACAATATTCTCTCTTAGGTATTCTAAAAGAACTCTAATAAATCTAGAAATAATGAACTTAACACAACCTCCACACCAGGATACTTGACCTACCCTACCCTGAGTAAACCTTAGACCCTAACCCTAAACCACACCCTACCTACCCTAAACCTAAAGATCACCCACACCCTAAACCCTAAACCCTAAACCCTAAACCCTACCACCCTACTAAACACCTAAACCTAAAACAACCTAAACCACAAACCACTAAACCCTAAACCCTAAACTAAACCACACCACTAAACCACCTAAACCCTAAACTACACCCTAAATCTAAACCTTAACAACACCTAAACCACAAACCTGACCTAAACCTAAACCCTAAACCCAAACAGGCAGACACTGAACTAGGCAGGCCGGAAGACTTGGTTGAACAGAACTGACATACTGGTGCGTGAGGGACACAGGCAGGCCAGACTAAACTTGAACCACAGACACAGGATCTTGAACACAGACTTGAACCTTGGGCTGGGACACAGACAGAACAGAACAGGCCCAGGCAGACCACAAATGTGAACTGAACTTGAACCACAGGCTGGGCCCAGTTGAACCTAAACCACAGGCCCAGACCACAGACTAAGCTACAAACTGAATTGAATCAGACCTTAACATGAACTGAACAGGCCCAGATTAGGCGATTGAACTGAACTTGAACTAAACCACAGGCGAGCTTGAACTGGCCCAGGCCCAGGCCAACTAATAGAGGAAAATGCAAATGATTGATAAGGTGTCCCATTCAAGAAGTATCATCAATATAGTCATCGACATGAGAATACATAAACATAAGAGAATGACCCATCTTAGCGAGAACCTCATGAAAAGACATATCAAGAAAGAAAGCAAACCGACATATAATCCCTCCACAAGAAAATAGCAGAGGAGACAACTTGCTGAAATCTTGCTAATCAAGTCAATGAGCCTATAATTAACACCATCCCAGCTTAGGGTTTAGGGTTTATAGTTATAGTTTAAGGTTTAGTGTTTAGTGTTTAGTATCTTGGCTTTAGGGTTTAGGGTTTTTAGGGTTTAGGGTTTAGTGTTTAGAGTTTAAGGTTTAGGGTTTAGGGTTTAGGGTTTTAGGTTTGGGTTTATGGTTTTAGTGTTTAGGGTTTAGTTTGGTGTTTAAGTTTTAGGGTTTATAGTTTATATTTTAGGTTTAGGTTGAGTTTAGGGTTTTAGGTTTAGGGTTTTAGGAGTTTAGTTTATTAATTTGTAGGTTTAGGGTTTAAGTTTTAGTTAGTTTTTTTTTTAGGTTTAGGTTTGGTTTTAAAATTTAGGGTTAGAAAGTTTTAAAAAAATAAAAATTAAGTAAATTGGTAGGTTTAGGTTTATTTGGTTTACTTAGTTTATTTTTTATTTATTTTAGTTTATTTTTTTATTTATTTTAGTTTATTTTATTATTTTTGTTTAGGTTTATTTTTTATTTTAATTTAATTTAGTTTATTTATTTTAGGTTTATTTATTTTAGTTTAGTTTATATTTTAGGCTTAAGTTTAGGTTAGGTTTATTTTAGTTGAGTTTAATTTTATATTATTTTAGGTTTTGGTTTTAGGTTTTCAAGGTGTTGGGTTTAAAGTTTAGAGTTTAGGTTTAGTTTAGGTTAGTGTTTAGGGTTTTAGTTTAGTGTTTGGATAGGGGTTAGGCTTGAGGGTTTAGGGTTTTTAGGAGTTAGGGTTTAGTGTTTAGGCTTTATGATTTGGGGTTTTTAGGGTTTATGATATAGGGTTTAGGATTAGGGGGTTTGGGGTTTAGTGTTTTAGGGTTTAGGATTTAGGATTTAGGGTTGTAGGTTTAAGGTTTAAGGTTTAGGGTTTAGGGTTAGTTTTAAGGTTTAGGGTTTATGGTTAGGGTTTTTTTACTTTTTATTTATTTTTAGGATTTAGGGTTTAGGTTCTAGGTTTAGTGTTCACATTTTAGTTTAGGTTTATTTTTAAATTACGTAAACTAGTAGGTTTAGGTTTTTTTAGTTTATTTTTAGGGTTTAGGGTTTAAGGTTAGCTTAAGGTTTAAGTTTTTTTTAAATTAAGTAAACTAGTAGGTTTAGGTTTATTTAGTTTATTTTAGTTTATTTTATTTTTTATTTTTATTTATGTTTACTTTTATTTTTATTTAGTTTAGTTTATTTATTTTAGGTTTATTTATTTTAATTTAGGTTTTTATTTTAGTTTATTTTTTAGGTTTAGGTTTAGCATTATTTTATTTTTTTAGTTGTGTTTTATTTTTATTTTATTTTTTCAAGTTCAGGTTTTATTTTTTATTTTTAGGTTTAGGTTTAGGTTTTTATTTTATTTTTTTAGGTTTAGATTTTAGGGTTTTATTTTTTGTTTATTTTTAGGTTTTATTTTTTAGCTTAGGTTTAGGTTTATTTTTAGTTTATTTTATTTTATTTAGTTTAGGGTTTAGGTTTAGTTTATTTTAGACTTAGGTTTAAGTTTTATTTATTTTAGTGTAGTTTATTTTAGTTTAGGTTTAGGTTTATTTTATTTTGTTTATATTATTTTATTTTAGGTTTATTTTATTTTTTAGTTTAGGGTTTAGGTTTTATTTTTTATTTATTTTTAGGTTTATTTTTTTGGTTTAGGTTTTTATTTATTTTTTTTTATTTTATTTTAGGTTTATTTTATTTTTATTTTATGTTTAGTTTTTATTTTATTTTGGTTTTTTATTCTAAGCTTTATTTTATCCTTTAGTTTAGTTTAGTTTTAGATTTATTTTATTTTAGTTTATTTTATTTTATTTTTAGGTTTTAAATTAGGTTTTTATTTTATTTTACTTTTTTTATTTTATTTAGGTTTAGGGTTTTTTTAGGTTTTATTTAGTTTAGGTTTAGGTTTTTAGGTTTTTAGGGTTTAATGTTTAGGGTTTAGGGTTTAGGGTTTTAGGGTTTAGGATTTTAGGGTTTAGGGTTTAGTGTTAGGGTACAGAGTTTAGGGTTTAATGTTTAGGCTTTAGGGTTTTTTTTTTTTTTTAGGGAAACCCCATGTAGGGGTATTTTATTACCACAAAAAGAGGGTTACAAGGTCCTTAAAGGGGATAAACTCGACTATTGCTCAAAACTGATCAACCTAAGGAGTAAATCCTATCTAAGTACATCAAAGTAAAGAAGACATTAAAGCAATCAAAAGATACAAGATGATTAACATAATAAGCTAAAGGAAGATTAAGGATGCTCGGAGGATGTGAGAATGCATGATAATATGGAGCAAACACAGAGAACAAGAGAATCACACACCAAAATTATAATGGGAGAGATTAGGCAGGTTAAGGTATCTGAGACAAAGGTTAAATGAAAACAATATAATCGAGAATGATAGTAAGGAATTGTGATAGAGAAGGCTCAGTCACACCAAGTTGGGGATGCAAATATGAGCATCAAACTTATTAGAAGGGTTACATCATGAGCTACTACCAAACCAAAGGGGTGAGATCATCCGACCATCATAGCCAACAAACACGTGAGGAGATAACACCAGGTTGTTGATAGTCTTGTGAGCTTTGTTACACCAAACCTAAACAAAATCATATCTAATATAAGGAAAATTACAAAAGCTAAGATTGATAAAGTGTCCCATTCAGAAGTATCATCAATATAGTCATCGACATGAGAATACATAAACATAAGAGAATGAGCCATCTTGAGAACCTCATGAAAATATCCAAGAAAGAAACAAACCAGCATATAATCCCTCCACAAGAAAGCTGGAGGAACACTGAAATCATGTATCATCATAAACCAAAAACCCCAAACCCTAAACCTAAACCCTAAACCCTAAACCACAAACCTAAATCCTAAACCCACTAAACCCTAAACCCCAAACACTAAACCACAAATCCCAAACCACAAACCCAAACCAAACCTGAACCCTAAACCCACACAAACCCTAAACCCTCATACCACATACCTATACCTATACCCTAAACCCTAAACCCTAAACCATAAACCCTAAACCCTAGGGTTTATGGTTTAACCAGTTTTGGGTTACTGAGCGAGCGAATCGAACAGAGATCTAAACCTAAACTGAACTAAGCAGACTGAACTAAGCGAATCTGAACCTTAACAGGCGACTAAGCAGACCAGAACTGAACATGAACACAGGCCCAGACCTGACCAAGAAATGAACACAGGCAGTGAATCAGAACTAAACACTGAACTGAACAGGCAGGCTGAGACTGAACTGAACACAGATTGAGCGGACTAAACCCTAAACTAAACCTTAATCTGAACCCAGAGGAACAGAACCATGGCAGGCCCAGGCCCGAACTGACCCGGAAGAACTGAACTGACTAAACTTGAACTGAACACAGACTAAACTAAACCACGAACACTGAACTGAACTGAGGCCCGAACTAAAGGCTGAACCTAAATTGAACTGGGGCCCGAACTGAACTAAATTAGGCGAACACAGACAAACTGAACTAAACTAGAACTGAACCTCAAAGCCCAGAACTAAAGCGACTGAGGCCCGAACTAAACACAGACACAGACCCTGAACTGACCCCAGGCCCAGACTAAACTTGAACAGATTGAACTTGAACACAGACCACTGAAGGAACACAGACCAGACACAGGCCCAGGCCCAGGCGAACTAAGCGAACTGAACCTAAATTGACCACAGACCCTAAACACAGATTGAACTCTGAGACACGAACTAACAGATCCAAAACTTGAACACAGACAGACCAGACACAGGCCAGAACTGAACTGAACAGAACTGAGACAGAACTGAACTACTGAACAGACTGAACTGAACACAGGACTGAACTGAAACAGACACAGACTAAACTTGAACTGAACACAGGCTGAAACTGCCCGAACTAAACTGACAGACGAGAACTAACATGAACACAGGCTGAGCTATAGGCAGACTGAACCACAGAACTGAACTAAAAGCCCAGACTAAACTTGAACCGAACACAGACTTGAAGAGCCAGACTGAACTGAACTGAACACAGCCCGAACTCCACAGGCAGGAACTGAACTTGAACCAGGCAGGCCCAGTCTGAACTGAACCAGGCTGAACCACAGAGACCAAGCTGAACACAGATTGAATCTGACCTTAACATGAACACGAACACAGGCCCAGATTGAGCCCAGATTGAACTGAACAGGCCCAGACAGACTGAACTTGAACTGAACTGAACTAAACTGAACTGAATGAACAGACACAGGCCCAGGCCAGACCTAAACTTGAACTTGAACCCCAGGCAGGCCCAGACTAAACTGGCCCAGACTGAACCCCAGACACAGACCACAGACATGAACCCTAAAGCCAACTAACAGAACTGAACCACGACAACTTGAACTGAACTGAACTGAACTTGAGGCCCAGGCCCAGGCGACTAAACTGAACTGAACACAGACTGGCCCCAGACTGAATTGACCCTGAACACAGATGAGCGTGTGAACTGAACTGACTGAACCCAGGCAGACTCAGGCTGATCTGAACTAAACTTGAACCTGAACCCTGAACTAAAAGAACTGAACTAAACAGACACAGACCACAGGCCCAGGCCAGAACTTGAACACAGACTTGAACAGAACTAAACTGAACTAAACAGACTTGAACTAAACAGACTAAACACTGAACACAGGCCCAGGCAGGCTGAACCAGGCAGGCAGACACAGACACAGATCCCAGACAGACTGAACACAGGCTGGGTGAACACAGACTTGAACTGAACACAGAACCACAGGCCCAGACAGACAGGCAGAACACAGATATGGGCCCAGAACCTAAACCTAAATTGAACTTAGGCCCAGACACAGACTGAACTGAACAGACCACAGACCCCAAAACAGGAACACAGACCTAAACAGACTGAAAAGCCCGAACTGAACTAAAGCAGGCCCAGAACTTGAACTGAACCCTAAGCCCAGACTGAACTGAACTGAACTGAACATGAGCCCAGAAATGAAGGCACTGAATCTGAAATCAGGCGAATCTGAACTGAACACGAACACAGGCTGATCCACGAACTGAACTGAACACAGGCCCAGGCAGACCATGGCCCAGAACAGGCCCAGACTAAAATGGGCCCAGATCAAAGCCCAGGCCGAACTGAACTTGACCACAGACCACAGGCCCAGGCCCAGACCCTAAACTAAGACAGAACACAGACTGAACAGACACAGACCCCCACTGAACTGAACTAAAGCAGGCAGAACTGAACCTCAAGACAGACAGACTGAACCTCAGCCCAGACAGAACACAGACATGAACTGAACCACAGACCACGAACACAGACAGGCCCGAACCTCAAGCAGGCCCTGAACTGAACACGAAAATGAACTTAAGCAGACACAGGCCAGGCCCAGACTTGAACTTAAAGCTGAATCTAAGAGACTTAGGCTGAACCCTAAAGCAGACTGAACACAGACACAGACTTAACTGAACTAAACTGAGACTGAACTGAACTAAACTTGAATCTGGCCCAGGCACAGAACACGAACTTGGCCAGAACACGAACTGAACTAAGCCCAGAACTGAACTGAACACTGAACCCTAAAGCAGACAGGCCCAGACCATCTAAGCCCGAACTGAACTTGAACTGAACCGAACTGAACTGAAACACAGCTAAACCCGAACTTGAATCACAGACACAGATTGAACTAAACTTGAACAGACTGAACTATCTTGAACACGAACTTGAACAGAGGCAGTGAACTGAACTTGAACCACAGGCCCAGGCAGTCAGACACAGACCCTAAAGCAGACCCAGAGCCCTAAGCCTGAACTTGAATTGAATCTAAACCTTAACATGAACTGAACACAGGCCAGATTAGGCCCAGACTTGAACTGAATCCAGACACAAACCACAGGCAGAACAGACTGAGAACACAGGAAATGAAGTTGAACACAGATGAGGCAGACATAAACAGAACTTAAACTTGAAGGCCCAGATTGAACTAAACCTAAATTGAACCTGAACCCTGAACATGAACCCTAAACTGAGCCCAAACTTGAACACAGACACAGGACTCGAACTGAAGACAACACGAACTGAACATGAACTGAACAGGCGGCAGGCTGAACTGAACTGAACAGAACTGAACTGAACTGAACAAACTGAACTGAATTCTGAACTAAACCAGAATTGAACACTGAACTGAACCCAGACAGACACAGACCAAACACTGAACTGAACTAAACAGACCCAGACCTGAACTCAGGAGACAGAACAGACACTATGAACACACTGAACAGAACATCTGAAAATGAACAACACAGAACAGAAACTTACAGACACGAACTGAACTGAACACAGGAGACTCTGAAACTGAACTGAACTGAAGACTGAACACAGACCCAGACTAAAACCCAGAGACAAACTGAGCTGAACTGAACTTGACCAACCACAGGCCCAGGCTGAACCCAAACACAGAACTGAACCCCAGAACAGACAACTAAACTAGGAGACACAGACTTGAACTGAACTTGAATGGCCCGAACCCAGACAGAACTGAACAGAACCCAGCTGAACAGGCCCGAACTAAACCCAGGCTGAACAGAACAGAGACCAGACTGAACCAAACTGAACTGACTTGAACTACTGAACTAAAGAACAGGCTGAACCCAGTGAACTGAACTAGCCCGACACAGACTGAACTGAAGACTAAACTTGAACACAGGCGAACTTGAACTGAACTAAACACAGGCCCAGGCTGAACAGACACAGACAAGCCAAACTAGCTGAACTTGAGCCCAGACTAACCCCAGACTGAACTGAACAGACTTAACAGAACACAGACAGAACAGACTAAACTTGAATGCTCAGAACTGAACTGAACAGACACAGGCTTGAATACAGGCCAGAGAACTGAATTGAACTAAACAAATGAATCACAGAACAGGCCTGAACAGAACCCAGATTACCCGAATTGAACGAACCCAGAACACTGGCCAGTTTGAGACCCACAGACAAGGCAGCAGAACATTGAACTAAACTTAACACTGAACTAGACACAGGAGATTCTGAACTGAACACAGAACTGAACACAGACCCAGGCCGAACTTGAACTGAACTAAACCCCAGACACACTGAATGAATTGAACACATGAACACAGAACTGAACTCACAGACCTGAGGCAGAACCACTGAACTGAACTGAATTGAACACAGACCACTTTGAACCACACAGACTGAACCCCAGCCCACTTGAACTGAACACAGGCCAGACTGAACACAGACACATTGAACACAGCTAAGAACAGGCTGAGGCCCAGGAAACAACTGAACACAGACTAAACTTGAAACAGAACAGACTGAAGAGACACACATGAACTGAGACACAGACTGAGAACAAACTGAGGCCAGACAGAACTGAACACAGGCTGAATCACTGACTGAACTAAACAGACTTGAACCGAACTAAAGACAGACAGACTGAACAGACTGAACAGAACTGAACTTGAACTGAACACAGAAGAAACTGAGACTTCACAGACTAAACTTGAACTGAACTAAAACAGGCCCACTGAACACAGACACAGATTAAACAGCGAACAAACTGAACTAAACACAGACTGAACACAGAAGGCCCAGACACAGACTGAACTGAACTGACCCAGACTGACTGAACCCCAGACACTTGAACCAGAACAGAACTAACACAGATTCAGACCCTAAACTATGAACTTCTGAACCCACAGACTGAACTGAAGCCCAGGCCGAACTGAACTAAATGAGACACCTTAAGACATGAACTGAACAGACTGAACTACAAGGCCAGGCTTGAACTGAACTTGAACTGACTTGAACTTCCCAGATAAGAACTTGAATAGACAGACACAGACTTCACAGACTGAACTGAGGAGAAAGAACAGACTAACTAAATTGAACTTGAGCCCAGAACTGAACCAAGAAGAATCCCAGAGATGAAAACTTTGAAGAACAAAATTTACTTGGTAATACTTCCCTATTGATTATGATATCATTCTTCCAGGCAGATTAATCTAAATCAAAAATTGATCTTAAACACTGAGAACCACAAAATAATGATCTGAAAAGGGAAGCAATGAAAGGAATCTATGAACTACTTCTAAACTAACTAATATGGCAGATCAAAATTGATACTATACTGAATCAGTAAAAATAATAAATGGAAAAATGAAAAGAGGAAAAAAATTACTGATAAAAAACAGATTTGAATGAGAAATTAAAAAATTTAAAAACCAAAAAAAAACAGATAAATTTGAAAAGAAAAAGATTGAATAAGGAAAAGAAATAGGGGTAAATTATTATTGGGCTGAAAATGAAAAATTCAAGATAATTTGATCAATATTGAACTGAATAAACTGGTTGAACTTGAACACAAAAATAATAAAAGAAAAATTGAATTCAATAAATGAATAGAATGAATAAAATCCAGAATGATAACTTGAAATTCAAATAAAAAGAAAATGAGGAATGAATAAATTAATTGAATAACCAAAAAAAATATTGATTAAAATAAAAATAAAAGTAAATTTGAAAAATGAAAAATAATACTTAAATAATTGAAAAAAAATTGAAAAGAGAATAATTATAAATAAATTTAAATCAAATATTTATTTGTCTTTCATTAATTTCTTTATGATTTCTTCTCATTTTTGAGTAATTCTTACCAATCTTGATGATCTTAGAGCTTTTTTAGCTCTATAGATGATGATTTGTGACTAAAAGATTATGTTATTATTTTAACTTTATCTTTTTCATTCATTGACTTTTGGATAAAATCAATGTTTTATTAAGCTTTTAAATCCTTTAGGATGCTCTCAAAAATTTCCTCTTAGATTTGAGAATCATTTAGATTCCTTTAATTCTTTCATTTCAGGATATGTCGAAAAAAAATCAAATTTATTTTTTAAATTTTCATTAAAGTAAATTTCAATACTATTCTCAATGAAACTCTCTATTTTATTGGTTTTGATCATTAGACTTTTGATTCAATTCTTTATTACTTTCAAATTTTATTTAATCTTATTTTATATTCAATTTAAATGCATATTTTAAAGTTCTATTTTTTAATGTGCATTATTTACTTTGAGTTGGATTTTTAGAATATGAGGATTCACTATATTCTCTGGGTTTTACTTATTGTTTAGCTTTTTAGTTTGCTTATTTAGATTCTTTTGATTTTTCTTTATTATCTTGGTTGAACTTGATATTTAACTCTTAGGGAATTTTTCTCAGAAAATTTGTTATTTAAAATTTCTTTCTTTTTTGTTCTTTGTGAAAATTAAAGATAACTTCCCTCTTTATGCTTAATCTAAAAAAGAAAATAAACCCCAAAACTCTAAATGGTAAATAATAAACCTATGATCCTAAACCAAAAATTAAAATGCCTCCTTAAATCCATAACTAAAATCACTCCACTTAATCTAATATTAAAGATATTACTAATGTTGAATGAGACTTTCTAATCATCCTTCTTACATTGCCTCAAATAATTCAAATTAAAGAAATGAAAAAATGTTGATTTATAGAATGACTTTCAAGTTTCTTTATTTATATTTATGAGCATAAGAAAATTTTAATGATATTTGAATAAGGCTAAAAATGGAAGAAACTTCTGAATATTTTTCTCATAGGTATACTTTTGTTATAAATAAGATTGACATTCATTTAATCAATTTTTTTTTAATCCAAATTGAAAAATGATTAGAAAATATTGACTAACACTATTAAAATATTAATGTCCCTTTATTTATAAAAAAAATTAATATTATATTTAAGTTTTTAAAAAGAATTTTTCAACAAAATGTTTTGAAATATTTTAGATGCTTCAATCATAAATGGTTTTTTGCATTAGATTGTCATTTTCTAAATATCACTCAATTTAATATTTTCCTTATATTTAATTCTCTTATTGAAATTTCTTTATACGATAATTTATAGTTGTTTTCTTTTGTGAGCTTGCTTTATATGATTATTGAAATCAAAGACTTTCTCAAAATTTATATGAAAAGTGATTTTCTCTAGTTGTTGATAATTAAATTTCTAGTTGCTTTTTCAAATTCTTGTGGGTAATTTATGTAAGACTCTGATTCAATCATTTGATATCTTTATATTTTTAATACATGGCTTTTCTCCCTTGTTTGTGAGGTCTTCTTCTTCTTATCATAATGGTACATTATTTCCCTCTTTTAACTAAAAATCTCTTAGATAAAGAAATGCAAGATTGAAAAAAATTCAAATAATGTGATGTATATTTTCTCATTTTCTCATCATAAATACTTGATGGTGCAAAGATGAATCTTTGGTTGGTTATTTGATCACTAATTCCTTTTTGATCTCCACTTGCAGATTAACTGGTATGGATGCTCAAAGGTAATTTTCAATTTTTTTTTTATAAAGATGGTTTCCTTCTTCTTAAGTTTACAAATTAAAAAAAAATTATATGGCTTAACAATCCATGGTTCATATTTAAGTCATTTAGTGCAAAAATAGTCTCAGATCTAAACTAATTGAAAATATACTTCTATTCCAATTTGGGTAAGACATTGACTTACCTCTTTTGTTAGATCTCCATTTATATCAAAATATCTTGTAAAGTGCACTCCTCTTACATTTATATTTTTTAATTATGGCTAAATCATTAACTTTGCAGAATACATATTAAGTAATGATTCTTCATTATGAAACCATCATTAACTTTAATGAGTTAGCATTAAAATAAATATGATTGAAAGAATCTCTTATCTTTGTTGTAGCTCTTCTCCCATGATTCTTTAATTTCTTCCATTGACCCTTAGTTGATCCAAATGAAACTTAAAAAAATAGAAGCAAAATTGTTAAGAAAACAGATAGTTCCCTTCTTAAAGCTTGGAATACATTACATTTACTATTGTCCTTCAATGAATCAATCATACTTTATAAGGAACATCATTTGTTATTAATCCTCATTTTTCTTTACTTAACATATGAAACCTAAATTTTTTCTTTGAAAATATTATTTTACAATGTCTCTCTAGTTAAGAAACAATTTTGTCTTGATGAATTCTTCTAAAAAAATAAACCTCTATTTTCTTAATAACTCATTCTTCATTTAGTCTCATTTTTCTTGAAGGAATTTTAATAATTTTAATGTTGATGCTAATATAATATGGGTCAAATATAATCTAAAATTAGATTTCACCTTTCTGTGAAGCATGTCACTCTAGCATATTATCTTATAATTATTCTTCTAAAATTTTCAACTATCATATATATAAACAAAATAATGAGTTAAGTCCTCATATACTACTAATATTACTTGGAATATATTTTTTGGCCTACTCACTAGTGTATAGGTTGCTTACATTTTAGAGGAGATACACATTCAAAGAGTGTATAACAAAGATGGTTTAATTAGAATTGAAGGATATAAATAATTGATGGTATCTATTAATGTTTAATATTTTACTTAATGAATGTAAATACACTAATTATCTATTATTATTATTAGAAAATTTCATGCATGTCATACAATGGTGGTCTATATGATGCTTATTTTTGAATTAATGGTTTGTAACCACATGAGTTATTCAATTGTAACTCCTTTTCTAACATTTACCAATACCATGCATCTTATAACAAGAACATTCTTCTACAACAAAATTAACAATAAGAATAAAAAAATACTGTTATCATAAAGATATACCTTTTCAACATCATAAGACAATCACCTCATTGTAAGACTAAATGAACATCGGAGATTTCTATCAATTCATGCAGAAAGAAAGCTTCTTCTTCTCTACATATTTTTTTGTCATAGGAGAAATTCTTCTCATCCTTACAAACAATCATATATGTTTAGTTGACTTAGTAAAAGAAAAATATATCTCCTTGTGTCAAAAGTCTTTTTTGCTAGAAATCTTCTAAGGAAACACAAAATGAAAAAAAAAATTAAATCACTCAGTGGTTGAAAACTAGTAGTTCCCCATTGAAGTGGATGCTTTTTGTGCATGACTTCATATTTAATATGTCAAGCTTGAAGGTCTAGTGTTTTTTTTTTCTTGCAGAAAGATCTAGGCTTTCAAAATATATAAAAAAATCAAAGATAATATAATAATAATTTATTTTGATGATAGATACAAGTAATATAAATCAATTTAATGTTACATGTACTATAAAAATTTTACTTTTAATATAAACAACTTCATCATATATTTAATTCAATAAAGTACCAATCATAATTTTCAAAGAAATTATAAACTAATATTTTTTAAATAAATAATTTCATTTATATATACCACAAAGTGTTAGGAGATCATCAATAAGTATAAGCTGGACTCCAACTCCATGATTGTGAGGAACTTCAATGGGTCCTCCATTACTTTTGAAGATAGAGCCTTCTTCATGGTCTTATATAAACATATTCTCTTTTGTTAAAATTCTCCATTATTTTTTATATTCTTCATTTATACATTTCTTTTTGTTATAATCTTAATTTTGAGCTATGATATTTGCGACCAAGACATAACAATATAATTAAAAAAATCAGTAATTTTTTCTTTATGGAATTAAAATTACATTAAAAATCATAATCTATGATTCTTTTTTTTATTATTTGAAGATCAAATGATACTATGTTATTTCTATAATTAGGGTTTAGTAATCAAATTGAAAGCAAAGAAAGGGCAAAAAAGAATCAAAGAATACCATATTGGTCCCTAGCCTTGCTCCTGCCTCAAACAAGCTGGGAGCATCTCTCGTCTCGCTTACCAGGAAATTAATCACCGGCGTCAAGTGATGGAGAAAATGCATCAATACACCACATTAATTCCTCGAATTCTTAATCTGCCGCCTCCTCTTTGTCATGGAAAATACAATAAATCTTTGCATTTCATACATGATTTCATACCATACCTTCATTCCAATGAGTCGGATCATTTGCTTCATGAGAGAGCGGAAGGAAAGAAAGTCTAAGTGAAAGAACAAAGGTGGCGACAACTCATAAGTAAGGGTTCTTTGCAGTGGCAGCGTCGAGGCAGAACAGGAGATGGACCATGAAATCTGGAGATAGTTTTTTCCATTGGAACCTTTTGTCACCTTAAGTATTTCTTGCTGTACTGGGATGAGTAGCGAGTTCTTACAATCTGAGCATTAAATGGCAATTGCTGATGCAGTTGCATGGGAAAAGATCATAACGAACTATACATGTCAATTTTTAAATAAAATTATTTCTAATACAATTTATATTAAATTGTTTAGAATTACTAAAAGTATATTCAAATTAATATATATATATATATATATATATATATATATATATATATATATATATATATCTATATATATATATATATTATTATTATTAATATTAATCTTAGAAATATAATAATTTTCAGATTCATCGGGATATAATATCAAGATATTCTAATTTTTTTTTAAAGTTAATGAAAAGATAAAAGATTAGATAATTGTTAATGCTAACATATTTGACACACTTCTTAAATTTGTAAATGTACTAATTTTTAAAATATTTTACTTAATTATTTTTAATTTAATTAACAAAATTGTATTTTTATATATGAATTATAAAAAAAAATTTCAAATAATTTTTTTAAAAAATTTACTTGATTTTTTAAAATTTTAATTTAATTATAATTTTTTATCATCTTATAATTTATTTTTATATCAATAAATTTAAACAAAAAAATTGAAACCCTTAATGCTAATTTCAAACTCAATTGAACAAGGATGATAACATTTTGAAATTATCAATTATTTCCTCTACTATAAAGATTCTTAACACTGCCACGGATTATTAAAGTTATTATATTTATTTTGGGGTATTTTATAATATTTAATTATTACTTATGCATCAAATAATATTAATAATTTAATAATTTTAAGATCAACCTAATTGAATTTGTTGGGGATGCTGGCTAACTTTTTCACTAGAAAATTTAATTCAAGATGCTATCCATATTTAGTCAAGACTAAAAAAGTAATTACGTTTATTTTGAAATGAGTATAATTTATGAATAATTAATTAAGTTTATATTATATGCATCTCAAATTAAATTTAAGTAAATAAGTAAGAATATATATATATATATATATATATATATATATATATATATATATATATATATATATATATATATATTTTATATGATATTGCGTAGCACTAGCGTCTTATTATTAATATTTTCTTAAAAAATTCAATATTTTACTTTTATCATCAACTAACAAACATGCTTGTAATGAAAACCTATATTTTACAAACATTGTTGTAAAATGCTAGTAAGTTTCATCAGCAAAAAAAAATACAAATATGGGGATGTGGCTTGATGCTCAAAATGACCTTTTATTTATAGGTTTAGGTTAAGGTGCTATATTTGATAAGCTATACAAAGTAAACTTAAATGGGATGCTACTTTAATAGGCACTTATTAGATGAATAAGCAACTAGTTTGTGATTTTTTAATTATACATAAATAAGTTGTAATAATTTTTTATGAACAAATTCAACTTCATTTTAAGTTGATGAGTAGTTTCAGTTGCTTGGACAACTTCCTTTTGTAAATTTGGTGGGGACTATATCAAATAATCTATGCATTGAATGCAAGTAGTTGCATCTACTTCAAATTATCTTAGGATTGGTAATGCTATTTAGTGCAATGCCATTAATTTTTCAAAATAGAAGCTATAAGTTTAAATTTTGAAAAAAAATGATTTCGATAAGAAAATATTTATTTTTAATTTTATATTCCTTGCACTTGAATTAATATAATTTTTGATTTTGCATCAATGGATATTTATTTTAATTAGTATCCCACTCTTATAGTATGTTCACATTCCTTATTGAAAGTGGCAAATTAGATGTGCAATTTAAAGATTAAAGTGACATCAAATTAACTATTTTTTTTAAGTGACATTAAAACTTCACTTATAACAAGTATGGATTAAGTTAAAGAGATACAAAAGAGAGAAATCTTAGAGAAGCTCTATAATTTTATCAAATTTTAAATATGAGTATGAAGATATAACTTGATACTTAAGACCCACAATCGACCTCTCTATTTATATGTTAAGATCAATATGCAATGCTACATGAAAACATTACAATGATCAAACATTGCATATCGATTAATGATATAAGTAAAATTACATAACAAAGTTTAACAAGCATTGTAGGAAATTAAATAAGCCAAATTAGCTTATGGTTTTCTAATTAAAAATAAGAATATATAATGCATTCTAAAAACAACTTCAATTGAAGCCATTGTTATGTAAATTTCAAGTGATCTCAATGAGTAAAAGTTTTGTGGATATTGAAGAAATATGTCAAATATCTTAGATAACATGAACTTCGTTAATGAGATGATCTTCTTCTTTGTTGATTTGATCTTGATAGTTGATCCTCTTTAACTAGTCAATTTGTATTATACTTGGCGTGATTAACAATATTGATCTAACTTCGGTTTAGATGTTGGTGTATATTAGTTCTCTTTTTTCTCTTAAAATCATAAATGAATAATATAATAAAATATTATTTAAATGAATTGGTATATCAATTAAGATTGATTCTATGGATTTGACAAGCAGACTCTATATGGCAACTTTGGGTCTATAATGCTTTTCTAAAGATCTTAGTCTAGTTTTCTCAAATTTGAAGACAAAGAAAACCAAGAAGTATTAATTCTAGCAAAGAAGATTTTGTAATGTTACTTAGAGCTATAATAAACATGAAAAGCATAAGGTCAAAGATTAATCTTCAATCACATGTATTTAAAAAATTAAGTAGAACAAATTGAGAATGTTGATGAGGAAAAGAAAATTAAAGTTTCCATTGAGATTTCCACTATAATTGATATTTTTCAACAACCCTCCAAATAGACAATAGTAACACCTTGTCTAGAACATCTTGGATTAAATCAATATACTAATAAGTCTAACTATAATTGTACCAAATGAGTTGCCAACTTTTAAAATGGGCTAGTTGTCAATCATTTAAGGTCATCAATCGTAGAGATAATATGTTGATGCCTCCAATAGTTCAAGAAAGAAAAGAAGTTGTTCATGAATCAAGTTGAGATTCAGGTATTTGTTGAAGTGTTGAGGATGAAGTGATTTAGTGTTAATTCAATTACTTGACTCATTAGCTTGAAATTAAATTTACTAAAGATTTTTGAATAAATAAAGGCAATGGTTTGTAACCTTCAACTTAATCTTATGATAGAGAAAATAAATATTGCTAAGAGTCTTTGAGCTTCAAATTAAAAAAAATGATAAAATTTGCTTGAGGGACTTATCACCATGGATTAATCTCTATTCTTAATTCTATGATTAAAGCATTGTTAGAAGAAATTATAAGTCATCACTTATCATTCAATTCAAGAACTTGCAATTCTTCAAGTCCTTCACATGTAAGAAAGTTATCCTTAAGTGTGTTTCTTTTATGTAAAATAATAATTTTATAGAATTATATAAATTTTATTTTTAATATCTTTATTTAAACTTTTGAGATAATAAAGAAACTCTTTATAAATATCATATAGATCTTGATTAGTCATTTAATTTTTTAGGAATGCCCTCATTGTCATTTTACTATTTAACTCATAAAATGCCATTTGATTTTCTTGATGTCACTTCAATTCTTCTTGTAATTGATTTAATAATATTGGCATATTAATTAATCATAATTTTGATTTTAAATTTGATATTACGATTCTTTTATAGTGCTTCTCACCTTTAAGCTATTTGTTCATAACAAAATCGTGACCCATTTTAGACATATATCTCCTCCAAAAAGTAATAGATTAAACATTTATTTGGTTCAAATCTAACCCAAAAAATTGATCACATCTACTAAATCTATTTTTTTTAGAAATTTTATAAAAATAACATATAATTCTTATATGTTATACACACATATATGCTATACACACCTCTTGCTCTCTCTCCGACCTCCATGTCGCCGATCACCTCATCAAATGAGGCGATCTCCCCACCACCGGATCGGTGGATGCACGTGTCATGGGTCTATGGCCTCCACCTTCTACAGGTTATTCCTTAGCGTCTTCAGAACCCCGACCAAGGCCCAACCTCGTTGATCAAGGTGCCTCGTCGATTCACCTCTTGCCGCCGATCCTCGAGCGTCATCTTCGATCATGTTGATCCCTCAGATGTCCGCCCTCGATCTCGAATCTGGCGTGCTTCCGGCTTGTCCTCGGCTCATTTCTCATAGACATGACCACCTCGATCCAACCCTTCGCTGAAATCTGAAGGCTGCCCATCTACCCTCTTTTGTTGATGCTCTGTTTTTGTGATAGAGGTGCTCGTGGTTGCACTCTTTCCATTTTTTCCGGAGGTGAGGAGGGTGTTATTGGTTAACCCCTCTCTTCTAGTGTATGGGGTGCAGAGATACATGTGAGGGCAGGCGAGAGGAGAAACTTCTGGAATCAGTGCTATCGCGTCAACGATGGTGGGGCTCGTGGAGGAGATGGTGTATGCTCACAAGCTGGACTTGACGTCAGGATATGGATGGAGGCTATCTCGGCGACGGCGGGATCGAAATCATTGGAATTATGCGGAAGAGGATCCTTGAGAGGGATATGGAAGCGGGGTTCTATGTTCATCACCGTGAAGGACCTTGGAATCTGTTTGAAGGAATGCCAGCATAGAGCTAAGTCGGTCCCGATAAGCATAGCGACTATATGTCTCGTTGATGGCACATGGAGGAGAAAATATTACGTCAGTCCGCGTAGCTTACGTCGACTCAATCCAGCGTGTCGATATTTTTCCCATTTTAGCGGTTAATGGAGCAGTAACTGAACGGACGGCGCGATAAAGGGATGGCGTATTCACGACGCTGTTTACACTTCCCCCGGTCCGACCCGACCCGTAAGCGTCGTTGGAATGCGCGGGAGGAATTTAAAAGAAATATATAGACAGATTTAGGGTTTAGGGTTAGTTTTTTCAGGCAAAATGAGCTCAGAAGAGAAATAGAAAATCTCATTTCCTTTTTACAAAAGAACCATGAAGATGGAGAGCGTTGAGGAAATAGCGACCAATTTAGGAGGATGTATTAAATAGAAATTCATGTAATGTTTCGTGTAATTTTCTACGGTTTGTTAGTGATATTCTGGTGCGAAGAGAATATGATTACATTCCACTAGAAGTAATTTGTATTCTTTTTGTTGAATTTTATTTTTTAGTGTTATTTTGCATCATCTCTGTACCTCTTTGGAAGTCTGAGAGCATTAGAACTTCTTTTTTAGTTTATTTTGCCTGTTTCTTGAGATTATTTTTAGGGCATTCCAATGGAAGCAATTTGATGGCTGCTTGGATGATTTCTGGGTGTTTTTTTGCATCTGTACTCTCTATACCTCTTTGGAGGGTACAGATCATTTAAGGCCTTCTTTTTCTAGTTTATTTTGTCTACTTCTTTTGATTATGTTCATTACATTCTAATGGAAACAATTTGATGGTTGTTTGGATGATTTATGGGTAGTTTTTGCATCTGTACTCTCTGTACCTCTTTGGAGGGTACAGAGCATTTAGGGACTTCTTTTTTCAGTTTATTTTTCCTACTTGTTTTGATTATGTTTAGGGCATTCCAATGGAAGCATTTGGAGGCTGTTTGGATGGTTTCTGGTGGATATTTTGCATATGTACTCTCTGTACCTCTTTGGAGGGTACAGATCATTTAGGGACTTCATTTTCCAGTTTATTTTGTCTGCTTCTTTAGATTATGTTCATTACTTTCCAATAGAAGAAATTTGGAGGCTGTTACGATGGTTTTTGGGGGTTATTTTGGCATCTGTACTCTCTGTACCTCTTTGGAGGGTACAGATCATTTAGGGCCTACTTTTTTCAATTTATCTTGTATTCTTCTTGAGATTATATTTAGGGCATTCCAATGGAAGCAATCTGGAGGCTGTTTGGATAGTTTCTGGGGGTTATTTTGCATCTGTACTCTTTGTACCTCTCTTGAGGGTATAGATCATTTAGGGCTGACTTTTTCCAGTTTAAACCCTAAACCCTAAACCCTAAACCCTAAACCCTAAACCCTAAACCTTAAAACCCTAAACCCTAAACCCTAAACCCTAAACTAAACTAAACCCTAAACCCTAAACCCTAAACCCTAAACCCTAAATCCTAAATCCTAAATCCTAAACAACCCTAAACCCTAAACCCTAAACCCTAAACCCTAAAAAAAACCCTAAACCCTAAACACAGGCGAACTTGAACTAAACACAGGCTGAATGAACTTGAACACAGGCAGGAACTAGAACCTAATATAAACAGGCAGGCTGTGAACTAAACCATGAACAGGCCCAGGCCCAACTTGAACCACAGACACGAACTATCTTTGAACAGACTTGATGGCCCGAACTGAACTTGAAGACACAGGCAGGCGAACCCTAAATGTGAACACAGACCACAGGCAGTGTGTACTAAACCACAGGCCAGACCACAGAGCCCTAAGCTAAACACAGATTGAATCTGAACCTTAACATGAACACACTGATTGGCAGATTGAACTTGAACTTGGCCCGAACCTAAACCACAGGCGAGCTTGAACAGACTGGCGAACACAGGAACTAATATAGAGAGGAAAATGCAAAGCGCTGATTGATAAGGTGTCCCATTCAAGAGAAGTATCATCAATATAGTCATCCTGACATGAGAATACATAAACATAAGAGAATGAGCCATCTTAGCGAGAACCTCATGAAAAGACATATCAAGAAAAGAAAGCAAAACATATAATCCCTCCACAAGAAAATTGTAAAGGAGACAACTTGCTGAAATCCTGCTAATCAAGTCAATGAGCCTATAATTAACACCATCCCAGCTTAGGGTTTAGGGTTTATAGTTATAGTTTAAGGTTTAGTGTTTAGTGTTTAGTATCTAGGCTTTAAGGTTTAGGGTTTTTAGGGTTTAAGGTTTAGTGTTTAGATTTTAAGGTTTAGGGTTTAGGGTTTAGGGTTTTAGGTTTGGGTTTATGGTTTTAGTGTTTAGGGTTTAGGGTTTGGTGTTGTAGGTTTAGGATTTAGGGTTTATGGTTTATGTTTTAGGTTTAGGATTCAGGTTTAGTTTAGGGTTTTTTAGGGTTTAGGGTTTAGGGTTTAGGGTTGTAATTTAGTGTTGTAGGTTTAGGGTTTAGGGTTTAGAGTTAGTTTTAGGTTTTATGGTTTAGGATTTGTGGTTTAGGGTTTAGGGTATAGGGTTAAGGGTTTAGGATTTAAGATTTAGGGTTAGTTTTAAAAAAAAATAAAATTAAGTAAATTGGTAGGTTTAGGTTTATTTGGTTTACTTAGTTTATTTTTTATTTATTTTATTTTATTTTTTATTTATTTTAGTTTATTTTATTTTTTATTTTTGTTTAGGTTTATTTTTTATTTTAATTTAATTTATTTTATTTATTTTAGGTTTATTTACTTTAGTTTAGGTTTCTTATTTTAGTTTATATTTTAGGCTTAAGTTTAGGTTAGGTTTATTTTTTAGTTGAGTTTAATTTTTATATTATTTTTTAGGTTTTGGTTTTTAGGTTTTCAAGGTGTTGGGTTTAAAGTTTAGGGTTTAGGGTTTAGAGTTTAGGGTTTAGGGTTAGTGTTTAGGGTTTATGGTTTAGTGTTTAGGGTTTAGGGTTAGGGTTCAGGGTATAGGGTTTAATATTTAGGCTTGAGGGTTTCGGGTTTTTAGGAGTTAGGGTTTAGGGTTTAGGGTTTAGGGTTTGGGGTTTAGTGTTTAGGCTTTATGATTTGGGGTTTTTAGGGTTTATGATATAGGGTTTAGGATTAGGGGGTTTGGGGTTTAGTGTTTTAGGGTTTAGGATTTAGGATTTAGGGTTTTAGGTTTAAGGTTTAAGGTTTAGGGTTTAGGGTTAGTTTTAAGGTTTAGGGTTTATGGTTAAGGTTTTTTTACTTTTATTTATTTTTAGGATTTAGGGTTTAGGTTCTAGGTTTAGTGTTCACATTTTAGTTTAGGTTTACTTTTAAATTACGTAAACTAGTAGGTTTAGATTTTTTTAGTTTATTTTTAGGGTTTAGGGTTTAAGGTTAGCTTAAGGTTTAAGTTTTTTTTTTAAATTAAGTAAACTAATAGGTTTAGGTTTATTTAGTTTATTTTAGTTTATTTTATTTTTTATTTTTATTTATGTTTACTTTTATTTTTATTTAGTTTAGTTTATTTATTTTAGGTTTATTTATTTTAATTTAGGTTTTTATTTTAGTTTATTTTTTAGGTTTAGAATTAGCATTATTTTATTTTTTTAGTTGTGTTTTATTTTTATTTTATTTTTTCAAGTTCAAGTTTTATTTTTTATTTTTAGGTTTAGGTTTAGGTTTTTATTTTATGTTTTTAGGTTTAGGTTTTAGGGTTTTATTTTCTGTTTATTTTTAGGTTTTATTTTTTAGTTTAGGTTTAGGTTTATTTTTAGTTTATTTTATTTTATTTAGTTTAGGGTTTAGGTTTAGTTTATTTTAGACTTAGGTTTAGGTTTTATTTATTTTAGTGTAGTTTATTTTAGTTTAGGTTTAGGTTTATTTTATTTTGTTTATATTATTTTTATTTTAGGTTTATTTTATTTTTAGTTTAGGGTTTAGGTTTTATTTTTTATTTATTTTTAGGTTTATTTTTGAGATTTAGGTTTTTATTTATTTTTTATTTTATTTTATTTTAGGTTTATTTTATTTTTATTTTATGTTTAGTTTTTATTTTATTTTGGTTTTTTATTCTAATCTTTATTTTATCCTTTAGTTTAGTTTAGTTTTAGATTTATTTTATTTTAGTTTATTTTTATTAGTTTATTTTATTTTATTTTATTTTTTAGGTTTTATTTTATTTAGTTTATTTAGGTTTAGGTTTTAGGTTTAATGTTTAGGTTTTAGGTTTAGGGTTTAGGGTTTTAGGGTTTAGGATTTTAGGGTTTAGGGTTTAGGTTTAGTTTGAAGGGTTTAATGTTTAGGGTTTAGGGAAACCCATGTTTATTACACAAAGATTCCCAAGGGATAAACTCAGAAATACTTTCAGCTACAATCAACCAAAAGTAAATCCCCTATCTAAGTACATCAAAGTAAAGAAGACATTAAAGCAATCAAAAGATACAAGATGATTAACATAATAAGCTAAAGAAAGATTAAGGCCAATGCGGAGGATGTGAGAATGCATGATAATATGAAGCAAACACTGCGAGAAACAAGAATCACACAAAATTATAATGGGAGAGATTAGAAGCGATTAAGGTATCTGAGACAAAAGGTTAAATGAAAACAATATAATCGAGAATAGTAAGGAATTGTGATAGAGAAGGCTTCAGTCACACCAAGTTGGGGAGATGCAAATATGAGCATCAAACTTATTGAAGAAGGGTTACATAAGCTACTACCAAACCAAAAGGGAGTGAGATCATCACAGCCATCATAGCCAACAAACCTGTGAGGAGATAACACCCAGTTGTTGATAGTCTTGTGAGCTTTATTACCTGCAAACCTAAACAAAATCATATCTAATATAAGGAGGAAATTACAAAGAGCTAATTGATAAGGTGTCCCATTCAAGAGAAGTATCATCAATATAGTCATCCTGACATGAGAATACATAAATATAAGAGAATGAGCCATCTTAGCCAGAACCTCATGAAAAGGCATATCCAAGAAAAGAAAGCAAACCATATAATCCCTCCACAAGAAAGCTGAGAGGAGACTGCTGAAATCATATCATCAATAAACCAAAACCCTAAACCCTAAACCCACAAACCCTAAACAAACCCCTAACACTAAACCCTAAACCTAAACCCTAAACCCACAGACTCTAAACCCTAAACCCTAAACCCTAAACCCTAAACCCTAAACCCTATACCCTATACCCACATACCCTAAACCCTAAACCATAAACCATAAACCCTAAACCCTAGGGTTTATGGTTTAGAATTTTGAGTTTTGGGTTACCTGAACTGAGCCTGAATCCTGAACCCCGAATCTAAACCTAAACCTGAACTAAACTTGAACCTGAACTAAACTGAATCTGAACCTTAAGGCGAACCTAAGCAGACTAACTACTGAACTGAACACAGACTGAACATGAACTGAGGCCCAGACAGAACCACAGAAATGAACACAGGCTGAACAGATCTGAACTAAACTGAACTGAACACAGACTTGAACACAGGCCCAGGCCAGAACTGGCTGAGGCGGACTAAACCACAAACTAAACCCCAATCTGAACCAGATTGAACCGGAACCATGGCCCAGGCAGGCCGAACTGAGGCCCGGAACACAGACTAAACTAAACTTAAACTGAACACAGACTGAACCTAAACCCTAAACACAGACACAGGCCAGACTAAAGGCTGAACTAAATTGAACTAAGGCCCAGACACGAACTAAATTAGGAACTGAGACTTAAACTGAACCTAAACTAGAACTGAACCTCAGTGAGACCTAAACTGACTGAGGCCCGAACTAAACTGAACTGAACACAGACTCAGACCTAAACTGGCTGAGGCTGAACTAAACTTGAACAGATTGAACTTGACACAGACCACAGTGACACAGACACTGAACTGGCCCAGACTTAACCAGAACTGAACCTAAATTGACCCTGAACCCTAAACCTGAATTGAACTCTGAACCTGAACCTAAACTTGATCCTAAAACTTGAACTGAAGAACCACAGACACAGGCGAACTGAGACACAGACAGGCTGAACTGAACTGAACACGGACTTGAACTAAAGCCCGACTAAACACACACTGAACTAAACTTGAACTGAACTGAGACACAGACTGAACTGAGACCTAAACAGGCCCAGACAGGAACTAACATGAACTGGGCCCAGGCTGTGAGCTGACACAGACCACAGACACAGACTAAATTGACTAAACTTGAACCAGACACAGATGTCTTGAACTGAACTTGAGGCCCGAACTGAACTGAACAGACTGAGGCAGGCCCAGACTCAGAGGGAACTGAACTTGAACCAGGGCCCTGATCAGACTGAACCACAGGCAGACCAGACCCAAAACTGAACTTGAATTGAATCTGAACATACATGAACAGGCCCAGGCCCAGATTAGGCCAGATTGAACTGAACTTGAGGCAGAACTTGAACCAGGCTGAACAGACTGAACTGGAACCCCAGACTAAATGAACTTGAACTGAGGCCCAGGCCCAGACTGAACTTGAACACAGGCCCAGGCCCAGGCCAGACTAAACTGACCCCAGACTGAACCAGAACAGACCACAGAACATGAACCCTAAACTAAACTTGAACTGAACTGAGACACAGAACTTAAACAGAACTGAACACAGACACAGACTTGAGCCCAGGCCCAGGCCAGACCTAAACACAGACTGGCCCAGACAGACCAGACCACAGACACTGAACACACTGAACCTAAACCACAGACTGAATTAGGCTGTAGTGAACAGGCCAGACTCTGACTAATCTGAACTAAACAGACCACAGACTAAA
Organism: Cymbidium sinense; assembly: GCA_021442155.1. Classification (NCBI taxonomy): domain Eukaryota; kingdom Viridiplantae; phylum Streptophyta; class Magnoliopsida; order Asparagales; family Orchidaceae; genus Cymbidium; species Cymbidium sinense. Next base: position 81,784,994 of record CM038217.1, on the reverse strand, counting down.
GCAGAACTGAACTGAACTTAAACTGAACTCAGGAGGCAACTTGAACACAGACAAAACTTGAACCTTAACCTAAACTTGAACTAAACAGACTTGAACAGGCCCAGAACAGGCCCAGGGCCCTGAACAGACTTGAATCTGACTTGAACACAGACTAAGCCCCAGTGAACTGAACTTAAACTTGAACTGAACTGAACAGGCCCGAACTGAACTGAACTAAATTGAACTGAATATGGGCCCGAACCTAAACTAAATTGAACTTAGGCCCGAACTGAACTGAACTTGAACCACAGACAAAAGCAGGCCCAGACACTGAAAAAACTTGAACCACTGAACTTAAAGCCCAGAACTGAACTAAAGCAGGCCCAGAACTTGAACTGAACCTAAGCTGAACTGAACACAGGAACTGAACATAGCTGAAATGAAGGCTGAACACAATTTGAAATCTGAAGTGAGCCCGAATCTGAACTGAACATGAACTGAACACAGGCCGATCTGGCACAGCCCGAACTGAACACAGGCCCAGGCCAGACCATGGGCCCGACACAGGCCCAGAACTAAAATGGGCAGATCAAAGCCCAGGAACTGAACTTGACCACAGACCACAGGCCCAGGCCCAGACCCTAAACTGAACAGACTGAACCACAGACCCCAGACCTAAAGCCCAGAACGAACTGAACCTCAGAGACAAACTTGAACTGAACCTCAAGCAGAACCAGAACAGAGCGTGAACACAGAACCACAGACCACAGACAAGACAGGCCAGACCTCAGGCCCAGGCTGAACTGAACTGAACATGAACTTAAATTGAACACAGGCCCAGGCCAGACTTGAACTTAAAGCGAATCTAAATTGAACTTAGGCAGACCCTAAGCGAACTGAACCTAAAGCGAACTGAACTGAACTTACAGGCTGAACTGAACACAGACACAGACTAAACTTGAATCCCCAGGCCAGGCAGACTTGAACTGAACTGGGCCAGACTGAACACAGGCCAGACTAAACTGAACTGAACACAGACTGAACTAAGCCCAGAACTTAGGCCCTGAACCATGAGCAGACCCTAAGCGAACTGAACCTTGAACTTAACAGAACCACGACACGAACTGAACTGAACTAAACTTGAATGAACTCACGAACTGAACTTGAACTTGAACGCCCAGTAAACTAAGCGAACTTGAATCTGAACACAGATTGAACTAAACTAAACTTGAATCCACAGACACAGGCTGTCTTGAACTGAACAGAGAGCAGTGAACGAACTTGAACCACAGGCCCAGGCTGTCAGACACAGACCCTAAGCTGAACCACAGGCCTAAGCTGAACCTAAATTGAATCTAAACCTTAACATGAACTGAACACAGGCAGATTGAGGCCCGACAGACTGAATCAACTAAACCACAGGCCCAGACTTGACTGAACTGAACTAAATGAAGTTGAACTGAGAGGCGAACGATAGGCCAGACATAAACTTGAACTTAAACTGGGCCCAGGCCCAGGCAGATTAGACTAAACCTAAATTGAACTAAACCACAGACACTGAACCACAGACATGAACCCTAAAGCGACTAAACTTGAACTGAACACAGGCAGACTCGACTGATGAACACGAACTGAACACAGACACTGAACACAGACAGGCCCAGGCCCAGGCTGAACTGAACTGAACACAGGCCCAGACTTGAACCACAGAAACACAGACACAGACCTTGAACAGATTAGCTATCTTGAACACAGAAAAGCTGAACTGAACACAGGCTGAACTAAACAGGCCCAGACATGAACTGAACTGAACACAGGCCCGACTCTGGGTGATCTGAACTAAACTTGAACTGAACCACAGATGAACTTGAACTGGCGAACAGAACATGAACATGGCCCAGACTTGAACTTCAGAACTGACACTGAACTCAGAACACAGACCTGAACCCTAAACTGAACACAGACTAAACCACAGGCTGGCCAGGAACACAGATTAAACTTGAACTGAACCCTAAACTGAACTAAACGCCCAGAACTGAACTCTGAATCTGAGACTTGAACTGAACACAGGACTGGGTGAACACAGACAAAACTTGAACTGAACTGAACCACAGGCCCAGACACATGAGCCCAGACTGAATATAGGCCAGACCTAAACCTAAAGAACCCAGGCCCAGACTGAACACAGACACAGGCCCAGACTGAACACAGACTGAACCAGGCAGACCAGACTGAACCCTGCAGACTGAACATGAACGAACTAACTTAAAAGCAGACTGAACTGAGCAGACAGACAAGCTGAACATGGCCCAGACTTGAAGGCCCAGACCCTAAAATGAACAGACCTAAAGCAGACAGACTGAACAACTGAACCACAGACACAGGCCCAGAACTGAACTAAACTGAACTAAACTTGAATCAGATTAGGCCCAGGCAGACTTGAACTGACACAGGCAGACACAGACATAGGCCCAGACTTGAACTGAACTGAACTAAACTGAACCAAGCTGAACAGGCCCAGACCATGAGCTGAACTAATTAGGCCAGACCCAGACACAGGCCCAGATTAGGGACCCACAGACACAGGCTGAACAGACAGACCCAGAACTCTTGATTGAACTGAACATGAACTAAGCCTGAGACCACAGACTGAACCCTAATTAGGCCCAGGAACTGAACTGAACCCAGACCACAGACCCTAAGCTGAACACAGGCCCAGACTAAACACAGGCTGAGGCCCAGACTAAACTGAACCCAGACACAGGCAGAATCCCGAACTGAACTTGGACTGAACTGGGCCCAGACACAGGCCCAACCTAAACTGAACCAGGCCCAGGCTGAATCAAACCTAAGCAGAACTGAACTCTGAACTGAACCTAAACTGAACTTGAACATGAACTTAGGCCCAGACTGAACTGACCACAGGCCCAGACTGAACTGAAGGCCCAGGCGGGTTGAACTGAACCCGAACTGACACAGAATTGAATTTAAACCACAGACCACAGACTGAACTTGAACTGAGGCCCAGACCTAAACCTCAAGAACACAGACAGACTTGAACTGAGCCTAAGCAGACTCACAGGCCCCGAACCCTAAACTTGAACTAAACTAAACACGAACCCCAGAACTGAACGAACTGAACAGAACTGAACTGAATTGAACACATCAGTGAACCACAGACAGGAACTGAACTGAACTAAGCGATCCACAGACGAACTAAACTTGAACCATGAGGCTGAGGCCAGACTGACCACAAGCTTATGAGCCCAGACACAGACTGAACTTGAACTTGAACTAGCAGGCCCAGGCGAACTGAACCTAAACTTGAGGCCCAGACTTGAACATGAACCACAGACCTTGAACATGACTGAACTGAACTGAACACTGAACTGAGGCCCAGGCTAAACTGAACTTGAACACAGGCAGACACCCACTGAACTGACGAACTGAACTGAACTTGAACCACAGACTAAATTGAACTTGCAGGCCCAGACTCACCTCCTCTCTCCTTGTGGCGCTTTGGCGATTGCAATTTTCCCCTTTGGAGTGATTTCTTCTCACGGTTTGGTAATTCTTCACCAATCTTGATCAAATCTTAGAGCTTAGTTTAGCTCTAGTCGCGCACGTGATGTTGTGTAGCTCTTGAAGATGGTGGATGTTCCATTGGCCCCGCAACCTGCTCTATCTTTTTCGGATGCATCGGCTAGGGCATTAGATCGCATGGGTATTCTAGAATCTAATGTCCCTCTTATTGTGTCTGTTATTAAATCCTTTAAGGATGCTCTCTCTGGTAAGAGCCTTTCCTCTTCTGATTTGATGAATCTGATTTCGACTTCCTTTCGTGGCACCCCTGCGATCATGTGTCCGGATCTTGATGTCGAGAAGCCTGCAAAGCCATACAAATTTACTTTGGTTAGTAAATTTTCATTACACCATCCGAATTTGGACAATACTCATTCTTTTTTTCACAATCTTAAACTCTCGGGTGATTTCTCTATTGGTTTGATCGATCCTAGACATATTTTGATTCAACTTACGAACGATTTGGATTACTCAAGAGTTTTCTCTCGTCAATCTTATTTTGTATTCAATTTCCAAATGCATATTTTAAAGTGGTCTCCCCTTTTTGACATAAAAGAGGAATCGCGATTATTTTACGTGTGGTTGGATTTTCTGAATATGAGGATTCACTATATTACTCATCAGGTTTTACTTATTGTTGGGGCTCTTTTGATTGACGCTTCAAATTGATCAGACTTCTTTGTAAGATCCCATCCTTCTATTGCTTTCATTATCTTGGTTGAACTTGATATTTCTAAAAACATCTTAGGAAGTTTGGATTGGCTCAAAAAATTTTGGTTATTTCCAAAAGTTGAATTTGAAAACTTTCAGTTTTGTTCCTGTAAAATTCACGGGCATGATAACTCTGAGTGCTTTGTGCTTCACCCACATCTAAAAAAGAAAATTTTGAATGATCTAATTCTACTCTACCTAATGGTAAAGTCAATAAACTATTGATGTGCCTAAAGCCAACTCAAATGGTAATATTATTTGACCTCCTTGGAATCCAGATGTTCTCAATAATGCTACTCCCACCACTTAATCTAATATGGTCAAAGATATTACTAATGTTGAATCTGATGGTTTGTCAATCAATCCTTCTTTACATGAAACTTGCCTTTTCAAGATAATTCAAATTTAAAGAGGCTGAAAAAATGTTGATTCCCTAATGAATCTATTCAAGTTTCTTTGCCTCTTATAATTGATGAGCATGAAAATTTTAATGATAATTTGAATGAAAATTTGAATAAGGCTAAAAATCTGGAACAAAACTCAGAATCTGACCTTGGTATTTGTGCTCATAATGGTACTACTTCCTCTCCTTCTCCAAATCCCAAGATTGACATTCATTCTAATCCAACTTTTGCTTAATCACGATTGAAGAAGGGAAGTTGTGATTAGAAATGTTGACATATTACATCCTATTAATACCTCTAATCAGTCCCTTTCTGATGGTGATACTTTGGATAAAAATCAAATATTTCAAACTGTTTTCAAAAAGAATTCTTTCAAAGCAAAAAATGTTTCCACAGAACTCGACCAGATCTACTAGATCTGGTTCTGCCTCTCATAAATAATGGTCTTTTAGCATTAGAGAGGTTGTTCACTTTCTAAACCCTTTATTTTCTTATTTCTCTTTATTTTATTTAATATTTTCCTTATATTTAATTCTCTTATTAGAAATTCTCTCTTATGCTAGTTATAATTTATAGTTGCTTGCAAGTTTCTTTTACAGGTTCTTTGCAGGTTTTACTTTCTGGATGGGATTGTGTAACTCTCAAAAGACTTCTCTCTTATATTGCACTTTATTATGTGCTAAAGCTTGATTTTCTCTAGTTGTGATAATTACAATTTCTAGTTGCTTGCAGGTTTCTTTTAATTCTTTGTAGGTTTTGCATTCTCGATGTGGATTCTGCAACTCTCAAAAGGCTTCTAACTCTAGTAGTGGGCTTTGGCTGTTCATCATGTTTCCTGTGTTGTTCCTTATTTATTTTTGATCTTTTTCTTCTTTTATTTAGTTTCCTTGCTTTTGTTGTATTACATAGGAGATTTTTCTCTCTATGCTGAATGTAACTCTTTGAGCAGTAGTTAAGAGAATTATCCCCTTTTAAGGACCTTGTACTCCTTTCTTTGTGACAATAAAATTCTCTCCTCTGTGGGATTCCTTAAAAAAAACCCTAAACTCTAAACCCTAAAATCCTAAACCTAAACCCTAAACCTTATACCTTAAATCCTAAATTCTAAACCATAAACCCTAAACCCTAAACCCTAAAATCCTAAACCCTAAATCCTAAAATCCTAAACCATAAATCCTAAACTCTTGCCTCCTAGGCACTTTGTTTCTAATACGACCTCACCTAGCCTCATTTGTATCAACTGAGGGCATTGAGTTGGCAGAGAAAATTGAAGAATTATGGGAGAAGAGCTACAACTAGGAAAAGAGACTTTCTTTCAATCATATAGTTTGAGTAACGGTTTCACTCCATTAAAGTTAATAATGGCTTCATTGGGTAATGAAAAATTTTTAGGCATCTGAATACGTACTCTTGCAAAAGTTAATTTGGATTTAGCCATAGTTAAAACTATCAACAAGAGGAGTGCCCACTTTACAAGATATTTTGGATATAAGCTGGGATTCTAACACCAAAGAGGTAAGTCCAATGTCTTGGCGGGATAGAAGTATATTTTCTCTTTAATTGGTTTAAACCTAGGAGACTATTTTTTGCAAACTAAATCACTTTCCAAATATGAACCATGGACCTCTCTAGCCATATTAAAATTTTCCCAATTTGTAAACTTAAGAAGAAGAAAACTATCATTCATCAAAAAAATTAAAATTACCTTTGAGCATCCATACATATTTAATGGTGTCAAGTAGAGCACCAGAAAGGATGCTTAGCAATCGATAACCAACCATAGAGTTTCCATTCTTTAGCACCATCAAGTACTTCTTCCGATAAGAAAACTATAGCGTCCTTGTGGTCATGTAGATTGGATTGAATTTCTTGGGCGGGTTTCTTGCGTTAAGAGGTTTTTGGGTTAAAAGAGTGGAAGTGATAATGTGAGGCCATGGGTATGGATGAAGAAAAAGAGGGGACGCTAGTCAAAGCATATAAGGGGGGGAAAAGCCATGTAGTATTCAATCCAAATATAAATATACTTTAAAATCATTAAAATATCAACATCAACATAATGTATAGTCAGGACTTCAACATCATTATCATAATTAATTCATAAACACTCAACATTTCCAAAAAAAAAAAATGCAAGAACAAAATCATAATAATATTAATATAACTAGGCTTTCTTCCTATCTCTATTTGATGAGCCCTCACTCATCTATATTTAGAATCTATTTCCATAGCTTGCACCAATAAGCATACTTGATGGAATCCCTATGCTTGGATAGATAATGTGAAGCCATGGTTTTGCTCTTTTGTGTGAAGGTTGCTTCTCATTCCTCGGACATAGGCAAGGAAAGCCATATTGATTTATTAATTCTTGTTTTGGATCATCCATGCTTGAAAGATGATGAGAAAATGAATTAAACTTTCAAAGAGAAACTTTTTATCCTAAGATGGTGCACATTTTTTTAATGAAAGGAACGCAATTCTTTAGCATTTTGAAAATCGAGAAAATTAACATATGGCTCTTAATCCATTAGTTTCTCAAGCCATTTAATAACTAATAACTCATGCTAAAACTTGTAATATGTTCAATGGAAAATTTGTGTAACCAAAGTATGACTTGACCTCCCCTTTATGCCCCATGGCAGATATGTCTCTCCACATCATGTATGCTTTCATTTCTCATTGCATTGCACATGACTTTCCCTAATAAAAGTCCCTTAATAAAATCAATGTGTTACCAGACATACTTGAAAATTTGAGTATATAAGACCATAGGTGTTCTCTTTTAGAGTGGGAGTTAAGATATATGATAGTTAAAATTTTAGAATAATGATTATAAGATAATATTCCATGAGTGGCATGCTTCTCCACGCTAAAGATGTAAATCTAATTTTAGATTCCATTTGACCCATATTCTCTTAGCGGGGAACATTGAAATTATTAAAATATCATTCATGAAAAAGCTTGTGAGATTAAATGAAGAATGAGTTGTTAAGGTTAAAGAGGTTTATCACAGGTTCCATTTGACAATGTGTACAACAAGGGAAAATTCATGTGCAATGCAATGAGAAATGAAAGCATACACGATGTGGAGAGGCGGATCATTGCCACGGGACATAAAGGGAGGTCATGTCATACTTTATTCGCTAAAATTTTCCATTGAACACATTACAAGTTTTTTAGGCGTTTTCAATTACTAAAAGGCTTGAGAAACTAATGGATTAAGAGCCATATGCTAATTTTCTTGGTTTTAAAATACTAAAGAATCTTTCCTTTCATAAAAAAATGTGCACCATCTTATGCATTATAAAAAGTTCATCTTTGAAAGTTTAATTTGTTTTCTCCTTCATCTTTCTAAGCATGAATGCTCCAAAACAGGAATTAATAAATCAATATGGCTTTCCTTCTCTTGCATGCTTAAGGAATGAGAAGCAACTTTCGCACAAAAGAACTACAACAACCATGGCTTCACATTATCTGTCCAAGCACAGTAGGGATTTCATCAAGTATGTTTATTAGTGCAAGGTATGTGGAAATGGATTCCTAAATAGATTTGAGCTGAAGGCTCATCAAATAGAGCATAGGAAGAAAGCCTAGTTATATTAAATTTATTACGATGTTTGTTCTTACATTTTTTATTTGGAAAGGTTGAGTGTTCATGAATTAATTATGATGATGATGTTGAAGTCTTTTGACCATTATGTTGATGATATTTTAATAACTTTAAAGTATATTTATATTTGGCTTGAATACTACATGGCTTTTCTCCCTTGTTTGCTTCGACCTCTCCCTCTTCTTCTTCATCCATACCCATGGCCTCACATTATCACTTCCCCTCTTTTAACTAAAAAATCTCTTAACGTCCAAGAAACCTGCTTCTAAGAAATTCAGTCCCAACTACATTCAACCACAATGTGAAGCTATAGTTTTCTCAGTTTTCTCATCATAAGAAGTACTTGATGGTGCCAAAGAATGGGAACTCTTTGGTTGGTTATTTGATCACTAAGTGTCCTTTCTACAGTGCTCTACTTGACACCGTTAACTAGGTATGGATGCTCAAAGGTAATTTTCAATTTTTTTTTATAAATGATGGTTTCCTTCTTCTTAAGTTTACAAATTAAAAAAAATTAATATGGCTTAGACAACAGGTCCATGGTTCATATTTAGAAAGTCATTTAGTTTGCAAAAATAGTCTCCTAGATCTAAACTAATTAAAGAGAAAATATACTTCTATTCCAATTTGGGTCAAGACATTAGACTTACCTCTTTAGTGTTAGAATCTCACGGCTATATCCAAAATATCTTGTAAAGTGGGCACTCCTCTTACTATTTATATTTTTAATTGTGGCTAAATCAGTTAACTTTTGCAAGAATACATATTCGCCTAATGATTCTTCATTACCTGATGAAACCATCATTAACTTTAATGGAGTTGAACAGTTACTAAACTCAAATATGATTGAAAGCCAATCTCTTATGCTGGTTGTAGCTCTTCTCCCATGATTCTTTAATTTTTTCAAAACCCTTAGTTGATCCAAATGAGAGGCGAGGTGTATTAGAAGCAAAATTCCTAGAGGTCTCCAAGAACCGCCACTCCACATTCCCTTCTTCCCAAAGCTTGCATTACACCTACTATTCATCCTTCAAACTGACCATCGACCTCCATACCTTATAAGGAACATCATTTATTTATTAATCCTCATCCCCCTCCCTCTCCCCCTCTTCCTACTTCAGCACATAACATACCAAACCTAAATTTTGTTGAAAATATTATTTTAGCCAATGTCTCCTCTAGTTCGCCAAACAATTCCTTTGTCTTGATGAATTCTTCTAAGCCCCCAACCCCAGGATAAACCTCTATTTTCTTAATAACTCATTCTTCATTTAGTCTCACAAACTTTTTCTTGAAGGAGATTTTAATAATTTTAATGTTGACGGTGCTAATATAATATGGGTCAAATAGAATCTAAAATTAGATTTACACCTTTAGTTGTGGTGAAGCATGTCACTCATAGCATATTATCTTATAATTATTCTTCTAAAATTTTTCAACTATCATATATATAAGAAAAATAATGAGTTAAGTCCTCATATACTACTAATATTACTTGGAATATATTTTTTGGCCTACTCTAGTGTATCAGGTTAAGCTTACATCACTAGAGAGATACACATTCCAAAGAGTGTAATAACAACATGGTTTAATTAGAATTGAAGGATATAAATAATTGATGGCCCTTATCTATTAATGTTTAATATTCTTACTTAATGAATGTAAATACACTAATTATCTATTATTATTATTCACCGCACAAATTTCATGCATGTCATACCAATGGTGGTCTATATCATGCTTATTTTTTGAATTAATGGTTGTCTAACCACGATGAGTTATGTAATTGTAACTCCTTTATCTCCTAACATTTACCAATACCATGCATACTATAACAAGTACATTCTTCTACAACAACAATTAACAATAAGAATTATAAAATAAGGAAACTAAAAGTTGTCTCTAATAAAGGAATGTATACCTTTTCAACATCATCGAAGACAATCACCTCATTGTAGAGACCTAAATGAACATCTGGAGATTTCTATCATCTTCCGTCGAAAGAAAGGAAGCTTCTTCTTCTCTACATATCGTGTCATAGGAGAAATATCCTTCTCATCCTCCTACAAAGCAATCATATATATCGTTAGTTGACTTCAAGTAAAAGAAAAAATATATCTCTGTGTCAAAGTCTTTTGCTAGAAATCTTCTAAGGAAACACAAAAATGAAAAAAAATCCCCAAGAAATCACTCAAGTGGTGAAAACTAGAAGTAGTTCCCCATTGAAGCACGAATGCTTTTGTGCATGACTTCATATTTAATATGTCTAAGCTTGAAAGGTCTAGTGTTTTCTTTTCTTGCAAAGATCTAGGCTTTCAAAATATAAAAAAAAATAAAAGAAGCAAAAGATAATAGTAATAATAATAATAATAATATTTTGATGATAGATACAAGTAATATAAATCAATTTAATGTTACATGTACTATAAAAATTTTACTTTTAATATAAACAACTTCATCATATAACTGAATTCAATAAAAGTACCAATCATAATTTTCAAGAAATTATAAACTAATATTTTTCAATAAATAATTTCATGTTAGGGAGATCATCAATAAGTATAAGCGGTGGACTCCAACCCTCCATGATTGTGCGAGGAACTTCAATGGGTCCTCCATTACTTTTGAAGATAGAGCCTTCTTCATGGTCTTATATAGACACCCTATTCTCTTTTGTTATAATCTTCATCGGTTGAGCTCCCACAACACATCGATGAACATAACAATATAATTAAAAAATCGAGTAATTTTTCTTTTATGGAATTAAAATTACATTAAAAAAATCGTGAAATCAGTGATTCTTTTATTATTATTATTTGAAGATCAAATGATACTATGTTATTTCCTATAATTAGGGTTTTAGTAATCCCAAGAATTAACGAAAGCAAAGAAAGGGCAAAAAGGAATCGAAAGAATACCATATTGGTCCCTACAGAGCCTTGCTCCACTGCCTCAAACAAGAAGCTGGGAGCATCTCTCTGTCCTCGCTTACCAGGCAGCGGTAGGCAATCACCGGCGTCAAGTGATAGGAGAAAATGCATCAGACAGTGCACCACATTGCACCCATTCCTCGACGCTTCTTCCAATCTCCTCCTCTCTTTGTCAGCTGGAAAATACAATCAAGAATCTTAGTGCATTTCATACATGATTTCAGGGTCACCATCGGACCTTCATTCCAATGAGTCGGATCATTTGCTTCACCGAGAGAGCGGAGGAGGAGGAAGAAGAGCGTCTAAGTGAGGGAAGAAGCGGACAAAGGTGGCGACGAGGGAACATCGAGGCCGTAAAGGGGTTCTTTGCTGCGCCGTGGAGGCGAGGCAGGAGATGGAGGGTCGGCGATGGAAATCGGTGGAGATAGTTAGGGTTTCCATTGGAACCTTTTCGTCACCTTCGACTGGCGGGAGAGTATTTCTTGTAGAGGGGGGATGAGTAGCGAGTTCTTACGGAATGCTGAGCATTAAATGGCAGATTCATGCAGTTGCATGGGAACGAGACCCGCTCATCCGCGAACTATACACCTGTCAATTTTAAATAAAATTATTTCTAATACAATTTATATTAAAATTAAAGTTTAGAATTACTAAGAAGTATATTCAAATTAATATATATATATATATATATATATATATATATATATATATATATAATAATTTTCAGATTCATGATATAATATCAAGATATTCTAATTTTTTTTAAAGTTAATGAGAAAAGATAAAGATTAGATAATTGTTAATGCTAACATATTTGACACTTCTTCCCAAATTTGTAAATGTACTAATTTTTAAAATATTTTACTTAATTATTGTTAATTTAATTAACAAAATTGTATTTTTATATCGACTGAAGTGCCAAAAAAATTTCAAATAATTTTTAAAAAAAAATTACTTGATTTTTTAAAATTTTAATTTAATTATAATTTTTTATCATCTTATAATTTATTTTATATCAATAAATTTAAACAAAAAAATTGAAACCCTTAATGCTAATTTCAAACTCAATTGAACAAGGATGATAACATTTTGAAATTATCAATTATTTCCTCTACTATAAAAGATTCTTAACACTGCCACTGATTATTAAAGTTATTATATTTATTTTGAGGGAGTATTTTATAATATTTAATTATTACTTATGCATCATATTAATAATATTAATAATTTAATAATTTTAAGATCCAACCTAATTGAATTTGTTGTTAAGGGATGCTGGCCTAACTTTTCACTAGAAAAATTTAATTCAAGATGCTATCCATATTTTAGTCAAGACTAAAAAAAGTAATTACGTTTATTTTGAAATGAGTATAATTTATGAATAATTAATTAAGTTTATATTATATATCTCAGTAAAAATTAAATTAAGTAAATAAAAATATATATATATATATATATATATATATATATATATATATATATATATATATATATATATATATATATATATACATATATATATATATATATATACATATATATATATATATGCATATATATAATATTTTCTTTAAAAATTCTTATATATATATATATATATTACTTTATCTTAAAATTCAATATTTTACTTTTATCATCAACTAACAAACATGCTTGTAATGAAAACCTATATTTTACAAACATTGTTGTAAAATGCTAGTAGAAGTTTCATCAGCAAAAAAATACAAATATGGGGATGTGGCTTGATGCTCAAAGCCCACCTTATGACCTTTTATTTATAGGTTTAGGTTAAGGTGCATTGCTATATTTGATAAGCTATACAAAGTAAACTTAAATGGGATGCTACTTTAATAGGCACTTATTAGATGAATAAGCTTAACTAGTTTGTGATTTTTTAATTATACATAAATAAGTTGTAATAATTTTTTATGAACAAATTCAACTTCATTTTAAGTTGATGAGTAGTTTGTTGCTTGGACAACTTCCTTTTGTAAATTTGGTGGGGACTATATCAAATAATCTATGCATTGAATGCAAGTAGTTGCATCTACTTCAAATTATCTTAGGATTGGTAATGCTATTTAGTGCAATGCCATTAATTTTCAAAATAGAAGCTATAAGTTTAAATTTTGAAAAAAAATGATTTCGATAAGAAAATATTTATTTTAATTTTATATTCCTTGCACTTGAATTAATATAATTTTGATTTTGCATCAATGGATATTTATTTTAATTAGTATCCCACTCTTATAGTATGTTCACATTCCTTATTGAAAGTGGCAAATTAGATGTGCAATTTAAAGATTAAAGTGACATCAAATTAACTATTTTTTTTAAGTGACATTAAAACTTCACTTATAACAAGTATGGATTAAGTTAAAGAGATACAAAAGGAGAGAGAAATCTTAGAGAGAAGCTCTATAATTTTATCAAATTTTAAATATGAGTATGAAGATATAACTTGATACTTAAAGACCCACAATCTGACCTCTCTATTTATATGTTAAGATCAATATGCAATGCTACATGAAAACATTACAATGATCAAACATTGCATATCGATTAATGATATAAGTAAAATTACATAACAAAGTTTAACAAGCATTGTAGGAAATTAAATAAGCCAAATTAGCTTATGGTTTTCTAATTAAAATAAGAATATATAATGCATTCTAAAACAACTTCAATTGAAGCCATTGTTATGTAAATTTCAAGTGATCTCAATGAGTAAAAGTTTTATTGGATATTGAAGAAATGTCAAATATCTTAGATAACATGAACTCGTTAATGAGATGATCTTCTTCTTTGTTGATTTGATCTTGATAGTGAATTGATCCTCTTTAACTAGTCAATTTGTATTATACTTGAACTGAGTGATTAACAATATTGATCTAACTCGGTTTAGATGACATTGGTGTATATTAGTTCTCTTTTTTTCTCTTAAAAATCATAAATGAATAATATAATAAAAATATTATTTTAATGGTATATCAATTAAGATTGATTCTATGGATTTGACAAAGACTCTATATGGCAACTTTGGGTCTATAATGCTTTTTCTAAAGATCTTAGTCTAGTTTTTCTCAAATTTGAAGACAAAGAAAACCAAGAAGTATTAATTCTAGCAAAGAAGATTTTGTAATGTTACTAGAGAGCTATAATAAACATGAAAAGCATAAGGTCAAAGATTAATCTTCAATCACATGTATTTAAAAAAATTAAGTAGAACAAATTGAGAATGTTGATGAGGAAAAGAAAATTAAAGTTTCCATTGAGATTTCCACTATAATTGATATTTTTCAACAACCCTCCTAGAAATAGACAATAGTAGCGCACCTTGTCTAGAACATCTTGGATTAAATCAATAAATATACTAATAAGTCTAACTATAATTGTGCCAAATGAGTTGCCAACTTTTAAAATGGGCTAGTTGTCAATCATTTAAGGTCATCAATCGTAGAGATAATGTATTTGATGCCTCCAATAGTTCAAAGAAAGAAAAGAAGTTGTTCATAAGAATCAAGTTGAGATTCAGGTATTTGTTGAAGTGTTGAGGATGAAGTGATTTAGTGTTAATTCAATTACTTAGAAAACATTAGCTTGAAATTAAAACTAAAGATTTTGAATAAATAAAGGCAATGGTAACCTTCAACTTAAATGAAAAAAATAAATGAGCTTCAAATTAAAAAAATGAAAAATAAAAACTTATCAACATCATTAATCTCCAATAAAGAAAACAGAATAAATTGAACTTATCAAGACTTGTTCTTTCTTTGTGGTCTTTTATTAAATTTTTTTTATTTCTTTATTTTTTAATTCTTAATTTGATAATCTTAGAACTTTTTATTTAATCTTTTGTGTAGCTCTTTTAATTATGTTCCATTGATTATTTATTTTTTTCTTGATGCCTCATTTGATTAATAATTATTTAAATCTAATGCCCTTTATTTTCTTTATTAAATCCTTTAAGGATTTTTAGTAAAATTTTTTGATTTGATGAATCTGATTTTATGACTTCCTTCTCATCTATATTTAACTTATTTAAAAAAAAAATACAAATTTATTTTAATTTTATTAACATAAATTTACAATATTTCTATCTTTTTTTTTAGTTTCTTAAATCTCTATTTTCCATTTTTATCGATCTAGACATGGATTCAACTTCACATTTGGATTACTCAAGAGTTTTCTCTCAATCTTATTTTGTATTCAATTTCCAAATGCATATTTTAAAGTGGTCTCCCGACATGAGAATCTTCGATTATTTTATGGTTGGATTTTGATATGAGGATTCCTTAATATTACTCATGGTTTACTTATTGTTGGGGCTCTTTGATTGCGCTTCAATGATCGGCCCCTTTAGTATCCGTCCTTCTCATGCTAGGATATGGTTGAACTTGATATTTCTTATCTTGGAAGTTTGATTGGCTGAGATGGTTATTTCGTTGAATTTGAAAACTTTCAGGATTTTTTGAAATCATTTTAAAATTCAGGGCATGATAACTCTGTTTTGTGCTTCACCCACATCTAAAAAAGAAATGATCTAATTCTACTCTACCTAATGGTAAAGTCAATAAACCTATTGATGTGCTAAAGCCAACTCAAATGGTAATATTATTTGCCACCTTGGAATCCAATGCTCAATATTTTTCACCACTTAATCTAATATTCAAAGATATTTTAATGTTGAATCGATGGTTTTGTCAATCAATCCTTCTTTACATGAAACTTGCCTTTTCAAGATAATTCAAATTTAAAGAGGTTTAAAAAATGTTGATTCCCTTAATGAATCTATTCAAGTTTCTTTTTTATATAATTGATGAGCATGAAAATTTTAATGATAATTTGAATGAAAATTTGAATAAGGCTAAAATTTAGAACAAAACTTCATCGACTGTATTTGTGCTCATAATGGTAATTCCTCTTTCCAAATAGATTGACATTCATAATAATTTTGATTAATCCAGAAATTGTAAGTTGTGATTAGAAATATTTGACATATTGATTATTATTAATATCTAATCAATCTGATGGTGATACTTTGGATAAAAATCAATATTTAGGTTTATTTTCAGAATTCTTTCAAAGCAAAAATGTTTCCTGGCTTTGACGGTTAGATCGGTTTTTAAATAATGGTCTTTTGGCATTGAGAGGTTGTTCACTCTAAACCCTTTATTTTCTTCTTATTTTATTTAATATTTTCCTTTATTTAATTCTCTTATTAGAAATTCTCTCTTATATGGATAATTTATAGTTGCTTGAAGTTTCTTTTACGTTCTTTCTTGCTTTGGATGGGATTAGTGTAACTCTCAGACTTCTCTCTTATATTGCACTTTATTTTTCTAGCTTGATTTTCTAGTTGTGATAATTACAATTTCTAGTTGCTTTGGAGGGTTTCTTTTTTTATTCTAGATTTTGCATTCTCATGTGGATTAACTCTCAAAGCTCTTTGATGCTTTTGGTTTTCTGTTTTGTGTTGTTCTTTTATTTATTTTTTGATCTTTTCTTCTTTTATTTAGTTTCCTTGCTTTTGTTGTATTACATGGAGATTTTTTCTCTCGTTTGAATGTAGCTCTTTAGGGTATTAAGAGAATTATTCTTAAGGACCTGATCCTTTCTTTGTGACACCAAAACTCTCTCTCATTCTTAAAAAAAACCCTAAACCCTAAAACCCTAAACCTAAACCCTAAACCTAAACCTAAATCCCCAAATTCTAAACCATGAACCCTAAACCCTAAACCCTAAAATCCTAAAACCCTAAATCCAAATCCTAAACCTAAATCCTAAACTCTTGCCCTAAACTTTGACCTCACCTCATTTGTATCAACTTCAAAAAATTGAAAAATATAAACTACAACTAGGAAAAACTTTCTTTCAATCTAAACGCCTCCATTAAAATTAATAATGGCCAGGGTGAAAAAATTTTGAACTCAAACTCTTGAAATTAATTTGGAACCATAGAACTATCAACAGAAGATCCCACTTTGAACTGAATAACCAATTCTAACACCAAAGAGGTAAGTCAACTTGGAAAATTGATAAGTATACACTCAATTGGAACTAGAGACTATTTTTGCAAACTAAATCCCAAATATGAACCATGGACCTCCTAAGCCATAAAAATTTGTAAACTTGAAGAAAACATCATTCATAAAAAAATTGAAATTACCTTTGAATCCATACTGAATGTAGAGCACCTAAACTTAGCAATCGAATAACCAACCATAGGTTTCCACTGAATCAGTACTTCTTAATAAGAAAACTAGGCGTTGTGGAAATGTAGGTGGATTGAACGAGCGGTTTCTTTATGAGTTAAGTTTTTTATTAAAATGGAATATATATAGGAACCATGGGTATGGATGAAGAAAAAGACATCAAACATAAGAAAACCATGTAGTATTCAATCCAAATATAAATATACTTTAAAATCATTAAAATATCAACATCAACATAATGTATAATAACTTCAACATCATTATCATAATTAATTCATAAACATCCATTTAAAAAAATAAAAAATAGTTAAAATCATAATAATTTAATATAACTAGTTTATCCTTTGTTTTGATAGTTTAATATTTAGTTATTTTACTTTGTTTAGGTTTAGTTTTGGGTTTAGATAATAGATGGTTTTGGATTTTTTTGTGTGAAGGTTGCTTTATTTTTGGGGTAGGGCAAGTTTTGATTTATTAATTTTGTTAGTTTAGGAAAGATGATGGAGATGAATTAAACTTTAGAGTTTTATCTTTTAAGATGGTATTTTTTTAATGAAAGGCAGGGATTTTTTAGCATTTTAAAATCAATTAACATATGGCTTTAATCCATTAGTTCTAGCCATTTAATAACTAATAACTCTTTTAAAAACTTTAATATTTAGGAAAATTTTATAGTTTATTTATTTAGTTTTATTTTCATGTATGCTTTATTTTATTTTTATTTTAATAGTTTATTTCAATGTTAGGTTTATTTAGTTTATATAAGACCATATTTCTCTTAGAAGTTAGCAGTTTAGTTATTTTAGAATAATGATTATAAGATAATATTTATGGCATTTTTAGGTAAGATGTAAATCAATTTTAGATTATTTGAGTATTTAGTTGGGTTTAAATTTTTATCATTCATGAGTTTAGATTAAATAGGGAGTTTTAGGTTAGTTTATCTTTGGGGTTAGACAGTTTACAATAGGTTTTTATGCTTGGCATAGATGTGGGAGAGGGTTTAGGACATAGGGAGTTTTACTTTTTTAGTGTAGTCTTACATTACAAGTTTTAGGGAGTTTATTATTAGGAGCTAATGGATTAGAGCCATATTTATTTTCTTGGTTTTAGAAGAATTTTTTTAGTGTTTATATAGGTTATCTTTAGTTTAATTTGTTTTTTTTAGGTTTAGGTTTATTCTAATTTTTTTTTATTTAGGTAGAGTTTTGCACAGCTCAACTATAGGTTTATTATTAGTGGATTTTAGTATTTTATTAGTGGTTTGGTTTAAGGTTAGCTAGGTTTATCAAATCATAGGGAGGTTATTAAATTTATTTAGTTTGTTTTATTTTTTTATTTATTTATGTTTATTTTATTTTTATTTATTTTGGTTTATTTATTTTATATTTTTTATTTTAGTTTATTTATATTTGGTTTAGAATTACATTTTTTTATTTTTTAGTTTATTTTTTTTATCATAGTTCAATTATATTTTTTAACTATTTTATAGGTTTTAGGTTTTAGTTTTTATAGTTTTCTGTTTTATCATAGTTTAGGTTGAACTTTTGGTTTTATTTTCACTAGTGTTTTTATTTTTTACTTAGGTTTATTTTAGTTAATTATTTTATTTAGTTTTTTTTAGTTTAGTTTATTTAGAAACATAGGTTATATTTAGAAAGTCATTTATTTATTTAGATTTAGTAGGTTTATTTATTTATATTATATTATTTTATTTAGAATCTTTTATTATTTTAGATTTTTTTTTTTATATTTTTTTTATTTTATTATTATATGATTTTTATTTATCATTATTTAGGTTATTATATTTATGATTTTATTTTGGTTTTAGTTTTATATTCTTTAATTTTTATCTAATTTAGTTGTCAATAATAAAGTATTTTTCAATCTCAAGACTCTCATTGTCAGCTAAATGCATTCATTTCTATTCATCCTTCAAGAAAAGCTCATCCTTATAGACATCATTTGTTTAAAATCTCATTTTTCTTACTTCAGCACATAAATAGAAAAATTTTGTTGAAATATTATTTTAGATGTTATCTCTTTATGAACAATTCCTTTGTTATGAATTCTTCTAAGTGATAAACCTATTTTTTATGTTTATTTTCATTTAGTCTAAACTTTTTTCTTGAAGGAGATTTTAATAATTTTAATAGAACTATATAATATATGTATAAATTAAAATTAGATTTATTTTGTTAGATGTCAATAATATTATCTTATAATTACTTCTAAAAATTTTACTTTATATAAACTTCAAAATAATAGAAGTCCTCATATATTTTTAATATTACTTAATATTTTTTTACTATTTTAGTGTATATTAATCACTAGAGATCACATTAAAAGTGTAATAACAAATGGTTTAATTAGAATTGAAGGAATATAAATAATTGATCCTTATCTATTAATGTTTAATATTCTTTACTTAATGAATATAAATACTAATTATTTTATTATTTTTCACACTTATTATGCATGTCATAAATGGTGGTCTATATTATGCTTATTTTTTGAATTAAATTTTAAACGATGGTTATGTATTTAACTCCTTTATTTAACATTTAAATACCATGCATACTATAACAAGTACATTTTCTACAACAATTATATAAAAATTATAAAATAAAAACAAAAGTTGTCTCTAATAAAGGAATGTATACCTTTTCAACATCATGAAGACAATCACCTCATTGTAGAGACCTAAATGAACATATGGGAGATTTCTATCATCTTATCAAAGAAAGAAGCTTCTTCTTCTCTACATATCTTGCTTTATAGGAGAAATATCCTTCACATCTTCACAAAGCAATCATATATTTTAGTTGAATTCAAGTAAAAATATATCTCAATGTCAAAGTCTTTTGCTAAATCTTCTAAGGAAACACAAAAATGAAAAAAAAATCAAGAAATCACTCAAAAGTAAAACTAGAAGTAGTTCCCATTGAAAAATGCTTTTGTGCATGACTTCATATTTAATATGTCTAAGCTTGAAGGTCTAGTGTTTTCTTTTTTCTTCTTAAAAGATCTAGGCTTTCAAAATATAAAAAAAATAAAAGAAGCAAAAGATAATAGTAATAATAATAATAATAATATTTTGATGATAGATACAAGTAATATAAATCAATTTAATGTTATATGTACTATAAAAATTTTATTTTAATATAAACAACTTATCATATAATAATTCAATAAAGTACCAATCATAATTTTCAAAAAAAATTATAATATTTTTTCAATAAATAATTTCATTTATATATACCACAAAAGTGTTAAATCATCATAAGTATAATACTAATCCATGATTTTAAAGAACTTCAATGGGTCCTCCATTAAAGATGATTCTTCATGGTCTTATAGACATATTCTCTTTTTTATTATAATCTTCATAATTTTAAGCTTAAATTTTATAACATAATATAATTAAAAAATCAGTAATTTTTCTTTTATGGAATTAAAAATTACATTAAAAATTAAAATCAAGTGATTCTTTTATTATTATTTTAAGATCAAATGATACTATGTTATTTTCTATAATTATTTTATCAATTTAAAAAGAAAAAAATAGAATACCATATTGGTCCCTTATTTTATCAAACAAGAAACATTCTAGTCCTAATTACATGCAATCAAGTATTAGGAGAAAATGCATTCTACACCACATTAATTTACGTTCTTATCTAAATTCTTTGTCATTTAAAATACAATCAAGAATCTTAATGCATTTTACATGATTTAGGTCACCATGACCTTCATTAATGAGTGATCATTTGCTTGAGAGAAAAAAAAAAGAGATAAGTGAGGGACAAGGTGGCTAAAACTCATCGAGTAAATTCTTTTATTTATAACAAATTAATAATTGAGATAGTTATTCCATTGGAACCAGTCACCTTGATTAGCAATTTATAGATATGAAATAGTTCTAATTTGAGCATTAAATTTAATTTTGTAAAAAAAAAAGATATAACAATATTTTAAATAAAATATTTCTAATACAATATATTAAAATTAAGTTTAGAATTATAAATGTATATTCTTAAATATATATATATATATATATATATATATATATAATATATATATATATATATATATATATATATATATATATATATATATATATATATATGTATATATATATATATATATATATATATATATATATATATATATATATATATATATATATATATAAATTATTATCTTAAATTAATAATTTTATTCATTATAATATCAAGATATTCTAATTTTTTTTTAAAAATTAATGAGAAAAAGATATAAAGATTAGATAATTGTTACTATTTATTGCATTTTAAAATTTGTAAATGCTAAAAATATTTTACTTAATTATTTTTAATTTAATTAACAAAATTGTTTTATATATCATTTATAAAAAAATTTCAAATAATTTTTAAAAAAAATTTAGATTTTTTTAAAATTTTAATTTAATTATAATTTTTATCATCTTATAATTTATTTTATATCAATAAATTTAAACAAAAAAATTGAAAATAATGCTAATTTCAAACTCAATTGAACAAGGATGATAACATTTTGAAATTATCAATTATTTCCTCTACTATAAAAGATTCTTAACACTGATTGATTATTAAAGTTATTATATTTATTTTGAATATTTATAATATTTAATTATTACTTATGCATCATATTAATAATATTAATAATTTAATAATTTTGATCAACCTAATTGAATTTGTTGTTAAGGGATGCTGGCTAACTTTTTTCTAGAAAATTTAATTCAAGATGCTATCCATATTTTAGTCAAGATAAAAAAATTACGTTTATTTTGAAATGAGTATAATTTATGAATAATTAATTAAGTTTATATTATATGCATCTCAAATTAAATTTGTAAATAAGTAAAAGATTATATAATATATATATATATATATATATATATATATATATATATATATATATATATATATGTTATTATTATTGTGTGTGTGCGTACATGCATATTTTATCAAATTAAATATATTTTCTTAAAATTCAATATTTTACTTTTTATCATCATTAACAAATGCTTGTAATGGTATATTTTACAAACATTGTTGTAAAATGCTAGTAAGTTCATCAAAAAAAAAAAAATATGATGTGGCTTGATATAAAGATTGACCTTTATTTATAGGTTTAGGTTAAGGTGCATTGCTATGTTAAAAACTATCAAAGTAAACTTAAATGGGATTACTTTAGATTTTATTAGATGAATAAGCAACTAGTTTGTGATTTTTTAATATATAAATAAGTTGTAATAATTTTTTTAACAAATTCAACTTCATTTTAAGTTGATGAGTAGTTTCAGTTGAACTTCCTTTGTTTAACGGGACTATCAAATAATCTATGCATTGAATGCAAGTAGTTGCATCTACTTCATTATCTTAGGATTGGTAATCTTGACATTAATTTTTTCAAAATAGAAGCTATAAGTTTAAATTTTGAAAAAAATGATTCGATAAGAAAATATTTATTTTAATTTTATATTCCTTGCACTTGAATTAATATAATTTTGATTTTGCATCAATGGATATTTATTTTAATTAGTATCCCACTCTTATAGTATGTTCACATTCCTTATTGAAAGTGGCAAATTAGATGTGCAATTTAAAGATTAAAGTGACATCAAATTAACTATTTTTTAAACATTAAAACTTCACTTATAACAAGTATGGATTAAGTTAAAGAGATACAAAAGGGAGAAATCTTAGAGAAATTATAATTTTATCAAATTTTAAATATGAGTGAAGATATGATACTTAAGACCCTTGACCTCTATTTATATGTTAAGATCAATATCAGCTACATGGCTACAATGATCAAACATTGCATATCGATTAATGATAAAATTACATAACAAAGTTTAACAAGCATTGTAGGAAATTAAATATATAACAATGGTTTCTAATTAAAATAAGAATATATAATGCATTCTAAAAACAACTTCAATTGAAGCCATTGTTATGTAAATTTCAAGTGATCTCAATGGTAAAAGTTTTGTGGATATTGAAGAAATATGTCATATCTTAGATAACTTCGAATGAGATGATCTTCTTCTTTGTTTGATCTTGATATGAATTGATCCTCTTTTAGTCAATTTGTATTATACTTGAGTGATTAACAATATTGATCTAACTCTTTAGATGACATTGGTGTATATTAGTTCTCTTTTTTCTCTTAAAATCATAAATGAATAATATAATAAAATATTATTTTAATGAATTGGTATATCAATTAAGATTGATTCTATGGATTTGACAAGCAGACTCTATATGGCAACTTTGTCTATATGCTTTTCTAAAGATCTTAGTCTAGTTTTTCTCAAATTTGAAGACAAAAAACCAAGTATTAATTCTAGCAAAGAAGATTTTGTAATGTTACTAGAGAGCTATAATAAACATGAAAAGCATAAAAGATTAATCTTCAATCACATGTATTTAAAAAATTAAGTAGAACAAATTGAGAATGTTGATGAGGAAAAGAAAATTAAAGTTTCCATTGAGATTTCCACTATAATTGATATTTTAACAACCTCCTAGAAATAGACAATAGTAGCATTGTCTATTCATCTTGGATTAAATCAATACTAATAAGTCTAACTATAATTTATGAGTTTCCAACTTTTAAAATGAGGCAATCATTTAAGGTCATCAATCATAGATAATCTTTATGTTGATGCCTCCAATAGTTCAAAGAAAGAAAAAAGAAGTTGTTCATAAGAATCAAGTTGAGATTATTTTGTTGAAGTGTTGAGGATGAAGTGATTTATTGTTAATTCAATTACTTAACTCATTAGCATTAAACACTAAAGATTTTTGAAAGGCAATGGTTTGTAACCCTTATTTGCTTGATAAGAAAATAAATATTTCTAAGAGAGTCTTTGAGCTTCAAATTAAAAAAATGATAAAATTTGCTTGAGGGACTTATCACCATTTTTAATCTTCAATTATGATTAAAAATTGTTGAAGAATTATGTCATCACTTCTCATTCAATTGAACTTGGCAATTCTTCAAATTATTCATGTAAGAGTTATCCTTAAGTGTGTTTCTTTATGATAATAATAATTTTTATAGAATTTATAAATTTTATTTTATATCTTTATTTAAACTTTTTGAGATAATAAAGAAACTCTTTATAAATATCTATAGATGTATTGATTTTAATTTTTGGAATACTCATTGTCATTTACTATTTAATCAAATGTATTTGATTTTCTTGATGTCATATCTTCTTGTAATTGATTTTATTTGTATTAATTAATCATAATTTTGATTTTAAATTTGATATTTGATTGCTTTTATAGTGCTTGACTCACCTTTAAGCTATTTGTTCATAACAAAATAGTAGCATTTTAGACATATATCTCTCAAAAAGTAATGATTAAACATTTATTTGGTTCAAATTAAAATTGATCACATCCTAAATCTATTTTTTTTAGAAATTTTATAAAATAACTATTCTTATATGTTATACACATTATCTATACACACCTCTTGCTCTCCTCTAAATCCTATGTCATGATCACCTCATCAAATGACTCTCTTCACTTTTCTTTGGATTCCTCTATTTTCTATGGCCTCCCATTACATATTATTTAGTTCTTGCGTTTGAAAATCGTTGATCAATGCCCTTGGATTATCTGAAGATCTGGCGTCATCTTTCGATCATGTTATCTCCGATATTGGCGATCTATTGCTTGGCTCCTCTTGCTCATTTCTCATAGACATGACCACTCGAGAATTATATGAAATCTCTGCCATTGCTTCATTTTTTGATCTTTTTTCCATTTTCTTAGGTAACTGATTTTTGTTAACCTCTTGTAATCTAAGATACATGTGAACAAAGAAAACTCTAATCTAAATCCTCAACATGGTAACTCGTAAAAATGGTGATGCTCCTGTGACTTCCTCAATATGGATGGAGCTATCTGAAATTAATCATTTTGTAAGAGGATCCTTGAAGAGAAAATAATCTATGTTCATCACTGAATATGAATCATTTTGAAGGAATAACATAGCTTATGTCTCCTTCATAAAAACTATATCTCCTTGATGGCACATGGAGGAGAAAATATTCATAGTCCTGCGTAGCTACGTCCAGGACTCAATCCTCTTTAATGTAATATTTTTTTAGCGGTTAAGAATCGAACCCGATAAAAGATGTCATTCAAATGATTTACACTCCCATGGATGACAATAAAAGCATCTTTAAATCATTAAAATTAAAGAAATATATATATTTATTTAGGGTTAGTTTTTTTCAAAATGAGCTCAGAAATAGAAAATCTCATTTCTTACAAAGAACCATGAAGATGGAGAACTTGAAATAGCAATTTATTTGAGGATGTATTAAATAGAAATTCATCTAATGTTTCTGTAATTTTTCTCTTTTTGTTAGTGATATTCTTTATGCAAGAATATGTTCATTACATTCCAAATAATTTGTATTCTTTTTTGTTGAATTTTTATTTTTAGTGTTATTTTGCATTACTCTCATTCCTCTTTAGTGAAAATTTAAACTTCTTTTTTATTTATTTTGTTTGTTTCTTGAGATTATTTTACATTCAATGGGCAATTTGATCTCTTGGATGATTCATTTTTTTTTAATCAGACTCTCACCTCTTTGGAGGTTTCATAAAAATTCTTTTATTTATTTTGTCTATATTATGTTCATTACATTCTAATGGAACAATTTGATGGGTTTGTTTGGATGATTTATGGGTTTTTTTTTCATGATCTGTACCTCTTTGGAGGTCTGAGCATTAGATCTTTTTGAGTTTATTTTCTGTTTTGATTATGTTTCTTCAATGCATTTAATTTGTTTGGATGGTTTATGGATATTTTGCATATATACTCTCTGTCTTTGGAGTGCATCATTAAAGACTTCATTTTCCTTTATTTTGCATTCTTTAGATTATGTTCATTACTTTCAATGAAGAAATTTAGGATTAGATGGTTTTGGGGGTTATTTTGGCATAGTACTCTTTATCTTTGGAGATCTTTTAGAATACTTTTTTCAATTTATCTTGTATTCTTCTTGAGATTATATTTAGAGCATTCCAAGGAGCAATCTAAATTTTTGGATAGTTTACGGATTATTTTGTATCAATTACTCTTTGTACCTCTCTTGAGTATAGATCATTTAGGTGACTTTTAGTTTAAACCCTAAATAAATAACTAAATAAAATACCCACAAAATAAACCAAAATGCTAAAGAAACTAAACCACTAAAATCAAACCCACAAACCCACAAACAAATCTTAAATCCTATTAGGAACATAAAAATAAAATAGAAAAAAAAAAAACCCTAAAAAACAAGGAGACTTGAACTAAATCTTGACATGAACTTGAACACAGTTAAAATTTTGACTAGAACTAATATAAACTGAGGTTTATAACCAGTTGACAAGGGACTAAACTTGAAAAGACAACTATTGAACTGAATTGAATTGATAAAAATAACTAATTGAAAGAACTAGCAAGACCAAATGTGAACTTCACAGGAGGGTGTTTTAAACCACAGAACTATTTACTAAACAAATTACCCAATTTGAACATGAACTGAAGCTGATGAATTCAATTATTTTAAGAAGGCTGAACTAAATGGTGAGCTTAAGAACTAAAGAGGAACAATGAACTAATATATAGAGGAAAATCTTCAATTGATAAAGGTGTCCCATTCAAAGTATCATCATATAGTCATCAACATGAGAATACATATAAACATAAGAATAGCCATCTTTAGAACCTCATAAAAGACATATCAAGAAAAGAAAGCAACCTTATAATCCCTCAGAAAATAGCAACTTACTCAAATCTTAATCAAGTCAATGTTTATAAGTAACACCATCCTTATTTTTTATAGTTATTTTGGGTTTAGTGTTTATACTACAACTTTAGGTTTTTTTTTTAATATTTTAGTGTTTGATTTTAAGGTTTATTTATTTATTTTTATTGGTTTATGGTTTTGATGTTTATTTATTTTAATTTTATTTTAAAGAATCAATTAAAATAAATAATCTCAAATAAGAAAGGAAAATATCAAATTAAACAAGATTTAAACACTTTTTAACATCAATACCTCAATAAGAATATATAATCTTCGCCATAAAAAATTTCTTATAACAAAGGTTAGGTTATTGAACACAACTATACATTTTCAATTATAAAGATTTATTAGAATTCTTTTACAATTAAAAATAGATTTAAATTCATTAGAAAGTATCATCAATATAGTCATCATAAATCATAAAATAAAGAGAGAAAAGTTAAAGATATTCATATTATTTCAAAGAAAATACAGATATTAAATCTTTATTATAATGATTTTATAACACCATCTTTATTTATATTTTTATTTTAAGATTTTTTAATTTTTTTTATAATTTAGTTTATTTTTATAAGGTTTAGGTTTTAATGTTTTAATTTTTTTATTTGATTTTATTTTTTATATTTTAGTTTTTAATTTTAGGGTTTTATGTTAATTTTAAGTTTAAATTTATATTTATTTTTAGTTTGAATTAATTTATTTACTAGGGTTTTATTTTGGGTTTTAATTTATTTTAGTTTGTATTTATTTACATAAAGTTAATTTGAGTTTTATGGTTTATTTTATTTTAATTTAGGTCTTATAGTTATTTAGTTTTGAGGGTTAGTTTTAAAGTAAATAATATTAAATTTATTTTGGTTTTACTTAGTTTATTTTTATTTTATTTTATTTTATTTATTTTAGTTTATTTTTATTTTTTATTTTTTTGTTTAGGTTTATTTTTTTTATTTTAATTTAATTTATTTTATTTATTTTAGGTTTATTTACTTTTTAGTTTAGGTTTTCTTATTTTAGTTTTTTTATTTTAGGCTTAAGTTTAGGTTGGGTTTATTTTTAGTTGAGTTTAATTTTATATTATTTTTAGGTTTGGTTTTATTTGAGTGTTTTAAAGTTTTTTATTTATTTATTTATTATGTTTTTTATTTTATGTTTATTTATTATTATTTTTATAAATTGATTTTTTTATTATTTTTTATTTTTTATTTTTATTTTATTTATGATTTTTTTTATTTATGATATATTTAGATTATTTTTTATTTTATTTATTTAATTTTTTCCATTTATTTTTTATTATTTTATTTATTTATGTTAGGTTTTTTCTTTTATTTATTTTTAGGATTTGGGGTTTAGGTTCATTTTATTTACATTTATTGGATTTTATTTTAATACATAAACCATAGGTTAATTTTATTTTAGTTTTATTTTTTTAGTTTATTTAATTAGCTTATTTAAGTTTTTTTTTTTTAAATTAGAACCAATATTTTAGGTTTATTTATTTATTTTTTTATTTTATTTTATTTTATTTATGTTTATTTTATTTTATTTAGTTTATTTATTTATTTTATTTTATTTAATTTTTTTTATTTTAGTTTATTTTTAGGTTTAAATATTATTTTATTTTTTTATTTTTTTATTTTTTATTTTATTTTTTTCAAGTTATTTTAATTTTATTTATTTATTTTTTATTTTATTTTTTTATTTATTTAGGATTTTATTTTGTTTATTTTTTATTTTATTTTTTTAGTTTATTTATTTATTTTTTAGTTTATTTTTTTTTATTTAGGGTTTAGGTTTAGTTTATTTTAGACTTAGGTTTAGGAATTTTAATTGTATTTATTTTTAGTTGGGTATTTTATTTTATTTTGATATTATTTTTATTTTGTTTATTTTATTTTTTAGTTTAGGGTTTATTTTATTTTTTATTTATAGGTTTATTTTTGAATTTAGTTTTAATTTTTATTATTTTATTTTAGGTTTATTTTATTTTAATGTTTAGTAATGGTTTTTACAATTTATATCTTTAGTTGTCTCTAATAAAGGAAATACCTTTTCAACATCATGAAGACAATCACCTCATTGTAGAGACCTAAATGAACATCACGGGAGATTTCTATCATCTTATCCTAAAGAAAGAAATTCTTCTCATATGTGTCATAGGAGAAATATCCTTCTCATCCTCCTACAGCAATCATTGCTATCGTTAGTTGAACAAAAATAAAAGAAAATATATCTCTTGTCAAAGTCTTTTTGCTAGAAATCTTCTAAGGAAACACAAAAATGAAAAAATCAAGAAATCACTCAAGTGGTGAAAACTAGAAGTAGTTCCATTGGAAAACCTGGTGCTTTTGTGCATGACTTCATATTTAATATGTCTAAGCTTGAAAGGTCTAGTGTTTTCTTTTCTTGCGAGAAAGATCTAGGCTTTCAAAATATAAAAAAAAAATAAGAAGCAAAAGATAATAGTAATAATAATAATAATAATATTTTGATGATAGATACAAGTAATATAAATCAATTTAATGTTACATGTACTATAAAAATTTTACTTTTAATATAAACAACTTCATCATATAAGCGAATTCAATAAAGTACCAATCATAATTTTCAAAGAAATTATAAACTAATATTTTTTCAATAAATAATTTCATTTATATATACCACAAAGTGTTAGGAGATCATCAATAAGTATAAGCGGTGGACTCCAACCCTCCATGATTGTTGCAGGAACTTCAATGGGTCCTCCATTACTTTTGAAGATAGAGCCTTCTTCATGGTCTTATATAGACACCCTATTCTCTTTTGTTATAATCTTCATTTGGTTGAGCTCCCACAACTTGTGACCACAACATAATATAATTAAAAAATCAGTAATTTTTCTTTTATGGAATTAAAATTACATTAAAATCGTGAAATCAATTGATTCTTTTATTATTATTATTTGAAGATCAAATGATACTATGTTATTTCCTATAATTAGGGTTTTAGCAATCCCAAGAATTAACGAAAGCAAAGAAAGGGCAAAAAGGAATCGAAAGAATACCATATTGGTCCCTACAGCCTTGCTCCACTGCCTCAAACAAGAAGCTGGGAGCATCTCTCGTCCTCAACACCAGGCAGCGGTAGGCAATCACCGGCGTCAAGTGATAGGAGAAAATGCATCATACAGCGGCACCACATTGCACCCATTCCTCGACGCTTCTTCCAATCTCGCCTCCTCTTTGTCAGCTGGAAAATACAATCAAGAATCTTAGTGCATTTCATACATGATTTTTAGGTCACCATCGGACCTTCATTCCAATGAGTCGGATCATTTGCTTCACCACAGAGAGCGGAGGAGGAGGAAGAAGAGCGCGTCTAAGTGAGGGAAGAGAGGACAAAGGTGGCGACGGAGGAACTCATCGAGGCCATAAGGGGTTCTTTGCAGTGGCAGCGCCGTCGGCGGGAGCAACAGGAGATGGAGGTCGGCGATGGAAATCGGTGGGAATAGTTAGGGTTTCCATTGGAACCTTTTCGTCACCTTCGACTGAGCGGAGTATTTCTTGCCGCTGTAGAGGACTGGGATGAGTAGCAGAGTTCTTACGGAATGCTGAGCATTAAATGGCAGATTCGCTGATGCAGTTGCATGGGAGCAGAGACCCGCTCATCCGGCCAACGAACTATACACCTGTCAATTTTAAATAAAATTATTTCTAATACAATTTATATTAAAATTAAAGTTTAGAATTACTAAATATATTCATATATATATATATATATATATATATATATATATATATATATATATCTTAGAATAAATCTAATAATTTTCAGATTCATGGATATAATATCAAGATATTCTAATTTTTTTTTTTAAAGTTAATGAGAAAAGATAAAGATTAGATAATTGTTAATGCTAACATATTTTACACACTTCTTCCCAAATTTGTAAATGTACTAATTTTTAAAATATTTTACTTAATTATTTTTAATTTAATTAACAAAATTGTATTTTTTATATCGACTGAAGTGCCAAAAAAATTTCAAATAATTTTTTAAAAAAAATTTACTTGATTTTTTAAAAATTTTAATTTAATTATAATTTTTTATCATCTTATAATTTAATTTTTATCAATAAATTTAAACAAAAAAAATTGAAACCCTTAATCCTAATTTCAAACTCAATTGAACAAGGATGATAACATTTTGAAATTATCAATTATTTCCTCTACTATAAAGATTCTTAACACTGCACGGATTATTAAAGTTATTATATTTATTTTGAGGGAGTATTTTTTAATATTTAATTATTACTTATGCATCATATTAATAATATTAATAATTTAATAATTTTAAGATCCAACCTAATTGAATTTGTTGTTAAGGGATGCTTACTTTTTTCACTAGAAAAATTTAATTCAAGATGCTATCCATATTTTTGAAGAGACTAAAAAAAGTAATTACGTTTATTTTGAAATGAGTATAATTTATGAATAATTAATTAAGTTTATATTATAAGCATCTCAAATTAAATTTAAGTAAATAAGTAAAAGATTATATATATATATATATATATATATATATATATATATATATATATATATATATACATATTATATATATATATATATATATATGTATATATATATACATATGTAATATGTATATATATATATATATATATATATATATATATATATATATATTAATATATATATATATATACATAACATATGTATATAATATGTATAATAATAATTTATATTATATTTTTAACAATAATATATAGCAATATATATGTAACCATATTAATAACTATTAAAATAATAATTAAAAATATAATTAATATGTATTTATGTATAATATATAATATAATTATACTAATTTATCTAATAATAATATATATATCTTAATATAATAATATTGTTATTATTTTTTATCATATAATATTGTAATATACACAAATATTTATATTATTAATTAATAATAAAATGCAATAAGAGATCAGAATATAATAATATTAATAATACTTATGTTATTGAGTTGTTTATAATTTTGTTTTATGATGGTTTGCTTTGCTTTGATTTTGATTATTAATATTTTCTTAAAAATTAATTTTTATCATCAAGCAAAAATGCTTTAATGAAAACCTATATTTTAAAACATTGTTGTAAATGCTTTAATTTCATACAAAAAAAAATACAAAATATGGGATGTGGCTTGATGCTCCAAATACCTTATGACCTTTTTTATAGGTTTGTTAAGGTGCATTTATTTGATAAAGCTATACAAAATATAAACTTAAAATGGGATGCTACTTTAATAGGCACTTATTAGATGAATAAGCTTAGTTTGTGATTTTTTAGTATACATAAATAAGTTGTAATAATTTTTTATGAACAATTCAACTTCATTTTAAGTTGATGAGTAGTTTCAGTTGCTTGGACAACTTCCTTTTGTAAATTTGGTGGGGACTATATCAAATAATCTAAGCATTGAATGCAAGTAGTTGCATCTACTTCAAATTATCTTAGGATTGTAATGCTATTTTAGTTTCAATACCATTAATTTTTCAAAATAGAAGCTATAAGTTTAAATTTTGAAAAAAAATGAATAAGAAAATATTTATTTTTAATTTTATATTCCTTGCACTTGAATTAATATAATTTTTGATTTTGCATCAATGGATATTTATTTTAATTAGTATCCCACTCTTATAGTATGTTCACATTCCTTATTGAAAGTGGCAAATTAGATGTGCAATTTAAAGATTAAAGTGACATCAAATTAACTATTTTTTTAAGTGACATTAAAACTTCACTTATAACAAGTATGGATTAAGTTAAAGAGATACAAAGGAGAGAAATCTTAGAGAAGCTCTATAATTTTATCGGATTTTAAATATGAGTATGAAGATATGACTTGATACTTAAGACCCACAATCTGACCTCTCTATTTATATGTTAAGATCAATATGCAATGCTACATGAAAACATTACAATGATCAAACATTGCATATCGATTAATGATATAAGTAAAATTACATAACAAAGTTTAACAAGCATTGTAGGAAATTAAATAAGCCAAATTAGCTTATGGTTTTCTAATTAAAATAAGAGAATATATAATGCATTCTAAAACAACTTCAATTGAAGCCATTGTTATGTAAATTTCAAGTGATCTCAATGAGTAAAAGTTTTATTGGATATTGAAGAAATATGTCAAATATCTTAGATAACATGAACTGTTAATGAGATGATCTTCTTCTTTGTTGATTTGATCTTGATAGTGAATTGATCCTCTTTAACTAGTCAATTTGTATTATACTTGGCGAGTGATTAACAATATTGATCTAACTTCGGTTTAGATGACATTGGTGTATATTAGTTCTCTTTTTTTCTCTTAAAAATCATAAATGAATAATATATAATAAAATATTATTTTAATGAATTGGTATATCAATTAAGATTGATTATGGATTTGACACAAGCAGACTCTATATGGCAACTTTGGGTCTATAATGCTTCTTTCTAAAGATCTTAGTCTAGTTTTTCTCAAATTTGAAGACAAAGAAAACCAAGAAGTATTAATTCTAGCAAAGATTTTGTAATGTTACTAGAGAGCTATAATAAACATGAAAAGCATAAGGTCAAAGATTAATCTTCAATCACATGTATTTAAAAAATTAAGTAGAACAAATTGAGAATGTTGATGAGGAAAAGAAAATTAAAGTTTCCATTGAGATTTCCACTATAATTGATATTTTTCAACAACCCTCCTAGAAATAGACAATAGTAGCAACACCTTGTCTAGAACATCTTGGATTAAATCAATAAATATACTAATAAGTCTAATTGTGCCAAATGAGTTTGCCAACTTTTAAAATGGGCTAGTTGTCAATCATTTAAGGTCATCAATCGTAGAGATAATGTATATGTTGATGCCTCCAATAGTTCAAAGAAAGAAAAAGAAGTTGTTCATAAGAATCAAGTTGAGATTCAGGTATTTGTTGAAGTGTTGAGGATGAAGTGATTTAGTGTTAAACTTGAACCATGAACTGAACTGAACTGAACCTGAACCCTAAGCCTGAACATGAACTGAACCTGAACCTGAACTTGAACTTGAACCTAAACTGAACTGAACTGAACCTAAACTTGAACTGAACTTGAACATGAACCCTGAACCTTAAACTGAACATGAACTGAACAACTGAACTCAACAGAACACAGGCTGAACCTAAACGAACTTGAACTCAGAACGACCACAGATCCACGAACTGAACACAACAGAAACTAAATTGAACTTGAACTGAACTGAACTCACCTCCTCTCTCCTTGTGGTGCTTTGGCGATTGCAATTTTCCCCTTTGGAGTGATTTCTTCTCACGGTTTGGTAATTCTTCACCAATCTTGATCGAATCTTAGAACTTGGTTTAGCTCTAGTCGCGCACGTGATGTTGTGTAGCTCTTGAAGATGGTGGATGTTCCATTGGCCCCATACTCTATCTTTTTTTGGATGCATCATTTGGGCATTAGATCTTACATGGGTATTCTAGAATCTAATGTCCCTCTTATTGTGTCTGTTATTAAATCCTTTAAGGATGCTCTCTCTGGTAAGAGCCTTTCCTCTTCTGATTTGATGAATCTGATTTTGACTTCCTTTCGTGGCACCCCTGCGATCATGTGTCCGGATCTTGATGTCGAGAAGCCTGTAAAGCCATACAAATTTACTTTGGTTGGTAAATTTTCATTACACCATCCGAATTTGGACAATACTCGTTCTTTTTTTTCACAATCTTAAACTCTCGGGTGATTTCTCTATTGGTTTGATCGATCCTAGACATATTTTGATTCAACTTACGAACGATTTGGATTACTCAAGAGTTTTCTCTCGTCAATCTTATTTTGTATTCAATTTCCAAATGCATATTTTAAAGTGGTCTCCCCTTTTTGACATAAAAGAGGAATCACTGATTATTTCTGTGTGGTTGGATTTTTTTGAATATGAGGATTCACTATATTACTCATCAGGTTTTACTTATTGTTGGGGCTCTTTTGATTGACTTCAAATTGATCAGCCCGTTGTAAGATCCGTCCCTATTGCTTTCATTATCTTGGTTGAACTTGATATTTCTAAAAAATATCTTAAGGAAGTTTGGATTGGCTCAGAAAATTTTGGTTATTTCCAAAAAGTTGAATTTGAAAACTTTCCAGTTTTTTGTTCATGCTGTAAAATTCACGGGCATGATAACTCTGAGTGTTTTGTGCTTCACCCACATCTAAAAAAGAAAATTTTGAATGATCCTAATTCTACTCTACCTAATGGTAAAGTCAATAAACTATTGATGTGCCTAAAGCCAACTCAAATGGTAATATTATTTGACCTCCTTGGAATCCGATGTTCTCAATAATGCTACTCCCACCACTTAATCTAATATGGTCAAAGATATTACTAATGTTGAATCTGATGGTTTGTCAATCAATCCTTCTTTACATGAAACTTGCCTTTTCAAGATAATTCAAATTTAAAAGAATGGAAAAATGTTGATTCCCTCACTAATGAATCTATTCAAGTTTCTTTGCCTCTTATAATTGATGAAAATGAAAATTTTAATGAATGAAAATTTGAATAAGGCTAAAAATCGAACAAAACTTCGAATCGACCTATTTGTGCTCATAATACTTCCTCTCCTTCTCCAAATCCCAAGATTGACATTCATTCTAATCCAACTTTTCACTTAATCTGAAATTGAAGAAGTTGTGATTAGAAATGTTTACATATTCGATCCTATTATTAATACCTCTAATCATCCCTTTTGATGGTGATACTTTGGATAAAATCAAACTTCTTCCAAGCTGGCCTCAATAATGGTCTTTTGGCAAAGGTTGTTCAAAATATTTCTCTTTATTTATTTAATTCTCTTATTAGAAATTTCTCTCTTATCTTGGTTATAATTTATAGTTGCTTGCAAGTTTCTTTTCTGAGGTTCTTTCGGTTTTGCTTTTACGGATGGGGATTGTGTAACTCTCAAAAGACTTCTCTCTTATATTGCACTTTATTATGTGCTAAAGCTTGATTTTCTCTAGTTGTGATAATTACAATTTCTAGTTGCTTGCAGGTTTCTTTTACATATTCTTTGTAGATTTTGCATTCTCGATGTGGATTACGCAACTCTCAAAGGCTTCTAACTCTAGTAGTGGGCTTTGGTATTCATCATGTTTCTGTGTTGTTCCTTATTTATTTTGATCTTTTCTTCTTTTATTTAGTTTCCTTGCTTTTGTTGTATTACATAGGAGATTTTTCTCTCTAGGCTGAATGTAGCTCTTTGAGCAGTAGTTAAGAGAATTATCCCCTCTTAAGGACCTTGTACTCCTTTCTTTGTGACAATAAAATTCTCTCCTCTGTGGGATTCCTTAAAAAAAACCCTAAACTCTAAACCCTAAAATCCTAAACCTAAACCCTAAACCTTAAACCTTAAATCCTAAATTCTAAACCATGAACCCTAAACCCTAAACCCTAAAATCCTAAACCCTAAATCCTAAAATCCTAAACCATAAATCCTAAACTCTTGCCTCCTAGGCACTTTGTTTCTAATACGACCTCACCTAGCCTCATTTGTATCAACTGAGGGCATTGAGTTTGAGAAAATTGAAGAATTATGGGAGAAGAGCTACAACTAGGAAAAGAGACTTTCTTTCAATCATATAGTTTGAAGCTTTCACTCCATTAAAGTTAATAATGGCTTCATTGGGTAATGAAAAATTTTTAGGCATCTGAATACGTACTCTTGCAAAAGTTAATTTGGATTTAGCCATAGTTAAAACTATCAACAAGAGGAGTGCCCACTTTACAAGATATTTTGGATATAGCGTGGGATTCTAACACCAAAGAGGTAAGTCCAATGTCTTGGCATTGGGATAGAAGTATATTTTCTCTTTAATTGGTTTAAACCTAGGAGACTATTTTTTGCAAACTAAATCACTTTCCAAATATGAACCATGGACCTCCTGTCTAAGCCATATTAAAATTTTCCCAATTTGTAAACTTAAGAAGAAGAAAACTATCATTCATCAAAAAAAATTAAAAATTACCTTTGAGCATCCATACATATTTAATGGTGTCAAGTAGAGCACCGTAGAAAGGATGCTTAGCAATCAGATAACCAACCATAGAGTTTCCATTCTTTAGCACCATCAAGTACTTCTTCCGATAAGAAAACTATAGCGTCACCTTGTGGTCGAATGTAGATTGGATTGAATTTCTTGG
Organism: Cymbidium sinense; assembly: GCA_021442155.1. Taxonomy (NCBI): domain Eukaryota; kingdom Viridiplantae; phylum Streptophyta; class Magnoliopsida; order Asparagales; family Orchidaceae; genus Cymbidium; species Cymbidium sinense. The sequence goes on along the minus strand of CM038217.1, from coordinate 81,747,477 downwards.
AAGGGTTTCTTATGCGTTAGAGGTTTTTAGGTTAAAGAGTGGAAGTGATAATGTGAGGCCATGGGTATGGATGAAGAAAAGAGGGAGTCAAAGCATATAAGGGGGGGAAAAGCCATGTAGTATTCAATCCAAATATAAATATACTTTAAAATCATTAAAATATCAACATCAACATAATGTATAGTCAGTCAGACTTCAACATCATTATCATAATTAATTCATAAACACTCAACATTTCCAAAAAAAATAAAAAATGCAAGAACAAAAATCATAATAATATTAATATAACTAGGCTTTCTTCCTATCCTCTATTTGATGAGCCCTCAGCTCATCTATATTTAGGAATCTATTTTCACATAGCTTGCACCAATAAGCATACTTGATGGAATCCCTACTGTGCTTGGATAGATAATGTGAAGCCATGGTTGTTGCGATTCTTTTGTGTGAAGGTTGCTTCTCATTCCTCAGACACGCAAGGCAAGGAAAGCCATATTGATTTATTAATTCTTGTTTTGGATCATCCATGCTTGGAAAGATGATGGAGAAAATGAATTAAACTTTCAAAGAGAAACTTTTATCTTGCATAAGATGGTGCACATTTTTTAATGAAAGGAACGGCAATTCTTTAGCATTTTGAAAATCGAGAAAATTAACATATGGCTCTTAATCCATTAGTTTCTCAAGCCATTTAATAACTAATAACTCATGCTCCTAAAAACTTGTAATATGTTCAATGGAAAATTTCAGTGTAACCAAAGTATGACTTGACCTCCCCTTTATGCCCCATGGCAATGATATTGTCTCTCCACATCATGTATGCTTTCATTTCTCATTGCATTGCACATGACTTTCCCCTAATAAAAGTCCCTTAATAAAATCAATGTGTTACCAGACATACTTGAAAATTTGAGTATATAAGACCATAGGTGTTCTCTTTTAGAGGGAGTTAGCGGCATATATGATAGTTAAAATTTTAGAATAATGATTATAAGATAATATTCCATGAGTGGCATGCTTCTCCACACTAAAGATGTAAATCTAATTTTAGATTCCATTTGACCCATATTCTCTTAGCGTCAGGAACATTGAAATTATTAAAATATCATTCATGAAAAAGCTTGTGAGATTAAATGAAGAATGAGTTGTTAAGGTTAAAGAGGTTTATCCTGGGGTTCCATTTGACAATGTGTACAACAAGGGAAAAATTCATGTGCAATGCAATGAGAAATGAAAGCATACACGATGTGGAGAGACGGGATCATTGCCACGGGACATAAAGGGAGGTCATGTCATACTTTGGTTACGCTAAAATTTTCCATTGAACACATTACAAGTTTTTAGGAGCAGGAGTTATCAGTTATTAAAAGGCTTGAGAAACTAATGGATTAAGAGCCATATGCTAATTTTCTTGGTTTTTAAAATACTAAAGAATCGCCTGTCCCTTTCATAAAAAAATGTGCACCATCTTATGCATTATAAAAAGTTCATCTTTGAAAGTTTAATTTGTTTTCTCCTTCATCCTTCTAAGCATGAATGCTCCAAAATAGGAATTAATAAATCAATATGGCTTTCCTTCTCTTGCATGCTTAAGGAATGAGAAGCAACTTTTGCACAAAAGAACTACAACAACCATGGCTTCACATTATCTGTCCAAGCACAGTAGGGATTTCATCAAGTATGTTTATTAGTGCAAGGTATGTGGAAATGGATTCCTAAATAGATTTGAGCTAAAGGCTCATCAAATAGAGCATAGGAAGAAAGCCTAGTTATATTAAATTTATTACGATGTTTGTTCTTACATTTTTTATTTGGAAAGGTTGAGTGTTCATGAATTAATTATGATGATGATGTTGAAGTCTGTTTGACTATACATTATGTTGATGATATTTTAATAACTTTAAAGTATATTTATATTTGGCTTGAATACTACATGGCTTTTCTCCCTTGTTTGCTTCGACCAGTCTCCCCTCTTCTTCTTCATCCATACCCATGGCCTCACATTATCACTTCCCTCTTTTAACTAAAAAAATCTCTTAACGTCAAAACACGCTTCTAAGAAATTCATCCCAACTACATTCAACCACAATGTGAAGCTATAGTTTTCTGTTTTCTCATCATAAGAAGTACTTGATGGTGCCAAAGAATGGGAACTCTTTGGTTGGTTATTTGATCACTAAGTGTCCTTTCTACTGATTGCTACTTGACTTAACTAGGTATGGATGCTCAAAGGTAATTTTCAATTTTTTTTATAAATGATGGTTTCCTTCTTCTTAAGTTTACAAATTAAAAAAAAATTAATATGGCTTAGACAAGAGGTCCATGGTTCATATTTAGAAAGTCATTTAGTTTGCAAAAATAGTCTCCTAGATCTAAACTAATTAAAGAGAAAATATACTTCTATTCCAATTTGGGTCAAGACATTAGACTTACCTCTTTAGTGTTAGAATCTCACGGCTATATCCAAAATATCTTGTAAAGTGGGCACTCCTCTTACTATTTATATTTTTAATTGTGGCTAAATCCAGATTAACTTTTGCAAGAATACATATTCAACTGCCTAATGATTCTTCATTGATGAAACCATCATTAACTTTAATGGAGTTGAGCGTTACTAAACTCAAATATGATTGAAAGCCAATCTCTTATGCTGGTTGTAGCTCTTCTCCCATGATTCTTTAATTTTCTTCGCCAACCCAATGCCCTTAGTTGATCCAAATGAGGCTAGGTGAGGTCGTATTAGAAGCAAAATTCCTAAGAGGTCTCCAAGAACCCAACCCACTCCACATTCCCTTCTTCCCCAAGCTTGCCCAAATACATTACACCTACTATTCATCCTTCAAACTGACCATCGACCTCCATACCTTATAAGGAACATCATTTATTTATTAATCCTCATCCCCCTCCCTCTCCCCCTCTTCCTACTTCAGCACATAACATACCAAACCTAAATTTTGTTGAAAATATTATTTTAGCCAATGTCTCCTCTAGTTCTAGCCAAACAATTCCTTTGTCTTGATGAATTCTTCTAAGCCCCCAACCCCAGGATAAACCTCTATTTTCTTAATAACTCATTCTTCATTTAGTCTCACAAACTTTTTCTTGAAGGAGATTTTAATAATTTTAATGTTGACGGTGCTAATATAATATGTGTCAAATAGAATCTAAAATTAGATTTACACCTTTAGTTGTGGTGAAGCATGTCACTCATAGCATATTATCTTATAATTATTCTTCTAAAAATTTTCAACTATCATATATATAAGCAAAATAATGAGTTAAGTCCTCATATACTACTAATATTACTTGGAATATATTTTTTGGCCTACTCACTAGTGTATCTGGGTTAAGCTTACATCACTAGAGGAGATACACATTCCAAAGAGTGTAATAACAACCGATGGTTTAATTAGAATTGAAGGATATAAATAATTGATGGCCCTTATCTATTAATGTTTAATATTCTTACTTAATGAATGTAAATACACTAATTATCTATTATTATTATTCACACGCACAAATTTCATGCATGTCATACCAATGGTGGTCTATATCTGATGCTTATTTTTTGAATTAATGGTTGTCTAACCACTGATGAGTTATGTCGAATTGTAACTCCTTTATCTCCTAACATTTACCAATACCATGCATACTATAACAAGTACATTCTTCTACAACAACAATTAACAATAAGAATTATAAAATAAGGAAACAAAAAGTTGTCTCTAATAAAGGAATGTATACCTTTTCAACATCATCGAAGACAATCACCTCATTGTAGAGACCTAAATGAACATCTGGGAGATTTCTATCATCTTCTGGTGCACGAAAGAAAGGAAGCTTCTTCTTCTCTACATATCGCACTGTGTCATAGGAGAAATATCCTTCTCATCCTCCTACAAAGCAATCATATATCTAGTTGACTTCAAGTAAGAAAAATATATATATGTGTCAAAGTCTTTTGCTAGAAATCTTCTAAGGAAACACAAAAAATGAAAAAAAATCCCCAAGAAATCACTCAGAAAACTAGAAGTAGTTCCCCATTGAAGCACTAAACATGCTTTTGTGCATGACTTCATATTTAATATGTCTAAGCTTGAAAGGTCTAGTTTTTTCTTTTCTTTAAAAGATCTAGGCTTTCAAAATATAAAAAAATAAAAGAAGCAAAAGATAATAGTAATAATAATAATAATAATATTTTGATGATAGATACAAGTAATATAAATCAATTTAATGTTACATGTACTATAAAAATTTTACTTTTAATATAAATAACTTCATCATATAACTGAATTCAATAAAAGTACCAATCATAATTTTCAAAAATTATAAACTAATATTTTTCAATAAATAATTTCATTTATATATACCACAAAAGTGTTAGGGAGATCATCAATAAGTATAAGCAGTGGACTCCAACCCTCCATGATTGTGCGAGGAACTTCAATGGGTCCTCCATTACTTTTGAAGATAGAGCCTTCTTCATGGTCTTATATAGACACCCTATTCTCTTTTGTTATAATCTTCATGTTGAGCTCCCACAACACTAGTACATAACATAACAATATAATTAAAAATCAGTAATTTTTCTTTTATGGAATTAAAATTACATTAAAAATCGTGAAATCTGAGTGATTCTTTTTTATTATTATTTGAAGATCAAATGATACTATGTTATTTCCTATAATTAGGGTTTTAGCAATCCCAAGAATTAACGAAAGCAAAGAAAGGGCAAAAAGGAATCGAAAGAATACCATATTGGTCCCTACAGAGCCTTGCTCCACTGCCTCAAACAAGAAGCTGGCATCTCTCGTCCTCGCTACCAGGCAGCGGTAGGCAATCACCGGCGTCAAGTGATAGGAGAAAATTACAGCGGCACCACATTGCACCCATTCCTCGACGCTTCTTCCAATCTCGCCGCCTCCTCTTTGTCAGCTGGAAAATACAATCAAGAATCTTAGTGCATTTCATACATGATTTCAGGGTCACCATCGGACCTTCATTCCAATGAGTCGGATCATTTGCTTCACCTGAGAGAGCGGAGGAGGAGGAAGAAGAGCGCGTCTAAGTGAGGGAAGAGGCGGACAAAGGTGGCGACGGAGGGAACTCATCGAGGCCGTAAAGGGGTTCTTTGGTGCAGCGCGGCAGGAGGCGGAACAGAGATGGAGGGTCGGCGATGGAAATCGGTGGAGATAGTTAGGTTTCCATTGGAACCTTTTCGTCACCTTCGACTGAGCGGGAGAGTATTTCTTGCCGCTGTAGAGGACTGGGATGAGTAGCAGAGTTCTTACGGAATGCTGAGCATTAAATGGCAGATTCGCTGATGCAGTTGCATGGGAACGAGACCCGCTCATCCGGCAACGAACTATACACCTGTCAATTTTAAATAAAATTATTTCTAATACAATTTATATTAAATTTAAAGTTTAGAATTACTAAGAAGTATATTCAAATTAATATATATATATATATATATATATATATATATATATATATATATATTATTAATCTTAGAATAAATCTAATAATTTTCAGATTCATATAATATCAAGATATTCTAATTTGACATTAATTCTTCCCAAATTTGTAAATGTACTAATTTTTAAAATATTTTACTTAATTATTTTAATTTAATTAACAAAATTGTATTTTTATATCATTAAGTGCCAAAAAAAAAATTTCAAATAATTTTTTAAAAAAAATTTACTTGATTTTTAAAAATTTTAATTTAATTATAATTTTTATCATCTTATAATTTATTTTATATCAATAAATTTAAACAAAAAAATTGAAACCCTTAATGCTAATTTCAAACTCAATTGAACAAGGATGATAACATTTTGAAATTATCAATTATTTCCTCTACTATAAAAGATTCTTAACACTGCCACGGATTATTAAAGTTATTATATTTATTTTGAGGGGAGTATTTTATAATATTTAATTATTACTTATGCATCATATTAATAATATTAATAATTTAATAATTTTAAGATCCAACCTAATTGAATTTGTTGTTAAGGGATGCTGGCCTAACTTTTTCACTAGAAAAATTTAATTCAAGATGCTATCCATATTTTAGTCAAGACTAAAAAAAGTAATTACGTTTATTTTGAGTATAATTTATGAATAATTAATTAAGTTTATATTATATGCATCTCAAATTAAATTTAAGTAAATAAGTAGATTATATATATATATATATATATATATATATATATATATATATATATATATATATATATATATATATATATATATATATATATATATATATATATATATATATATATATATATATAGTGTGTGTGTGTGTGTAATGAAGACACGCAAAGGCACGCTTATCGATTATTAATATTTTCTTAAAAAATTCAATATTTTACTTTTATCATCAACTAACAAACATGCTTGTAATGAAAACCTATATTTTACAAACATTGTTGTAAAATGCTAGTAGAAGTTTCATCAGCAAAAAAATACAAATATGGGGATGTGGCTTGATGCTCAAAGCCCACCTTATGACCTTTTATTTATAGGTTTAGGTTAAGGTGCATTGCTATATTTGATAAGCTATACAAAGTAAACTTAAATGGGATGCTACTTTAATAGGCACTTATTAGATGAATAAGCTTAACTAGTTTGTGATTTTTTAATTATACATAAATAAGTTGTAATAATTTTTTATGAACAAATTCAACTTCATTTTAAGTTGATGAGTAGTTTCAGTTGCTTGGACAACTTCCTTTTGTAAATTTGGTGGGGACTATATCAAATAATCTATGCATTGAATGCAAGTAGTTGCATCTACTTCAAATTATCTTAGGATTGGTAATGCTATTTAGTGCAATGCCATTAATTTTTCAAAATAGAAGCTATAAGTTTAAATTTTGAAAAAAAATGATTTTGATAAGAAAATATTTATTTTTAATTTTATATTCCTTGCACTTGAATTAATATAATTTTTGATTTTGCATCAATGGATATTTATTTTAATTAGTATCCCACTCTTATAGTATGTTCACATTCCTTATTGAAAGTGGAAAATTAGATGTGCAATTTAAAGATTAAAGTGACATCAAATTAACTATTTTTTTAAGTGACATTAAAACTTCACTTATAACAAGTATGGATTAAGTTAAAGAGATACAAAAGGAGAGAGAAATCTTAGAGAGAAGCTCTATAATTTTATCAAATTTTAAATATGAGTATGAAGATATAACTTGATACTTAAAGACCCACGACCTCTCTATTTATATGTTAAGATCAATATGCAATGCTACATGAAAACATTACAATGATCAAACATTGCATATCGATTAATGATATAAGTAAAATTACATAACAAAGTTTAACAAGCATTGTAGGAAATTAAATAAGCCAAATTAGCTTATGGTTTTCTAATTAAAAATAAGAATATATAATGCATTCTAAAACAACTTCAATTGAAGCCATTGTTATGTAAATTTCAAGTGATCTCAATGAGTAAAAGTTTTATTGGATATTGAAGAAATATGTCAAATATCTTAGATAACATGAACTCGTTAATGAGATGATCTTCTTCTTTGTTGATTTGATCTTGATAGTGAATTGATCCTCTTTAACTAGTCAATTTGTATTATACTTGAACTGAGTGATTAACAATATTGATCTAACTCGGTTTAGATGACGTTGGTGTATATTAGTTCTCTTTTTTTCTCTTAAAAATCATAAATGAATAATATAATAAAAATATTATTTAAATGAATTGGTATATCAATTAAGATTGATTCTATGGATTTGACAAACTGACTCTATATGGCAACTTTGGGTCTATAATGCTTTTTCTAAAGATCTTAGTCTAGTTTTTCTCAAATTTGAAGACAAAGAAAACCAAGAAGTATTAATTCTAGCAAAGAAGATTTTGTAATGTTACTAGAGAGCTATAATAAACATGAAAAGCATAAGGTCAAAGATTAATCTTCAATCACATGTATTTAAAAAAATTAAGTAGAACAAATTGAGAATGTTGATGAGGAAAAGAAAATTAAAGTTTCCATTGAGATTTCCACTATAATTGATATTTTTCAACAACCCTCCTAGAAATACAAATAGTAGCAGCACCTTGTCTAGAACATCTTGGATTAAATCAATAAATATACTAATAAGTCTAACTATAATTGTGCCAAATGAGTTGCCAACTTTTAAAAATGGGCTAGTTGTCAATCATTTAAGGTCATCAATCGTAGAGATAATGCGTATGTTGATGCCTCCAATAGTTCAAAGAAAGAAAAAGAAGTTGTTCATAAGAATCAAGTTGAGATTCAAGTATTTGTTGAAGTGTTGAGGATGAAGTGATTTAGTGTTAATTCAATTACTTCAGGGCGAACTCATTAGCTTGAAATTAAATTTACTAAAGATTTTGAATAAATAAAGGCAATGGTTTGTAACCTTCAACTTAATCTTATGAAAGAGAAAATAAATATTGCTAAGAGAGTCTTTGAGCTTCAAATTAAAAAAAAATGATAAAATTTGCTTGAGGGACTTATCACCATGGATTAATCTCTATTCTTAATTCTATGATTAAAGCATTGTTAGAAGAAATTATAAGTCATCACTTATCATTCAATTCAAGAACTTGGCAATTCTTCAAGTCCTTCACATGTAAGAAAGTTATCCTTAAGTGTGTTTTTTTATGTAAAATAATAATTTTATAGAATTATATAAATTTTATTTTAATATCTTTATTTAAACTTTTGAGATAATAAAGAAACTCTTTATAAATATCATATAGATCTTGATTAGTCATTTAATTTTTCCGGAATGCCCTATTGTCATTTACTATTTAACTCATAAAATGCCATTTGATTTTCTTGATGTCACTTCAATTCTTCTTGTAATTGATTTAATAATATTGGCATATTAATTAATCATAATTTTGATTTTAAATTTGATATTGCTTTTTTATAGTGCTTGACTCACCTTTAAGCTATTTGTTCATAACAAAATCAGAGTGACCCATTTTAGACATATATCTCCTCCAAAAAAGTAATAGATTAAACATTTATTTAGTTCAAATCTAACCCAAAAAATTGATCACATCTACTAAATCTATTTTTTTTAGAAATTTTATAAAAATAACATATAATTCTTATATGTTATACACACCTTATATGCTATACACACCTCTTGCTCTCCTCTCCAGCCTCCATGTCATCGATCACCTCATCAAATGAGGCGATCTCCCCCTCCACCACTCGGATCGGGTGGATCGGCACCGGTGTCATGGGACGCTCTATGGCCTCCCACCTTCGCCATTGGTTATTCCTTAAGTTTCAATCAACCCCGAAAGGCCCAACCCTCGTTGATCAAGGTGCCCGCCTGCCGATTCACCTCGCCATCGCCTGATCTCAACGCCATCTTCGATCATCGTGATCCTCAACCGCCGCCCTCGATCTCGAATCTGGCGTGCTTCCCGGCTTGTCCTCTGGCTCATTTCTCATAGACATGACCACCTCTGATCCAACCCTTACCGCTGAAATCTCACGCCCATGCTACCTCTGCTGTGATGCTCTGCTTTGCCGAGAGGTGCTCGTAGTTGCACTCTTTCCATTTTTGCCGGAGGTGAGGAGGCCGTCGTGTCGCCGTTAACCCCTCTCTTCTAGTGTATGGGGTCTGTGAGATACATGTGAGGGCGCGAGGAGAAACTCGAATCGATTGCTATCAGCCAGCATGGTGGGGCTCGTGGAGGAGATGGTGTATGCTCACAAGCCGACTTGACGCCGTGGATATGGATGGAGGCTATCTCGGGGACTGGATTGAAATCATTGGAATTAATGGAAGAGGATCCTTGAGAGGGATATGGAGGCGGGTTCTATGTTCATCACTCGTGAAGGACCTTGGAATGCTTTTGAAGGAATGCCAACGATGATAGCCGCCCTTCCGATAGCTATATATGTCTCGTTGATGGCACATGGAGGAGAAAATATTACGAGTCCGCGTAGCTTTACGCGGACTCAATCCATGGCACGCGTCCAATATTTTTCCCATTTTAGCGTTAACGATAGTAATCGAATGGACGGGCGATAAAGGGATGGCGATTCACGACTTTTACACTTCCGGTCCGACCGACCCGTAAGCGTTTGGAATGCGCGAGGAATTTAAAAGAAATATATAGACGATTTAGGTTTAGGGTTTTTTCAGCAAAATGAGCTCGAAGAGAAATAGAAAATCTCATTTCCTTTTACAAAAGAACCATGAAGATGGAGAACGTTGAGAAATAGCCACCAATTTAGAGGATGTATTAAATAGAAATTCATCGGTAATGTTTCTCGTGTAATTTTTCTACGGTTTGTTAGTGATATTCCTGGTCTGTCTGAAGAGAATATGTTCATTACATTCCACTAGAAGTAATTTGTATTCTTTTTTGTTGAATTTTTATTTTTTAGTGTTATTTTGCATCTGTACTCTCTGTACCTCTTTGGAGAGTACAGAGCATTTAAGGACTTCTTTTTTCAGTTTATTTTGCCTGTTTCTTGAGATTATTTTTAGGGCATTCCAATGGAAGCAATTTGATGGCTGCTTGGATGATTTCTGGGTGTTTTTTTGCATCTGTACTCTCTATACCTCTTTGGAGGGTACAGATCATTTAAGGCCTTCTTTTTCTAGTTTATTTTGTCTACTTCTTTTGATTATGTTCATTACATTCTAATGGAAACAATTTGATGGCTGTTTGGATGATTTATGGGTAGTTTTGCAGACTCCTACTTTGAGGGTACTGAGCATTTAAGGACTCTTTTTTTTTTAGTTTATTTTTCCTACTTGTTTTGATTATGTTTGGGGCATTCCAATGGAAGCATTTGGAGGCTGTTTGGATGGTTTCTGGTGGATATTTTGCATATGTACTCTCTCTTTGGAGGGTACAGATCATTTAGGGACTTCATTTTCTAGTTTATTTTGTCTGCTTCTTTAGATTATGTTCATTACTTTCCAATAGAAGAAATTTGGAGGTATGATGGTTTTTGGGGGTTATTTTGGCATCTGACTCTCTGCACTCTTTGGAGTACTGATCATTTGCCTACTTTTTCAATTTATCTTGTATTCTTCTTGATTATATTTAGGGCATTCCAATGGAAGCAACTGAGGTCGCTTTGGATAGTTTATGGGGGTTATTTTGCATCTGTACTCTTTGTACCTCTCTTGAGGGTATAGATCATTTAGTGCTGACTTTTTCGAGTTTAAACCCTAAACCCTAAACCTAAACCCTAAACAAACCCTAAACCCTAAACCCTAAACCCTAAATCCTAAACCCTAAACCTAAACTAAACCCAAACCCTAAACCTAAACCTAAACCTAAACCTAAATCCTAAACCTATACCCTAAACCCTAAACCCTAAACCATAAACCCTAAAACAAACCCTAAACTGAATCACTTGAACAACTTGAACTAAACTCAATGAACTTGAACTCAAGAACAATCTAGAACCTAATATAAACTGAATCAATCAGAATCAACTGAACCATGAACTGAATCGAATCAACTAAACTTGAACAACTCAACTATCAACTGAACTTGAACTTGAATGAATCACTGAACTTGAACAACTCAACTGAAACCTTGTGAAGAACTTGAACCCTGAACTGAACTGATATGTACCTAAACCCTGAACTGAACCCTGAGCCCTAAGCCTAAACCTGAATTGAATCTGAACCTTAACATGAACCTGAACCTGAACTGAATTGAACTGAACTTGAACTGAACCTAAACCCTGAACTGAGCTTGAACCTGAACTAAACTGAACTGAACCTGAACTGAACTAATATAGAGAGGAAAATGCAAAGCGCTGATTGATAAGGTGTCCCATTCAAGAGAAGTATCATCAATATAGTCATCCTGACATGAGAATACATAAACATAAGAGAATGAGCCATCTTAGCGAGAACCTCATGAAAAGACATATCCAAGAAAAGAAAGCAAACCAGCATATAATCCCTCCACAAGAAAATAGCAAAGGAGACAACTTGCTGAAATCCTGCTAATCAAGTCAATGAGCCTATAATTAACACCATCCCAGCTTAGGGTTTAGGGTTTATAGTTATAGTTTAAGGTTTAGTGTTTAGTATCTAGGCTTTAAGGTTTAGGGTTTTTAGGGTTTAAGGTTTAGTGTTTAGATTTTAAGGTTTAGGGTTTAGGGTTTGGAGTTTATGGTTTTAGTGTTTAGGTTTAGGGTTTGTTGTAGGTTTAGGATTTAGGGTTTATGTTTATGTTAGGTTTAGATTGTAGTTTAGGTTTGTTTTAGGGTTTAGGGTTTAGTGGTGAATTTAGTGTCAGAGGTTTAGGGTTTAGGGTTTTGAGTTATTTTAGGTTTTATGGTTTGATTTAGTTTGGGGTTTAGGGTATAGGTTAAGGGTTTAGGATTTAAGATTTAGGGTTAGTTTTTTTTAAAAAAAAAAATTAAGTAAATGGAGTTTAGGTTTATTGGTTTACTTAGTTATTTTATTTATTTTATTTTATTTTTTTTTATTTATTTTAGTTTATTTTATTTTTATTTTGTTTAGGTTTATTTTTTTTTTATTTTAATTTCTTTTATTTATTTTAGGTTTATTTACTTTAGTTTAGGTTATTTTAGTTTATTTAGCTTAGGTTAGGTTTATTTTAGTTGAGTTTAATTTACATTATTTTTTTAGGTTTTGGTTTTAGGTTGTGTTGGGTTTAAAGTGGGTTTAGGTTTAGAGTTTAGGGTTTAGGTCAGTTTTAGTTTATGGTTTAGAGTGGAGTTAGGTTGGAAGGTTTAATATTTAGCTTGAGGTTTGGTTTTAGGAGCCAGGGTTTAGGGAGTTTAGGAGTGGGTTTAGTGTTAGGCTTTATGATTTGGGGGTTTTAGGGTATGACAGGGTTATTAGGGGGTTTAGTGTTAGGGTTTTAAGGATTTAGGGTAGGTTTAAGTTTAGAGGAGGTTAGAAGGTTTAGGGTTTATGGTTAAGTTTTACATTTTATTTATTTTTTAGGATTTAGGAGTTTAGTGTTCACATTTTAGTTTAGGTTTACTTTTAAATTACAAACCAAGTAGGTTTAGATTTTTAGTTTATTTTAGGGTTTAGGGTTTAGGTTAGCAGTTTAAGTTTTTTTTAAATGTAAACTAATTTTAGGTTTATTTAAATTTTATTTTAGTTTATTTATTTTATTTTTATTTATGTTTACTTTTTTATTTTTATTTAGTTTAGTTTATTTATTTTAGGTTTATTTATTTTAATTTAGGTTTTTATTTTAGTTTATTTTTTAGGTTTAGAATTAGCATTATTTTATTTTTTTAGTTGTGTTTTATTTTTATTTTATTTTTTCAAGTTCAAGTTTTTTTTTTTATTTTTAGGTTTAGGTTTAAGTTTTTATTTTATGTTTTTAGGTTTAGGTTTTAGGATTTTATTTTTGCTTTATTTTAGGTTTTATTTTTTAGTTTAGGTTTAGGTTTATTTTTTAGTTTATTTTATTTTATTTAGTTTAGGTTTAGGTTTAGTTTATTTTAGACTTAGTTTAGGTTTTATTTATTTTAGTGTAGTTTATTTTAGTTTAGGTTTAGGTTTATTTTATTTTGTTTTATATTATTTTATTTTAGGTTTATTTTATTTTTAGTTTAGGGTTTAGGTTTTATTTTTTATTTATTTTTAGGTTTATTTTTGAGATTTAGGTTTTTATTTATTTTTTATTTTATTTTATTTTAGGTTTATTTTATTTTTATTTTATGTTTAGTTTTTATTTTATTTTGGTTTTTTATTCTAAGCTTTATTTTATCCTTTAGTTGTCTCTAATAAAGGAATGTATACCTTTTCAACATCATCGAAGACAATCACCTCATTGTAGAGACCTAAATGAACATCTGGGAGATTTCTATCATCTTCTGGTGCACGAAAGAAAGGAAGCTTCTTCTTTACATATGATCATTATAGGAGAAATATCCTTCTCATCCTCCCACAAAGCAATCATATAGTTAGTTGACTTCAAGTAAAAGAAAATATATCTCATGTGGTCAAAGTCTTTTTGCTAGAAATATTCTAAGGAAACACAAAAAATGAAAAAATCCCCAAGAAATCACTCAAGTGGTCGAAAACTAGAAGTAGTTCCCCATTGAAGCACATAAACTGATGGTGCATGACTTCATATTTAATATAAAGCTTGAAAGGTCTATGTTTTTCTTTTCTTGGAAAAGATCTAGGCTTTCAAAATATAAAAAAAAATAAAAGAAGCAAAAAAGATAATAGTAATAATAATAATAATAATATTTTGATGATAGATACAAGTAATATAAATCAATTTAATGTTACATGTACTATAAAAATTTTACTTTAATATAAACAACTTCATCATATAACCGAATTCAATAAAAGTACCGATCATAATTTTCAAGAAATTATAAACTAATATTTTTCAATAAATAATTTCATTTATATATACCACAAAAGTGTTAAGATCCAAGTATAAGCAAAACTCCAACCCTCCATGATTGTGCTGAGGAACTTCCAATGGGTCCTCCATTACTTTTGAAGATAGAGCCTTCTTCATGGTCTTATATAGACCCTATTCTCTTTTTGTTATAATCTTCATGGGTTGAGCTCCCACAACATCAGTGACTCAACATAACAATATATAATTAAAAAATCAGAGTAATTTTTTCTTTTATGGAATTAAAAATTACATTAAAAAATCATGAAATCTGAGTGATTCTTTTTATTATTATTATTTGAAGATCAAATGATACTATGTTATTTCCTATAATTAGGGTTTTAGCAATCCCAAGAATTAACGAAAGCAAAGAAAGGGCAAAAAGGAATCGAAAGAATACCATATTGGTCCCTACAGAGCCTTGCTCCACTGCCTCAAACAAGAACTGGGAATCTCTCGTCCTCGCTACCAACTAGGCAATCACCGGCGTCAAGTGATAGGAGAAAATGCATCAGTACAGCGGCACCACATTGCACCCATTCCTCGACGCTTCTTCCAATCTGCCGCCTCCTCTTTGTCAGCTGGAAAATACAATCAAGAATCTTAGTGCATTTCATACATGATTTTAGGGTCACCATCGGACCTTCATTCCAATGAGTCGGATCATTTGCTTCACCTGAGAGAGCGGAGGAGGAAGAAGAGCGCGTCTAAGTGAGGGAAGAGGCGGACAAAGGTGGCGAGAGGAACTCATCGAGGCCGTAAAGGGGTTCTTTGCAGTGGCAGGCCTGTCGGCAAGGCAACAGGAGATGGAATCTGATGGAAATCTGGAGATAGTTAGGGTTTCCATTGAACCTTTTCGTCACCTTCGACTGAGCGGAGAGTATTTCTTGCCGCTGATAGACTGGGATGAGTAGCAGAGTTCTTACGGAATGCTGAGCATTAAATGGCAGATTCGCTGATGCAGTTGCATGGAACGAGACCCGCTCATCAACGAACTATACAATCAATTTTAAATAAAAATTATTTCTAATACAATTTATATTAAAATTAAAGTGAATTACTAAGAAGTATTCAAATAATAATTGATATATATATATATATATATATATATATATATATATATATATATAAATTATTAATCTTAGAATAAATCTAATAATTTTCAGATTCATCGGGATATAATATCAAGATATTCTAATTTTTTTTTTAAAGTTAATGAGAAAAGATAAAGATTAGATAATTGTTAATGCTAACATATTTTACACACTTCTTCTCAAATTTGTAAATGTACTAATTTTTAAAATATTTTACTTAATTATTTTTAATTTAATTAACAAAATTGTATTTTTATATCGAATGCCAAAAAAAATTTCAAATAATAAAAAAAATTTACTTGATTTTTTAAAATTTTAATTTAATTATAATTTTTATCATCTTATAATTTATTTTATCAATAAATTTAAACAAAAAAAATTGAAAACCCTTAATCCTAATTTCAAACTCAATTGAACAAGGATGATAACATTTTGAAATTATCAATTATTTCCCTACTATAAAAGATTCAACTGCCACGGATTATTAAAGATTATATTTATTTTGAAGTATTTTATAAAATTTAATTATTACTTATGCATCATATTAATAATATTAATAATTTAATAATTTTAAGATCAACCTAATTGAATTTGTTGTTAAGGGATGCTCCTAACTCACCAGAAAAATTTGAATTCAAGATGATCCATATTTTAGTCAAGACTAAAAAAAGTAATTACTTTATTTTGAAATGAGTATAATTTATGAATCCTAATTAAATTTAATTATAAGCATCTCAAATTAAATTTAAGTAAAATAAGAATAAATGATGAATAAAATAATTATATATAAATTATTATTATTAATATATAATATCAAAATTAATATAATATATATACACTAATTAAAAACATATATATATAACAAATAACATATATATAACATAATATATATAAATATATATATAAATTATATATATAACATATATTATATATTATTAACATATACATATATAACATCTATATATATTAAATTATATATATTATATAAAACTGAATATATATATATATATACTATATATATATTATATATATATATACATATTTTGAAGTGTGAAACGCTCAACGCTAATTTATTAATATTTTCTTAAAAATTCAATTTTTACTTTTATCATCATCAACCAACAAACATGCTTGAATGAAACCCATATTTTACAAACATTGTTGAAAATGCAAGTAGAAGTTAATCAGCAAAAAAAACACAAATGGGGATGTGGCTTGATGCTCAAAGAACCCACTTATGACCTTTATTTATAGGTTTAGGTTAAGGTGCATTGCTATATTTGATAAGCTATAAAGTAAACTTAAATGGGATGCTACTTTAATAGAACTTATTGATGAATAAGCTTAACTAGTTTGTGATTTTTAATTATACATAAATAAGTTGTAATAATTTTTATGAACAAATTCAACTTCATTTTAAGTTGATGAGTAGTTTCAGTTTGGACAACTTCCTTTTGTAAATTTGGTGGGGACTATATCAAATAATCTATGCATTGAATGCAAGTAGTTGCATCTACTTCAAATTATCTTAGATTGCTAATGCTATTTAGTGAATACCATTAATTTTCAAAATAGAAGCTATAAGTTTAAATTTTGAAAAAAAATGATTCGATAAGAAAATATTTAGTTTTAATTTTATATTCCTTGCACTTGAATTAATATAATTTTGATTTTGCATCAATGGATATTTATTTTAATTAGTATCCCACTCTTATAGTATGTTCACATTCCTTATTGAAAGTGGCAAATTAGATGTGCAATTTAAAGATTAAAGACATCAAATTAACTATTTTTTAAGTGACATTAAAACTTCACTTATAACAAGTATGGATTAAGTTAAAGAGATACAAAAGGAGAGAGAAATCTTAGAGAGAAGCTCTATAATTTTATCAAATTTTAAATATGAGTATGAAGATATGACTTGATACTTAAAGACCCACAATCTGACCTCTCTATTTATATGTTAAGATCAATAAATGCTACATGAAAACATTACAATGATCAAACATTGCATATCGACATGATATAAGTAAAATTACATAACAAAGTTTAACAAGCATTGTAGGAAATTAAATAAGCCAAATTAACCTTATGGTTTAATTAAAAATAAGAATATATAATGCATTCTAAAACAACTTCAATTGAAGCCATTGTTATGTAAATTTCAAGTGATCTCAATGAGTAAAAGTTTTATTGGATATTGAAGAAATGTGTCAAATATCTTAGATAACATGAACTCAATGAGATGACCTTCTTCTTTGTTGATTTGATCTTGATAATGAATTGATCCTCTTTAACTAGTCAATTTGTATTATACAAGAGTGATTAACAATATTGATCTAACTCGATTTAGATGACATTGGTGTATATTAGTTCTCCTCTTAAAATCATAAATGAATAATATAATAAAATATTATTTTAATGAATTGGTATATCAATTAAGATTGATTCTATGGATTTGACAAAACGACTCAACTTTGGGTCTAACTTCTAAAGATCTTAGTCTAGTTTTCTCAAATTTGAAGACAAAGAAAACCAAGAAGTATTAATTCTAGCAAAGAAGATTTTGTAATGTTACTAGAGAGCTATAATAAACATGAAAAGCATAAGGTCAAAGATTAATCTTCAATCACATGTATTTAAAAAAATTAAGTAGAACAAATTGAGAATGTTGATGAGGAAAAGAAAATTAAAGTTTCCATTGAGATTTCCAATAATGATATTTTTCAACAACCCTCCTAGAACAGACAATAGTAGAACACTTGTCTAGAACATCTTGGATTAAATCAATATACTAATAAGTCTAACAATAATTGTGAAATGAGTTGCCAACTTTAAAAATGGGCTAGTTGTCAATCATTAAGGTCATCAATCTGAGATAATGTATATGTTGATGCCTCCAATAGTTCAAAGAAAGAAAAGAAGTTGTTCATAAGAATCAAGAGATTCTATTTGTTGAAGTGTTGAATGAAGTGATTTAGTGTTAAACTTGAACCATGAACGAATCAATCAACTTGGCCAGACCGAACTGAACAACTGAACTTGAACCTAAATCAATCAACTGAATCAACTCGAACCTAAACTTGAATTGAACTTGAACATGAACCTAAACTTAAATCAACATGAATCAACTGAACTGAACAACAACTGAACTGAATCAACCTAAACTCAACTTGAACTGAACCAACTCACTCACGAACCAACCTGAACAACTTGAACCTTGAATCTAAATTGAACTTGAACTGAACTGAACTCACCTCCTCTCTCCTTGTGGCGCTTTGGCGATTGCAATTTTCCCCTTTGGAGTGATTTCTTCTCACGGTTTGGTAATTCTTCACCAATCTTGATCGAATCTTAGAACTTGGTTTAGCTCTAGTCGCGCACGTGATGTTGTGTAGCTCTTGAAGATGGTGGATGTTCCATTGGCCCCGCAACCTGCTCTATCTTTTTCGGATGCATCGGCTAGGGCATTAGATCACATGGGTATTCTAGAATCTAATGTCCCTCTTATTGTGTCATTAAATCCTTTAAGGATGCTCTCCGTAAGAGCCTTTCCTCTTCTCGATTTGATGAATCTGATTTGACTTCCTTCGGCACCCTCAAGGATCATGTGTCCGGATCTTGATGTCGAGAAGCCGGCAAAGCCATACAAATTTACTTTGGTTAGTAAATTTTCATTACACCATCCAATTTGGACAATATTCTTTTTTTTTCACAATCTTAAACTGTGATTTCTCTATTGGTTTGATCGATCCTAGACATATTTTGATTCAACTTAAACGATTTGGATTACTCAAGAGTTTTCTCTCGTCAATCTTATTTTGTATTCAATTTCCAAATGCATATTTTAAAGTGGTCTCCCCTTTTTGACATAAAAGAGGAATCACTGATTATTTCTGTGTGGTTGGATTTTCTGAATATGAGGATTCACTATATTACTCATCAGGTTTTACTTATTGTTGGGGCTCTTTTCGGTCGGCCGCTTCAAATTGATCAGGCCATTGCTATAAGATCCCGTCCTTCTATTGCTCGTATACTGGTTGAACTTGATATTTCTAAAAAATATCTTAAGGAAGTTTGGATTGGCTCAGAAAATTTTGGTTATTTCCAAAAAGTTGAATTTGAAAACTTTCCAGTTTTTTGTTCATGCTGTAAAATTCACGGGCATGATAACTCTGAGTGTTTTGTGCTTCACCCACATCTAAAAAAGAAAATTTTGAATGATCCTAATTCTACTCTACCTAATGGTAAAGTCAATAAACCTATTGATGTGCCTAAAGCCAACTCAAATGGTAATATTATTTCAGCCTCCTTGGAATCCACTGATGTTCTCAATAATGCTACTCCCACCACTTAATCTAATATGGTCAAAGATATTACTAATGTTGAATCTGATGGTTTGTCAATCAATCCTTCTTTACATGAAACTTGCCTTTTCAAGATAATTCAAATTTAAAAGAGGCGAAAAATGTTGATTCCCTCACTAATGAATCTATTCAAGTTTCTTTGCCTCTTATAATTGATGAGCATGAAAATTTTAATGATAATTTGAATGAAAATTTGAATAAGGCTAAAACGGAACAAAACTCTAATGGACCCTGGTATTTGTGCTCATAATGGTACTACTTCCTCTCCTTCTCCAAATCCCAAGATTGACATTCATTCTAATCCAACTTTTCAGCTTAATCCTGAAATTGAAGAAGGGGAAGTTGTGATTAGAAATGTTCTGACATATTCTGATCCTATTATTAATACCTCTAATCAATCCCTTTCTGATGGTGATACTTTGGATAAAAATCAAATATTTCAAACTATTTTCAAAAAGAATTCTTTCAAAGCAAAAAATGTTTCCACAGAACTCGACCAGATCTACTAGATCTGGTTCTGCCTCTCATAAATAATGGTCTTTTGGCATTAGAGAGGTTGTTCACTTTCTAAACCCTTTATTTTCTTATTTCTCTTTATTTTATTTAATATTTTCCTTATATTTAATTCTCTTATTAGAAATTCTCTCTTATGCTAGTTATAATTTATAGTTGCTTGCAAGTTTCTTTTACATGTTCTTTGCAGGTTTTGCTTTCTGGATGGGGATTGTGTAACTCTCAAAAGACTTCTCTCTTATATTGCACTTTATTATGTGCTAAAGCTTGATTTTCTC
The DNA here is from genome assembly GCA_021442155.1 of Cymbidium sinense. NCBI lineage: Eukaryota > Viridiplantae > Streptophyta > Magnoliopsida > Asparagales > Orchidaceae > Cymbidium > Cymbidium sinense. The sequence goes on along the minus strand of CM038217.1, from coordinate 81,726,815 downwards.
TAGTTGTGATAATTACAATTTCTAGTTGCTTGCAGGTTTCTTTTACAAATTCTTTGTAGGTTTTGCATTCTCGATGTGGATTCTGCAACTCTCAAAAGGCTTCTAACTCTAGTAGTGGGCTTTGGCTGTTCATCATGTTTCTGTGTTCCTTATTTATTTTGATCTTTTTCTTCTTTTATTTAGTTTCCTTGCTTTTGTTGTATTACATAGAGATTTTTCTCTATTGAATGTAACTCTTTGAGAAGTAGTTAAGAGAATTATCCCCTCTTAAGGACCTTGTACTCCTTTCTTTGTGACAATAAAATTCTCTCCTCTGTGGGATTCCTTAAAAAAAACCCTAAACTCTAAACCCTAAAATCCTAAACCTAAACCCTAAACCTTAAACCTTAAACCCTAAATTCTAAACCATAAATCCTAAACCCTAAACCCTAAAATCCTAAACCCTAAATCCTAAAATCCTAAACCATAAACCCTAAACCCTTGCCTCCTAGGCACTTTGTTTCTAATACCTCAGCCTCATTTGTATCAACCGAGGGCATTGAGAGAGAAAATTGAAGAATTATGGGAGAAGAGCTACAACTAGGAAAAGAGACTTTCTTTCAATCATATAGTTTGAGTATTCACTCCATTAAAGTTAATAATGGCTTCATTGGGTAATGAAAAATTTTAGGCATCCGAATACGCATCTTGCAAAAGTTAATTTGGATTTAGCCATAGTTAAAACTATCAATGAAGAGAGTGCCCACTTTACAAGATATTTTGGATATAGTGGGATTCTAAAGAGGTAAGTCCAATGTCTTGGCCCAAATTGGGATAGAAGTATATTTTCTCTTTAATTGGTTTAAACCTAGACTATTTTGCAAACTAAATCACTTTCCAAATATGAACCATGGACCTCCTGTAAGTCATATTAAAATTTTCCCAATTTGTAAACTTAAGAAGAAGAAAACTATCATTCATCAAAAAAATTAAAATTACCTTTGAGCATCCATACATATTTAATGGTGTCAAGTAGAGCACGTAGAAAGGATGCTTAGCAATCGATAACCAACCATAGAGTTTCCATTCTTTAGCACCATCAAGTACTTCATAAGAAAACTATAGCGTCACCTTGTGGTTAATGTAGATTGGATTGAATTTCTTGGAAGCGGTTTCTTGCTAAGAGGTTTTTCAAAGAGTGGAAGTGATAATGTGAGGCCATGGGTATGGATGAAAAGAGGGAGACTAGTCATATAAGGGGAAAAGCCATGTAGTATTCAATCCAAATATAAATATACTTTAAAATCATTAAAATATCAACATCAACATAATGTATAGTCAGACAGACTTCAACATCATTATCATAATTAATTCATAAACACTCAACATTTCCAAAAAAAATAAAAAATGCAAGAACAAAAATCATAATAATATTAATATAACTAGGCTTTCTTCTCTCTATTTGATGAGCCTCACTCATCTATATTTAGAATCTATTTCACATAGCTTGCACCAATAAGCATACTTGATGGAATCCTGCTTGGATAGATAATGTGAAGCCATGGTTGCAATTCTTTGTGAAGGTTGCTTCATTCTCGACACAAGGCAAGGAAAGTCATATTGATTTATTAATTCTTGTTTTGGATCATCCATGCTTGCAAAGATGATGGAGAAAATGAATTAAACTTTCAAAGAGAAACTTTTATATGCATAAGATGGTACACATTTTTTTAATGAAAGGAACAATTCTTTAGCATTTTGAAAATCGAGAAAATTAACATATGGCTCTTAATCCATCTCAAGCCATTTAATAACTAATAACTCATGCTCCTAAAAACTTGTAATATGTTCAATGGAAAATTTGAGTGTAACCAAAGTATGACTTGACCTCCCCTTTATGCCCCATGGCAATGATATTGTCTCTCCACATCATGTATGCTTTCATTTCTCATTGCATTGCACATGACTTTCCCCTAATAAAAGTCCCTTAATAAAATCAATGTGTTACCAGACATACTTGAAAATTTGAGTATATAAGACCATAGGTGTTCTCTTTTAGAGTGGGAGTTAGCAGCATATATGATAGTTAAAATTTTAGAATAATGATTATAAGATAATATTCCATGAGTGGCATGCTTCTCCACAGCTAAAGATGTAAATCTAATTTTAGATTCCATTTGACCCATATTCTCTTAGCATCGGGAACATTGAAATTATTAAAATATCATTCATGAAAAAGCTTGTGAGATTAAATGAAGAATGAGTTGTTAAGGTTAAAGAGGTTTATCCTGGGGTTCCATTTGACAATGTGTACAACAAGGGAAAAATTCATGTGCAATGCAATGAGAAATGAAAGCATACACGATGTGGAGAGACGGGATCATTGCCACGTGACATAAAGGGAGGTCATGTCATACTTTGGTTACGCTAAAATTTTCCATTGAACACATTACAAGTTTTAGGAGGAGTTCTATTAAAGGCTTGAGAAACTAATGGATTAAGAGCCATATGCTAATTTTCTTGGTTTTTAAAATACTAAAGAATCGCCTGTCCCTTTCATAAAAAAATGTGCACCATCTTATGCATTATAAAAAGTTCATCTTTGAAAGTTTAATTTGTTTTCTCCTTCATCTTTCTAAGCATGAATGCTCCAAAACAGGAATTAATAAATCAATATGGCTTTCCTTCTCTTGCATGCTTAAGGAATGAGAAGCAACTTTCGCACAAAAGAACTACAACAACCATGGCTTCACATTATCTCCCAAGCACGTAGGGATTTCATCAAGTATGTTTATTAGTGCAAGGTATGTGGAAATGGATTCCTAAATAGATTTGAGCTGAAGGCTCATCAAATATGGCATAGGAAGAAAGCCTAGTTATATTAAATTTATTACGATGTTTGTTCTTACATTTTTTATTTGGAAAGGTTGAGTGTTCCTGAATTAATTATGATGATGATGTTGAAGTCTGTTTGACTATACATTATGTTGATGATATTTTAATAACTTTAAAGTATATTTATATTTGGCTTGAATACTACATGGCTTTTCTCCCTTGTTTATTGACTCCCCTCTTCTTCTTCATCCATACCCATGGCCTCACATTATCACTTCCCCTCTTTTAACTAAAAAATCTCTTAACGTCCAAGAAACCTGCTTCTAAGAAATTCAGTCCCAACTACATTCAACCACAATGTGACGCTATAGTTTTCTCATCATAAGAAGTACTTGATGGTGCCAAAGAATGGGAACTCTTTGGTTGGTTATTTGATCACTAAGTGTCCTTTCTACAGTGCTCTACTTGACACTGTTAACTAGGTATGGATGCTCAAAGGTAATTTTCAATTTTTTTTATAAATGATGGTTTCCTTCTTCTTAAGTTTACAAATTAAAAAAAATTAATATGGCTTAGACAAGAGGTCCATGGTTCATATTTAGAAAGTCATTTAGTTTGCAAAAATAGTCTCCTAGATCTAAACTAATTAAAGAGAAAATATACTTCTATTCCAATTTGGGTCAAGACATTAGACTTACCTCTTTAGTGTTAGAATCTCACGGCTATATCCAAAATATCTTGTAAAGTGGGCACTCCTCTTACTATTTATATTTTAATTGTGGCTAAATCAGATTAACTTTTGCAAGAATACATATTCAAGCCTAATGATTCTTCATTACCGATGAAACCATCATTAACTTTAATGGAGTTGAGCTTAAACTCAAATATGATTGAAAGCCAATCTCTTATCTGGTTGTAGCTCTTCTCCCATGATTCTTTAATTTTCTTCGCCAACCCAATGCCCTTAGTTGATCCAAATGAGGCTAGCTGAGGTCGTATTAGAAGCAAAATTCTAGAGGTCTCCAAGAACCCAACCTCGCCACTCCACATTCCCTTCTTCCCAAGCTTGCCCAAATACATTACACCTACTATTCATCCTTCAAACGACACCATCGACCTCCATACCTTATAAGGAACATCATTTATTTATTAATCCTCATCCCCCTCCCTCTCCCCCTCTTCCTACTTCAGCACATAACATACCAAACCTAAATTTTGTTGAAAATATTATTTTAGCCAATGTCTCCTCTAGTTCGCCAAACAATTCCTTTGTCTTGATGAATTCTTCTAAGCCCCAACCCGTGATGAACCTCTATTTTCTTAATAACTCATTCTTCATTTAGTCTCACAAACTTTTCTTGAAGGAGATTTTAATAATTTTAATGTTGACGTGCTAATATAATGGGTCAAATAGAATCTAAAATTAGATTTACACCTTTAGCTGTGGTGAAGCATGTCACTCATAGCATATTATCTTATAATTATTCTTCTAAAAATTTTCAACTATCATATATATAAGCAAAATAATGAGTTAAGTCCTCATATACTACTAATATTACTTGGAATATATTTTTGGCCTACTCACTAGTGTATCCGTTGCTTACATCACTAGAGGAGATACACATTCCAAAGAGTGTAATAACAATGGTGGTTTAATTAGAATTGAAGGATATAAATAATTGATGGCCCTTATCTATTAATGTTTAATATTCTTACTTAATGAATGTAAATACACTAATTATCTATTATTTATTCACACGCACAAATTTCATGCATGTCATACCAATGGTGGTCTATATTTGATGCTTATTTTTTGAATTAATGGTTGTCTAACCACTGATGAGTTATGTCTAATTGTAACTCCTTTATCTCCTAACATTTACCAATACCATGCATACTATAACAAGAACATTCTTCTACAACAACAATTAACAATAAGAATTATAAAATAAGGAAACTAAAAGTTGTCTCTAATAAAGGAATGTATACCTTTTCAACATCATCGAAGACAATCACCTCATTGTAGAGACCTAAATGAACATCTGGGAGATTTCTATCATCTTCTGGTGCACGAAAGAAAGGAAGCTTCTTCTTCTCTACATATCGCACTGTGTCATAGGAGAAATATCCTTCTCATCCTCCTACAAAGCAATCATATATGCGTTAGTTGACTTCAAGTAAAAGAAAAATATATCTCACTGTGTCAAAGTCTTTTTGCTAGAAATCTTCTAAGGAAACACAAAAAATGAAAAAAAAATCCCCAAGAAATCACTCAAGTGGTCTGAAAACTAGAAGTAGTTCCCCATTGAAGCACAGAAACTGATGCTTTTGTGCATGACTTCATATTTAATATGTCTAAGCTTGAAAGGTCTAGTGTTTTTTCTTTTCTTGCAGAAAAGATCTAGGCTTTCAAAATATATAAAAAAATAAAAGAAGCAAAAGATAATAGTAATAATAATAATAATAATATTTTGATGATAGATACAAGTAATATAAATCAATTTAATGTTACATGTACTATAAAAATTTTACTTTTAATATAAACAACTTCATCATATAACTGAATTCAATAAAAGTACCAATCATAATTTTCAAGAAATTATAAACTAATATTTTTTCAATAAATAATTTCATTTATATATACCACAAAAGTGTTAGGGAGATCATCAATAAGTATAAGCAGTGGACTCCAACCCTCCATGATTGTGCGAGGAACTTCAATGGGTCCTCCATTACTTTTGAAGATAGAGCCTTCTTCATGGTCTTATATAGACACCCTATTCTCTTTTGTTATAATCTTCATCGGTTGAGCTCCCACAACATCAGCACCGAACATAACAATATAATTAAAAATCAGAGTAATTTTTCTTTTATGGAATTAAAAATTACATTAAAAAATCGTGAAATCTGAGTGATTCTTTTTATTATTATTATTTGAAGATCAAATGATACTATGTTATTTCCTATAATTAGGGTTTTAGTAATCCCAAGAATTAACGAAAGCAAAGAAAGGGCAAAAAGGAATCGAAAGAATACCATATTGGTCCCTACAGAGCCTTGCTCCACTGCCTCAAACAAGAAGCTGGGAGCATCTCTCTCGTCCTCGCTTACCAGGCAGCGGTAGGCAATCACCGGCGTCAAGTGATAGGAGAAAATGCATCAGTACAGCGGCACCACATTGCACCCATTCCTCGACGCTTCTTCCAATCTCGCCGCCTCCTCTTTGTCAGCTGGAAAATACAATCAAGAATCTTAGTGCATTTCATACATGATTTCAGGGTCACCATCGGACCTTCATTCCAATGAGTCGGATCATTTGCTTCACCTGAGAGAGCGGAGGAGGAGGAAGAAGAGCGCGTCTAAGTGAGGGAAGAGGCGGACAAAGGTGGCGACGGAGGGAACTCATCGAGGCCGTAAAGGGGTTCTTTGCAGTGGCAGCGCCGTCGGCAGGAGGCGGGAACAGGAGATGGAGGGTCGGCGATGGAAATCGGTGGAGATAGTTAGGGTTTCCATTGGAACCTTTTCGTCACCTTCGACTGAGCGGGAGAGTATTTCTTGCCGCTGTAGAGGACTGGGATGAGTAGCAGAGTTCTTACGGAATGCTGAGCATTAAATGGCAGATTCGCTGATGCAGTTGCATGGGAACGAGACCCGCTCATCCGGCAACGAACTATACACCTGTCAATTTTAAATAAAATTATTTCTAATACAATTTATATTAAATTAAAGTTTAGAATTACTAAGAAGTATATTCAAATTAATATATATATATATATATATATATATATATATATATATATATATATATATATATATATATATATATATATATATATATATATATATAAATTAATCAGAATAAATCTAATAATTTTCAGATTCATCGGGATATAATATCAAGATATTCTAATTTTTTTTTTAAAGTTAATGAGAAAAGATAAAGATTAGATAATTGTTAATGCTAACATATTTGACACACTTCTTCCCAAATTTGTAAATGTACTAATTTTTAAAATATTTTACTTAATTATTTTTAATTTAATTAACAAAATTGTATTTTTATATCGACTGAAGTGCCAAAAAAATTTCAAATAATTTTTTAAAAAAATTTACTTGATTTTTTAAAAATTTTAATTTAATTATAATTTTTTATCATCTTATAATTTATTTTTATATCAATAAATTTAAACAAAAAAAATTGAAACCCTTAATGCTAATTTCAAACTCAATTGAACAAGGATGATAACATTTTGAAATTATCAATTATTTCCTCTACTATAAAAGATTCTTAACACTGCCACGGATTATTAAAGTTATTATATTTATTTTGAGGGGAGTATTTTATAATATTTAATTATTACTTATGCATATATTCAATAATATTAATAATTTAATAATTTTAAGATCCAACCTAATTGAATTTGTTGTTAAGGGATGCTGGCCTAACTTTTTTCACTAGAAAAATTTAATTCAAGATGCTATCCATATTTTAGTCAAGACTAAAAAAGTAATTACGTTTATTTTGAAATGAGTATAATTTATGAATAATTAATTAAGTTTATATTATATGCATCTCAAATTAAATTTAAGTAAATAAGTAAAAGATTATATATATATATATATATATATATATATATATATATATATATATATATATATATATATATATATATATATATAGTGTGTGTGTGTGTGTGCGCGCGCGCAAAGGCGCACGCTTATACGATTATTAATATTTTCTTAAAAATTCAATATTTTACTTTTATCATCAACTAACAAACATGCTTGTAATGAAAACCTATATTTTACAAACATTGTTGTAAAATGCTAGTAGAAGTTTCATCAGCAAAAAAATACAAATATGGGGATGTGGCTTGATGCTCAAAGCCCACCTTATGACCTTTTATTTATAGGTTTAGGTTAAGGTGCATTGCTATATTTGATAAGCTATACAAAGTAAACTTAAATGGGATGCTACTTTAATAGGCACTTATTAGATGAATAAGCTTAACTAGTTTGTGATTTTTAATTATACATAAATAAGTTGTAATAATTTTTTATGAACAAATTCAACTTCATTTTAAGTTGATGAGTAGTTTCAGTTGCTTGGACAACTTCCTTTTGTAAATTTGGTGGGGACTATATCAAATAATCTATGCATTGAATGCAAGTAGTTGCATCTACTTCAAATTATCTTAGGATTGGTAATGCTATTTAGTGTAATGCCATTAATTTTTCAAAATAGAAGCTATAAGTTTAAATTTTGAAAAAAATGATTTGATAAGAAAATATTTATTTTAATTTTATATTCCTTGCACTTGAATTAATATAATTTTTGATTTTGCATCAATGGATATTTATTTTAATTAGTATCCCACTCTTATAGTATGTTCACATTCCTTATTGAAAGTAAATTAGATGTGCAATTTAAAGATTAAAGTGACATCAAATTAACTATTTTTTTAAGTGACATTAAAACTTCACTTATAACAAGTATGGATTAAGTTAAAGAGATACAAAAGGAGAGAGAAATCTTAGAGAGAAGCTCTATAATTTTATCAAATTTTAAATATGAGTATGAAGATATAACTTGATACTTAAAGACCCACAATATGACCTCTCTATTTATATGTTAAGATCAATATGCAATGCTACATGAAAACATTACAATGATCAAACATTGCATATCGATTAATGATATAAGTAAAATTACATAACAAAGTTTAACAAGCATTGTAGGAAATTAAATAAGCCAAATTAGCTTATGGTTTTCTAATTAAAAATAAGAATATATAATGCATTCTAAAAACAACTTCAATTGAAGCCATTGTTATGTAAATTTCAAGTGATCTCAATGAGTAAAAGTTTTATTGGATATTGAAGAAATATGTCAAATATCTTAGATAACATGAACTCGTTAATGAGATGATCTTCTTCTTTGTTGATTTGATCTTGATAGTGAATTGATCCTCTTTAACTAGTCAATTTGTATTATACTTGAACTGAGTGATTAACAATATTGATCTAACTCGGTTTAGATGACGTTGGTGTATATTAGTTCTCTTTTTTTCTCTTAAAAATCATAAATGAATAATATAATAAAAATATTATTTAAATGAATTGGTATATCAATTAAGATTGATTCTATGGATTTGACAAACAGACTCTATATGGCAACTTTGGGTCTATAATGCTTTTTTCTAAAGATCTTAGTCTAGTTTTTCTCAAATTTGAAGACAAAGAAAACCAAGAAGTATTAATTCTAGCAAAGAAGATTTTGTAATGTTACTAGAGAGCTATAATAAACATGAAAAGCATAAGGTCAAAGATTAATCTTCAATCACATGTATTTAAAAAAATTAAGTAGAACAAATTGAGAATGTTGATGAGGAAAAGAAAATTAAAGTTTCCATTGAGATTTCCACTATAATTGATATTTTTCAACAACCCTCCTAGAAATAGACAATAGTAGACACCTTGTCTAGAACATCTTGGATTAAATCAATAAATATACTAATAAGTCTAACTATAATTGTGCCAAATGAGTTGCCAACTTTAAAAATGGGCTAGTTGTCAATCATTTAAGGTCATCAATCGTAGAGATAATGCGTATGTTGATGCCTCCAATAGTTCAAAGAAAGAAAAAGAAGTTGTTCATAAGAATCAAGTTGAGATTCAAGTATTTGTTGAAGTGTTGAGGATGAAGTGATTTAGTGTTAATTCAATTACTTCAGGGCGAACTCATTAGCTTGAAATTAAATTTACTAAAGATTTTTGAATAAATAAAGGCAATGGTTTGTAACCTTCAACTTAATCTTATGATAGAGAAAATAAATATTGCTAAGAGAGTCTTTGAGCTTCAAATTAAAAAAAAAATGATAAAATTTGCTTGAGGGACTTATCACCATGGATTAATCTCTATTCTTAATTCTATGATTAAAGCATTGTTAGAAGAAATTATAAGTCATCACTTATCATTCAATTCAAGAACTTGGCAATTCTTCAAGTCCTTCACATGTAAGAAAGTTATCCTTAAGTGTGTTTCTTTTATGTAAAATAATAATTTTTATAGAATTATATAAATTTTATTTTTAATATCTTTTTATTTAAACTTTTTGAGATAATAAAGAAACTCTTTATAAATATCATATAGATCTTGATTAGTCATTTAATTTTTCTGGAATGCCCTCTATTGTCATTTACTATTTAACTCATAAAATGCCATTTGATTTTCTTGATGTCACTTCAATTCTTCTTGTAATTGATTTAATAATATTGGCATATTAATTAATCATAATTTTGATTTTAAATTTGATATTACAGTGCTTTTATAGTGCTTCGACTCACCTTTAAGCTATTTGTTCATAACAAAATCAGAGTGACCCATTTTAGACATATATCTCCTCCAAAAAAGTAATAGATTAAACATTTATTTAGTTCAAATCTAACCCAAAAAATTGATCACATCTACTAAATCTATTTTTTTTAGAAATTTTATAAAATAACATATAATTCTTATATGTTATACACACCTTATATGCTATACACACCTCTTGCTCTCCTCTCAGCCTCCATGTCATCGATCACCTCATCAAATGAGATCTCCTCCACCACTGGATCGGTGGATCGGCACCGTGTCATGGACGCTTCTATGGCCTCCCACCTTCTCGCCACCGGTTATTCCTTAACTGTCTTCAACTGAACCCCAGCCAAGGCCCAACCCCTCATTGATCAAGGTGCCCGCCTCATCGATTCACCTCTCGCCATCGCCCGATCCTCGAACGTCATCTTCCGATCATATCCTCCGATGTCCGCGCCAGCCGATTCGACCTGCGCTTCCCGCTTGTCCTTCGCTCATTTCTCATAGACATGACCACCTCGATCCAACCCTTACTGAAATCTAAGTCGCCCATGCTACCTCGCTTTCGTTGATGCTCTTTCGGCCGAAGAGGTGCTCGTAGTTGCACTCTTTCCATTTTTGCCGGAGGTGAGGAGGCCGTCGTTCGCCGTTTAACCCCTCTCTTCTAGTGTATGGGGTCTGTGAGATACATGTGAGGGCCTGGGGCAGAGGGAGAAACTCTGGAATCAGATTGCTATCGCGTCAACGATGGTGGGGCTCGTGGAGGAGATGGTGTATGCTCACAAGCTGGACTTGACGTCAGGATATGGATGGAGGCTATCTCGACAGGGACGGTGGGATTGAAATCATTGGAATTGTACGGAAAGAGGATCCTTGAGAGGGATATGGAGGCGGGGTTCTATGTTCATCACTTCGTGAAGGACCTTGGAATCTGTTTGAAGGAATGCCAACGATAGGCTAGGCCGTCCCTTCGAGCGCAATGCTATATGTCTGTTGATGGCACATGGAGGAGAAAAATATGTCGAGTCCGACGAGCTTTACGCGGACTCAATCCATGGCCGACGCGTCCAATATTTTTTCCCATTTTAGCTAATGAGCAAGAATCGAACGACGGCGATAAAGGGATGGTGTATTCACGACGCCGTTTACACTTCCCCGACCCGACCCGTAAGCATCGTTGGAATGCGCGGGAGGAATTTAAAAGAAATATATAGACAGATTTAGGGTTTAGGTTAGTTTTTTCAGGCAAAATGAGCTGATAAGAGAAATAGAAAATCTCATTTCCTTTTTTACAAAAGAACCATGAAGATGGAGAACGCTGAGGAAATAGACCAATTTAGAGGATGTATTAAATAGAAATTCATCTAATGTTTCTCGTAATTTTTCTGGTTTGTTAGTGATATTCCCGTCAAGAGAATATGTTCATTACATTCCACTAGAAGTAATTTGTATTCTTTTGTTGAATTTTATTTTTAGTGTTATTTTAGACCATCAGACCTCTTTGGAGAGTACAGAGCATTTAAGGACTTCTTTTTCAGTTTATTTTGCCTGTTTCTTGAGATTATTTTTAGGGCATTCCAATGGAAGCAATTTGATGGCTGCTTAGATGATTTCGGGTGTTTTTTTTGCCAGATTCTCTATACCTCTTTGAGGCATCATTTAAGGCCTTCTTTTTCTAGTTTATTTTGTCTACTTCTTTTGATTATGTTCATTACATTCTAATGGAAACAATTTGATGATGCTTGTTTGGATGATTTATGGGTAGTTTGATTCAGACTCCTGTACTCTTTGGAGGGTACGAGCATTTAGGACTTTTTTCGCTTTATTTTTCCTACTTGTTTTGATTATGTTTGGGCATTCCAATGGAAGCATTTGGAGGTCGCTTTGGATGGTTTCGTGGATATTTTGCATATGTACTCTCTGTACCTCTTTGGAGGGTACAGATCATTTAGGGACTTCATTTTCCAGTTTATTTTGTCTGCTTCTTTAGATTATGTTCATTACTTTCCAATAGAAGAAATTTGAGGTCAAGCATTTATGGTCTCTTGAGGTAGATCATTTAGAACTTTTTCCGCTTTATTTGTTCTTGAATTATGTTCATTACATTCCAATGGAAGCATTTAAGGCCGTTTGGATGGTTTTTTATTTTGGCATCTGCATTCTCTATAATCTTTCAAGGCAATTATCATGACCTTTTTCACGCTTTCTTTGTTCCCGAGTTTATGTTTATTAAATTCAAGCAATCTGGATATTTAGAATTTTTTTATTCAGATTCTCATGTATCTCTCGATGATCATTGGCCTTTTTTTCCGCTTTATTTTGCCTATTTGTTGAGTTTATTTTAATGGGCATCAATGGGATGATTTTGATTATTTATTAAGTGCTCTCTGCATTCCTCTGGAGGTACTGAGCATTTAGAGACTTCTTTTCCGCTTATTTTGCCTACTTCTTTGATTATGTTCATTATATTGGAAGAAATTTGATGGGATGATTTCTGATTTTTTGACCAGATTCTTATATATTTTTGTATCTTTTGGCCATGAATGTCAATGAGTCGTAATGACGTCGCGATGTCTAATGACCCAAATTTGGGAAACTCGCATCACTGCTCGAATGAAACGGAGGTATGCACTGCATCGCGACTATGCACATCAAATTGCTTCGTGTTCTAAGGATCATACTAGTTATTGGCCAAACTCAAAGAAATTGAAATCAAAAGATTTTCTATGTGCAAAAGTAAGAAGTCCCTAAATGGCTTAACAAAATTCCGAAAGTTGATACAAGAACCGGTTGTCCACCATGATTAGATTCTCAATTTGGAGGGAAGACGATTAAAAAATATACGTAAAAGTCATAATCATTCTTTGTAGAGCCGACCTACATCTTCTCATCACGATGCATTACATGAGGCGTGTCCGGATAAGACAATGAATTAGAAAGAACACGATTCAATGACCGAGAAGTTGTGAGAGAATATTGGGTTCACAAAAAGAGATGCTTTCAATTTTATTGAAAGAGAAAAGATCGAGGATCGAATGGTGACAATAATGCATTAAATATAGAAAGAAATGGATGGGATGTTTGGGATGGAATTTGATAGTAGTAAGTTTTTTTTGGAACAATGGCATGTCTGGATAGATATGATTGTTGGGATGTGATAATTTTGATACTATCACTCAATAAATATAATCTTGTTTGTGCCCTCTTGGAGTGAATCATCACTAACAAAATGTATAGTATTTTTATCAAAAGAGACAATTGAGTCATTCTCATGGCTATTCCAAACATTTCTTCATTGATGAGTGATACATCCTATAACAATATTCAATCAAAGATCAGAGCTATCGAAATCCGATACCATCATGGTTATATCAATGATATTTCAAAGAAAGCTCCTTCCAAGGTTCATCTTTAATAGTAATAAGATAAGACATGCTATTTTATACATGAGTGAGTATGTGACTCGAGGAAGAGTTTAAAGAAGTTTGTCATGCTACAAGAAGGCAATTTGCATGATCATGCTTGGTTGTCCGATCTTTATAAGATTAGATCCTTCCACGATTCGAAGGACTCATTCTGCAAGATCTTGTCAACGCAACGTGGTGAGTCCACAACAACGATGTCACTAATATCTAAACCAACAAGTTCGCTCACGATTATTTCGGGTTTGGAAAATGTTATGGAGACATGGCACCGAATGAATACGACGAAGACTTCAAGTGTATACATCGATTGTTCGCTGTTAAGACCACCCAATTCTAAAACAAGCTGCTATGTTTTTTATACAAGAAAGGTTTACACTATGTTTGAAGAGGAATTTTACATGGAGTTATACCATCAAGAACTAAGTCGATGACAAAGACCATGGAGTATTTGGTGAGAAACTTGAGAATAAAATGCATCCAAAACATGGATGCATTTTGATGACTACCTAAGTAACATGTACTGAAAAAATTTGAAATGATGGGATTACTTTCCACCAGATCGTAGTTCTTAGTGAAGATGTTGTGCATTCGGACAAGTATCTTCTCATGCGATGATGGTCTATGAGCAAAGAGGGATATTTACATTGATAGTGCATACAGAAAATTAAGAGATGTGACAAGAATAGATGAAAATGCTACTGGCATTATTTTATGGAACCACATAAGTCGATATGCATATCAAATAAGTGTCAGGGCACAGGGCAATAAGAGAGCCGAGGACTATATGCTTGGATCCCTAAAAAATTATATGATGATGTCGACTCTATAATAAGTGGGAATTCTCCTCCACCGACAAAGCAAGAAGAAGAAGTCAACCACAACAGACAAGGAAAGACATCTTAATGGATCGTTAAACGCCCAAAGGTGTTTTCAACTCAAGGCTTAAGGGATATGGGAGAGATCCAAGAAAGCCAAGAGTAATTTTCTATGTATTAGTTTTAGTATTTTAAATATTAATTTAATCTTCAAACCCTTCTACTTTTTTTGTTGCAAATCAAAGTACGATTGCGTGTTTCGTCACAAGTTGCATCACATTTCTGTTATGCCATGATTTTTGAGACGCATTTAATATCACATCGACATCGTAAGAAATCATCAACTACAAGTTCTACATGCAGAATTTAACTCGCCCATAATCAATCAGGGGTACGAATGATGGATATTATCGAAAATATTTTGATGCATGACATTATCTAGTTTTGTGTTCTTCGACTATATAATCTTTTCTGTAATGCTTTAGTCCCTTATAATCATTGGACTGTAGCAATAAATATGTGCAATAAATATATTTTGCATGGGATTACTCTATGTATTCTAGAGATAATGTTCATTACATTCATTGAAAGTCGTTTGGATGATTTGGTATTTTTTGCATCAGACTCATACCTGAGGATACAGAGTATAAATTTTTTTTTCAATTTATTTCTGCTTTCGAGATTATATTCAAAGCAATTGATAAATGCTACATTTCATTGAGAGATTCAGATTCTTGCCTCTTGAGCAAGCATTTAGCTTTTTTTTTTCCGCTTTTTATGCTGAGATTATGTTCATTACATTCAAATGTAAGTAATTTGAAATGCTATTTTACGAGTTTTTTTCAGATTCTGTACTTTGATGTATCATTTGGACTTTTTTTTTCCGCTTATTTTGCTACTTCTTTTGACATGTAGGCATTCCAATGAAAGATCATTTTGGATATTTAGATTTTTCAGACTTTGTAATTCTTGGGTAGATTTACTTCTTTTGTATTATATTATTACATTCCAATGGAAGATTTGAGTCGTTGGATGATTTCGGATTTTCAGATTCTCACCTCTTTGGAGGTAGCATTTAGACTTCTTTTCCAGTTTATTTTGCTACTTGTTGATTATGTTTAGATTCCAAGCATTTGGAGGTCGTTTGGATGATTTGGAAGATTTCAGATTTGTACTTCTTGCCTCTTTGGAGTGTGATCATTTAGACTTTTTTTAATTTATTTTGCCGCACATATTATGTTTGCATTCCAAATTCAAGAATTATCGCTTGGATGATTTTTTTTTTCAGATCATTTTGACTCTTTGAGCATATCATTTATGGATTTTTTTTCGCTTTATTTTGTCTGCTTATGAGATTATATTTAGGGCATTCCAAGCATCATGCATTTTATGATTGAATTTTTTTTGCATAGACCTCTTTGAGTGATCATTTATTTTTTTTAGTTTATTTTATGTTTCTTTGAGATTATGTTTAGGCATTCCAATAAGAATTGATTTTGGATGATTTCGATTATTTTTCAGATTTTCTTTGCACTCTTGAGATATATCTTTAAGTTTTTTTCCGCTTTATTTTGTCTTGAGATTAGAGCATTCCAATTAAAGAATTTGAGGGATGATTTTGATTACTCTATTCCTCTTGTGATATCATTTAGACTTCTTTTCAGTTTATTTCATTTATTGAGATTATGTTATTCCAAAAGCAATTTGATAGTTGAATGATTTTGGTATTTTTGATATATACTCTGTAATCTTTGGAGAACATATATCATTTATGGACTATCTAGAAGATATCTATAAGAAAGGATATCTAGAATTAAATTTTTCATATTGCAATGAGACAAAAAAAATACCATTTTTTTATAATAGATTAACTTATTTTATTTTTTTTTCATCTAAATAAATGACAAAGTCACCGATAAGCTTCAAGTTAATATTGAACTTCATTTCACTGAAAGCATACTAAGAATACATATGAGTTAATTTTTTTAACTGCTTTATTTTCATAATAAAAAAACAGCTAATAACAATCATAATCGTATTTTAATACATATGAGTTAAAATTAAAACTGTTAAAATATCATGATTTTACAATCAAAATTTACCTACACCAACCACAATAATTTCACAATCAATATTTTAAAAAAAAAGATAATCCCTAATGGCCAGTAATCCCAATTTAATTTTATGCATTAATTTTATGCATTCTGCTGCATAACATTTATTTTATACATTCGGCTGCATTAATTTTATGCATTCTACTCATAACAAAATGACCATACCATAAAAAACGATTTTAAATGCAGATTTCTTTCAAGAATATAGCCCCCAAAAACCAAATCCATACGATAAAAAGATGATTGATGGAGTAAAATATCATCCCAGAGTAAAATATCAGTGAAATCAAACTATATGAAATGAGAGAAAAGAAGTTACAAAAAGCAGAATAAAATATCATCCCAAATTCATAAACGATCCATTCACTTCAACAAAAACAGCTAAGTCTTCGAAGCCACCAAATCAATGCATTATACAAAATCCTATATCAAACTAAATCCTATTGTTCTCAATTTGGATTTTTAAGTCCCAAACAAAATATAGCGCGAACTTTCTAAATATATTCATCTTCTTTGGCCAATCGGTGGTCTACCCTCGGAGGTTTGATTCCGCTTCCATGTATTTGCAGACAAACATTCCGCAGTCGACACTATTTTCTTGGACTGGTATCCCACTAACCATTTCGATTGGCCATTTTTTGGGATCGCTCGCAAAAGACTGACCAGCATCTTCAACAAGTAATTTGATCTGAATAGCCATAACATAATCTCAATAAGTTGGCCCAAAAAAAATTAGTTAAGAGGAACAAAATTTGAAAATTGTTCTTACAATCTCATGAAGAATGATCTTATGGGTTGGTTTGGGTAATGAGTAAAAAATGTGCCCTGACTTAATATGCCAATAGTGGATTATCTATAACCGCGAAGATTAACTCAACCTCGACACACTCTACAAGTGACATGTTGGATAAACATTTTGCTTCCATCTTTAGCACTGCATAACTCTGGAAGAGAACGATTATAGATTCTAGCTTTTATCTAAACAAACAAGAATTGAATTGTAATACCCAATATTCTCGTAACATACCCACGTAAGCATGGAAATGTACAAATGGGGACATAGCCACGAAATACTTCGCCGAAGAACGCCAAGGCATCAAGTGTATCTGAGATATATCGAGCAACTCATCGACCGAATGATATTCTCGCAATATGATATACAACAACAACAATGTAATATTGTATCCCCGCAAGTGATAAATATTTTAAAGTGATCTTAATTAAACGAATAGGTTATTTTATGTATGAAGGAACTGATTGAGATTTGACTTACTTGTCCTCAATGAGCATGACGTCAATAAGATCGAGCATCGGCCAGAAAATAGCTCGATGAGAACTCAACAACATGAAGTGCCTCGATGGCAAGGAAATTATGAAAGTGAAGAGCTGATTCACTAAGGATCGATCTACTTAGTTTTTCATACCTGATTGATGCTCCTCCACCACAACGATAGCGGTAATCGACCTTTATCTCATCTTTGAACCCATAAAAACATTTAGTGAAATCTATTTCTATTATCTCAAATTTAAAAGAAAGTAACTTAATACCTCTGCCGTGCTCTCATCTTGAGTGGGCCACCACATCACCTATTCTTGCGACTTGTAAGTGTGTGTGAAGAACCAATTTTTCCTCTTCCTTATCTGTGAAGCTTTCACGCCATCATGCCGACATGTGTTTGAGCATCGCCATGTAAGTGGCCTCCACAAGAACTTCACATACTTCAATTCCACATGGGCTTCCGCTGGAAGTATCCAACTCAGTGGAAGTATAGCCTCCACAAGAGCTTCCTACTGCACTCCTCGTGGCTTTCCAAGTGATAACCTCCTGGGTACCTCCACAGGGGAAGCTCTGTGATAGCCTCTCCTCAAGAGTTTCCAGGTGACCCCACAAGAATCTCCCCACACTTAGGGTGGTAGACCCCACGCTGCAAGAACTTCCTCGAGCGAAGAACCGAAATCAAGCTATCCATCCTCTCTCGTCATTGTTGCATGAAAAGACATAATGTATCTTTCAAGTCCCCTCAAAACCCAAGATCCTCTCCACCGCAAAGCTGTTGTGGTAGTGAGGGGCGTGCTAGAGCACACTGGGAGAATATCGGGAGACATATACAGAGGGACTAATTGGACTTAAAATGCTATCTGCTCAACATGTGTAGATTGTCAGGGGACACTAAGCGAGTCAGCCTCTTCTAATATGTCAATGAAAGGCAAACTGCGGATAAACCGAGAAAATGAAGACATACAACATAAATAAAGACATTCTTATAGAACTGTATATTATTATATGTCACCTGGTGTCCTCCCAAACCAAGAAAGCATTATTTGGAAACTATTTTGCCATCGAAAGATGCACAGATAAATGACGCTTATGATGCTTATGTGCTACCATATCTACAATGAATATTTTAAACAAGAAACTTCAACGATTAAATTACACATTCCCATATGAACATATCATCGAAGAGTGACAAAGCCACTCATGTAACCTCTCAATCAATTTTGATGTAATAACATCAAATTGAAAACTAAATAATGGCCTGCCAGATCAAAGAAATCTATCTATGTATCCATAGAATCAATTATGCCATGTCAGGATATACCAAAAATAGATTTGAGAAACGATGTACAATGCAGACAACCGTAGAACGAGCCATAATTCTCAGATATAGAACATGAATCAACAAAGAATGGGATTTCATAAGACCTTTCCTCTGTTGCATCCCTATCATCAGAACTTCATGTGAAAGGAATGCCGACCCAAAGAAAGTTTTCTCCCCAAAGAAATAGATCGATGTAATGTAATGAGTGCTTAATTTCAAGAAATTTAATGACATATGAAATCTTCATCAATAAAGATAATATTATCAACACTTTTACAGTGATCTCGTTATCCTTTTCCGCATAAACTTCAAAAAAGTCAAGAAAGATTAATATGTACCCTCAAGAGAGGTGTGAGACTGCAAAATACCCCCCCCCAAAACC
The DNA here is from genome assembly GCA_021442155.1 of Cymbidium sinense. Classification (NCBI taxonomy): domain Eukaryota; kingdom Viridiplantae; phylum Streptophyta; class Magnoliopsida; order Asparagales; family Orchidaceae; genus Cymbidium; species Cymbidium sinense. The sequence goes on along the minus strand of CM038217.1, from coordinate 81,707,305 downwards.
ATCCAAGTTCCGATACTTTCATCAGAATGTAATAACATTATCTCAAAAAACAAGAAAATAAACGAAAAAAATGCTCAGATTCCAAAGAGCAGAGATGACAAAACTACCCGTAAATCATCCAAACAACCATCAAATTATTTCCATTGAATGTAATAAACATAATAAAAAAAAGATGAAAAATAAAAAAGAAGTCTTAAATGTACTCCAGCAGAATACGATGCAAAATACCCCAAATTAACCATCCAAGGCCTATCAAATTGCTTCCATAATGCCTAAACATAATCTCAATAAAAGAAAGTAAATCAAAAATATAAATGATATCCTCGTGAGAGAGACAGAGAGTAAAAAATACCCCAAACCATCCAAACAAATTGCTTTCATCAGAATGTAATGAACATTATCTAGCAAAATAAACCTGAAAAGATAAATAATATGTACCTCAGAGAGAGAAAGTACATATAAAATACTCACCACAAACCATCCAAGCATTTTCCATTTCATCAGAATGTAATAAACATTATCTCAAGAAACAAGAAAATAAACCTAAAAAGAAGTCCATAAATGATGTGTATCTCCAAAGAGAGAGTACAAAAAAAAATACCCGTAAATCATTCAAGTTATCCATCAGAGTGCCCTAAATATAATCTCAAAAAAAAGCAAAATAAACTAAAAAAGAACTCAACGCTCATCCAGAAAGAGAGATGATGCAAAATATCCCCATAAACCATCCAAACAATCAAATGCTTCAAATGCCCTAAATATAATCTCATAATTGCAAAAGAAAAAAAAGTCAACTGATCTATTTGTACTCTGGAGAGGTATGAAAGTGAAAAATACTCCAAAACCATCCAAACAAACCTCCAAATGCTCATTAATATAAATATAATCTCAAGAATGCAAGATAAATGAAAAAAGTATCTTCAGACCCTGAGAGATAGAGAGTACATAAAAATACCCCAAATCATCCAAACTTAAAATTATTTCCAATTCTAAATATAATCTCAAAAGGCAACCTAAAAAAAGTCTAAATAATATGTACCTCAAGAGAGCATGCAGAGAGACAAAACACCCAAAAAAATCATCCAAATACCAAATTGCTTCCATTGGAATGCCCTAAATATAATCTCAAGAAAATGCAAGATTAATAAAAATTAGCCTATGACTCACTCAGAGATAGAGAGATGTGCAAAAAACCTCCGAAACCATCCAAACACCTCAAATGCTTCCATTGGAATGCCTAAATATAATCTCAAGAAAGCAAAATAAACGACAAAGAAGTTAAACGCTTCTGCACTCGAAAAGCAGAGTACAGATGAAAATACCCCCAAAATCATCCAAATGCTTTAATTGGAACGCCTCTAAATATAATCTCAAAAGCAAGAAACCTAAAAAAAAGCCTCTAAATTATTTGTCCCTCAGAGAGATGTGAGACATGATGAAAATACCCCCAAATCATCCAAACGCCTCCAAATGCTTCCAATGCCATAAACATAATCTCACAAGAAATAAACCTAAAAAAAAGATAACATGAGAGTCATCCCAATTATGCACAAGAAGTTTGGGATTAACCAGGAGTAATTAAAGGTAACAAGAAAATAAAATTCCAATAAAACCTAAATCTAGAGAAAAGCACATTCAAATAATTATTTTAGAATATTCTATGTTCAATTATCTATCCAATGCAATTTATTTCATATTTTTTGATTTTTTATTTGGATATGAATTTAAAGTTTTCATGATTAATTACAAAAATTTATAATTAAAAGGTTTAATCCTCGATGCCACACGACATGGCATGCTTTCCATGTGGACGGATTCGATATTAAAGTTGTCATCATAGCATCCAAATGTGCTTTCTCCTCACTTGCCCTGATCAAGGATGATGGTGAGATTAACTCTAATCTCAATTAGCCAAAAGAAAAAAAAGTTCTAAATTATTTGTACTCGAGAGGCAGAGAGATGCAAAATACCCTAAATCATCCAAACCGCTCCAAATGCTCATTAAAGCATAAACATAATCTCAATAAATGTAAAATAAACTAAAAAGATATAAAATGATTCCTCCAAAGAGTAGAAGTACAGATGCAAAATACCCACCTGAAACCATCCAAACAAACTCCAAATGCTTCCATAAATGCTAAACATAATAAGAAAGAAAATAAACCGAAAAGAAATTTAAATGATGATGCACCTCCAAGAAAAGAGATATGCAAAAAAACTCTCATAAACCATCCAAGAAATTTTCAAATCATTTGAATTTGAACATAATCTCAAGAAACAAAAAAAAAAAAAATCCTAAATGCATGTACTCTGAGAGCAGAGATGATACAAAATAACATATAAAAAATAACCAATATTTCACTCGACAGTGAGAAGAACAGAGTAAATCCTAAATTCATTCAAGAACGATGTAAATATCTCGTGAATCACCTACAATACCTCAATTTTGATTTGATATATCAGATAAGGCCGACGTGCCGATCGAGAGCGAGCTGCCGAGAAAAAATCCTTCGTCGAAAGAAAGTCCTAAAGCTTTCAGACGAGGAATGTCGAACGACAGATCATCGCTTCTTCTCCGCTTTTGAACGACGCCGCCAGTGGGAAGTGTAAACGATCGTGAATACGCCATCTTTACGCCGCTCGCCATCGCTTAACCGCTAAAAAAAAAAAATACCGAACACGCTGCCGATGGATTGAGTCACGCAGTTACGCGATTCCGCATAATATTTTCTCCACATGGAGAGGGCAGTTTAGGGACGCAGGCATTGATTTTGGCCATTGAGAGACTGAGCAATACTTGTTTGAAGAAGAGTTCTGAGTCCAAGTGATCGATTTCAACGGTAAATTTTATTGTCTGGCGTATTATTACTCGTATTTATGATTTATCTGGTGCTTAAAGTTGTATCTTCGGATGATATGATATGCATGTTTTTGTTCCTTGGATATGTAGCATTGGGTACTTTTAATTGGAATTCAAACTTTCCTTGATCTTTACAGAATAAATCCTCCTGTTTGACCTCTTTAGGGGATGTTTGGTTGCAAGATTAATTAAATAAATATTAATTTAGTATCCAACTACATGGCCGTCACAACATATCTGATTATGGGATATATAAGATTTGGTGAATTTAGTATTAAAATTATATATATATATATATATATATATATATATATATATATAATGATATAATAAAATTGGTAAAGTAAAGAAGTATAGAATGCAAATCTGACCACTCGATATTTCTTCGATAACTCTACAATCCTCAAGAAAGCAATATAACAACCATAACAAAGGTAAATATGAAGAGAGAATGGGGGGATAATATCGCATTTAAGTCATTACAAGATTGAAATATCCATTGAATTATAGAAGATTTATAATTTGAGCTAATTTAATGGTAAACTCACATACGATACATATACAAATTTTGAACCTAATATCTTTTAATTAAAAATCAGAACTCTCAATCACTAAACTAAAGTTGCTTGCATCCTATTACTTACAAATCTAACCCAAGTTAGAAAAACTTATAGAATACACAACCTACTTAAATCTATTGACAATAATTCTGAAAATCATTTTGTCGATAGTGTTGCAAAGAGATATAGGCTTACAATCAAAAAGAAATTCACTAACCAAGAAACACTTACTAGCATGGACAACGTTCCAAAACCAACCCTTATATTAAAAAACAAATAATAAAAAAAGCATCAACAAGTAAATCTATGGCCTAATCAGAGAAAGTATTCCCAACAAGGAATGTTAAAGTGTGGAAGGATCAAATGTGGGATACTCCTAACTAAAGAGCTCAGAAAAAAAAAATATTGAATGGCTTCCATGAAAAGTTCATTATGATTGGAAAGCAAGCCAAAATGGGTGGAGATTTTCTTTATGAAATTAATATTCTTTCTACCTCTAATCTTCTAATACAAGAAAACAAGATCATCTTCAATTTTTCAGAGCCAACGCACACACAAAGCTTGAATTCTATAATTTTTGCCAACAACAATCCTTAATTATTTGTTCATTTTTTATATTATCTTTGGCAGCATCCTGAAAATAGACTTGATGAAGGATCTTCCATTAGAAATGGTGAAAACAAGTAAAATACAATACCATTTGTTCAACTCCACTTCAACCATATAGATTTACTAAAACTTAATAATATTTATTTAAGTTAAACTCTATTATTAGCTAGTTAAACAAACAAAAGGCCATTTTAATAATTACAAAATGCATAGGCAAATGATTTATAATTTTCACAGTGCAATAGCTATAATTTACCCCCAAAAGATATGCAGCTCTCTAAACAATTTTGAGTAACTTACTGCGACTAATATATATATATATATATATAAATCTTAGCTGTTAAATATTTAATGAAAGGGCTAAAAGAGCAGACTGTGCCAAACTGCTTAACTTACCTCTCAATCTTGAAAGGACTTGAATGCACCCAAGTCATCATTCTTATAATCATCAACCTGAAGCAACCGGCCTTCCGTGTACTTTCTCAGGCTCGTCTCGACAATATCGATAAGCCCGAGAAGGATGTGTGTGCATCCACTGGGAGACAATATATCCAGCCAGTCTGCACTGTTTTGCTAGGACAAGCTCAGAAATGAAGCATGGAAACAAAAGCTTGTCGAAGAACGACGACTTGCTCTGGTTTGGTCTACCAGTTTTACCATCTCTATATTTGAGCAGGTCTTCCTGGCAACCTCTTGCCAGATGCCCCACCAAATAGCACATGTAAGAGAACAAATTGTCGAAGGCGGGATCGCATATGATGCTTTGCAGAACACCTGATGAGAGCATGAGAATCAAAATCTCAAATTCATCCATAAAAGAACTGTTGGGGGGTCCTTTTTCTTTGAGTTTTGACTCGATTTCTTGCAAGCAAAGAAGCCTCGGAGCATCATAAGAAAGAAGCAAGAGAATCTTCAGAGCCATGAAGCAGTCTACCTCAAGTATCATATGAAACAAAGACAATATATCCAGCCCATCAGACTTGGATGATTTTTTATTAAGTATTTCCATTATTGCATTATGTCTAGCATACATGATAAGCATTTTAATAATCTCTACCCAACAAGCATGAAGAGGCTGGATGGCATGCAATTGTTTTTTCTTTTCCTCTACATTAATTAGTTCATCAGGAAGTGTTTCCCAGCCTTCATCCCAGTCATCATTGTTCCATTCACCATCATCTTTTGGAGAATTATTGAGTTCCTCTTCGTCAATGGTGCTGGAAAATAGCATTTCCCACTCTTCTAAAACATCTGTTAGAACGTCAACATCATTTGCTGAAGTTGCAGATTTACATAGATTTGAGAAGCAAGTTACTGCCGAGTCTAAACTAATCAGATCATCAGCAGTAATCTTAATGTATGGCATAACTGGTAAAATCAATTGAGATGATTTCAAGGCTATTAGTGTACTTGTGATTTTGCTGGAACCATCTGATCCTTGCGAAATTGTTATAGTCTTTGACTGACAAGATTTATCACAATACTCCCATGGCTCAACCTCTGAAGTAATTTCATCAGGGAGACTTCGGTAGTTTTGTCCTGTAATGCACTGCATAAGCTCCAACACATACATCTTTATGTTACTTTCTACTTGCATGTTATCAGAAAATCCACTCAGCTTTCTCCAAACTTCAGAACGGATCGCCATAAGATCATCTATATGACTAACCTCTATCTTGCTCAAAGATGACAGCAACCGGTGCAAGTTCCGACGCTCAATGAAGCAGTTTCTGTGAGACTAGAATACACATGCAGCAGACTCTTGTTTTCCACTTGTGCTAGAGCTTGATAAGAGTATGTGTCCTTCATAATATATAATAGCAATTGAATTAAACTTGCAACCTGAAACAATCATAGATTTGAGGAAGGACAAGATGTCTATAAAAGCAACCCCCTCATCCTGATGAACATAGTTACTAAGAGTGCACCAACCCTCACTAGCCGTGATTTGACCTTCCATCACCAATTCTATGAAGGTCTTCATAAACTTGGGCAGGCTCTCTTCATTAGAGAAGACAAGATTGCATTCAGTCACTCGTGGATCTTCTATCAGTTTAATCCAAAAATACAAGATCAGAATAAGACATTGCTTCCATCCAGGATCATCAGCTAGACTCCATGGAGAAATGCAAGGTATACAAAGCTTTTGAAACTTCTTGATTATGTGCAACATATCCACTCTTGGTAGGTATCTGATATACTTCTTGCAGGGATCAAATTTTCGATCAATTTCCCCTAATGGAACTTGCAACTCTTCTGGAGTTTTGCCATCAAGACTTTCTATAGTTTGACCATCAAGAGATGCCAAGAGACTGAGAACATGATGTTTGCATACATCCTGCCATGATATAAGATCCTTGTCATTTGTATCAATGTACATGCCCAAAAGATTACGCACCATGTCTGCAAGAGCTTCTACAGTAGACTCATGAATATTATTTAGGATTTCTTCATTAAAGCTATCATAATTCAACCCATCTAGTCTTGCAATTTTTTTTAAGTCTAATTCCTTGATAAAGGATACCCTTTGGCATTCTTGTTCAAGAACTTTATAAAACTGAAATGGCTCAATATGCTTATGAAATTGATGATGCTGGCTAGGTGACAATGTTGGCTCTTCAACTTTATAACAGCGCAAGTGGCACGATGAAAGAATACTATAAACATATGAAATGCAATGTTTATTACGCCCATCAATTTCAGTGAACACAACCTTGGCACATTTGGCAATGTCTTCTCGATATTGTGAAACTTCCGTGAGAATGTCATCATTTCCCCACTGTTCAGAAACAAGGACGGAGCTGAAGAATCGAAGAAGTACCTGCAGGGAAAAAAAATAGTAACAAGAAAGAAAGATTGACAATAAAAATAAGTATGTTACTAAACAGAATAGGGCTAGACAAGGAAGAAAGGGAAAAAAGAGAGAGACAAACCTCACTGCGATGCAAACCATATGTATCTGCCAACATTACTACTTCCTTGAGAATGTACTTTTTCTGTGTCTTGACTGAATCAATTAAAAAAAATATAACACCCCTGATGTATTCAATTTCTCCTGATAAAAAGCAGTATGTATCTACTCCAGGAACTATTTTCTCCAGCACTCTTATTTGATTGGTCAAACGTTTCCGATCTTCTAATTTTGTTTTCCACTTCCTCCAAAATGTAGAGTGCACTATATCAATGTGTCCCACTTCAGCTAATAATTAGAACAAGCATGTTATCAACTAAAAAATGAAAATATAATAAAGAACACCCAATTCTTTGATTGACAAAACCAAGAACAGAAGCAAACCAGCCATACAGACAAAAAAAAAAGTTTAGTGAACTTCATATTTGGATTTCGAAAATGGGCAATGAAATCTAGTCTTATGCTTTTAATAAAAAATTAATACCATACATGAAACAAAAGAAATGTCTGATTAATAAAATCAACAATTAATGCAAGTTGAGCACAAATATACATTTTTTAAATACTCTCAACATTTGTATATGAATTTTTAATCTAGAAATTGGACAGGAGTATATAATCATGCATTTGAAATAGAAGGCAAAGATGGATACGGAAACAAGAGCATAAAATATAATTGGTTGAGCAATTAATATTTTCAAAATAGAATGAGCTTGATCCTCAAATATGAGAAATACTATTTAAGTCTTAGAAGCAATAAGAAAAAGTTTTTAGATTATGCTAGCCTCCCAACCTCATCTTCAATTTGATCCAGGGTTTTTGTAAGTTTATGATTGCTTATATCATTATGCTGTCATTGGTGAATCACCGTAAGTATGAGTAAATCTTAGTGACAACCCAAATCAAATCTAGCAACATGCTGTCACCATTGATATAATTTTATACACTATTTTAATATCATTATGCCATCAACAATGATAAAATTTAGGTGATTCACGAAGATACTCACCTTATTGTAGAATTACTCCATTACCAGGTTGTTAGATTATGAATCACTCTATAAGTAGACAAGTTTGATATTAATTTTCTATTGAAAATTTGTTTAAAATGTGATACTTGATTTTGAGAAACAATGCATTAAGTTTGGGCTTCTTCCAGTAACTTGACAACACTTACAGTTTGAAAATTGGTATTTTTAAAAAAAGAGCTTTGGTTTACTTTAAATGTTTTTATTTGATATGTTTGTCCTTAGGGAATAATTTAATTAAATAGATCATGTGTTTATATTGATTATTCATTTCCAATCATGTTAAATATTGTATGCTATTTATTTCATTCATTCATGTATTTCAGAAGTAATTAAATCAAATGAATTTTTTTATGTAAAGCTTGCATGTGTTGGATTATCACTATTAAATCCAAATATATTTTTATTGTAGAATTACTCCATTACCAGGTTGTTAGATTATGAATCACTCTATAAGTAGACAAGTTTGATATTAATTTTCTATTGAAAATTTGTTTAAAATGTGATACTTGATTTTGAGAAACAATGCATTAAGTTTGGGCTTCTTCCAAACTTGACAACACTTATAGTTTAGTAACTTTGGGACTTCGTAAATCTAGCATCATGCATATATCTATGCTTAGAAAGCTCTATTAAAATTTAATAAGTCAGACTGCACACATGTAACACTGACAATCATTACCATTATTTTGTATAAAATTTTCCACCTTACTGATTTTGCTAAGATGTCATATATTATGTAATACACTATGTAACTGACATATGATCTAATGTAAATCAATTCAAATTATTTTTGATAAATGTATATTAAGTTGATAGATTAATGTCCAAATTTTGAATGCAAAGTTTCAATCTACAATTAAATCATGATCATATTACATACATATTCCTCTAAATTGTTACATTTCATAGCTTAACATATGAGCTTGAATGTCTTCATCATTGTTTTATGACAACATATTAATATATTACATTAATAATGATAAATTCTAAAAGATGGTTTCATAGAAACTAATATGTTTCATGCTAATATTATGATGATGTTTACTCTAGTACCTTTTATAAGTTTAAAAATAATGCTTCCATGTTTAATAGAACATAAGACTTTGAAGTTTAATTGCTAGATAGTTCAAAGAACTAATTTATATGTATCACATTTGAAGAATGCAATCTGTTAATTATGCTAAAATATGTTGGCAAAATGCTACATATGATTTTACTTCTATTTGAAGCATTATGCAACAACATAGGCAGACATAATAAATAACTAAAAGATTAGCTAATTATTATGAGCAGTTAATTGTAAACCTTTAAAATCTTAGACAAGAAACTCAAAGCATGAACAAATACTTAAAATAAAAATGTTAAAGACAAGCAAAAACTGGGAATTAAGTCTACTCTCTTAAGATAATAAATAATGAGACTTACCATCGAACCTTATTTATATAAAGTAATAAATGAGTCATTGTGCTCGACAAATAGAATGGCATCTGTCCGATGAGGCTCATTTATATTCATTTACTTAAATAATTGAACAAATTTGAACATAAGAAGATTAACACTAAAACTAATAATGCTTGAGTATAGTCTTGTTTATTTGTTTATGAAAATATTCATTTTTAGTTTAGTAATTAATTCAACAACTATCTAAAGCACTCATTAGATGCATATTTATTAGATTATTAAATTTCTTGTTTATATATTTATATTAATCTTATCTCCGCACTATGCCTCTTAAGAAGAATATATTAGTTAAAAATATAAATATGAAGCTCAATCATAATGACCAAATTATTATATAATTCTATTTAATTTTAGTTTATATATTTACTAACATTAAAATATAAACCAACAAAAAAACATCTTAATTGAACTGTCTTTTTTTTTACAAACAATTATGAATATAATTGTGATAGATAATGAGATTATGAGTTTAACACTAACCCGTCACCTATAATTTTTAAGGTTATATTAAAGCATGTTTATATCTCACATCTCGATCTCAAAATTAAATTAAAAATAAATAAAACAAAGTTGAACATAGTTATACTTAGCTTGGCTGGGCTGAATTACAACCTTAGGTGAGAGATATCTCAAAAACTCTCCTATCAATACATATTGTCATATGCTAAGGCAACATATCCACCTCCTATCAATCTTCTTCCTACTAAGCCAAGACCATCACAAATTTCTTCCTCCTGCACCTTTGAAGGTTATAGCAAACTAACCCTTAATGAATCCATAGTCAAAAGAAGTCCATACAAACCAAGTTGAGACTCTTACCAATGAATCAAATTCAAATAATTACAAGAAAAAAAATGAATCTATGCAAAATGACTATTTAAATTTGCATCGAAACTTCGACTTAACTTGAGCCCAAGCACGAGTCCAAATCTGAGGTTGAGTCTCGTACTAAACTTTAAGCTAAATCATTATTTGCACTTGAATGTGAGCTTCAATCTAAACAAACTATGAATCCATGTTAGAATCCAATCTAAGTTTAAACCCAAGCTTGAACCTATGCTAAAGTAAGACTTGAGCCCAAGCAAAAATCAGACTGCAAATCTAAGTTGCTTAACTATCTGACAAATTAATTCCACTTCAGCATAAATTGATTTTGTTTTTGCCCTAAATTTTTAGATATACTAACTTACAAAAAGAACCTCGTAGAACTTGTCAAACTACAAAACAAGTTCATGGACAATTGCCTTTCTTACTAACTTACAAAAAGAACCTCGTAGAACTTGTCAAACTACAAAACAAAAACAAGTTCATGGACAATTGCCTTTCTGCATAAAGCTAAGCTCTAATAATATTTAGCAATTATGTATTCCGGTCATTTACAAAAAGCATCGTCATCAAGCAAATAAAATGGTTTGATTTCTAACTGCATAAAAATAAATGAATGTATTTTTGTTTTGCAAAACATACCAAATATAATTATGTTTTCTCTTAAATTAAACAAACTTAAACCAAAAGAAATAACATATAAACATGTATACAAAAATTTCAATGGGAGATGATGTCTAGTTTCAAAGGAAAATTGTAGAGTAAACAAGCTGAAAGTATTCAACAAACAAATTTTAAAAAATAAAAAGATCAGCTACTTATTTAGTGCTTAATATTTCATAGAAGTATGGTATTTCATAATTTCTCATAATTTTAGCTAATATTAAAGGAGAAATTTAAAAGTTTCTTTGACTATTTAAAAGTTTCTTTGACTTATGGTGCAGAATGTTGGCCAATAAAAGAGAAGCATAAGACTAAGTTAAGTGTTACAGAGATGAGGATGCTCAGGTGGATGAGTGGCTTTACTCTTAGAAATAAAATGCGAAAATGTATGTTAAAAAAAAGTTGGAGAGATAAGATTAGAGAGACGCCTTAGATGGTTTGGCCACATAAAGCGTCGATCATCCCAATGACCGGTTAGAGAGTAGATGCATTAGATTTGCATGTTAAGAAAGGTAGAGGTAGACCTAAAAGACTTGGAAAGATGTATAAAAATGACCTTAGTATACTTGAATTAAATGAAAATTTGACACATAATAGGACACAATGGAGACGAAGGATTCATATAGCCGACCCCACTTAGTGGGATAAAGGCTTGTTGTTGTTGTTGTTATTGTTTGTCTATTAAAAAAAATTTTAGTCAACAGACCTCATAATCATGCTTGCTAGACTAAAACAACTTCTAGAACCACTAGAATTGCCTAAACCAAATGATGCATATTTCTCCTGAAATTTTTGTAGCAATGCCTTTCTCTCGATCAGTAGAGTATTCTTTATGCAAGTTTTGTATTGAACTATATGACATTCCTATATTCATGATGTCGACCTACCGGAGTTTGGAATACAGGCGAGACGATCGACGGACGTTAAAAACTTACATAACACTTCAAATTTTAATAAAATCTCCAATCATACAAGATACTCTCAATCCACAAACGATGATTTAACATTCACACATATATATACTAACAAAGTTCACGGAAATACACTTTAAACATAACTCAACATAATCGACATAATTATTCATCTCTCAAGCCCTCTGCCGATAAACACGACTTTCCCTTCTATCAGTTATTTAGTTAGGATGGTTTCCTGAAAAAAATTTAAGCAACTAACAAATGAATAAAATTCAAATAAATAATTATCGTTACACTATAGAACAAGTAGAACTAAGATGATTTTTTGTTTTTAATACGTAAGAAATTTCAAAACAATCAAACATATGAGATAGATATACATAAATATTTTGTAACTTTTACTTTACATTTATCATCTATCTTGGAGTCACCAAAACCTTTACCAATACTCATCCAAAAGTAGCATTACCATTACCATCATTCAATTTCATCGGCCTTTTTCATCATTTCGCACGGGTAAGCGTCCCCAACAAGCATCATAGATGAACTCCACTTTCAACACGCATTCATAAGATACAATTACGCATGACATTAATTTATAACTAAAGAAATCGCTTAACTTTATAACGTGATGGCATGCATATGATCAAGATTCAAGTTATTATCCAATAAAGAACAAGAACTATATCACAATTTATGAAAAATGAAAATCATCACAATTTGAAAAAAAAGTCATAATCGTATATGTATTTCATCACAAGAAATTAAAAATATTTTACCATAAATGTAAGAACATAATTACCACATTAATTTGCAATTTCCTCTTGAATCTCCTTTCCTTTAACGCTTCATTCCTTAATTGAAATTCTTATAGAATAAAATATTAAGTGTTAAAGTGACTTAATATATTTCATTAAATATTTATCATACCCCTTAAAATAATTCTAAATTAATTAACGTACTATAGATAAATTTTATTTTCATTTAGTATTTAGATTTCCTTAAAATGATTTTAATCTAATTAACAATAATATAACTTAGATAAAATTTTAAAATTTTATTAAATTTGCAATCATATTTCATATGTTTAATACTTAAATTACGAACTTTGATTCATCATACATATTCCCAATTTTACATTTATTGCTGAAATTTATAAACCCTAAGTCAAAATTATGAACCCTAAATTAAACTTGAAATAACATTAAAATTAAAGCTAATAATATTAAATAAATTTTCAAATAAACATATACTTATATTTACTTAATACTTCTCAATTTTGAGTTTTACCCTAAGACAAGACAGCACGGCCGGCTACTCCGTGACGCCTCACACTCCCTTCACCCACTAGACAGGTCGCTTCTCCTCCTTCTGACAGGACAGACTTTGGACACCCTCCTCTTCTTCTCTGACGACATACGACACGACTCTCCTTCCACCTACGACGCTTGGCACGCAGTGAGTCTCTCTTCTTCTTCCCTTCCTCTTTTTTGGTTCTATTTTGATTTGTCAAACCGACACTCGATGCTTGCAAAATTTTTTTTATTATTTTTTTTTCTTTCTGGATTTCGGTTATTACAGCTGTACATTTCCTTATATCCATCTCTTTGCTTTAGTTGCTCCTCTATTACTTCAACTCCATGAAAAGCATCAAACAGGTTCGATAGATATGAACAACCAAGAATATCATCATCCTCAGTCACAGGAGAAACCATAATGGACTTAGCAAGTGAGATAAGTAGATTATCCCTTGGAGTAATATTATGTTCAGCTAACCAATGAAGAATGTTGATCAAAGCTTGAAATCTTATAGAAATGGATCAATTAATAACCGATCAATTAATTAAAATCAATTTTTAATGAAATTACAATATATCGCCGAAGCTCGGAACGAACTCCATTCGAATTGATTGCCGTTGCCAAAATGTAAAATCTATCAAACGATGTCTTTTGCAATCAATTCAGCAAAAGTCTACGCAACGTCAATCAATCAATGCGACGCCGCAATTCAAGCTTTCACTCACCATCGCCAACATTGTCTAAACAACCTCCGACGAAAATCAAGGCGTCGTGAGTCCAAAGACAACAAAATACCTAAAATTGACACCCATATTGCTAGGGTTTATCGCACAAAGTAAATTCATAATATTTGTCGCGAAATTATATTGATTTGTAATTAAAATGATTAATGGCTGCTTAATCTCTTAATATCCCTAATCTATATCCTAATCCAGCCGCCCACTCACCCAATTAAAATAGACAACCGCTATTTTAATTTGCTTAAACCAATTAAACAAAGCACATAATGTTCCAAAAGGTCGAGCGGCTAGGGCATTATCTCTCACGCAACTCTTCTCTCCCGCAGCATTTTCCTCTCTTGCACGATTCTCGTCCAGGGCTCTCCTTCCTTGCTCTTCGATCGACCCATCCGACATCCCCACTTGGTTCGCCCATCCCTCTCGAGCATTCCGAACCCGATTTCCCTTGCCTTCGGCTTCGACCGATTAGCCAAGCAAGAGATCCTAGCTATCTCAACCGAAAGCTCTTCTTCTTCTTCCTCTTTAGCAATCAAACCCTCCAAGTCGTCTTTCTCAAACCCTAAGCTTATTATCATGCATTTAAGTTCTTTTGGAAGTTAGGGTTTGGTAAATTTATCTTATTATATGCTTAGGGTTTTAATCTTGAAATTTGGGATGATGTAAGGCCTAAATCTTATGTCGTTTGCAATTATCTATGGATTTTATGTTCTTATTTTGCTTAAAATGATTCCCTATGGGTAAGATGATATGTGTTATGCCTCTTTACTTGTTTAAAATGAGATTGGAAGTTTGAAAATAAGGTTTGAGATGTGGTATGGCTCAAACCCTAAGTTTGTGCAAAGTTTCCTTCTCCCTTTTTAAATTTCAGATTTTTTGGGGATGGGATAATGTTTACTAAGGGCTTTCTACATGTTTAAAATAAAGTTAGAAATGTGAAAATATGGTTTTGAAATGATGTATGGCTCAAACTCTAAGTCTATGCAAGTTTTCACTCTCTTTCATGCTCCAAATTTTTTGTTTAGAAGAGGGGAATGATACTTGCTAAGTCTTTTTCATGTACTTAAAATGAAGTTGGAAACAAAAAAAAAATTTGTGAGTTGTTATATGCAATGGCCATTATCTGATTTTTTTTAGGTGATTGTGGTTCAACTGCGAGGCTCCCTTTGTGCTTGGAATGCTAATTGGAAAGGCCCTCCCTGTGTTTGGAGTGGTATTGGAAAGGTTTAACAGTAAGGATACTGCTGTACTTGTTTCCTTGGAAGTATTGTAGCAGATTTTTTTTTTGTCTTGGTTTGTTTTGAATCAATGTTAAATCCTAGCTTGCTTTCTTCCTCCCTTCTTTGCAATTGAAAGTTTTAGATTTTTAGATTTATGTTGATGAGATTGTGTTGATTGGGTTGGTTTCCGCTTTACCCATCATAAAGAAATCCCCTACTTCCTAATCTTGTCTCCTTCTAATCAGATTTTCAAGCTTATGTTGCTGAAATCATAATAATGGAATTGATTTCTATTTTTACTCCTTTCAAAGAAATCTCACATTCCTTGTTGTGCTTATGTATGAATCAGTATGTATACATATTAAGAAAGCTTATTCCTATTTTGATATTAAAAAGTCCATTCAAGTAAAGATTAAAGTGTTGTGTAGTATTGCAAAGGGAATATAGATTATTTTGGAAATATTGTTACATGTGTGCTGATTTTTAAGGAAAGATTATTACATGCTACATAAACATCCTATCCAATCAAATTATGTTTAAATGCAATTGTTCTTGGAATGGGGAAAATAAGTATGAAGTGCAATGTTTCTTTACTCACTTGGTAACAACAAATGAAACATATGCCTATGATTTGATACTTGAATGCTATCTTACTTGTCAAGTTAGAGAAATGTATTGCATCTCTTAAGCCAAAAGAAGAAGGGGAAAAGTAAGATAATATATGCAATTGAAAATTCATTTGGTGTTTTTTTTTCTTGATATTTTCAATGCAATGCTTAGCTAAACTTACAAATGTCATGTCTTACTTAACTATATATATACAAGCATGCTTACATGCAAATGCAAGTTTCTAAATATGTTTTGTGATAAGACTGCTCATTTTCAACGCACGGAAACTGATCACTGCTCAATGCTATTCCAACGCGACGAAAACTTGAAATAAGCATTCACATCGTCTAACGCGCTATAAAACTGTGATAAGATTCCAGTTGTTCGAAAAAATCTGTCTATAAGATATTTGTTCACGTTGTTCCAACGCTGGCGGGAAAATCTGTTGTGATAAGATCTTTGCTCCAACGCAGTTAAAATGTTGCTATGTTGATTAACTCACGCCTTTCTGGCGTGGTGATGACGCCGAGAGCGAAAATTTTGAAAAAAAAAAAAGTATGTATAAATGCCTAAGTTCTGTAAGAAGGAAGGATGTGTATATTTCATTCATGTTTAGCTCATTATTATTCAACCATCATATCAGCATAATACGCTCACTCATGCTTATAATTGTTATTTGAATCTTCATAGATGCAATTACTTGTTTAAAATTCAAATTTCTTTTCCTAAATGATGATTGTATATGAATAGGTGAGAAATAAATGACACCCAACGATTATATGACTTAAACTTTATTTCATTGTCAACTATATTTTTATGTATTACATGAACGAGTTATTTGAAAATAAGACACCTTATGTGTTATGTGATTTAAATCTTATCTTATTACCAATTATACGATACATGATTATGACACTCCCTTGCCTAAGTCATGAAATAAGATTGAGATAAAAAAAATCAGCATGAATGATTGCTTAGTCAAGTCTAAACTTTCAGATTCGTGATCACGAATTTAGTATGAATGTTTGTCCTATCTCATTTGTTTCTTTTTTTTCAACAATCTTTATATACTTATGAATAGTTGAAAATGGAAAGGCAAGTATTTTATGGTTGCATGATTTAAGTCTTATTTTATTATCAAACATCTATTAATATGAGGTGAGGAGGGATAAAATTAAAAGTATCAAGTTAGACATAACTTACAAATTGATGTGCTATAATAAAAACAAGTTTAAATGTTGGGGATCTCTTCCTTTGAAGAGTAGATGAACTCTCTCTTAGGAGACTTAGACTTGCAATAGATTTTGTAAAGAGAATGAGAAGAAGTGGGAGAGTAAGTCTTCATGAGAGAAAAATTCTCTCTTATTTATAATGAAGGATAGCCACTTAGCATGAGGCCAAAAAAAAATATAAGTGGGACTTGTGTCATCCCATTAATTTATATAAGTTTTTTTACATGTCATTAAGAAGGAGAGGAAACTTTTATTTTTTTTGTCATTCTCTCTTAATGATTCCTAAAACGAGCATGGGTTTAAGGGGAGATCTTTACTTCTTTTGTCATTCTCTCTTAATGTTTCATAAAATGAGCATGGGTTTAAAGGGAGGCTTTTACTTCTTTTGTCATTCCCTCTTAATGTCTCATAAAATGAGCATGAGTTTAAGAGGAGATCTTTATCTCTTTTGTCATTCCCTCTTAAAGATTCTTAAAATGAGCACAACTTTAAGAGAAAATCTTTACTTCTTTTGTCATTCTCTCTTAATGTCTCATAAAATGTGCATGAGTTTAAGGAAAGATCTTTACTTCTTTGTCATTCTCTCTTAATGTCTCATAAAATGTGCATGGGTTTAAGAGGAGATCTTTACTTTTTCATTTCTCTTAATGTCTCATAAAATGAGCATGGATCTAAGTAGAGGCTTCTATCGCTTTTGTCATTCCCTCTTAATGTCTCATAAAATGAGCATGGATCTAAGGAGAGGCTTTTATCTCTTTTGTCATTCCCTCTTAATGATTCCTAAAATGGGTATGGATCTAAGGAGAGGCTTTTATCTCTTTTATCATCCTCTTCTTAATCACTCATGAAATGAGCATGAATCTAAGGAAAAAATAAATAAAAAAAGAGTGGAGAGAAAAGAAATCCTCTTTTTCAACCAAAATGAGTGTGTCATAAAAAGAATGGGAAGGAGAGTCTTCCTCTCATTTATGAGTGCATGTCATGATAAGAGAGGGACATGAAAAATAACTAAAATATAATAAATAATATTATGAATGGATCATAACGTCATGGGCTTTCTTCTTCATACTTGGTCTATCCTAAAAAATTCTTAAATGGGCTTATACAAAACATTACAAATGAGCTTATACAAAACATTACAAATGGGATTATACAAAATATTACAAAAGGGTTTATGCAAAGCATGATAAAGATAAGGCTTAATGGGGATGAACACATGTTTAAGTTGTCATGTTGCCATGAACTAAATGTTGCAAGCTCATGATTACCCTTTCTTTTTGCCTCCTCTTATGGCTTGGTCATTTACAATCATAAGAATCAATATTCATTTAAGAAAAAATTTCAGATTTCCTTAACCTTATGTAAGGAAGAGTTCAGATTTTTTTTTCTCAATCATGAAAATCATTATTTCAGATTTTCTATTTGTATGAAAAAATTTCAAATTTATTTAATCTTGTGTAAGGAAAAAATTTCAGATTTTTCTCAATCATGAAAATCATTATTTCAAATTTTCTATGTGTAAGAAAGAATTTCAAATTTTCTTAACTTTGTGTAAGAAAGATTTCGATTTTTCTCGATCATGAAAATCATTATTTCAAATTTTCCTAATCTTGTGTAAGAAAAATTTCAGATTTCTTTAAGTTCATCAAACTTATGATTACCTAACTTACGAAATCTTGAAGTTTTATAAAATTGTCATGAGCTAAGGAATATAATGAAAGGAAAAGTGAATGGCTTTATATTTGAACTAATAGGCTTTTAAAATGTCATTTGAAAAGAAGTTTTAGTACAATTTTAAATCCCTTTTAGCTTGCTGATTGGTAATGTTAAAATAGCATTTTATCTAATAAATGTTTATGTTACACCCATAAACAAGTGTCAAATCCATATCTCGCATCGTTGTAAAGATAGGACATGATCCTCTAAGATTACTTGCTTTATATGAAGCCCAAATTCTAGTTGATTATTATTTAAAAGAATGAGAGAATAAAAGATGGGAAGTAAGTGGGTAGCTTCATTAGCATCATCATTCTTTCCTTTCTATGAATATGCAAAGGGTGTCTTGAAATAAGAATGGCTATTCATTAAGCATAAAGCTCTCTTTCAAATTCAAAGAAGCATCGAATGGAAACTCATATACAAGTCTACACTTGAATTGATCCTTATCCATCCAAATTCTAATATGCATAAAGATGTTTGGATGTGACACACAAACCTATGCGTGATTCATAACCTTTCTTAAATATCTCTTAAAGTAAATATTACACTCGATGCTTAGCACATGTTTTAAGGTTAAACGTGTATCTTATAAAGATATATACATTTGATTCATGATAAGTCGAAAAGAGCTTAAATTCATATCATTAAAGAACAAATGCTCACTTGATGTGAAAGTAGATATTTTACCTCTTTCAAACGATACATGCTTGATCATCTAGAACAAGTAATTTTATTTTGTTTGAGAATGTTGAATTAAAAAATAGATATATGCTTGATCAAGAATAGATCGCATTTGTTTTATAACATATATTAAAGCATGTCATTTTAAACATAGTCACTTCAACTGACATTCAAACGTATACATTTTTAAAAGAAAATACTTCAGATGTATATTGAAATGCCTACCAGATCAAACATTTAAGAATATGAAATCCCAAAAAAGAAGATAACTACACTTCCCGCTGGTCTTGACAATCCGAAGTTGAATAAACCCAAAAATTCATATCAAAACTTATGCTTACAATTTGACACATGTCATATCAAACACAACTACTTCAACTTAGATATCTAAATATTCATACAACGTTTTAAAAGCAATGTATATAGATATATGAAGTATTCATTATCAAAGATTTAAAAGAGCAAGTCATATAATAAAAAAAAGAGATAACTACACTTCTTTTGGTCTTAGGACCAATCCGTTAACAAAACTCAAAAATCCATATCAAAACTTATGCTTGCAATTTGACATAACACAACTACTTCAACTTAGACATCTAAATATCATACAATATTTTAAAAGAACGAATACTCGTATGTATGTTGAAGTATTCGTTAAATCAAGCATCAAAAAGATATGCAAGTCATGTGTAAAACAAAAGAACAGATATCTACACTTCGGTTTGGTCTTAGGATCGGGTCCGGGTTAACAAAGCCTAAAAAATTTAATAATGTTATTATAAAAATTTCAGTTTAATAGAATATGAGAAGTTAATTATGTCATATAATTATAAAATATGAATATATTGACATAGTTTCTCAAGTTCAAGCTCCCAAGATGAAGAGTCTCAAACTCGATCCTCTACGCCAAGTAGTTGACAAAAGAACTATAATTCTTGAGAATGAATTTATACCTCATCCCGGTATAAAAATATAGAAATACAGGCCTATCAACCAATAATACATGATCAAAAAAAAGGATTATTATTAAAATCCTAATAATGAATCATTACATGCTCAAATCTAAATCAATCATAAAATAATCAAAATACAAATAATAAAATATAAATGAAATGAAATTAATTATTTAAATTTAAACTTAAAATCAATCCACTCATCCAGTTATTCTGCAAAATTAAAAAAAATTTTGTTCACAAAGAAGAATGTCAAATCAACGATTACTTATTTTACACTCAAATAATCTTAAGCTCGTAGCGACGCCGTGTCCTCCGCTGATTTTGCGAAAATGACCACATAAATACATCTGTGAGCTCTCTCGACCGGGTATTTCATGGCAAGACCACTAAATTATCACACAAGCTCGTATTTTTTCGACGCTTTGAAATATAGAATGTGTTTGACAAAAGAAACTCGTTATTAAGGCCAACTTATATTTCCTCTAGACAAACTTCACCAAGCCTGGACATTCGGACGACGTAACTATGGTTCCGACAGGATCCTTCTGGCCTCGACTACTCCTTCGACTAAGCGAGAGAGCGATAGTGGATGATGGAACCATGGATCGGGACGCTGGCCATCGTCCCCCCAACCAAAAGTTTTAAATTAAAATGATAAATTTCATAATATCTAAACTCCACTCACTACTATTATATACTTCGTATTTAACGATTCATCAATAATCGAAAGTCAGTTTCTCTCGATTTGGGTAATTAACTATAAGGCTTGCACATAGAACCTGGAACTGATCTAAAGCCCTCACAAATGAACGAAATCTAAATCTCTTATCTACTATTCATCTGCCTTCTGAAATTTTCACCGACATTTAAAACACTCTTTTCATCAAAGAGCTTAGTGACGAATTTTCGGATCCAACAAATTGACGACTCATTGCAGTTTCTCTTCCATCTTTGCTAATCAATCTAAGTTATAATTACTGAGTATAAAAAAAAATGAAATGACAAATGAAAATAAAATTGAAAATGAGAAGTTGAAAGAGAAAACTTAAAAACTTTCTAGATAGAGTCTTAAGTCATTTAAGATTTTGTTTAGAGCTCGTGCTTTAGTATGTTTTGTCTTATTGTATCCATATTTTTGAAAGAAAGGGATAGTGTAGCTATTTTCAATTGCTAATCTTTACCTTTAAACCTTCAGAATAGCTCTACAAAACACTCTCGTCACTATTACTCTCAGAGATGGCGCCAACATCCACTTGGCCAATGTCGTCATCAGTACTGGAAACACCGGGGCTACCATCGAGTTTGGTAACATTGAGTTTCCAACTATTGTGGCCCAAGGTCACACTGTCAGACCTCAATCTGTTGAAGCCTATGCACGCCCTGCACGTCATGTGCAACAATATCTGAAGAGGCCCGCCGAGGCCGTGACCACTACTACTGTTGGGGAGCCTCAGAAGAAACTTTCGTCTTTGGTCGCTCAAAAAACCGACGATCAAGAAGAGGTTGTTACTGGTTAGTTCCTCATAACAACATAATCCCGCCAATAATCCTTTGCCGGGTTGAAGTAAGCAGTCAAGAACTGCTTTCTCAAAATGTACAAAGCAAATGCGGATGTCTCAACTCGATATTATCTTGAATGAAAAGATCAAAGTTGTTATAATGAGTAAAAAAAGTTGGTGAAAGAAGAATATCCCTGATATGATATGATTTTGAATAAGAATAAGAACCTTAAGATATAATGCCATAATGTTTTATATAAGGAGATTTTGAAGAGACTAGTTAAATATTAATTTGAAGTTTGAGCCTAAATTTGATATTTTAAACAAATTTTAAAATAGATGTTTGTGAAATTCAAATTTTAAATTTGAAGGTTAGCTTTGAATTATGAATTCTCATGTTGGATTTTTCAAGAGAAAATTGATGAGTTTATTGGCATTTTGAGTTTTTTCATTCTTATTTTTTCTTTAAAAGTGTGATTGTCGTGGTTGTTGGAATGAAAGGGAGTATGTGATATGATGAAATTGCCTTTATGTTATGTTGTAGTCTATCTTCATTTCAACTTAAACTCATACTTTTGGGACCGTTTAGTCACATGTGGAGAGAAGGAGCATTATGTCATTACATAGATGGTGAGTGATCCGATTGAGATGATAGTATAACCTAATCCCAAATTATAGTTAACATCATTTCAAAGTTTAACGGTTGTTATTACCCACAAAAACAATAAGATTTAGGACAAAAATAGCACCAAAACATTGAATAGAAGTTGCATATTGCAAGAAAAAGTAGGGAAAGAGCAAAAATCAATAATCAAAACAAAACAAAAGCAGCACATAAAATCATTATAATTGTACCATGATACTAAATTTACAAAATGATGGATGAATTTGATTTTAAGTAAAAGAGAATAAGGACGACCGTCAAGTAAGGATGACGTAAGAGGATTAGAAAAATTACTAGGGAATAAGAAATTGATAACCTCAAAAGTCAAAAATTTCTTTGATACTACTAGAGGAGTGAGAATAACATAACCTGGCTGAAATCTCTAAAGAAGGGAAATATCACTCATTCAATTCATGACATCATTAAAGAAAAAAATAAGAGTGAGTTTTAGAAATAGAATCACCTAAATAAGGTCAAGTAACATTTACACTTACCTAAAAGAAAAAAACTAAATTTAATTAAAATAAAAGTAATATTAATTAAAACAAAAAAGAATAAACATCTAAAAGTAATGATTAATTGTCAAACTATTATAGTAACTTGTGGGACATTAATGGCTAAAATAAGCAACTCAATCATCTCCAAAAATAAAGTGGTATAATTTCTACATACAAGGAATCAAAGAGTTTAGCATTTTGCAATAAACAAATCTCACTCCAAACATTGTGGGGCATCAAGTCTAGCTATATAAAATTATCATTAGGAATTTACAATAATATAGACTAAATAACATTGAATGTACTGACCTCAGAGCAAGACAGACTAGAAGCTGAAAAGAAATATTCCCTTGCTGCCTGAACAACAAGATTTTCAGCCTTCTCAGTTTCCAAGGAGATGGTACCTGTCCCTTTCAGATAATTCCTTGCAAGGCTAAATTTGCCAGCTTTCAAAAGGCCTCTACAAAATTCAATAGGTATGTACTCTGCATCTAAAAAGGTAAATGCCTTTTCCCGGAAACATAACATATCCTGCCACATGTTAGTCCATTCACTATCTGATCTACCAGGTTGCCTACGTCCAAATTTTGACAAAATGAGACGAAGAAGTTGTTTTACATTCTTCTCATCTGATTCCGCACCAAGAAAAAAGCTGATAGGTTTTGGAACCTAAAAAATAAACAGAGTTTGCATTATCTGGAATAGCTTTTTGTCATGTAATCATATAATTGAAGAGTAAATAAGTTTATAGTATTTTGAAGCAATCAGATCAAAAGTTTAATCGTTTCAATGTACTTGAAACTAATGAACATTTACAAAAAAATAAAGCTCAATAGCGCATATAAAACACAACCACCAATAAATCAAACCCAACTTTATAATTTTTTTGTCAAATCATAGCATACATCATTAAAATATGCATAAATAATATTTCAAGAATACTTGAGAAATGTAATAAAGGTGTGGAGCAATGAGCTAAGACCAAGAAAATAAACTATTGAGATTGGACAAGAAATATTCCAATCAAAACAAAATAGCCAAGCTTGGGACTAGCCTGATATAAAGTGCTTGGATTAAAACAATAACAGGTTCAATTAGGAATTATTATGATTCATATTTGTAAATTAATATCGCATGCTAACATCAGCTTGTCATACGATATAAAGCTTTAAACTACTAAACGTTATCTGTATTAAAAATCAAAAGCTTATACAGGTTGGACTTGTGTTTCCATTAGAGCACCCATCTCAAACTTGAACAAAGTTTTCCAGCTTCAACGCCTAGGTTGGAACCAAAGCATAAACTAACTTAAAAAATACCAAGCATAACCTACAATTGATTTCTATTGAACAGCAGCATTAAAATTTGTAATAAGTTTCTGAAATAGTTCATCGTAATATAGCAGTTCTAATATTAACAAAATAATGGCCTACAGTATAAAGAAAGGATCATGTAAAAAACTTAAAAATGACTACAATTGTTTAAATACATTTAAAAATATTTATCATCTCCTATGAAACTATAAAAGTTAGTGGGAGATCATATGAAGTAAATATTCATATCAATGGATAAATAAAAACCGTCATCATTTGTTATTCTTTCCTATAACAATATCCATAAAAAAAAAAAAATATGTCAGCGTCATTAAACATTTGCAGAAACAACATTTCAAGAATTGACTAGCATTGGCTGAGCCAAGACTTAGTACTTGACCGAAAACAAATTTTCAGATTTAGACCAAAAACCAATCCACAAAAACTAAGATCCAACTTAGGGACTAACATGCAAGTTTTTATAGTAGGCTTGGGACAAAACATAAAATATTGGCCAAATTGGCTAAATATATATTAAAACAGATATAACTATACTCTTAAGAAAAAACTTGTGCAATTTTAAGTAGTTATTCACCTGCACCTTATGCAAAAAAATAATAATCTTTTAGGGCCTACCGTTAGTAATACAAAGCCCATAAGTTTTTTGAATCTATCAAAAAAACCTTCGTAAAGTTTGAACCATGCAAACACATAAAAAGTCTGAAACCCACCTAGACAACAATCATGTATCATCAACAAATTTAATGCTTAGCCTATGTCAAGGCCAATTTGCCCATGATATAATTCTGACTAGGGCCTATGGTGTTAACAAAGATGGATCATAATAATTGTATAATATGTAAATCAATGCTATTTCAATAAGAAGTCACAAGTTCATGAGTAAAAAAATTTAGTAGAATTAACATGTACTTTTTAAGTCAAAATAATATTATTTTATCATTTATTTTCATAATTTTAAGTTTTACTAACAATAAATCTCTTATTGAAGAAACAAAGAAATAAAAATATAGAAATTTAGTGCAGTGATGCAGCACTAATTTTTGTAGAACGGTGATGCTAGTTTTAAAAATTCAAGTTCAAGAACATAGAAGGCAATGCCCCACCACCAGTTTGTAGCGCTGTAGTGCCAGATCCAGCACCACGGCACTACAGACTAGTGCCAATGGTGTCAAAACCTGTGATTTGAAGCAAAAAATTAAAGGGCGCGGCACCTAGGTGCAACACTAGTGCTGTAAGGCCCGATTGATTAAGTTTTGAAGTAGATTCAGAGTCAGTTTGGGGAGTTATGAAGGCAATTTGAAGAAGTTTTTGAAAGGACATGTTCCTTGATTGTGAGGGACGAGAATGGCAATATAAAAACACATTTGGTTTGTATTGGAGAGGTTCTTATTGTTCATTTTTCAATCTTATTCTATTCAAAGGTTCTAAATCACTTAGATAGGGAGACTCTGAGTGATTGTGTGCGTGTGTTTATTGTACATATGCATGTAAGTGTCTTTAGTGATACTTCAAGTGAAAAGTGTATACTCATGAGATTAAGAAGAAATAGGCAACAAATTCAAGAGAGTAATTTCCCGATGCACTCATTTCTTTTCTTTATATTTTTTAGTGTATGTTGAACATGTAGTTGTGTTTTGTATTTCAAAATGTGAACTAAGTATTTGAACTCAAGATTTCCGATGAAGCCTTTCTTGTAAATTATTGTGTTGATGTGAGATAGCTGTGTTGTGATGCCTATGTTGTTTTGTTTGCTTCCCACGCTTAATTTAATTGTAATATAGCAAATTACAAAATTAAAATCAAGTGTAATATAGAGATATTAGAAGAGCCATAAAGTAACAAGTAGGGAGAAACAAATAAATTTTTCAAATGTGCATAGGCATGTGATATTTGAAGATTTACAATCATTTAAAAAGATAATTAAAAATGCAATCATTCCATTCTAATTAACATAGGAATATAACTAATTAATAATAGTGATTAGATTTTTTAGTTATCGATAGAGATTAGAAGATATAATTGCTTCTGATTGATAAAAACTTTAAAAGAAAAAAATCAGCAGAAGATTTTTAAGAATAGCTTTAAAGGATCTACAAATAGATTCAGAGTACATTTTCCATATTGAATTTAAAATAAAAATATATAGAGCATTTTATAAATTTCTTAATTTTGCATAGTTGGAAAAAAAAGCTTAGGTGAACATAAGATTAGTAATTGATTTATTAAAATTTTCAAACAAATCCTCGTGAAAATGAACTTTTCTAATAAATATATTAGTTGAATGATACATGCGCTTGTGTACACCGTTTTAATAAGTCACAAGTCTATGTAAAATAGGCTTGCATTAAATTTTAGCACCTAGTTGTGTTGGTTAAAAATATCTAGGCCAAAACCCCTTCGCATCAGCCTAGATCAGTTAAGAAACACAACACATTAATTAGATGTATCTTGATCTTGTGTATGAAGTGAGAAGGGGTAGGCAGAAGTAAAATAAATATAATTAATTCTTTACAAACATGTCAAGAAGCATTCCATTAAACATATGAAGAGAGAAAAAAAAAGTAAAACACTTGAATTGTCTCCCATTTTTTTCTTCCTCTAATGGAATGTCACTTTACATGTGCAATCTGTGAGGACAACAAAATATGCAAAGGGAGGAATGTTTTAAGTGTGAAAAAAGGGAGACATTGCATATCAACTTGTTGACTACCTTTATTAATTAGAAATAAATTAGAAAAATCAAAGTTATAAAATCTATTAAAACCTTCTAAATGATCATTAAGTATCATCAATACTTTCACAAGGATTTACTAAATTAAAAGGGATGTTTTATTTAAAAATAAATAACATATTGGTCCCTAGTTTAAATTATTCTTTACGTAAATCCACTCTTTTGAAAGCCTTCCACATTGATACCTAAAAAACAAGATTCTTTCAAAAAGGTTATTGCACTAATAGAACTGCAAATTAAGTGAAAAAATTAATACGAATATTTTTCCTCTATTCACTCTCTTTTGTTGTATAAATCACCCCTCATTATGCTAACAATCTTACCACCTCCAAAGATCCCACGCACCCTCTTATTGCCAAAAGCCCATTATTTTCCTCCTCTCATTGCCTCCACCTCTCCTACTTCTTTAATATCACTAAACAGCTCAGTCTCAATGACAATAAAGAGCTCGACTTGCAATCTTTGTCTCATCATCAAGCAATCCAATTTTGATAAAAAGAAAGCACTATAACTCTGACATTTACTATCAATTATTGTAATACTTTTGAAGCATTCACAATCTTGAAAGAGATTAGCAATACAACTCTAAGCAACCTACAAAGTTTAAAAGGGTGGCAACATCATTGAAGTTTCAAAGTTGTATAATGTTAAAAAACACACACTATGTAAATAACAATAGTCATCCCTTACTTCCCATTTGAGTTAGATCTCTGAACCATGAAAATATATAAAGTCAAATAAAAGAGATGTTTTAGAGTCATAATGAATTCATTAAAAAAAAAATCAACTTAAGATTCTAAAGGGGTCTTCTAACATAAAGGAATACAAATCTAACCAAAGCAACTCTTTATGTGAAGAGTTTAATTTTGAATATTGAGAACTGAGGCATTCACATAAATATTTTTGGAAAATGAACTCTGGTGGATCGTTGAAAATGTAATAATCTAACATCAATAGTCAGAGAATGAATAGATCACTAGAGAACCTTAATATGGGACAGATAAAAAAGATTGAACCTATTCATTCTAGAGGCCAATCTAAATTAATAAATGAGAGTATTTTTTTTTGTCATAAAAGTTAATATTATTAAAATTTATGCAAAAAATAAAAATCTTGATCAGCTAGAATAATTATATATTAATACTATTAATAAAAAAGACTTACGTGAAGACCACAAACTAAGTTAGAGACTCACAATAAAATCTCAATATAGCAACAAATCTAATAAAAAATTTCAAAAAAAGGCAAAAATACATGAAGCGTAGTCAAAATATCAATAACGCATAACATTAACCATTTATTTAAATCATGAACTAAGAAAAATCATGTCTATCAGATCCATCCATATTCAATCAAAGTACAATATGCATGCTCTAAAGAAATGATTCTATTTAGCATTTCTTTAGCATTTCCCCTTAAGTTATTTAACATGCCTTTGCATATCAATTTGCACACTTCATTATTAATTTAACAAAAAAAATGGAGTTGGGATAAAAAGAAAAGGGCAAAGGTAGGCAACTTGATCGATCATGTGGCCTAGAATCATTGTCCAAAGGAATTTTTGCAAAACATTAGTTTAATAAATTTTTATTTCTTTACCTAACTTCTTTAAAACAATAGGCTTTCCCTACAAAAGGTATTTAATTGTGTTGAGTTGTAACAACTATTATGCACATGGGAAAGAGGTTAAATAACCACCATTTAGAAGGTTAATAATCCCTAGATGTATTTTGGCAAAACCTAAGAACATTTTGTTTTTATTTGTATATTTTACTCCACAATAGCAGGTTATCTTAATAAAAGATGTTTAGTGGTGCTGAGTTGCAAGATCATAGGTTACTTATACAACAACAACAACAACAACAACACAACAACAAGCCTTAATCACTAATAATACATGAATCCTTCGTCCATCAGGTCAACATGTGT
Organism: Cymbidium sinense; assembly: GCA_021442155.1. Lineage (NCBI taxonomy): Eukaryota > Viridiplantae > Streptophyta > Magnoliopsida > Asparagales > Orchidaceae > Cymbidium > Cymbidium sinense. The sequence continues at coordinate 81,678,365 of CM038217.1, read as the reverse complement.
CAAATTCTCATTTAATTCAAGTATACTAAGATCATTTTATACAACTTAACCAAGTCTTTGTCTAATTCTACCTTTCTTAACATAAGAAAATCTAATGATCTACTCTAATTTCATCTGGACGACGCTTTATATAAACCATCTGCGACTCTCAATCTTATCTACCACTGAGCTACTCCAACTTTTCCAACATACTCATTTTGCATTCTATCTCTTGGTAAAGCCACTCATCCAGAGCCCTCATCTCGTACAACTTAGTCTTATGTTTCTTTTATACAACATTCTGCACCATAAGTCATTTTCTTACCACCATCTTATAAAATTTTCCTTTTGGAACTTTTCTATCACATAATAGGGCATTCCTCCACTTCAACCATCCAACTTGAATTCTACTAATAATATCTCCATCTATTTCACCATCATTTTGAACAATAGCCTAAAATAATCGCCAATTCTTATTAATGACTTGATCACCTAAAGTCACAACACTACCACTAAAACTTCTACAACTAAAATTACACTCCATATATTCAGTTTTAGATCTGCTTAAACGAAAATCTTTAGACTCTAAAGTTGACCTCCATAATTCAAGATCATAGGTTACTTATGAAATCAAAAAATGCAATTGAAGTTATATTTGACTCACAGTAGCCTATAATTTTGTAATAGAAAACACCGACTTTAAGAAGCAAAAGAAAAGTTGATTACATAGAAAAGAGGAACCAGCAAATCATAAATAGACTTTTTTCTTACTTGAACAAAAATAAAAAAACTTCTTGTAAAGATTATAAATGATTCTAGTAAAAAATTTGATCACACAATATAGAGTTGTAATTATTGTTCCCCTCTTGGAATTATCTATATCAATTAGAAAAAGTACTTTTATTATTATCCTTATATGCATCATATCCTACTAAACTACTGATTGTTCATAAGCATGATTAGTATAAAAAAATTTGTTGGAAGCTTAATCTTAACCATAACAAAGTAAAGCTGGTTACATGTTTTAATAAAAGATCTATGAAACTAAAAAGAGATAAGTCCATATTAAGTGAATTAAAATGATAACTTGCAAGAAGCACTAAAAAATTAAACACAAAAAATAAATAATACATGATGATTTGGGACAAATGCATAAAAGTTAGAAATTATACAATTTTAATACATCAATCTAACTAAATACGATTAAACATCAACAAATGCCCTAAATTATTTAAATTTTTTCCACCAAATCCTAATTTTACATTTCATACATCATCTGTAAAACACTACCATTGTCGGTCCCAAGTCCGGATGTGAAAAGTGGAGGCGTGTAGTCGACCAATGAAAACTTGTCAAAATAATCATGACAAGAATCCTTTAAATCATTGTTAATGCTAAGAACGCAGTTTTGAATACAAAATGTGTAAGCCAGTGATCGGCCACGGTGCATTAAATAAGCAAGGGGTTCCCACATTATGGATGATACGCAAAGAAGTTAGTCCATGAAACTAAATTAGGTTAGGATCTGAATATAGTACCTTACGGTGTAAATTAATCAAATTAATAGATATTATGGTTCATAGAAAGATAAACATTTTATGTGTTCAAGAAACTAAAGGCGGGAGCTGAGATTGATAGGCTTTTAAACCGATTCGCGTAAAAGTTGAACTAAAACTGGAAGACATAGATACAAGTCAAGGATATGTTATAAATATTAATACGCGAGATAATTATACTTTAAAGATTATCATAATACTAAGATTATCAACGTTAGTTGCCTACGCCCTCAAGAGGCTTCGGAGGTAAAGAAAAACGAATGAATTATGATTAATACAAAAGATACCTCAAGAAAAGTATTTAGGATGAGATTTAAATGGACATTGTAGAAAGATTTTAAAGATTCACTGATGTTAATTGAACGAACGAAGCTAGACTATATTGGGATTTTCTTTACAGATTTCAGAATATAACACTTTATTTAAGAAGTTAGATTAACATATTATTACTTATAAAACGGATCTAAGAAAACACGTGATCGATTATTTTCCGATAAAGAAAAATAGATCGCTTAGATCAGAAAGATCGTAAGCAATATTCCGAAAATCTAAGAACTAAACATCGTTATTTTAGATTTTAAAGAAAAATAAAACCAAATTATCCTGGGACAGAATTAAAAATACAAAAAATATTTTAAAGCTACAAAGAGATTAATGGATGCTGAAGAATCTAACATTATGAAAAAAATAAGAAAAGAAAAAATTAAGAAACATAAAGGTTGGAGAATGAAGTTCTTTAATAAGAATAATCAAGTATGAAACGAATGCAGAAAAGATAAAAATAAAAGATATATAAACTCATTATATGTAAAACCCTGAGAGAAAGATATAAAGTTTACCAGAGATTCTAAGAAAGTTAAAGATAATGATTGAAAAAATTTTAAATGATTTATACAATGATTGATAAGTTAATGAAAGACGATGATAAGTTAATCAAAGAGAGTGAGAATAAAAGACATACCATAGGTATTTGGATTTAAAATAATAAACGCTTTTATTAGAAAAGGATAAGTAATAATGATGATTTGATAAACTTTTCAATAAAGGATCCGAAAGTAATGATTGATTTTAAGAACCTTAATACCCTTAAAAAAAAAATAGAATTTCATTTATCGTCAGATTAGTAAATATGAAGTTAGTGAAGCTTTAAAGAAAATGAAATGTGGAAAAGCAATAGGACCGGATAATATTCCAATAGAAGTGTGGAAATGTTTAGGAGATCAAGGAATTTCTTGGCTTACAAATCTTTTTAATAATGTGTCATACATTAAAATTATGGGAGAGTAATTGAGCATAGTTATGTGATACGAAGTTTCACAATCGTTTGGTTTCATGGTAGATCTATGGATGTTATACATTTGTTAAGGGGTTTGATGGAGAAGCATGAGAAAGTAAGGAGGATCTACATATGATATTTATTGATTTAGAAAGCTTATGATAAAGTTTCAAGAGATGTTCTTTGGAGAGTTCTAGAACGAAAATGAGTTAATATTGGTTATATCAAGTCATTAAGGATATGTATACTAAGCTATTACTTGTGTCCAAACACGGAGGATTGACAAAATATTTTCCTATTTCGGATTACATCAAGGATCGACTTTAAGCCCTTATCTTTTACTTTAGTTATGGATGTGCTTACAGGCATTTACAAGAAGATGTACCTTGGTGTATGCTTTTCGATGACATTCTTCTTGTTGATAAGACTAGAGAGGGAGTCCAACAGAAACTTGAATTATGGAGGTCAACTCTAGAGTCTAAAGGTTTTCGTTTAAGTAGATTTAAAATTGAATATATGGAATGTAATTTTAGTTGTAGAAGTTCTGGTAGTGTTGTGACAGTGAACAAGTCATTAATAAGAGTGAGTTTTAGATATTTAGGCTCTATTGTTCAAAATGATGGTGAAATAGATGGAGATGTTATTAGTAAAATTCAAGTTGGATGGTTGGAGGAATGCATCGGCTTATTATGTGATAGAAAAGTTCCACTTAAACTTAAGAGAAAATTTTATAAGATAGGTAAGACTGATGACTTAATTTAGAATGTTGGCCAATAAAAGAGAAGCATAAGACTAAGTGTTACGAGAGAGAGGATGCTTAGGTGGATGAGTGACTTCACTCTTAGAGATAGAATGCAAAATGAGTATATTCGGAAAAAGTTGGAGTAGCTCCAGGTGGTAGATAAGATTAGAGAGTCGCTTAGATGGTTCACATAAAGCATCCGTCAGATTGACAGAGAGTAGATGCATTAGATTTGCCTTTATGTTAAGAAAGAAGGTAGACTAAAAGACTTGGTTAAGATGTATAAAAATGATCTTAGTATACTTAATTTAAATGAGAATTTGACATAATAGACACAAATGGAGACGATTCATGTAGCAACACCTAGTGGGATTTAAGGCTTGTTGTTGTTGTTGTTGTTGTATACATCATCTGTAAATTTCCTATAGTCATATTGTTCTTATTCATCATGTTATTATTAGTGCTGAAATCTTGTCCACCACTACTAGTGGCTAAAGGCACAATATGAGGTGGAGAAGTAGAATTATAAGTGATAATTGATGGATTTCTCTAAAATAATTCAGCTAATTCTCAAATATGTTAGATGAATATTAAATGAACTAGCCAGGAAGATATTTTTTCCATCCATATAAAATTGATGCTAATCTCATAAGCTACTGTCATAAAAAAAACATAAACTATTTGTATTTCACCAATCATTTTATTTCAATTTTGTTATTTTCGTTTTTTAATTTTAATTTTAATTTTTTGGTTATAAGCAATTAGTAATGGCATCGGCATTTATATTTACATAAATGTGAAGTTATAATATTCTTAAGATTAAAGTTAGCACAATATTTGGGTTGCTTGAAGTTTGTTATCCTATCCTAATCATAATATTTCTATTTCCAGTACTTAATGTTTCTTCATCTCTTGAGGCAATTCATGCAGCTTCTTCGTAGTTGTTTGATCTATTCAAGCCATTAGTTGCAACTAACTTGTAGAACAGTAGAAGTTTTATTTTAGTTTCAACAATCATTGAACCTTGAAATAAATTTCTCATGTATTGTAGCTTTTACACTTCTCATATTCCAATGAACAAAAATATAATGTAGTTGTGAAGTAATTCATTGGGTGTTACATTAAGGTTTCAAAAAAGGATTTTAAACATGAAAAAAATATATTGTCTAAATAAACATTGTTTCAGGATGTACACTCTTCAAAGATTTTATTCATCAATAAAATGTGAGAACTGAGAATTCAAGAACATGTTACCACACAATGCAAGCGTGAAGCTTGTTTTCAGTGATTTTTTCTCCCATCTCCCCTTCATTTTTTTTTCCATCTTTTGTTGATTTTTTTTATTAGTTAAATTCACAATTGAATATTGTAATATCTGTTCTATTTATTTTTTTGCATCAAATTTCAATCATTTGTACAGCTTCCATGATCAACTTATGTTGCTAATTTCTAACAGAGAATCAAACATCTTCTCGTTATTTTCTTGTCTACAAACGTAAAAAATAAATGTGTAGAGATTAAAGGCTTATTTTCCATGAGAACTATATGTTTATTGCATAGATTGATTTCATCTAGATCAACGCAATTGGGTACTTCTGCATTAGAATCCCTGTAACTTAAACTATCCGCATAATATTATCTTTACATGTAATGACTAATATAAATAGAATACATCATTTACATTATAGTAGAAATTATTTGTTCAAGGATGCCTTTGAAAATTTGAATTATATAACTATATATATTTTATTAAATGCAAAGAAAGTTTTATAGTTTTTATTTTAAATATAAAAACTGCACATATTAATTTTTAAGCTTCAATTTGAGATCAATTATTACAATCAATATACTTCTGCATATTTTTTCTCTCACAAAACATTACAAGTTTCTAAAGATTCATCTAGTTATGGTGTGGAGTTATTATGTTGTTTTATGAGAAACAAATTTAGTATCACGCCTATAAATATGCTCGGCTTACTCCATAAGTCTGCTGCCCAAAGTTTTAAGGTAATAGAGATCTACATAACCAAAAAATTTGATATTTTATGACTTTTAAAAGCACTCCAAATGAATGCTTAATTCAGAGATTGTATAATACAACTTTTTCAGCAACCAACCTCACTATTTACACCTCAAAACTAAATGATCAAGCATTAAAATTTATTTGAGAGTCCTGCTAAATCAGGTACAATATTTTGTAATTTTTAATGTTTTTTAGACTTCAACGTAGTAAAAAAAATTATGAAAATTTATTCTTATAATAGTTTAGACTCAAAAGTATTAAAGTTCAATGATTTGCAAAGAATATGGCAACCAAAGACAAAATTATAACTCTTGATGGTTTGTGTGGTAGCCTAATTAGTAAAGATGCAAGGAGGTATATAACAATAGTGAAAATAAGAGAAAGTAGACGTAAAAATTCAGCCGAGCTAGAATTATTAATGGTGGAAATGATAAGATTTTAATCAAAGATGAAATGTTGCTTCAAACTACTAAAAAGTATAAAGGAAAATATTTCCTTTAAAATTCAAAAAGAAAATAATCATGAATTACATTATAGAGTTTAATCCAACAAAATAAAGCTGCATCAGCTTTGAAGAAAACGTTAAATATATCTACTAAGATTTTGAGTAATGCGAGATATCCTTGACGAGCAAACATTCCTAATGAAATCATAAGATTAAAAAGATGAAGCATGATAAGAGATACAATTTGATATTGATCTTAAAGAATAAAACAAAGGCTCGGAATTATGATAGTTGCAGAAAAATCAAAAAATAACTCATACAATAAAATTCTAAGAAAAGGCAATGAAGCTTTCAAAATTACATGGATATCAAAATACGTAGTTTTCCTTTTGCTAGGAAAATCTACTTTGAAGATGATTTGTGTTGAAATAATTAATTTGAAAATAAAAATAAAAACAATCATCGACACATTTTTATTCACATAAAAAATAGATGATGAAATGACATGAGAATTGAAATACTAGATATCAAGACAAAATTTGTAGCATAGATAATTAAAGTCTGTTTGGAACAGTTACAATTGTTGAAAAAATAGTTATAGAACTATTGTAAAAGAAGCTACTGTATGAAAAGTTGTAGAGGGTATATAAAAAAAAAATTTAAAATCAAACAGTATTTTTCTAGCTACAACCACAAGTAGCCAGGTCAGATTAATAAACCAACTTTTCCACCACAAATTCATCAAAACGCAACCACCCCGCAATTCTACTGCTACTCCCCAAACGCCTGACCAGTGCGGTTCAAATCTCATCGCAGTCGAAATTCCCTCCCAAACGCAAACTAAAGCTATTAAAAGTATATATGATGAGTAATGGTCGACAGGATGAGTATTTATGGAGTTGCTAGAACATTTTCAATCAAAGAAAGTTATATCAAGCATCAATTAAGTAAGTATATTTATACAATGATTATGATCATGCAGTAAAAATATTCAAATGGATTATCTCATTTATTATAGGACTAATTAAAATATTTTAAAGTAAAAGAAAAGTTCTAAATATGGATTTATTCTTCAAAATATAGAAGGCTTAAGATTAACAAAACATATAATTACTACATGATAAGTAATTTTAATATATATGAAATCAACCAAACTATAATGCTAGAATATTAAGTGATATCTAAGTGTGGTGAATTTCAATATCTTAGATCTATCATAAATAATATGAAGTATAAATCAAGAAATAAATTTAAGAGTTAAAGTTGGGTAATTAAAATGAAGTGCCACTAGGGGTGTAAACGAGCTTGAATAACGAACTCTTGTTAGGTGTTTGTTTGAAATTTGTTTTGTTAGGTTCATTCGGTTCGAAACCGAAATTTCGCTCGTGTTCGTTTGAAAATCGTTTTGTTGTTATGTTCAAATTGGCTTGAAATCGAATAATCAAAAATCTATATGAAATGAGATCTGAGCCAATCTTTCAGATAACAAAATTTTAATCACTAAACTATCTTGTATTTGTGATATGTAAATGTGTCAGATGTATATATAATAATAATAATAATAATAATAATAATAATAATAATAATAATAATAGTAATAAATAATAGTAATAAATAAAAATAATAGTAATAAAATAATAATAATAATAATAGTAATAAATAATAATAATAATAATAATAATATATAATATAATTTTTTATTTCGAGCTAAACCAAGCCGAACACGATCGAACAAATGATTGTTCATGTTCGATTTATATATCGAGCGAAATGTCGGTGGTGTTCATTTATTAACTAACGAGCAAACACAGTTAGAACAACGAACTTTTGATCTAAGTGCCACATCAGATATAATAGGGTAATATCATAGAGACTTAAAGCTAAATTTTATAAAATTATAATTCAATTATCTATGTATATATTTTAAGTTTGGGCAAGAAAAAATTTACTTATAGTCAAGATAAGTAAGAAGAAAAAAAACATTAAGTTATATATATATAGAAAGCTTAATAATGATAAAAATAAAAAGGAGAATATAAGAGAACTAGTAAAAGTACTACTATTTTTTAAAAATATGGAGAAACAAATGGGATAAGGTTGTTTGAGGATATACAACAAAGAGTTAAAGATGAACCAATAGAGTGTATAAATTTAACAAATAAAAAATGACTAGGAAGAAAAAATGTATAGATCACTACTAGCAAGAATAAACATTGTACAAAACACTTATTTAAAATATTGTAAACATCTCCTATAATTTTTATAGGAAAAGATAAATAATGAGAATTCAAAGTGAAACTTAATTACGATAAAGATGATAATGAGTCTTACAAATATCACTGATATACTACATAAATTATTTTTAGGAGTTGTTTGGTTAGATGCATTTGGATTGTAAAGTAAATCAAATATAAGAATTTTAACTTTTTGAGTGTTTGATATATAGTACAAAGTAAAATTCAAGATATTTCAAGTGTATTTGAAATGTATTAGAAATGTGATTTGTGGTGTATTTAAAATTCACCTAAATTGGGTAAATTCTAAATACACCAATTGACATAAAGTGAGAACGACATTCATACATTACACCGCCAAGCCACCCGCCTCGTCAGCATTCATCGCCAGACCGCAAGCCACCCACTACCACTGGAGACAACCCCTATTGTCGGCCACTACCACCGCCACTCTTAACCCAAAAAATATTTTACATTACATTCATTCTATCAAATAAGAAAAAGCAAACCCATGTATTTGTTGAGTTTCCAACTAAACAACCTAAAGTAATTCAAATACATTACATTCACTTTATACTACATTCCTTTTACACTACACTCCTTTTTTTAGAAAATTAAACAGCCCTTTAATCGAAAATTTGCAAAATAAAGAATATTTTGCATAGGCATTTTGATGTTTTTTTGCATTTAACAATTGTAACTTTTGTCGGCTTTCAGATGAAATAAAATGAGTTTTAACACACATGCCAATTCCCAATTAGCTAATTTTCAAAAATATTCTCCTCAAGTCTTCTAGTTCTTTTTGAGCCAATACCGAAAGCATTATTTAATTAAAAGGGTTTTCAAAACTATATTTAGAATGTATCAAACCTGATAATATGCCGACAGCCTTCCAACTTCAACATGGCCTTCAGCAATTTTTATCCTTTTCTCAAGATTATCATTAGCCGCAAAAAAAAATCAAAGCATCCATGCCTGCAGAACTATGTTGTCTGGAATCTTCCTCATGCAAATTTGAAGAATTAGATTGCCTTACAACCTTTGAAAGGTGATTTCTCATGTAAGAAAATCTTGGGGTTCCAAAACCTTGACAGTCGGGCTTTGGAGTAATATCCTTCAAGGTTTTCTCTCTTGATGATTTGTGTGGAAGTTTTGACAAGATGGAAGCCATAACATTCCACTGATCTGTAAGAGTGCACAAATATATACATTCTAAGGATGTCTCAACTATTTCAGTTTCATCCTTAAATAGTCCAGAAATGGGAGACTCTTGACATCCATTTTCAATAACTTTTAAGCAAATATCTAACCTGTTACCAGATTTCCTTCATCATTTAACAAGAAGGAATCACCTTGTTCATAATCAAAGAGCATCATCATCTTTTGTTCCACAACATTTACTTATAAATGTAAATGGAAGAACTTTTAAACTTCACAGAAACTGTTTGGCATTCAACAAGACCCATAGTAAAATCCTCAGAACATCTATTAGCATAAATGAGATGATGCAAGTATGTGATATCCTCAAGGAACTGTTGCAGCTCAAAAAGAATCCTTGTGATAAGCATATTCCACTATAAGGCAAGAGTTTTCCAACTGACCACTCTGGACATCAATATCCTTAGCTCTATTAATATACCAATCAACAAGTTCAACACTTGATGGCCAAACAAAACCCACAGAAAGCTTCAAGATATTTTCAGTTCTCACTTGAACAAGATTCTCAGACCCAACAGGCATTTTATCAAAAAAGGATATCATTTGTTCACTCTCAACCCAATCTCTCTTTAAAGCAATAACGGCTGGTGGACTCTTCCCAGGAAGGAGCTGAACATATGACTGAACCGAGACAGTTTCAGGAATTGCAGACAAAACATGCAAAATATCCTGGGAAAGCGAATAAGGATGACGCTTAAAAAGCAAGTTAAGAGCACCAATTTTGCCATTTTCTGCAAGATTAATAGCAGCATTTGTGACTGAAACTGCACGAAAATTGCTATATTCCTCAGCCAAAAACCTGTGGTCAAATTTTTTAAAAAAATCACTCCATAAGATAAAGATAGTAAGATCATTTGTACAGGAAAAAATGATACAACCAAGTGAATTCATATGCTGGCTTACATGCAAGAACTTGCTTTAAAACAATGCATAAACAACAAAAGATGCATACATCCAGATAAAATAAGTCATCCAAGTTATAAAGAGTCAACTGAGTGGAGCAAAGAGAAAGAAAGAAAATGCATAGGTGTCTTTAGTAAAATCATTAAAACATGAAACAATGATTAAATTCTAGTGAGGCACTGTACTCGTTTAAGCAGCCACGCACAACAAATGATTTTTTTTACATCAATAAATGTTTAACGTTTAAGTTGATACATAAGCTCCTTGAAAATTATAAATTGTTATGAAATGATTCATTAGCTTGACAGAACAGTATCATGTTATATTCAATAGAAGACACTGAAAAGTGATAAGAAAGTACACATTTTACACATTATTTTTATCTTTAAAACTATTATCAAAGAAAAGAAATGTAAAACATATTCTAATAAATATTTAACTTCTAGAAACAAAACTTTAACAAGCTAAAAAGTTCATGCTCTAGAGAAGCAGTAACCAAAGTTGCATATTAGTTAGAAATGCAAAATACTGTTCAATTAAATCGTGTGCATTTTAAGATTGATAAAAATGATGATTAACATATAGCTCCAACATCATGACAGCTTTAAGAAAGATACACACCTTCCCGTGTTGATCCCTATAAACGTATCCAATTTGTCTCTGTATTGCAACAACTGAAGTCTAGCAACCCAAAAATCCCAAAGTAAGCATGATTCTTCATTATTAAAGTTTGAAAATAAGTAATCCTCAGTGATATGAATCCAGTGCAAAAGCAAAGCCTTAACTGCATCTTCAGTAGGTCCAACTTTTTCTACACACTCAGACAGCACAAACATCCGATCACTGATTTTGGATAAAAACAAATCAACCTCTTGAACTCCATAACAAGAGCTTAACCATTGTGTTTTAAATACTTCATTTTTATCTAGACCATGACGATCAGCAAACTCCAGAGCAGTTTGATATTGTTGATTACAGATGAGAATGCTATACATCTCTAAGATAGATCTCCCAGGAATTGACAACAAGCTCAAGTGTAGTTTTGAATCATAAAGTTGGCTTACGCTCATTGCTTTTCTGGTGCCAACCTGCTCAGATTATGATAGTCCTCCCTCACAAGATCTTCCCTCGAAAACAAAAACATGTCCTTGAATGTGCTTAGGCCTTTCAATGACAGGCATACAGAAATGTAGACCATCCTTTAGAACAGTCTTATCATTTAAAAGGTCATACATGGTCAAATAGCCACTACTGTTCACAAGAATCAGAACATGATCAGCCCACCAACTGAAGTCAATAATATCCTTTAGGTTATTTTTTGTCCCTTGCGACACATTATCAGAACAATATGAGTGCGGCCTCTCAGCAGAGCATAGCATGAAAAGAGTATCAGTATCAATACGGAAAACATCCATGCAACCAGTCAAATCAAGAGCAGTAATATAGTTTCCCTGCGGTGATATAGACACTTTTGGTGATGTAAAAGAAACTAAGTGACCTTTCGGAAAAGAAAATAGACCTTCAAACTGAGGACTGCAAAACACTATCTTTGAATCTAAATTTGTGGTCATCCGTAATAAATAAAGAGAATATAATCCTGAAAGGTCAAAATAAGAGAAAAAAATTTCCCTCGTACAATAAGCATATAGATTACAAAGAATAATCAAGACAATACAATCAAATAAGCAACAACAAGAAAACAAAAATTCCAAAAGGGCTAATTGATTTACCAGAAAAAGAATGGGGGCCTTCTAAGACTTTACAAGCATTAACCAAGACAATTAGAGACAGATCTGGATGGTAGTCAATACAATATACATTGCGAGGAAATCCATCATTTAACGGATCATTTAATGTGGAAAGGGGAAGAATACTTGTTCTGAGCTCTTTCGAAACCTCAAAAGAATGAATTAAACCATCTGCAGTAAAAATGCCAAAGCCACTCCTAAAACGTTCATGTTAGAGCTTATTTATCTTTTAAGAAAATAAGTCAAAAGAGAAATGCAATAAGCAGAATATAGACACAAATACTCATGAGATTCCTAATCCAACTTGAAATGAGAAATGTAAGGCTTAAAATGCAAAACATTGTTGCTTACATGTAAGAGTTTTTGGAGTTGGCATCATCCAACACAAACAAGTCAATAATGGGTACAGTCAATTTTAGCTCACTCCTAGTAGACCTCATTATTTCCCTTCCATTTGAATTGATTACATAAAAGGTGTACATGTCATCGATGACACCAAGGATGCCTTGAGGTTCCATCCAAGCCCCATTAGTAAAAAAAGAAAGTCCGTCATTGCCTGATTGCACAAAATAATAATTAGATATTTTAAGAACATATGTATGATGCTGAATGCCGTTACACAAAGCACAGAAACCTTTAGTAGAAAGAAAAAACCAAACACATGATCCGTTTAAAAAAAATTAGAAGAAGTAGCATCAAATTTTATAGTTAAAGAAATCAAAATAACTAAAGTAGCAATTTCACATTGAAAGAGCGCAAGAACACTTCCAAAAATTTGTTCAGTGGGCTCATCCAATAATTTCTCCAATTTAGACGTTGTAGCTAAAACTTACACACAAAAATATAACTTAAATAAAATAAAATATAGGATACTTTATGCAAGACTTTTGAAGAAGATTAAGCAAAAAATGTGCAAAAATCTATAACAATTTTGAACTAAAATTTTGCATCGAATATAACATTTCCTTAAATAATTTTATTGGCATGCCCCACTTAAAAAAAATTGAAGTTAAAAAAAGAGCAAGGTTATAGCAGCAAGCAGATATTCAAAATTAATACTTAAATCTCTTGTAATACTTAACTAAAAAAATAATGCTATTGCCAACACTAGAAATTGGCAAGCTCTAAAAACTACAGTTACAAAATAACAGTTAGCTAACCAAATAGTTTTTCATTGTTACAGATGTTTGGGTTGATCAAAGTTTTATCCATATCTTAAATTTTGAAAGAAAATTAATTTCATGCCTCCTACAGTCCTACTAATAAGTTGAATTTCCTAAGAGAACAGATAAAACTTGCATGAATGAAATTATGAAACCATAGAAAAAAGCAACATTTTTTGCATTTAATTTAAAAAAGCAAACCTTGGTATATTGAAGAATGGCATCCACCATAAAATGGAAGAGAAAATTTCTTTAAAAATGGAATCAAATTGATAAATAAAATAAAATAATGCAAAGATACAAGTAAATTAATATTACAGCAACTAAAAAGAAGGCACAGATCATGGAAATTGTTGCTATCAAAGCTAGCAACCTGGACCAATTAAGATATTTATAGTTGAAAAAGCAATCAATTTGTATCCACTCGTTGAGAAGAAATCATTATACAAATGTTTAAAAGCAGTATGCTAAATTACCACTTTCTATAAAATTAGAGGGGAGAGGGATTTAAAGTCAAATGAAGAACAGCGTAGACAAGTGCATGAAAAAACAGTACACTATCAAAATTGCATGCTACTATATTGTTCCTCTGTTATGACTTTTAAAAAAAAATCCCCAAAAATTACTTACCAATATAAATACCACATGGCTCCACATAATCATCATCCTTCTGCAGCATAAGAAGCTGATTTCCAAAAGTTACAGCTACATGCTCACCATCAGGCGAAACAAACAGAGCCATCTTTCTCTTAGAACTTCTTGGTCTCCAATATTCATTCCATTTCTGCTTAAGTTGTTTTGCACCTTCAAAACAAGAAAAATGAAATTAAACAAAGAGAACATTTAAAGATTTTCACACAATTTAAGTATCAAAGTCATTTTTTTTCTTTTTGTGTTTGTTTTGTTGGTAGAGCAAAATATTTGATGCTGCGTATAATAAAATTTCCCATTATTTAACTAACAAATATTTTGGCCAATAGAATTTGTGGCCATGCAAATCTTTTATACAAATTAGAAAACAATCACAGAATGCACTCTTAAAACTATAACCTTAAATTAAATTTGAAGACTCAAGAGCACTAGGTTATAGTTTCATAAAAAACAACAAAACACCAATTGCCCTACCTTGAATGCGAATACAAGCTTAACAATCTCGCACCTCGCGGTCGACCCGCATCGAACTCATTATCCTACTAATTTCTAATAAATTCCACTACGTTCCTTGGCCACACACACACACACACACACACAAACCTTGAATTGAGACATAAGACGTCAAACCACTCTGAATTCCCAAAAAAAAATAGACAAATAATAATAATAATAATAATAAATTCAACCATATTCAAACTGCACTAAAATGCAGCAAATGGTATACCTCCTGTTGAGACAAATCTGGAGCAAAAACCCCTGCGGCGTGCTGGCGGGTCTCGCAGATTACCTCCTCAACTACTTCACCTCTTCTACTTTCCATCTCTCACCTTCTTCCAAACTCCTTCCGCTAGGTTCTTAAGCCAATACGACAAATAGATAGCTATCAAATTATCACCAAGAACACCTTCCTTTCGCCTCCGAGCACCCGCTCCATTGAGAATGTTAATAAAGATGGCGCAGCAAAGCTAACCTAATCGGCGAATCGAAATTCTCGCTGGCGGCGAAAGACGGATATTCCTGAGTTTGGTAACGGATTTACTCGGGATTTAAGTATGTAAATCCCGTAAATCCTACCAAACACATTTTTCGAATTTAGTAAATCCCGGATTTCGTAAATCTTGTAAATCCCGGATTTAGTAAATCCCGTTGGAAGGTGGATTTACGGGATTTATACAAATTGAAGCGCGCGAAAGAAAAGCTGGGCAGCGACGGAAGAAGGAAGATGCGGCTCACGAGCTTGCTTAAGCAGTGGAGACCATACTCGCCGGAGGAGGTGGCCGCTGTCGAAGCCGAGGAATCAGTAGGAGTTCAAGGAAGGCCGAAGGGAGAAACTGCGACGATGGGCGTAGCCGACTCGCGCAAGAGCTTTTGCGTAGCTCCTTTTCATGTCCGGACTGTTAATGCTCACGGAGGAAGGAGGAAGGAGAAGGACGATCACTTGGTACGGTAATATTAAAGAATTTAAGGTATAATTATTTTTGATTAATTTAATAGTTATTGTTAAATTTTAATTACATTTTCCTTATTTTTAAATAATTAAATTGAATTTAGTAATAGTTAATTACTATGTTATTTAATTTAAAATTTATTAACTTTAATTATAGTTATTATAAATTTAATAATTATTAGAAAAATTTACATACATACCATGGAATTCTTATGCATTTACATATTTCAATTTGAATATTTAGACTTTACTACGAGAAAAAGGTGCATTTCACTGAAAAGTAATAAGGGTGGTATTTTTTGTAATAATAAAAATTTAAGTCTTTTGTAAAAATTAAAAATGTAAATATGTAAATACATAAGAGTTGTATGATATGTTGCTTAATCCTAATTATTATGTTCATTTAATTATACCTTACTAAGTATAATTATAGTTATTATAATTAATTACTATATTAGTTGATTATAATTTACTAATTACAATTTAGTTGTTTTGAATTTAATGTGATTATACTCACTTCAGTTCTATTTGATCAAATAAATTTATATGTTATATATGTAAATTATCTAAAGATGGTTAAATATGAGGATTATGTATTATTTTTTAATATTATTTCATCTTTTACTTATTTGTTTTTATATTTTACTAAAAAACTATTCTTTAAAATTTTAACAGACTTAAATTCTCCTATGACTTGAAAAACATCTTCTCAAGATTTACCGAGAATTTAACTATTACATACCAAACACATTTCATGATTTAGAAATTCAAGATTTACTAATCATTAGTCTTAAACTAATGTATGTGATCAATGATTTAATTTATTATTAATTTCTATATCTTTTTTTGATACTATTTGAAAATAAACCATCAATTGTCACAATAGTTTGTTCTTGTATGAGATGTCAAAGTTCTCTAACAAGGTTGTTGCCACTATAAATAAATAATTAAATTGATCAATGCTCCCATAAATGATAAATCTAGTACATATAAAAGTAAAATAGTTGAGCAAATAGATATATAAGATTTTTTATTTTTGAGATATTATAAATAAGATTTTTATAAGAAAAATATTTTAAACATGTAAATTAAGAATACTTATCCCCACAATGGATATACTAAGAAAGGCAACTTGTAACTCTTGGCATATGTCTGGACAAGATATTTTTTTTATTATAAGGTGGAGAGAGTTTCCCCACGAGATTAATGATTGAGTATGTATTAATCAATATTCAATAGTAATTATTGTGTTATGATATTCTCCCCTTGAATTTTTTTTTCCCCAGAGATGTCTTCTTCAAAAATCTCCTCTGGTTGGAGAGATCTTATACCTTGCACCGAGACTTGGAATCAAAAAGAGGAAGAGAAAAAATGGATTGCAATATCATTACCGTTCAACGCATACGAACAAAGGCTACAAATTTTTATGCAAACCTTGTAGTAATTACTTTAGTAACCAAAATGAGTTGAAGGAGCATCATACGAGTGAGCATTAATATTGCTGCTACTAATTGTGAGCAGTAATAGTGTGTACTGTTATTACTGCTATCACCTACCCTCGAGTTGACGGTCGAAGGTCGGAGTGTCATCTTGTTATGAAGTAGAAGAAAACATTGAGTGGAAAGAGTCTTATTAAGTATGTTAGCAAGTTGGTCACTGGAATGAATGTGTCGAATTTGAATTTCATTAGATTGAAGAAGTGGTAGTCAATTTCAATATGTTTAGTGCATGCATGAAAAATGAGATTATTAGTAAGTACTATTGTAGAGAGTTTATCACAAAATAAGGGAGTTGGACAGTTAAGAGATATTTGAAATTCTTGCATGAGCCGTTGGAGACAGATAATATTAGTGGCAGCAGTAACTAAAGAATGTATTCGGCTTCAGTGGAAGATCGAGCAACGGTAAGTTGCTTCTTAACCTACCATAAAAAAAGTGTATCACCAAGGCAGGAGCAATAATCTGTATGAGAGTGACAACCAATAGAGTCACTAGCCCAATCAAAGTCAACATAAGTGTGCAGTGACAAATCCCCTAACTGAATTATAAGAGAAAGAGTGAGGGTGCCTTTTAGATAATGTAGTAGACATTTGAGAAGGTGAAAATGGGTCATAAGTGGTTGATGTATATGATGAGATGATTGGTTAACAATAAAGGCTATGTGAGGTCAAGTAATGGTGAGATATTTTAAGGAGTCGAGTAAAGCGTGATAAAGAGTTGGGTTATGATTAAATAACTAATAAAAATGATATGAAATTATATATGATATTTAAATGCATGAGAATTATATATCATAATATTATATAAATGCATGATATGAAATTTATAGATATGCATTAATTATATATCATGCATTTAAATCTTCATATTGAAAAGTTAATTTATAGTTTATTGGATCATAATTTAATAGCAAGTTCGAACACTAGCAAATGGTACAAATACTTTAAATTAAAAGTAAAATAGTGGAACAGATAGATATATAAGATTTTATATTTTTGAGATATTATGAATAAGATTTTTATAAAAAAATATTTTAAACGTGTAAATTAAGAACACTTATCACCACAATAGATATACTAAGGAATGCAACTTGTAACTCTTGGCATGTGTCTGGACAAGATAATTTTTCGTTATGAGATGAAGAGAGTTTCCCCACGAGATTAATGAATGAGTTTATATTAATCAATATTAAATATTAATTTTTTGTTATGATTTCCCCCACCTTGAATTTTTTTATTATTTTATTATTTTATTATTTTATTTTTTTTATTTTTTTTGTTTTCCGTGGAGATGTCTTCTTCAACTGCAGGAAATCTCCTTATACATGATGGAGAGATCTTATGCATCGCTTGCCTAAGAGACATTGGAATCACAAAGAGGAAGAGAGAAATTAGATTTCACTATCATTACCGTTCCACGCATACGAACAAATGCTACAAATTTTTATACAAACCATGTGGTAATTACTTTCGTAACAAAAATGAGTTGAAGGAACATCAAACGAATGAGCATTGATATTGTTACTAATTATGAGCAGTCGCAATGTGTACTGTTATTACTGCTATCACATACCCTCAAGTTGATGAAGGTCGGAGGATCAGCTTGTTACGAAGTAGAAGAAAACGTTGAGTGGGAAGAGTCTTAGTAAGTATGTCAGGAAGCTGATCACTAGAATGAATGTGTTGAATTTCAATTTCATTGGATTGAATGTGCTCTCGTATGAAGTGGTAGTCAATTTCGATATGTTTAGTGCATGCATGAAAAATGGGATTATTAGCAAGTGTCTTTGTAGAAAGTAATATAAAGGAGTTGGACACTTAAGAAGTATTTGAAATTCTAGTATCAACCATTGGAGCCAAATAATATTAGTAGCAGTGGTAGCTAAAGCACGGTATTCAGCTTCGGTGGAAGATCGAGCAACAGTAGGTTGCTTCTTAACCTACCATGAAATGAGTGTATCACCAAAGCTAGGATCAATAATATGTAATGAAGCGTGACCAATAGAGTCCAATCAAAGTCAGCATAAGTGTGCAGTGAGAAATCCCCTGATTGAGTTAGAGGAAAAAGAGTGAGGGTGCCTTTGAGATAACATAGTAGACATTTGAGGAGGTGAAAATGGGTCTAAGTGGTTGATGTATATGATGAGACAATTGATTAACAACAAAGGCTATGTTAGAGCGAGTAATGGTGAGATATTATACGGAGCCGAGTAAAGTGTGATAAAGAGTTGGGTTATCATTAAATAACTAAAAATAATAATATGAAATTATATATAATATTTAAATGCATTATAATTATATATCATGCATTTAAATCTTCATATTGAAAATTTAATTTATAGTCTAATGGATCATAATTTAATAGCAATTTTGAACACTAGCAAATAGTACAAATATCTTAAATAAAAGCAAAATAGTATAGCAGATAGATATATAAGATTTTATACTTTGAGATATTATAAATAAGATTTTTATAAGAAAATATTTTAAAATGTGTAAATTAAGAACACTTATCCCCGCAATGGATATACTAAGTAAGACAGCTTGTAACTCTTGGCATGTGTCAAGACAAGATATTTTTTCGTTATGAGATAGAGAGAGTTTCCCCACAAGATTAATGATTGAGTTTGTATTAATCAATATTAAATAGTAATTATTTTGTTATGATTTTTCTTTCTTGAATTTTTTATATTATTTTTTCCTCTGAGATGTCTTCTTCAACTGCAGGAAATTTTTTTATACAAGATGGAGAGATCTTGTGCATCGCTTGCCTAAGAGACTTTGGAATTATAAAGAGGAAAAGGAAAAATGGATTGCACTATCATTATCGTTCCACATATGAACAAAGGCTACAAATTTTTATACCGTAATTACTTTTTTGTAAAATGAAGAAACACGAAAGGAGTGAGCATTGATATTATTTTTACTAATTATGAGCAGTCACGGTGTATGCTTGTTCGCTATCACCTACGTTCGAGCTGATGGTCGAAAGTTGGAGCGTCAATTTTTACAAACAAGAAGAAAACGATGAGTGGGAAGAGTCTTAATAAGTATGTAAGCAAGGTGACCATTGGAATAAATGTGTCGAATTTGAATTTCATTGGATTGAATTTCGTATGAAGTGGTAGTCAATTTCGATATATTTAGTGCATGCATGAAAAATGAGATTATTAGCAAGTGTTATTATAGAAAGTTTATCACAAAATAAGGGATTTGGGATTAAGAGGTATTTGAAATTCTTGCATCATTCATGGAGCAGATAATATCGATGGCGGTAGCTAAATCACAGTATTCGTCTTCGGTGGAAGATCGAGCAACGGTACGTTATTATTAACCTATCATGAAATGAGTGTATCACCAAGGTAGGAGCAATAATATAGTGGAGCAGCGACCAATAGTCACTAGCCCAATCAAAGTCAGCAGTGTAAATAAATCTCTTGATTGAATTAGAAGAGAAAGAGTGGGGGTACCTTTGAGATAACATAGTAGACATTTGAGGAGGTGAAAATGGGTCATAAGTGATTGATGCATATAATGAGACAATTGGTTAACAACAAATGATATGTGAGTGCAAGTAATGGTGAGATATTGTAATGGGCCAAGTAAAATGATAAGCAGTTGGATTATCATTAAATAATAATAGAATTATATATGATATTTAGATGCATGAGAATTATATATCATGCATTTAAATATTTATATTGAAAATTTAATTTATAGTTTAATGGATCATAATTTAATAGCAATTTCAAGCACTAGAAAATGATACAAGATCTTAAACAAAAGCAAAATAATTGGAGATAGATATATAAGATTTTATATTTTTGAGATATTATGAATAAGATTTTTAAATGAAAAATATTTCAAACGTGTAAATTAAGAACACTTATCCAGACAATGGATATATTAAGGAAGGTAACTTGCTCTTATGTCGGACAAGATAGTTTTCATTACGAGGTGGAGAGAGTTTCCCCATAAGATTAATGGCGAGTGCAGAATCAATATTAAATAGTAATTATTTTGTTATAATTTTTCCGAAGATCTCTTCTTCAAGGAAATCTTCTTATACATAATGGAGAGATCTTGTGCATCACTAAGAGACTTTGGAATCATAAGGAGGAAGAGGAAAAATAGATTACACTTATCATTTATACCATATGAACAAAGGCTACAAATTTTTATGCAAATCTGCATTACTTTACGTAATAAAATGAGATGAAAGAGCTCCAAAGCAGTGATTGACATTGCTACTACTAATTGTGAGTTGTAGTAGTGTGTACTATTATTACTACCCTCGGTGATGGTCGAATGTCCACTTGTTATGAACTAGAAGAAAAGCGTTGAGTGAGAAGAGTCTTAGTAAGTATGTGTCAACTAAAATGAATATCGAATTTAAATTTCATTGGATTAAATGTGCTGTATGAGGTAGTCAATTTGATATGTTTAGTGTATGCATGAAAAATGAGATTAGCAAGTGCCATTGTAGAAATTTTATCACAAAATAAGGGAGTTGCATCATTAAGTATTTGAAATTCTTGCATCAATCGTTGGAGCTAGATAATATTAGTGATAGCGGTAAGCATGATATTCGACGGTGGAAGATCGAACGGTAGTTGCTTATTAACTTACCATAAAATGAGTATATCACCAAGGTAGGAGCAATAATCTGTAGTGGAGCGACCAATAGAGTCAATAGCCCAATCAAAGTCACCATAAGTGTGGTGATAAATCCTTGATTTAATTGGAAGAGAAAGAGTGATGATGCCTTTGAGATAATGTAGTAGACATTTGAGGAGGTGACAATGGGTCATAAGTGATTGATGCATATATGATGAGACAATTGGTTAACAACAAAAGCTATATCGAGGCAGTAATGAAGAGATATTAAGGAGTGGGTAAAGTGTGAAAGAATTGAGTTATCATTAAATAACTAATAAAAATAATATTAAATTATATATGATATTTAAATGCATGAGAATTATATATACATTTAAATCTTCATATTGAAGATTTAATTATATAGTTTATGGATCATAATTTAATAGCAATTTTGAACACTAGCAAATGGTACAAAGATCTTAAATAAAAAGTAAAATGGAGTAGATAGATACATAAGATTTTATATTTTTGAGATATTATGAATAAGATTTTATAAGAAACATATTTTAAACGTGTAAATTAAGAACACTTATCCCATAATGGATATACTAAGGAAGACAACTTGTAATTATTGGCATATTTGTGGACAAGATAATTTTTTATTATGAGATGGAGAGAGTTTTTCCATGAGATTAATGATTGACTCTGTATTAATCAATATTAAATAGTAATTATTTTGTTATGATTTTCCCCCCTTGAATTTTTTTTTTTGGTTTTCTCAGAAATGTCTTCTTCAACTGCAGGAAATCTCCTTATACAGGATGGAGAGATCTTATGCATCACTTGCCTAAGAGACTTTAGAATCATAAAGAGGAAGAGAAAAATGGATTGTACTACCATTACCGCTCCAATACAACAAAGTCTACAAATTTTTATGCAAATCTAAGGTAATTACTTTCAAAACAAAAATAAGTTGAAAGAGCGTAAAATGAGTGATCATTGATATTATTGCTACTAATTATCGGCTAATGTGTTATTATTACTATTATCACACCCTCAAGCTAACTTGAAGGAGCGCCAACTTGATACAAAGTAGAAGAAAACGTTGAGTGGGAAGAGTTTAAGTAGGTATGTCAGTCAAGCTGATCACTAGAATGAATGTGTCGAATTTGAATTTCATTGGATTGAATGTACTCTCGTATGAAATGATAGTCAATTTTGATATATTTAGTGCATGCATGAAAAATGTGATTATTAGCAAGTGCCATTATAGGAAGTTTATCACAACATAAAGGAGTTGGACACTTAAGAGGTATTTGAAATTCTTGCATCAACCGTTGGAGCCAAATAACATCGGTGAGCTAAGACATCAGATATTGCCTTCTGGAAGATCAAGCAACGGTAGGTTTCTTATTAACCTATTATGAAATGAGTGTATCAACAAGGTAGAAACAATAATCTATAGTGGAGCAACAATCAATAGAGTCACTAGCCCAATCAAAATTAGTATAAGTGTGTAATGATAAATCTCCTGATTGAATTGGAAGAGAAAGAGTGAGGGTGCCTTTGAGATAACATAGTAGACATTTGAGGAGGTGTAAATAGGTCATAACTGATTTATGTATATGATGAAACAATTGGTTAACAATAAATGCTATGTTAGGGCGAGTAATGGTGAGATATTGTAAGGAGACAAGTAAAGTGAGATAAAAAGTTGGGTTATCAAAGGGAAGGGTAGAGATGATTTAGTGTGATGACTTGGTGGGTAAAAAAGTGGAAATAGGTTGACAATCGATCATTCTAACTTTATTTAGAATATCGAGAGCATATTTTTCCTAGGAAAGCAATAGTCTTGTAGGAGTGTGAACTATGTGTATGTCCAGAAAATAGGAAACATGTCCAAGTGATTTCATATGAAATCAATGGTGTAAAGAAACTAGTAAATGATATATGGTGGGTTGATGATTTTGTTAAGAGCATATCATCAACATATATAAGATATATAGTTGAATGGTGGTAAAGTGGAAATATAACAATGAGAGATCCACTTGACAAGAGTGAAATTCGAACTATTGGAGGTGAGTAGTCAGCAAAGTAAACCACTATCGAGAAGATTGCTTCAGCTAATAAATTATTTTCATGAGAAGGTACACATGTGATGAATATAATGGATCTTTGAAAGCAAGCAGCTGACTCATATATTCACGCTCAGCTAAAGTATCATGGAGAAAGGTATTAGGAACGTCTAATTGTAAAATCTGTCAATGTCAATGAACAATAACCGTGAGAAAAATATGAATAGTTGGGAGCATAGCAACTGGACTAAAAATCTCATTATAGTCAATTCCATGTTCTTGATTAAACCCTTGAGCAATTAATCTGGCTTTGTACCGAGCAATGCTACCATCAAGATGATATTATATCTTGTATATTCATTTGGAACCAAGAATTGTATGGTTGAGAGGAAGCAAAACTAATTTCCAAGTGCCTTGGCTTTGGAAAGCATTATAACCCTCTGATATAGCTGTTCTCCATTGTAAATGTTTGTTGGCTTCTAAAAAACTACTGGATTCAAGAGATGTGGATGGCTGATAATAGAGAGAGTAAAGATATTTTGGTCGTAAAGAACTTATTTTAGATAGAGTGATCATATGATGATGAGGTTGTGTAGTAAGTGGAGCAAGTGGATTTGGTGGAGTTGATGGTGGCTAATTAAGAGGTTTAGAAGTAGGAGAAGAATGTAAATGAGAAGGATAAGATGTAGGTGTATTGTCTTTGATATCATGTGAGAGTTGAAAGAATTGAGACAAATAGAATTAAGAGGAATGAGTGTTAGTGGATTTGCGAATGGGGAAGTAGTTGTGGTAGAAATTTGGGAATATTGTTGTGAGATTGAGTGATAAGGAAAAATATTTTCATCCAAGATAACATGATGAGAAACAATAAGTTTTTCTGTTGTAGGATTGAAGCATTTGTAACCTTTAGAGTATTCAAAATATCCAAGAAATATGCACATAGTGGAGTGGGGTTGAAGTTTATTGAGACTATAGGGGAAAACTAGGGAAAGCAAAATCAAGCATTTTAAGAAAGAATAGTTAGGTAAAGTATTATAGAGGACATAATATGGTGATTTGTACCATATGTTGAGAGAGAAGTCTATTAATTATAACAACAAATGTGGTTATGTCAAGTCATTGTTTGGGTGAAATAGAAGGCTATGGCATCGATCGAATATGATGGTGTTTATGCTTTACAATGCCATTTTGTTAAGGGGTGTAGTGGCAAGAGATTTGGTGAAGGATGCATCTAAGATTCATTTCCAACCTATCAAGAAAATGCAAGTCATTCTCAGTAGTTGTCAAAAAGGACGCCAAGTTCAAGTGGGATGACAAGTGTCAACATGCCTTCGAAGACATCAAGCACTACCTGATGACGTCGCCAATTGTAGCAGCCCCTATCCCAGGCAAGCTGCTCATCCTCTATAACGCCACATTAGATGACTCCCTTGGCGCTTTCTTGGCCCAAGCCAATGACAAAGGGAAAGAAAATGCACTCTACTATCTTAATCGTCGTCTAATCCCTACTAAGACAAACTATCCATCTATTGAAAAGCACTGTGTAGCTTTAATCTTTGAAGAAATTTTGTAGTAAATGATGAAGATATTCCCTCCATTATTAGATCATAAAATCTTGATATTTTTATTGAATTGATTTACAATCAACAATTTGAAATTGATAAAATTGTTTGTAGCTTCAGATTTATGAAACATAAAAAAAATCCATTTGAAATGTGAATAATCATCTATGAAAAGAAGATAATATATGTAGCCTTACATTGAAGGATGTGGGAAGGACCCCAGGCATCAGAATGTATTAAGTCTAACAGTTCATAATTACGATCAAAGGAAGATGTAAAAGGTAAACGATGGCTTTTATCAGCCTTAAAAGAAGTGCAACGAGGAAGAAGTTAGTGGAATGCATAATTGCTTATTTGATTGGATATTGCTAAAACTATTTTATCATTAGGATGTCTAAGTTAAAAATGCCATTTGATAGATATGGAGATTGCTGCTAAGAAAGTTGGTGGGAGAGATAATTGGCTTCTTGTATGGTGTATATTCCTTAGTAGTGGGTATAACCCATTACGATAAGGTCCCTTTAGTGTGATTTGATTTATCTTGAGGTCATTTATGTGAAATCCATGTACATAAAAGGAGACATCACAATTATTGTTAGTAGTCAATTTGGAGATTGAAATAAGATTTTGAAAAAAATTTAGGGTATGAAGACATTTTGATAAAAGTAACTTATGAGCTGGCGATGGGAGTATTCCTTGAATAGTATAAGCAATAGGAAGTGAGGTTTCATTATCGACTTGTATTTGTTACGATTCTTTATATGGTGTTATTGTTTGTAGATGATCAAAATCAACTATAAGATGATTTGTTGAACCGTAATCAAGATACAAATTTTCAAATTTTGTTTGGTTGTGGTCGAAGCGTTGTAGTGTTTGAAGATGATGATAAAGCATATGATGTGTTTAATCGGAACAATTAATTGTTGAATGTCTTCTTTTTTCACATATCGACATAATGGAATTACTTGCGTCCTCCCTTAGAAAATGTCCACCTCATTTAAGTTGATCTAGCATTTCGACCTCTCCCACGACTTGAATTATTTTGACCATGGCTTTATGTATGTAATGTAGTATTGGAAATAGGTGTGGAACTTTCCTTATTGATTTCATTTATAATATTGATTTTTCTTATTAAATATTAGAGAATAAAGATCAACAAGGCAAACTAGTTGAAGATTGGTTCTTATGGTTGTCTTAAAGGCTTGATATCGAGGAGGTAGACTATTTAGTATGTAAACTATTATGTCTTATGTATCGAATGTTGCTCCAGTAGCAGTTATATTGTCCACAAGCTACTTGATGTGTGTTAATATTGAAGCATTGTTTGGCCTTTCATGGAAATGTTAACTCATTCTTGAGTTGAATTATGCATGACCTATTTATTGCTTGCAGTTGTCACTTGAGAACAACCCAAATGGCTTGAAATTAATCCAAACATAACACATAATGAATAATTGCTAGAGTTAGTGTTGAATATGTTGCAGCTGCCAAATTTTGGTCTATAAGTATCCATATTTTATATGCTAGATTGGGAATTGATTGCCCATTGGAATCGAGAACTAACTCATTTAAACAATGAATTGATCTATTAAGGAAGCCTTCAAATCCATTTGCCTTAAATAGTTTAGCTATTCACGTGGGGTAATTATCATTATTTGTTGGATATTGACTATATGATTGAGACTAGAAATCAATAATTTAAGAGAAGAGATCGTAGTTCCACTAATATTAAGAGATGCCAAGGAATAGGGATGAGGATGTAGATTGTTCCATTTTATGAAATGTGACTAACCTGTAGCTTCATTTTTTGGTTATTTTGTTTTTCAGAAAGTAGTTAAAAAATAATAACAACTGTATTTGACTACTAATTTTTTGTTTACATTTTCTAAAAACTATTGTGGTAAAAGGCTTTTGAAATAGAATTTTAGAGTGTGATGATTGTTAGAAAGTTGTTTGAATTTTTTAAAAAATAATAATTTTTTTTTATTCTTACACAATCATTTTCAAAATCTATTATAAGTGTTAGAAATATTTTTTTAAAAAATAATAATTAAATAATAGTTTTTTAAAAGGTACAACACTAATAATTCTGATTCTCAAAATCAAATTTTTATTACAAAATTTTCTAAAGAACAGTCAAAAAGACATTAGCTAAACTCAAATGTGGCTTCTTTCAAAAAAGCAAAGCTCACAAAAAATTATTCCAAATGCACCCTCAAGTTTTCCACTAAGACGACCACCATCAAATGATTTTAAAATTAAGAGTTAGGACTTTTTATTATTGTTATTCATACAATACATGTGCACATAATTTAATTCATATATTTTTTCTAATGCACGCAATAAATAATTTAATAATAATTTTTAAAAAAATTTAGAAAATTGATTTTGAACCACTTTTATATACATGAATATATTTTTTTGTTATGATAAAAGTAAATACAAATTGAATGATCACATATATGGCCAATCAATTTCAAGTAAAATATAAATTTATTATAAACACTAATGTTGGAGCATCATATTTACCTTAAAATAGCTAATGAGCTTTAGTAGTCCATGCTTTTGGCGTTTTATCGATCATTAATAATTATAAATACATCCACTCATGCACAATCTTGTATTCAAAATTTTATGATTGGAGATACACCACCCAAAGATGAGCCTACTCTTTTTTATTTTAGAGGTTGTTTGATTGCCTAAAAAAGAATACAATATAAAAATATAATTAAATTATTTTAGGTTATTTTTGAATTTAAAAAATACATGAGATTGTACTTTTTTTTTGATAAAATAAATATAATGTAAAATATTTTGATGTGGGCAAATGACTGAGAAGGAAGATGTGGCAGTTACTACTTCAACAATTTAATTGATATTTAAATTCACCCACATCTAAGTTAATTCCAAATACCAAAAAATTTATCTAAATAATTTTAAATATATTACGTTATTTAAAATTTTATTTTATATCTACCAAATATAAAATTTAAAATCCTTTACATTTATATGACTATATACTATACATATTTAAAACAAACAACCTTTGATGGAATTTTTTTCTGGATGTTTTACATAAAACTCAACAATTAAGATTTACTAGATAGAATACTAATCTTTAAATTTCAAATAAATTCTTTTAATAAGAATGATTAATATTGATTTAATACTTGGCATTTTTAAATCTTTGATACTAATACTAATGTTTTGTTAAATTTTTTTATAAAATTGTTAAATTTTATTAAAATTTTAATATATTATTTTACCAAAATTTTAATAATAATATTAGGGCTTTCTAAAATACAATGATTTTTTTAAAATCTAATGTCAGGTTAGAATTTTCTATTTTTATTTATAAGTTCACGTTTTTTATTTCACTTGTAAAAATTTGAAATTATTATTTTTTAAATTACTTATAATTTATAAAAACAAGTTTTTTGAGTTTTTTTTTTCTTGGTCCCTATAATTAATTTTCTCCTGCGATTCCAAGGAGAGAACAATGGTTAATTGGCTAGCATAATTTAAAGAAATTTCGACTACCATTACGGCCTGTTTAGTTGCAAGGACGATTTAATATATCTTACGAATCTGAGTTTATTAAATCCTAAGTTAAATCAAATGTTTGGCATAACAGTAATTAAACCATTTGATAAATTGTTTGTCTATTTATTTTAAGATCTAAATTGGTTTACTCAATCAAAATTTTAATATTAATTATCGATAATAAATTTCCTTCATCCACTTAACTGAGAAGGAATCACCTTGTTCATAATCAAAGAAAGCAATCACATCGTTCTTTTGTTCCACAACATTTACTTGCTTAGGGTGAAATCGCTTTTGCATAAATGGTATAGCTTTTTCTTGCAATGTTTCTATGACAGAATCCACTGTAACCCCTTTAAGAAGAGTTTTAAACTTCATAGTCTGGCAACTGTTCCCATTCAACAAGACCCATAGTAAAATCCTCAGAACATCTATTAGCATAAATGAGATGATGCAAGTATGTGATATCCTCAAGGAACTGTTGCAGCTCAAAAAAATCCTTGTGATAAGCATATTCCACTAAGGCAAGAGAGTTTTCCAACTGACCACTCTGGACATCAATATCCTTAGCTCTATTAATATACCAATCAACAAGTTCAACACTTGATGGCCAAACAAAACCCACAGAAAGCTTCAAGATATTTTCAGTTCTCACTTGAACAAGATTCTCAGACCCAACAGGCATTTTATCAAAAAGGATATCATTTGTTCACTCTCAACCCAATCTCTCCCTTAAAGCAATAACGGCTGGTGGACTCTTCCCAGGAAGGAGCTGAACATATGACTGAACCGAGACAGTTTCAGGAATTGCAGACAAAACATGCAAAATATCCTGGGAAAGCGAATAAGGTTGACGCTTAAAAAGCAAGTTAAGAGCACCAATTTTGCCATTTTCTGCAAGATTAATAGCAGCATTTGTGACTGAAACTGCACGAAAATTGCTCTATTCCTCAGCCGAAAACCTGTGGTCAAATTTTTTTTTAAAAAATCACTCCATAAGATAAAGATAGTAAGATCATTTGTACAGAAAAAAATGATACAACCAAGTGAATTCATATGCTGGCTTACATGCAAGAACTTGCTTTAAAACAATGCATAAACAACAAAAGATGCATACATCCAGATAAAATAAGTCATCCAAGTTTTAAAGAGTCAACTGAGTGGAGCAAAGAGAACGAAAGAAAATGCCTAGGTGTCTTTAGCAAAATCATTAAAACAGGAAACAATGATTAAATTCTAGTGAGGCACTGTACTCGTTTAAGCAGCCACGCACAACAAAATTTTTTTTTACATCAATAAATGTTTAACGTTTAAGTTGATACATAAGCTCCTTGAAAACTATAAATTATTATGAAATGACTCATTAGCTTGACAGAACAGCATCATGTTATATTCAATAAAAGACACTGAAAAGTGATAAGAAAGTACACATTTTACACATTATTTTTATCTTTAAAACTATTATCAAAGAAAAGAAATGTAAAACATATCCTAATAAATATTTAACTTCTAGAAACAAAACTTTAACAAGCAAAAAAGTTCATGCTCTAGAGAAGCAGTAACCAAAGTTGCATATTAGTTAGATATGCAAAATACTGTTCAATTAAATGTGCATTTTAAGATTGATAAAATGATGATTAACATTGATATGATTCCTCTAAAGACCTAATCGACGAAAAAGTTTTAATCAAATTTAAATCGGTATCAAGACTTAAAATATAATTAAAACTTTGAGACATCGCTTAAATTCAAAAATTCAAATAGAGAAATACATAAATCGAGCGTCGACGAATGCCCAACAAGCCAAAGATCTTAATGACTTCATTTGAGTATTCAAAATATCATATGATCTGCATATTTTGAGTGACGGGTTTTGTGATTTGAGACGCATTTCACTCTCTAATCTATAAATATCATTCCTCATTATGAGGGGAGGAAGTGGAAGGGAGCCAAGAGAGAGGAAGAGCTCTAAAGATCCTCCAAGCACACCGTACCACTGACGGTTGAACCATGCCGCCGCCACGCCACCGCCATCTTGCCGCCGACATTGCCATCATCATCATCACCACTATCGGACATCATCGTTAACATCGTCGCCAACATCTTTATTACAAGAATCTGCATTTTCATATCACAATTTAATCCGTATCGAAGATCTGTCAAACATACATGGAAGCTCAGCTATTTTTCCTCTTTTCGAGGTTTTCCACATAAAAAATTTCGAGTTTTATTGTCACTTTAAATACTGTGACGGATTTCACAACGTTTAAGACAATACTTTTACTCTACGAATGATTTTCTAGACAACAAACATATAGCTCCAACATCATAACAGCTTTAAGAAAGATACACACCTTTCCATGTTGATCCCTCTAAACGTATCCAATTTGTCTCTGTATTGCAACAACTGAAGTCTAGCAACCCAAAAATCAGAAAGTAAGCATGATTCTTCATTATTAAAGTTTGAAAATAAGTAATCCTCAGTGATATGAATCCCGTGTAAAAGCAAAGCCTTAACTGCATCTTCAGTAGGTCCAACTTTGTCTACACACTCAGACAGCACAAACATCCGATCACTGATTTTGGATAAAAACAAATCAACCTCTTGAACTCCATAACAAGAGCTTAACCATTGTGTTTTAAATACTTCATCTTTATTTAGACCATGACGATCAGCAAACTCCAGAGCAATTTCAAATTGTTGATTACAAATGAGAATGCTATACATTTCTAAGATAGATCTCCCAGAAATTGACAACAAGCTCCAGTGTACCTTTGAATCATAAAGTTGGCTTACGCTCATTGCTTTTCTGGTGCCAACCTGCTCAGATTCTGATAGTCCTCCCTCACAAGATCTTCCCTGAAAACAAAAACATGTCCTTGAATGTGCTTAGGCCTTTCAATGACAGGCATACAGAAATGTAGACCATCCTTTAGAACAGTCTTATCATTTAAACGGTCATATAGCCACTACTGTTCACAAGAATCAGAACATGATCAGCCCACCAACTGAAGTCAATAATATCCTTTAGGTTATTTTTTGTCCCTTGCGCGACACATTATCAGAACAATATGAGTGCGCCTCTCAGCAGAGCATAGCATGAAAAGAGTATCAGTATCAATACGGAAAGCATCCATGCAACCAGTCAAATCAAGAGCAGTAATATAGTTTCCTGCGGTGATATAGACACTTTGGTGATGTAAAAGAAACTAAGTGACCTTTCGGAAAAGAAAATAGACCTTCAAACTGAGGACTGCAAAACACTATCTTTGAATCTAAATTTGTGGTCATCCGCACAAATAAAGAGAATATAATCCTGAAAGGTAAAAATAAGAGAAAAAATTTCTCATACAATAAGCATATAGATTACAAAGAATAATCAAGACAATACAATCAAATAAGCAACAACATGAAAACAAAAATTCCAAAAGGGCTAATTGATTTACCAGAAAAAGAATGGGGGCCATCTAAGACTTTACGAGCATTAACCAAGACAATTAGAGACAGATCTGGATGGTAGTCAATACATGATACATTGCGAAGAAATCCATCATTTAATGGATCATTTAATGTGGGAAGGGGAAGAATACTTGTTCTGAGCTCTTTAGAAACCTCAAAAGAATGAATTAAACCATCTGCAGTAAAAATGCTAAAGCCACTCTAAAACGTTCATGTTAGAGCTTATTTATCTTTAAGAAAATAAGTCAAAAGAGAAATGCACAAGCAGAATATAGACACAAACACTCATGAGATTCCTAATCCAACTTGAAATGAAAAATGTAAGGCTTAAAATGCAAAACATTGCTGCTTACATGTAAGAGATTTTGAGTTGGCATCATCCAACAAAACAAGTCAATAATGGGTACAATCAATTTTAGCTCACTCCTAGTAGACCTCATTATTTCCCTTCCATTTGAGTTGATTACATAAAAGGTGTCATGTCATCGATGACACCAAGGATGCCTTGAGGTTCCATCCAAGCTCCATTAGTAAAAAAAGAAAGTCCGTCATTGCCTTTCGAAGAAGAATAAGCAAAAAATGTGCAAAAATCTATAACAATTTTGAACTAAAATTTTGCATCGAATATAACATTTCCTTAAATAATTTTATTGGCATGCCCCACTTAAAAAAAATTAAAGTTAAAAAAGAGCAAGGTTATAGCAGCAAGCAGATATTCAAAATTAATACTTAAATCTCTTGTAATATTTAACTAAAAAAATAATGCTATTGCCAACACTAGAAATTGGCAAGTTTCAAAAACTGCAGTTACAAAATAACAGTTAGCTAACCAAATAGTTTTTCATTGTTACAGATATTTGGGTTGATCAAAGTTTTATCCATATCTTAAATTTTGAAAGAAAATTAATTTCATGCCTCCTACGGTCCTACTAATAAGTTGAATTTCATAAGAGAACAAATCAAACTTGCATGAATGAAACCATAGAAAAAAAGCAACATTTTTTGCATTTAATTTGAAAAAGCAAACCTTGGTATATTGAAGAATGGCATCCACCATAAAATGGAAGAGAAAATTTCTTTAAAAATGGAATCAAATTGATAAATGAAATAAAATAATGCAAAGATACAAGTAAATTAATATTACAGCAACTAAAAAAGAAGGCACAGAATGATGACAATTGTTGCTATCTAAGCTAGCAACCTGGACCAATTAAGATATTTATAGTTGAAAAAGCAATAAATTTGTATCCACTTGTTGAGAAGAAATCATTATACAAATGTTTAAAAGCAGTATGCTAAATTACCACTTTCTATAAAATTAGAGGGGAGAGGGATTTAAAGTCAAATGAAGAACAGAGTAGACAAGTGCATGAAACAAACAGTACACTATCAAAATTGCATGCTACTATATTGTTCCTCTGTTATGACTTTAAAAAAAAATCATCAAAAATTACTTACCAATATAAATACCACATGGCTCCACATAATCATCATCCTTCTGCAGCATAAGAAGCTGATTTCCAAAAGTTACAGCTACATGCTCACCATTAGGCGAAACAAACAGAGCCATCTTTCTCTTAGAACTTCTTGGTCTCCAATATTCATTCCATTTCTGCTTAAGTTGTTTTGCACCTTCAAAACAAGAAAAATGAAATTAAACAAGAGAACATTTAAAGATTTTAACACAATTTAAGTATTAAAGTCATTTTTTTTCTTTTCTGTGTTTGTTTTGTTGGTAGAGCAAAATATTTGATGCTGCGTATAATAAAATTTCTCATTAGTTAACTAACAAATATTTTGGCCAATAGAATTTGTGGCCATGCAAATCTTTGCTCACAAATTAGAAAACAATCACAGAATGCACTCTTAAAACTATAACCTTAAATTAAATTTGAAGACTCAAGAGCACTAGGTTATAGTTTCATAAAAAACAACAAAACACAAATTGCCCTACCTTGAATGCAAAATACAAGCTCAATCTGCACCTCGCGGTCGACCCGCATCGAACTCATTATCCTACTAATTTCTAATAAATTCCACTACGTTCCTTGGCCACACACACACACACAAACCTTGAATTGAGACATAAGACGTCAAACCACTTCGCGAAGTACTGCTTCCCTGAATTCCCAAAAAAAATAGACAAATAATAATAATAATAAGTACTTCAACACCATATTTCAAACTGCACTAAAATGCAGCAAATGGTATACCTCTTGTTGAGACAAATCTGGAGCAAAAACCCCTGCGGCGTGCTGGCGGGTCTCGCAGATTACCTCCTCAACTACTTCACCTCTTCTACTTCCATCTCTCACCTTCTTCCTAACTTTCCGCTAGGTCACCTTCCTGCCCAAGAACACCTTTCTCCGAGAATGTTAATGTTAAAGATGGCGCAGCAAAGCTAACCTAATCGGCCAATCGAAATTCTCGCTGGCGGCAAAAGACGGATATTCTTGAGTTTGGTAACGGATTTACTCGGGATTTAAGTATGTAAATCCCGTAAATCCTACCAAACACATTTTTCGGATTTAGTACATCCCGGATTTCGTAAATCCTGTAAATCCCGTAAATCCCGTTGGAAGGTGGATTTACGGGATTTACACAAATTGAAGCGCGCGAAAGAAAAGCTGGGCAGCGACGGAAGAAGGAAGATGAAGCTCACGAGCTTGCTTAAGCAGTGGAGACCATACTCGTCGGAGGAGGTGACTGCCGTCGAAGCCGAGGAATCAGTAGGAGTTTAGGCCGAAGGGAGAAACTGCGACGATGGGCGTAGCCGACTCGCGCAAGAGCTTTTGCGTAGCTCCTTTCCCTGTCCGGACTGTTAGTGCTCACGAGGAGAAGGACGATCACTTGGTACGGCAATATTAAAGAATTTAAGGGATAATTAATTTTAGCTAATTTAATAGTTATTATTAAATTATAATTGCATTTAACTTATTTTTAAATAATTAAGTTGAATATATTAATAGTTAATTATTATGTTATTTAATTAAAACTTATTACCTGTAATTATAATTATTATAAATTTAATAATTTTTATGTTCATTTAATTATACCTTACTAAGTTTAATTATAGTTATTATAATTAATTATTATATTAGTTGATTATAATTTACTAATTACAATTTAGTTGTTTTGAATTTAATGAGATTATACTCACTTTAGTTCTATTTGATCAAATAAATTTATATGTTATATATATAAAATTATCTAGTTAAATATGACCATTATGTATT
This sequence comes from Cymbidium sinense, assembly GCA_021442155.1. NCBI lineage: Eukaryota > Viridiplantae > Streptophyta > Magnoliopsida > Asparagales > Orchidaceae > Cymbidium > Cymbidium sinense. Next base: position 81,643,004 of record CM038217.1, on the reverse strand, counting down.
ATTTTTTAGCATTATTTCATCTTTCACTTTTTTTATATTTTCTTAAAAACTATTCTTTAAAATTTTAAGAGACTTAAATTCTCGACAAACATCTTCTCAGGATTTACTAGGATTTAACCATTACATATCAAACACTTTTCATGATTTAGAAATTCAAGATTAACTAATCGTTAGTCCTAAACTAATGTATGTGATCAATGATTTAATTTATTATTAATTTCTACTTTTTTTTTTATAATATTTGAAAATAAACCATCAAATGCCACAATAGTTTGTTCTTGTATTAGATGGAATTATAGGGAGGGAGATAGCTTTGTTCAAAGTTCTCTAACGATGTTGTTGCCACTATAAATAATTAATTAAATCGATCAATGCCCCATAAATGATAAATCTCGCATATATAGGAGCACATGTATATATAAGATTTTATACTTTTGAGATATTATAAATAAGTTTTTTATAAGAAAAATATTTTAAACGTATAAATTAAGAATACTTATCCCCACAATGGATATACTAAGAAAGGCAACTTGTAGCTCTTGACATGTATCTAGACAAGATAATTTTTTATTATAAGATAAGAGACTTTTTCCACGAGATTAATGACTGAGTCTGTATTAATCAATATTTAATACTAATTATTTTATTATGATATTCTCCCCTTGAATTTTTATTTATTTATTTATTTTTAATTTTTTTCCCTAGAGATGTCTTCTTCAACTGCAGGAAATCTCCTTATACAGGATGGAGAGATCTTATGCACTACATGCCTAAGAGACCTTGGAATCAAAAAGAGGAAGAGAAAAATAGATTAGATCATTACCATTCCATGAACAAAGGCTACAAATTTTTATGCAAACCTTGCAGTAATTACTTTCATAACAAAAATGAGTTGAAGGAGCATCATATGAGTGAGCATTGATATTGCTGCTACTAATAATTAGTATATTACCCACCTACCCGAAGTTGATCGGTCAACTTGTTACAGAAGAAGAAAATGTTGAGTGGGAAGAGTCTTACCATAACAATGTCAGCAAGTTGGTCACTGAAATGAATATGTCGAATTTGAATTTTATTGGATTGAAGAAGTGATAATCAATTTCAATATGTTTAGTGCATGCATGAAAATTGAGATTATTAACAAGTACCATTGTAGAAAGTTTATCACAAAATAAGGGAGTTGCTAAGAGATATTTGAAATTCTTGCGTCATCAGATAATATGGTAAATAAATAAAGCATGATATTTGATTGACTTGATGGAAGATCGACGATAAGTTGCTTCTTAACCTACCATGAAATAAGTGTATCACCAAATGAGAACAATATGAGGAGGAGACCAATAGAGTCACTAGCCCAATCAAAGTCAACATAAGTGTGCAGTGATAAATCCCCTAATTGAATTGGAAGAGAAAGAGTGAGGGTGCCTTTGGGATAACGTAGTAGACATTTAAGGAGGTGAAAATAGGTCATAAGTGATTGATGTATATGATGAGACAATTGGTTAACAACAAAGGCTATGTGAAGGGGAATAATGGTGAGATATTTTAAGGAGCTGAGTAAAGCGTGATAAAGAGTTGGGTTATGATTAAATAACTGATAAAAATGATATGAAATTATATGTGATATTTAAATGAATGAGAATTATATATCATGCATTTAAATCTTCATATTGAAAATTTAATTTATAGTTTATTGGATCATAATTTAATAGCAAGTTCAAACATTAGCAAATTGTACAAATATTTTAAATAAAAGTAAAATAGTGGAATAGATAGATATATAAGATTTTATACTTTTGAGATATTATGAATAAGATTTTTATAAAAATATTTTAAACATAAATTAAGAACACTTATCTCCACAATAGATATACCAAGGAATGACTTGTAACTCATTGTAATGCGGACAAGATAATTTTCTGTTATGAGATGGAGAGAGTTTCCCCATGAGATTAATGAATGAGTTTATATTAATCAATATTAAATATTAATTATTTTGTTATGATTTCCCCCACCTTGAAGTTTTTTTGTTTATTATTATTATTATTATTATTATTTTTGGTTTCCCCGAGATGTCTTTTTCAACTGTAAGAAATCTCTTTATATAGGATGAGAGATCTGTATAAACACTAAGAGAGAATCAAAGAGGAAGAGAAAATAGATTTCAATATCATTATCGTTCCACGCATATGAACAAATGCTACAAATTTGTATGCAAACCCTCAGTAATCACTTTCATAACAAAAATGAGTTGAAGGAACATCAAACGAGTAAGTATTGATATTGCTGCTACTAATTATGAGCATTAATATACTATTTTTTTCTATCACATACCCTTGGTGAAGGTGAGCATTACAAGTAGAAGAAGCATTGAGTGGGAAGAGTCTTAGTAAGTATGTCGAAAGTCGATCTAGAATGAATGTGTTGAATTTCAATTTCATTGTATTGAATGTGCTCTCGTATGAAGTGGTAGTCAATTTTGATATATTTAGTGCACACATGAAAAATGGGATTATTAGCAAGTGTCATTGTAGAAAGTTTATCACAACATAAGAGAGTTGGACACTTAAGAAGTATTTGAAATTCTTGCATGAGCCGTTGGAGCCAAATAATAATATGGTAGCTAAAGCACGATATTACCGGTGGAAGATCGAACAACAATAGGTTAACTACCATGAAATGAGTGTATCACCAAGGATCAGCAATGTTGGAGTGACCTAGAGTCACTAGCCCAATCAAAGTCAAAGTAATGCGGTGAGAAATCCTCGATTGAATTAGAAGAGAAAAGAGTGAGGGTGTCTTTGAGATAACATAGTAGACATTTGAGGAGGTGAAAATGGGTCTAAGTGGTTGATGCATATGATGAGACAATTGGTTAACAACAAAGGCTATGTCAGGGCGAGTAATGGTGAGATATTATACGGAGTCGAGTAAAGTGTGATAAAGAGTTTGGTTATCATTAAATAACTAATAAAAATAATATGAAATTATATATAATTTTTGAAAGCATGAGAATTATATATCATGCATTTAAATCTAAATATTGAAAATTTAATTTATAGTTTAATGGATCATAATTTAATAGCAATTTTGAACACTAACAAATGGTACAAATATCTTAAATAAAAGCAAAATAGTAGAGCAGATAGATATATAAGATTTTATACTTTTGAGATATTATGAATAAGGTTTTTATAAGAAAAATATTTTAAATATGTAAATTAAGAACACGTATCCCCATAATGAATATACTAAGGAAGACAGCTTGTAACTCTTGGCATGTGTCAAGACAAGATATTTTTTTTTTATGTGGTAGAGAGAGTTTCCCCACGAGATTAATGATTGAGTCTGTATTAATCAATATTAAATAGTAATTATTTTGTTATGATTTTTCACCCTTGAATTTTTTATTTTTTTTTTTTTCCTTGGAGATGTCTTCTTCAAGCTGAAAATCTTTTTTTAGGATGGAGAGATCTTGTGCATTGCTTTACTAAGAGACATTGGAATCATAATGAGGAAGAGGAAAAATAGATTGCACTATCATTATCGTTCCACGCATACAAACAAAGGCTACAAATTTTTATTTAAACCCAATTGTAATTACTTTCTTAACGAAAATGAATTGAAGGAACACGAAATGAGTGAGCATTGATATTACTTTTACTAAGTGTGAAAATGTCTGTTATTGTACTATCACTACCTTGCCGGTGGTGAAGGTGAACTTTATAAAGAAGAAGAAAACAATGAGTGAGAAGAGTCTTAATAAGTATGTTAGCAAGCTGATCACTGGAATAAATGTGTCGAATTTGAATTTCATTCGATTGACTGTGCTCTCGTATGAAGTGGTAGTCAATTTCGATATGTTTAGTGCATGCATGAAAAATTAGATTATTAGCAAGTGCCATTATAGAAAGTTTATCACAAAATAAGGGATTTGGGCCGTTAAGAGGTATTTGAAATTATTGCATCAGTCATTGGAGGTAGATAATATCAATGGCAGTGGTAGCCAAATCACTTCATGTGGAAGATCAAGCAGTATTGTTCTTAACCTATCATGAAATGAGTTACCAAGGTAGGAGCAATAATGTTGTGGTGGACCAATAGAAATTGAGTCCCAATCAAAGTCAGCATAAGTGTGCAGAGATAAATCTCTTGATTGAATTGGAAGAGAAAGAGTGAGGGTGCCTTTGAGATAATGTAGTAGACATTTGGGGAGGTGAAAATGGGTCATAAGTGGTTGATGCATATAATGAGACAATTGGTTAACAATAAATGCTATGTCAAGGAGAGTAATGGTAAGATATTGTAAGGGGCCGAGTAAAGTATGATAAAAGTTGGATTATCATTGAATAACTAATAAAAATAATATGAAATTATATATGATATTTAGAGGCATGAGAATTATATATCATGCATTTAAATCTTCATATTGAAAAATTAATTTATAGTTTAATGGATCATAATTTAATAACAATTTCAAGCACTAAAAAATGATACAAAGATCTTAAATAAAAGCAAAATAGTGGAGCTGAAATGTGTAAATTAAGAACACTTATCCACATAATGGATATACTAAGGAAGGTAGCTTGTAACTCTTGGCATGTGTGTGGACAAAATAATTTTTTGTTATGAGGTGGAGAGAGTTTCTCCATGACATTAATGACTGAGTCTGTATTAATCAATATTAAATAGTAATTATTTTGTTATGATTTTCCCTCTTTAAATTTTTGTTTTTTTAGTTTTCCCCGGAGATCTCTTCTTGCTGAAATCTCCTTATACGATAGAGATCTTGTGCATGCCTTAAGAGACTTTGGAATCATAAAGAGGAAGAGGAAAAATGGATTGCACAATCATTACCATTCCCACATATGAACAAAGGCTACAAATTATTATAAATCATGCGGTAATTACTTTAAATATAAAATGAGATGAATGAGCACTAAACGAGTGAGCATTCATATTGCTACTACTAATTATGAGCATTGCGTGTGTCTTTATTGCTATCACTTACCCTTGAGCTGATGGTCGAAGGTTAAAGCATTAGCTTGTTATGAAGTAGAAGAAAACATTGAGTGGGAAGAGTCTTAGTAAGTATGTGCAAGCGATCCGGAATGAATGTAATTTAAATTTCATTGGATTAAATGTGCTTTTAAAATGAAATGGTTTTGATATGTTTAGTGCATACATGAAAAATGAGATTATTAGCAAGTGCCATTGTAGAGAGTTTATCACAAAATAAGGGAGTTGCATCATTAAGCGGTATTTGAAATTCTTGCATCAGCTGTTGGAGCCAGATAATATCAATGGCAACGGTAGCATCGATGTCGACTTGGTGGAAGATCGAGCAACGATAGGTTGCTTCTTAACTTACCATGAAATGAGTGCATCATCATGGTAGGAGCAATAATCTGTAATGGAGCGACGACCAATAGAGTCTAGTAGCCCGATCAGAGTCAGCATAAGTGTGCAGTGATAAATCCCTTAATTTAATTGGAAGAGAAAGAGTGATGGTGCCTTTGAGATAATGTAGTACACATTTGAGGAACAAATGGGTCATAAGTGGTTGATTGATGGATATGATGAGACAGTTAACAACAAAGGCTATATGGGCGAGTAATAGTGAGATATTGTAATGAGTCGGGTAAAGTGTGATAAAAGTTGAGTTAAATAACTAATAAAATAATATGAGACTATATATGATATTTTAATGCATGAGAATTATATATCATGCATTTAAATCTTCATATTGAAGATTTAATTTATAGTTTAATGGATCATAATTTAATAGCAATTTTTCGAATCAAAATTTTAAGATTTTAAATAAAAAAAATAGTGGAGCATATAGATATATAAGATTTTATATTTCTGAGATATTATGAATCAAATTTTTATAAGAAATATATTTTAAACGTGAGAACACTTATCTCCACAATGGATATACTAAGGAAGACAGCTTATAACTCTTGGCATGTTTGTGGACAAGATAATTTTTTTGTTATGAGGTGGAGAGAGTTTTCTCGAGATTAATGATTGAGTCTGTATTAATCAATATTAAATAATAATTATTTTGTTATGATTTCTTGAATTTTTTTTTTTTGGTTTTCTCGAGATGTCTTCTTCAAGCGTGAAATCTCCTTATACAAGATGGAGAGATCTTGTGTATCACTTGCTAAGAGATCTTGAAATCATAAAGAGTAAGAGAAAAATGGATTGCACTATCATTCTGTTGCCATAAACAAAGTCTACAAATTTTATGCAAATCTAAGGTAATTACTTTGGTAAAAAAATGAGTTGAAGGAGCACTAAGCAGTGAGCATTGATATTACTACTATAATTGGCGCATGTGTATTTGTTCGCTATCACTTACCTCGGTGATGGTTAAAGGTTAGAGCATTAGCTTGTTATAAAGTAGAAGAAAATGTTGAGTGGGAAGAGTCTAGTAAGTATGACGATCACGAATGAATATGAACTTTAAATTTTATTGGATTGAATGTACTTTCGTATGAAATGATAGTCAATTTCAATATGTTTAGTGTACATGAAAAATGAGATTATTGACAAGTGCCATTGTAGAGTTTATCACAAAATAAAGAGTTGGACCCTTAAGAGGTATTTGAAATTCTTGCATTAGTCATTGGAGCTAATATCAAAGGCAGGTAGCTAAAGCACGATGACTTTGGAAGATCGAACAACGAGGTTTCTTAACCTTACCATGAAATGAGTGTATCATCAGAAGGAAACAATAATGTCAATGGAGCGGCGATAATGAGTCTTGCATAAGTGTGCAATGATAAATCTCTGAATTGGAAGAGAAAGAGTGATGGTGCCTTTGAGATAACGTAGTACACATTTGAGGAGGTAACAATGGGTCATAAGTGGTTGATGGATATGATGAGACAATTAGTTAACAACAAAAGTTATATCAGGGCAAGTAATAGTGAGATACTGTAATGAGTCGGGTAAAGTGTGATAAAGAGTTGAGTTATCATTAAATAACTAATAAAAATAATATGAGACTATATATGATATTTTAATGCATGAGAATTATATATCATGCATTTAAATCTTCATATTGAAGATTTAATTTATAGTTTAATGGATCATAATTTAATAGCAATTTTGAACACTAGTAAATGGTACAAAGATTTTAAATAAAAGAAAAATAGTGGAGTAGATAGATATATAAGATTTTATATTTTTGAGATATTATGAATCAAATTTTTATAAGAAATATATTTTAAACGTGAGAACACTTATCTCCACAATGGATATACTAAGGAAGACAGCTTGTAACTCTTGGCATGTTTATGGACAAGATAATTTTTTGTTATGAGGTGGAGAGAGTTTTCCCACGAGATTAATGATTGAGTCTGTATTAATCAATATTAAATAGTAATTATTTTGTTATGATTTCCCCCCCTTGAATTTTTTTTTGGTTTTCTCCAGAGATGTCTTCTTCAACTGTAGGAAATCTCCTTATACAAGATGGAGAGATCTTGTGTATCACTTGACTAAGAGATCTTGAAATCATTAAGAGTAAGAGAAAAAAATGGATTGCACTATCATTACCTTTGCACGCATATGAACAAAGTCTACAAATTTTTATGCAAATCCTAAGGTAATTACTTTCGTAAAAAAATGAGTTGAAGGAGCACCAAATGAGTGAGCATTGATATTATTGCTACTAATTATGGCGTCACAATGTTATTTATTCACTATCACGCCCTCGAGGTTGGCAAAGGCCAGCGTCGATATAAAGTAGAAGAAAATATTGAGTGAGAAGAGTCTAAGTAAGTATGTCAGCAAGCTGATCACTAGAATGAATATGTCAAACTTGAATTTCATTGGATTGAATGTACTCTCGTATAGATGATTTGATATGTTTAGTGCATGTATGAAAAATGTGATTGACAAGTGCCATTGTAAAGTTTATCACAACATAAAAGAGTTGGACCCTTAAGATGTATTTGAAATTCTTGCATTAGTCATTGGAGCTAAATAATATCAGTGGCAGCAATCCCTAAGGCACTGCATTTAGCTTCAGTGGAAGATCGAGCAACGGTAGATTTCTTCTTAACCTACCATGAAATGAGTGTATCAGCAAGGTAGGAGCAATAATAATGGTAGTGACCGACCAATAGAGTCACTTGTCAAAGTCGCATAAGTGTGCAATGATAAATCTCGATTGAATTGGAAAAGAAAGAAAGAGTGAAGGTGCCTTTGAGATAACGTAGTAGACATTTGAGGAGGTGAAAATAGGTCATAACTGATTTATGCATATGATGAAACAATTGGTTAATAATAAAAGCTATGTTAGGATGAGTAATGGTGAGACATTGTATGGAGCCGAGTAAAGTGTGAGAAAAAGTTGCATTATCAAAGAGAAGGGTAGAGATGATTTAGTGTGATGGCTTGGTGGGAAAAAAAGTGAAAATAGGTCGACAATCGATCATTTCAACTTTGTTTAGAATATCGAGAGCATAATTTTCTAGGGAAACATTAGTCCTGTAGGTGTGTGAACCATGTGTATGTCTAGAAAATTGGAAACATGTCCAAGTGATTTCATATGAAATCAACGACATAAATAAACTAGTAAATGATTTATGGTGGGTTGATGATTTCCTATTAAGAGCATATCATCAACATATATAAGGATATATAGTTGAATGGTGGTAAAGTGAAAATATAACAATGAGGGATCCACTTGACTAGAGTGAAATTCGAACTATTGGAGGTGAGTAGTCAGCAAAGTAAACCACTATCGAGAAGATTGCTTGATAAATTATTTTCATGAGAAGGTACACATGTGATGGATATAATGGATCTTTTAAAAAGCGGTGACTCATATATCCACGCTCAGCTAAAGTATCGTGGAGAAAGACATTAGGAATGTCTAATTGTAAAATCTGCCAACGTTAATGAACAACAATCGTAAGAAAAATGAATAATTGGGAGATTAGCAACTGGACTAAAAATCTCATTATAGTCAATGCCATGTTCTTGAATAAACCCTTCAGCAACTAATCTGGCTTTGTACCGAGCAATGCTACCATCAAGATGGTATTATATATTGTATATCCATTTGGAACTAAGAATGGTATGGTTTAGAGGAGGAGGAGAAAATTGCCAAGTGTCTTGGCTTTAAAAAGCATTATAACCCTCCGACATAGTTGTTCTCCATTGTAAATGTTTGTTGGCTTCTAAAAAACTACTGGGTTCAAGAGATGTGGATGTATGATAATAGAGAGAGTAAAGTTGTTTTGGTCGTAAAGAACTTATTTTAGACCGAGTGATCATATGATGATAAGGTTGTGTAGTAAGTGGAGCAGGTGGATTTGGTGGAGTTGGTGGTGGTTAATGAAGAGGTTTCAGAGTAGGATAAGGATGTAAATGAGAAGGATAAGATGTTTGTGTATGTGTGGTAGTCTTTGATATCAGGTAAGATTTGGAAGAATTGAGAAAAATAGAAGAGAGAGGAATGAGTGTTAGTGGATTTATGAATGGGAAAGTAGTTGTGGTAGGAATTTGGGAATATTGTTGTGGGATTGAGTGATAAGAAAAAATATTTTCATCAAAGACAATATGACGAGAAACAATAAGTTTTCTTGTTGTAGGATTGAAGCATTTGTAACCTTTAGAGTATTCAGAATATCCAAGAAATATGCACATAGTGGAGCAAGGTTGAAGTTTATTACAAGCTGTAGGGAAAACTAGGAAAGCAGGCACAATCAAATATTTTTAAGAAAGAATAGTTAGGTAAGGTATTATAGAGGACCTAATATGGTGATTTGTAGGCCATATGTTGAGAGGGAAGTCTATTAATTAGAACAACAGTTGTGGTTATGGTGTCAAGTTATTGTTTGGGTGAAATAGAAGTTATGACTAAGGCGATCGAGTATTATCACGAATATGATGGTGTTTATACTCTGCAATGCCATTTTATTAAGGGGTGTAGGGGCAAGAGGTTTGGTGAAAGATGCCATGAGATTGAAGTTATTGTTGTAGTGAATGATGGAGATATTCCCCTCCATTATTAGATCATAAAATCTTGATATTTTTATTGAATTGATTTTCAATCAGCAATTTGAAATTGATAAAATTATTTGCAGCATAAAAAATCCATTTGTAACGTGAATAATCATCTATAAAATGAAGATAATATATGTAGCCTTACATTGAAGGATGTGGGGAAGGACCTGATGCATCAGAATGCATTAAGTCTAATAGTTCACAATTACGATCAAAGAAAGATGTAAAAGGTAAATGATGGCTTTTATCAGCCTTAAAAAAAGTGCAACAGGGAAGACGTTAGTGGAATGCATAATTGCTTATTTTGATTGGATATTGCTAAAAGTACTTTGTCATTAGGATGTCTAAGTTGAAAATGCCATTTGGTAGCTATGGAGATTACTGCTAAGGAAGTTGGTGGGAGAGATGATTGGCTTCTTGTATGGTGTATATTCCTTAGTAGTGGGTATCACCCATTACAACAAGGTCCCTTTAGTATGATTTGATTTATCTTGAGGTCCTTTATGTGAAATCCATGTGCATAAAAGGAGACATCACAATTATTGTCATTAATCAATTTGGAGACTGAAATAAGATTGTGAAAAAGATTTGGGCTATGAAGACGTTTTGATAAAAGTAACTTACGAGTTGGTGTTGCGAGTATTCCTTGAACAGTATAAGCAATAGGAAGTGAGGTTCCATTACCGACTTCTATTTATTTTGATTCTTTATATGGTGTTATCATTTGTAGATGATCAAAATCAACTATAAGATGATTTGTTGAACCAGAATCAAGATACAAATTTCCAAAATTTTGTTCAGATGAGGTCAGAAACGTTGTAGTGTTTGAAGATGATGATGAAGCATATGATGTGTTTAATCGATGCCAACAATTAATTGTTGAATGTCTTCTTTTCCCACATATCTGACATATAATGAAATTGCTACTTCATCCTCCCTATTTAGCTGAAGAAAATGTCCACCTCATTTAAGTTGATCTGTAGCATTTGACCTCTCCCACGATGTGAATTATTTTGACCACGGCCATGGTATGTATGTAATGTAGTATTGGAAATAGGTGTGGAACTTTCCTTATTGATTTCATTTGTAATATTGATTTAATTATTGAATATGAGAGAATAAAGAACATCAAGGCTAACTATTTAGTATGTAAACTATTATGTCTTATGTATCAATTGTTGCTCCAGTAGCAGTTATACTATTCATAAGCTACTTGATGTGTGTTAATATTGAAGCATTGTTTGGCCTTTCATGGAAATGTTATGTAACTCATTCTTGAGTTGAATTATGCATGACCTATTTGTTGCTTGCAGTTGTCGCTTGAGAATAATCCAAATGGCTTGAAATTAATCCAAACATAACACATAAGGAATAATTGCTAGAGTTTGTGTTGAATAAGTTGCAGCTATCAAATTTTAGTCTATGAGTATTCATATTTTATATGCTAGATTGGGAATTGATTGCTCATTGGAATCAGGAACTAACTCATTTAGACAAGGAATTGATCTATTAAGGAAGCCTTCAAATACATTTGCCTTAAATAGTTTAGCTATCCACGTGGGGTAATTATCATTATTTGTTGGATATTGACTATATGATTGAGGCTAGAAATCAATAATTTAAGAGAAGATGAGATCGTAGTTCCACCAATATTAAGAGATGCCAAGGAATCTGATAGGGATGAGGATGTAGATTGTTCCATTTTATGAAATGTGACTAACATGTAGCTTCATTTGAACTAGGATGGACATCTTTAAGGGCAAGCATCGAAGTCAGTTCCCATTTTAGAGCTCTGATACAATGAAGAGCTAACTGTGTGAGCGTTAATGTTTGCTTAAAGAAATATAATAGAGTTATCAAGAAAAATCTTACATACTCATGTCTATATACATGGATATATATATAGAGAGAGCATATAATATCTACCCGTACGGTAGTTAGTTATTCTTGTTTGAAAATGGTTACATTCCTAGTACTACCATATTGATTTATCTTATGTAGACGTAATTGATTTGAATAATTATCTCCAAACAATAAGAGTAATGTGATATAATCACATGTTCATAGGTCATGTCTCTTAAAAATTTGTTAATTGCACTTCATTAAGAGTGTTTGTTTAGAATGAATCATTTCAAAATTTTCTTGTTATTCATTTTGCAAAAATTGCTGCATATCGGGCTTTAATTGTAATCTTTGATTAACATGAAAGTCGTGGGGAGTTTTGTTACGATTCGAATGATACAAAGCTAGCTCAATTCGACACCGGATACGATGCGGGCAAAAAAAAGGGGCTAGTTCAATATTTGTCGGCTTTTTGAGCATTATGCGATGTGCTACAAGCATAATTTTTTATCAACATGAAAGTTATAACAAATTTTGCTATGATTCCAACATACCAAGATCTCTTGATTTCGACACCGAATGAGTCGATATAATCAAAACAAGGGGGTTGCCCAATATTTCATGCCAGCACCATAGTTTTTGCGTGCATTTGCAAAAACTGCTACATATTTGGCCACAATCGTCATTTTCGGTCAACATAAAAGTCATTGGGAATTTTGTTAAGATTCTAACGATATGAAGCTCACTCGATTCTGACATCGGATGAGTGATGGGCTAAATCTGGCGTGCTCTTATATAAGTAGTAGTCTTTCGCGAATCGCGCATACCGACCATAATCACAATTTTTCATCAACAAGAAAGTCATGGAGAGTTTCGTTACGATTCCAAAGATATCAAGCACTCTCGATTTCGACACCGAATATGCCTGATATGAGAAAAATACTGTAGCTGCCCCAAGTTTTTTTTTAAAAAAAATTAAGTTGATTAGTGATACGGACGACTTGGCCTATTTTGTTAATTTTATTTTTGTCGTGACTAATTTGTTAATTAAAATTATAATTAGGCTTAATTTAAAAATTTATCCCCTTTAAAATAGTTCCGAATAAAGGAGACTCGTACATAGGCCACGAGTGGAATCGGCGATTAGTGATTCTTGTTTTAAAGTTAGATTTAGAAATTATGTTTTCTCTTCTAAATTTAGAATTTTTAACTTCTAAATTTAGAATTTTTAAGTGCATGCACTTTGGGCCATCCCATATATAAATATAAGAAAGAGAATTGATGTGTTGGAAGGCATTGCAACTCTTTTCGTTTGTTGCTCGTCGCCTCGCAAGCAAAAAAATGCTATATAAGACATATAATATATGGCATGGTCCGATCTCCCGGAGGATCTCCTTCGTTGCATCTCATCGCACTTGCCCGTTGTTGATTTCCTCCGCTTCTCCATCGTCTGTTCCTCATGGAATTTCGCTCTTGTCAACAACGCCCTCCTTCAAATTCACTACCTTCCCTCCCCATGGCTGCTTCTTCCTAGCGATGGCGGGGAGGTGTCGCTCACCTTCCTTGATCTTACCTTCGAAGAAGAGGGATGTTATCACCGCTTATCCTCCCTCGGTAGCCACATCTTCGGCCGTCGCTGCTTCGACTCTAAGAATGAATGGCTTGTCTGTTTTGTCATAAAGGCTAAAATATCCCTTCCATCCTTCTTCACCATCACCCGAGTTCAGAGCAGACCCAAGTACGTCCTGGACAAAGCTGATGAGTTATATATATTCTTTGGAGGTTTACATACATGCCACACAATTCAAATACTTATATATATAATATCTAAAATTTAATATATAAGCAAATGATATTTCAAATTTAATATTATATTAAAATAATTTTAAATATAGGGAAACTTCTATGCACATTTTTAAATATAGAAAAAAAATTACATTTATAAATATCAAAATTTAACTATTTGGTAAGATATGTAAATGCAAAAGAATGGTGTGCTATGTATGTAAATCTTTTTTTTTTCATCATAACAAATTAAATCATTGGGTTATCATTGAATTATTTATTAAATAAAATATGATCTTCTTTCAGCACAGATGAGGATAGCATTCATGGTATAATTTTTTATAAGATTGTCATCTCCTCCAACGATATAACTGGAAGTGCTGTTGTTATATACGAGATGAAAGTTTTGGCTTTGGCAAGGCTAAGAGATCATAGCTGGTTTCTCGGCCCACAAATACCACCTTATCACCCTCGGTGTTCGAACCAGTTTAATGATATATATTTTCATGATTAAGAGCAAAGGTTCTACGCAATCACACATTTTTCAATAGTGCTATCCTTTGAGCTTAATGGAAAAAATGTTAAATTAATTTGCCCTGCAACATAGGACTCAAAAGCCCTTCACTATGATTCCATGAATTATATTATCTTTCTATCAGACACTCTTCTAAAAATTGAGAGGATAGCCAAATTTATTGAGATAGAAATAAAAAAAAATGTACAGGGAAAACAAGCGAAATCTCTTTTTTTAAATTTATGTCTGATATTGTTGCTTCATCTTCTCATTCTTCCACTCAATGGATGCCTATCAAAGACTTTGGAGATTGCTCTTTATTCGTAGGCTACAATGAAACATTTTCATTGCATCATAGTGCTGCTCGTGGAATTAAACCAAATTGCATATACTTCAGTAATGATTGGGAGGACATGTCACGAGAAGATGCTGATCATGATACTGGATATTTTGATGTTCACAACGATCGCTTCCAATATTTCCTTGACTCTAGTTCACATCCTACCTGGCCCCCTTCAATTTGGTTTACACCATCACTTTCATAAATTGAATATCATAATCCTTTTAAGAAAACATGCATATCTTTAAATTATATGTGAATCTTTAATATTTGTCAATCAATTTTTTTAGATAATATGTAGTAGAATTTTCTTCTTAATTGTCTATTCTTTTATTTATTTATTTTCATTACGATTTGATGAAATGATTTTAATGATGTTAAATTATTGAAAAGGCTTTTTGTGAGATATAGCTAGCAAGTAGAATTTTTACATGAAGAATATTTTGGAGTAGGCAACTTTGCAATAATTATCTCTCAATAAAGAGGTTGCCAATGTTAGTTGTGTGTTTAAGTATGTTGTAAAAAGCTGAAGTTCATATTAAATGAATGTGTGGAATGGAATGGCTACTACAATAGAGTAGATAGGAAGGAAAAGGTTGGAGAAATTTATTTTCATTGTATTTATTGATGTATTGGTTAGTATATATGAGAAAAATATTAAGTGTGTGTGTGTGTGTCCCTAGTCAAAAAAAGCTTCGTTGTTCAGCGGCATGTTTCGATATTAGCTTATTCGTTCGTTAAGTAAATGGTACACGAACAAATTTTTTTCGATTTATAAATGGTAGAACACCAATCCTTTGTTCGATGTGTTCTCGATTTAGCTCGAAATAAATAAATAATTTATATTAAATTTTATTTAAAATATAATTTATGTCATTAAATATTTTAAAATTGATATTTAATTTAATTATAAAATTAGTTAAAAAATTTTAAATAAAATAAGCTAAAATATATTAGTAATTATTATTATAAGTTTTTTTTATAATTATGCTTAATATTCTTGTTTAGATTTTAGTCATTATTAGTTAATCCCGGTAGGAATTTATATTAGGTGGGATTTAAAATAAAACGCGATTGCCAGTCTACTCTCTTCGCATTTCGACATTCTCGACTCTTGCCTCTCGACTCTGCCTAATCCGTAGTCGCCTCCTCTCTTGTCTCGGTGTTTTGGCCGTGGATTTCTCTTCTAGCAAGAGTCTTGCGAGTTTGTGAGTCTTGCGAGTTGAAATGGTAATATCGTAAGTATGGGTGTAAATCGGTGTGATCTCGATCTTCTATGGTTTTGTCAGGATATTGTTTTCTTTTCTTTTTTACATCATCGGTTTCATGTTAAAAAGCCCTATACATTGTGGTCGTGATATCTGGTTTTTTAGGGTTTGTAGCCGAACACAATTTTCTTTTTCTTTGGTCTGATCTCCGGTTTTATTCTTATTTTAGCGGTTCTTTTATTCTTACTATGGAGATGCGGTGGAGAATCAGAATATGCATACCTTTATTTCACTTGTTAACACATCGTTGCTTCTTTTATTCTTACTATGGTATTATAGAGATGCGTTCTTTTATTCTTACTATGGAGGTTATGTTCATCATGTATTTTGATGGTTTGGATGTTACGATCATATATTTATTTGTTTGTAATCTTTGTAATCTTCAACTATGGATGTCTTTCCGTAGAATGTTGTGTATTATTTGAGAATTTGTGTTTCAAAGGAGAAATCATTCTATTATGCATACTATGAGAATGAAGTAATTACAAACTTAGAATTTATTACAACTATGGCTGTAATGCTGTATGATTTCTACTTTGGATGTTTCCTGTAGGATGTTCTTAATTTTTTACTACTATGGTTGTAATGTTGTATGTTGTATGCTGTAATGATGTATCATGTATCTTAGTATCTATAATTCTGTATGGATGTTCTATTTTTACAACATCTTGTATCAGTGTTGTTGTATGTTATGCAGTAATCTTTGAAATAATGGAAACATGGAATGTGTTATGTGTAAGACCCCTTTTCCTCATATTCTAGTTATTGCTCTTGCGATTGGGTAAGGTAGAATATTTATTTGAACTTGAGCTTGAGCTAATCGCTTGATATCGATCTATAGTGATGAAAAGAAATATTTATTACCTTTAATAGAATGCAATTCTATTTGATATTGTACATCTACTATGTTCTCGATGTTTTATGGTGAAAAGTGTTTATCCGTTGCTTTTGAGGGTTTTCCTATCAACATGAAGGATGGGAGTGTTTTGTTCAATTCTAACTATCTTGTTCTTAAAATTGGTTTTAAGTTTATCGAATTCTACTAGTCCGGATTTCAAAGATGGTTGGAGAAAATTACTTCATTGAAGCGTGATAGTATGGATTCTAATCATAGAGACAAACTCTATGAAAAGTTCTTGTAAGATTTCATAGATCAACCACTCTCTTAAGTATGTCTTTGATAGGTGCCTTACACATCGATATTCTTTTTTCATTGATATTGAAGAAGATGGTGACATTCTATTCAGGCGGGATAGAATTTTTTAACAAAGTCATGCACTTTTCTTGGTTTCATTTACGTACTCCAACATCGTTATACTTATCCTAAGCGCATCCAATGAGTAGTAAAACTTGTTCTCTTTTGGTTGATGAAATTGGATTGGATTTTTCGTATATTTGAACCACGGTGAATTCATTAGCTCAACATAATTTTATTGTCCCAATATGCGGTCATCTTAGTGACATATGCCCATTAGAATCCCCCATCATCTACCCTTACTATATTTGAAAATGGAAAATTTTCTTAAAGGCATTCTATAGTTTCTTTTGCATATGAATTTAATCTTTTCATTTGAATCAGATCATTTGTGGAAGAGACTTGTGGAAAATCCCAAGCAGTGGTGGGACAATAGATCATCAAAGGTTAACCATTTTGTTCCGGACTTCACCACTTAAATGAATATTCCTGTCACTCAAGAATAAGCGATATTAGTCATTTGTTGTTTTAATATGCTTTTCTGTAATATGCTAAAACCGGGTTTTCAAGTTTTTCCTTCCTCACTGAATTTATTTTCTCACTCTAAAGCCTTGCCCTATTTAATATGGCACCATCTTTCAACAATGTTTTGACTTCTTCAAGTCCATAAACAGAAAGGATAAAGTTGGATGTAGTTCTAAACATTTACTTTGTTCAGTGTTAAAATCAGAATATGACTGCCACCGTGCATTTAGTTTATGACTAAATAGCTACATAAGCTTTGTTTTCTATTTTTCTTATATTACAGTTTTATCTTGACAGCATAGAATTGATCACGTCCTCCAGGTCAGTTTCTGTTTCTTTGAATTTATTTGTCTAATACCAGTAGACTATGATTTTGTATTCTAATTAGACTGTTATGTCAATAAAATTCTATCTAATTGGTTTTTCCCCTTCATGTAAGCAAGGTCGATCTTGATGAATTGGTATTCTTCTTGGTTATTTCCGACTTGAGTAATGAGTTACTAATAGATGATTAAGCGAAATATTTTGACATCTAACAAGTGGATTGACCTTTTGAAAGAGAGTTCATGGGCCTTTTTTTTAAAACATTTCTCCAAAAGAATAGATAGCATGTATAATTATTCTTGAATTCTCTCTTTTTCTATGTTGCAGTCAGCCTGCTGAAGTTTTATAAGTAGCAGGCTAGCAGCAAAGAATAGATAGCATGTATAATTATTATTAATGTGTAAGATCACTTGTGATATTACACATTAATGGGCTATGATGAAAAATTAAATAGATGTATGAGATCTGGCTGATATTTGTGTATGTATTTTCCAAACATTTAATTTAATTTTTTGTGATTACATTTTGTCAATTTTCAATGTCTATCATTTATTCAATGATATTTAGCTTAATAGTTTGGATTCTTTGGAGCGATCTTCTTATTTTTATTTTTTGTGATTTCATTTTCATTTTTTTGTGATTTCATTTTGTCAATTTGGACAGATCTACACTTATTTTCATTTTTTTAATTAGTAGTCTTATTAATATTAATCTTTCATTTTATCATTTTTTTTGAATGTCTAATATTCATACAAAGTGGATGATTATTTATTTTAGTTTCGAGCACTCATAATATTTATTTTATAATTTTTGCTAGTTTTGTTTTAAGTCTGAATTCTGATTTTGAAGATTCAAGATTGGTTGAACTTTGAGGATGAAACAAGACTAAGCTGACATTAAAACAATTGATTTGATTAGAAATTGATATTTGGAAATTGTAACTTCATTATTTTCTTAGCTTTTTTTTTTTGAAATTGTAAGTTGTATATGATCATGTAAAATTTTAGGTTGAATTTATTTTAGAAAGTTGTAAATCGTAAATTTGTAAATTATGTAAGTTATGAATTTGTAAATTTGTATATCTGAGATATGAATAAATGATATATGATCTTGTAAATTTTGTTAGATATAAATTAGTATTTGAAGTTGTGTTCAATTTTGTGCAAAAAAATGATTTTGAATCTTTGATTGAAAATCATTTAATTTAAAAAAATAAATTTTAACTGTATATAATTTTGATTTTTGAATCTTTGAATGAATCTCTAATTTTAATTTTTTTGTGTAACAAAGTTTTTTTTTTAGTGTAAAAATAATAATTATGATTGTATATAATTATTTTGTATAATTGTATATTTTTTTAGTTTTAATTCTTGTCAATAGTATTTTAGTTTTTCACTGTATAAGATTTTAATAATTATTTTTAAATTAAAAATAAAAAAAATAAAAATTATTAAAATATAAAATCGAGCCAATTTCGAGTCGAACACGAGCCTAAAACGAACACGAATATTTTTTTGAGAACACACTATAAAGCAATTTATTGAACACGAGCCAATTTAACAAAATAATAATAAGCAGCGAATCTGAAAGTTATCGCTCTTGCTCGTTTACACCCCTATGTGTCCCGAACCACAGTTTCCCAAATTGTAGGTGCGGTGAAGTGTGTTTTAGCAAAATGCATCGTGCTGCTGTCCCAAATGCAACCTTAGAAAATAAATGGGTAATTATTTTTTATTTTCAATTCTTTTGAATCAAATACATTTATTTCTTTTAAGACTACTATATGCATTGAGAAACATTTCAATTTTTGCAAAAATATTTTTCTCTTTTAGTTATGAATCATCATATTAAAATGAATGATGCTCAACACCTTTCATATTTTTAATCTCAAATAATTATCATATTAGCATATGATATGACTAATATAAAAAAATTATAGAAAGAATAAAAATAATTATATTGACTTGTTGAATGAAGGAGTTCACTCTTTTATGATTATTGTTAATGTGTACTACACATAAATAAAGATGAAAAATGTATTTTTTCAATGTCTAGTCTGAAAAAAGAAAATGTTGTAAGAGGGTGTGCCTTTATAGAACATTCATAAGATGATTCTTATGATGAGTGCACTATATAACAAGGTAAGATATAAAATAAAAACTATGAAGCAAGTTAAACAATATTCAAATCCACCACTAAAATGATTGAAACTACAATAGTTCTATTAATGATAAATTATAAGTATCTATGTACTTAAAGATAATTTGTATACATATTATATTCTAATTGTTAAATTACAATAATTTAAAAATATATTTAACTATTGAGTTATTTTACACATCATAATTGACCTTTTTTTTAAGGAATTTCTTCTTAAATTAAATGAACAAAAGAATGGATTTCATATATAATAGAAGATTATTAGTCGAAGATAGATGTCAAGTTTTGACATCTCATGTAATGCAATAATATGTATTTGGACGAAAAAATAATGGTGTATTTATAAAAATTTATGAATAAAGCTTTGTGATAATTGTGATATAGTTGGATCTATTTAAAATTTTGTGATTGAGGACACAATTTTTATGCATTTATATATTTAACACCTAAAGTTTAATATTTACAAAATAGCACATTTCTTATGTATAAAAAGATGGATTTCACTTTTTTTAAAAAAATAATGGTGTTATTTTTGATGTAATAATAAGGATTTTAATGTTATTTTTGTAAATATGAAAAATTTAAGTGTTGGATATGTAAATATATATAAATTATGTGCTATATATGTAAATGCCCTAAAGATTTAATATTATTCTCAAAAAAAAAATTATTGTTTGAATATATATTATAAGAAATTTATTTTAGTCTTATTGTTTGCACCCATCTTGGTAATCTAATAATCTGTGTTGAGTAGTGGTAGTAATCCTATATTGATTAATCTCATCTTAAATTGAAAATGTTTCAAACAGCTCATTCTTGAGTCATAATAAATTAATTTTAAATTTTAACTGATTTAAAGTTAATAAATTATAAAGTGATTTACGAGTTTGAGAATAATCATCACCCCTAAATCAATCGATAATTTTTTTTATTGATAATTGCTACAACTTTTTTTTGATAACATTTGAAAATAAACCATCAATTGCCACAATAGATATTCTTGTATCAAATGGAATTATATGGAGGGAGTTAGCTTTGGTTTTTGTTCCAAGCTCTAAAAAAAATCTATATATACCCTATATATCATTTAGAAAAGGTTTTAACCTTCTTTAAAGAGAGTTGATGTCCTATGAGGGGGTATTTGGTCACTCCTCATTGATAGAAAGCATTATTTATAAAATTACTATTTCAAGTTTCCTCATTTTATGAATATAAAATATTACAACTAAAGATGTTTATGGAGTTTACTATTAATATTGATTTCTAATTATTTCTGGCCATATTGTGGAATAGAGCAAAATTTTAGCATTTTTGAAAAGCCAAACAGAGGATAAAAAGAAAATATACTTTACAAAACATTTAAATTTGATAGATTCCAACAATGGTTGGATATTATATGAAATGAAAATAGATTATGAAAAGTTATTTATTATAGCTAATGCATATAAAATATCAATGAACTCAATCAAAATCTCCATAAAACCTCAAATTAGATATGTATAACAATACTTATGACAACGTACTTAGACGTGCATATCAAGCAATAAATTACAACCGACAGAAGCCAACTTCATATAGTAATGACAAATAATAACAAGCATTCATACAATAATAACAAATGATGATGAATTGGCAACAGCTTCATCAACTTTATAGTTATAGGTGTTGACTTAGGTATGTTTGGGATTATTTTTTGGTTGTTTTGTTTTTCAGAAAGTAGTCAGAAAGCAATCATAATTGCATTTGACTACTAATTTTTTGTTTACTTTTTCAAAAAAAATTGTGGTAAAAAGTCACTTTTGAGAATAAGAATTATTAGAATGTGATGACTGTCATAAAGTTGTTTGAATTTTTCAAAAAATTTTTTTTTTTTTGTTACACACAATAGTTTTTCAAAAGCTATTATAAGTGTTAGAAATATTTTTTTTTAAAAAATAATAATTAAATAACAATTTTTTAAAAGATATGACACTAATAATTCTGATTCTCAAAATCAAATTTTTGCCACAAAATTTTCTAAAAAACAGTTAAAAAGCCATTAGCTAAACTCAATTGTGGCTGCTTTCAAAAAAGCAAAGCACGCAAAAAATTATCCCAAATGCACCCTCAAGTTTTCCACTAAGACGGCCACCATCACATGATTTTAAAATTATGAGTTAGGACTTTTTATTATTGTTATTCATACAATAAATGTGTACATAATTTAATTCATATATTTCTTCTAATGCACACAATAAATAATTCAATAACAAATTTAAAAAAAATTAGAAAAATGATTTGAACCACTTTACATACATGAAATATATTTTTTGTTATGATAAAAGCAAATAAAAATTGAATGATCACATATGGCCGATCAATTTCAAGTAAAATATAAATTTCTAATAAGCACTAAAGTTAGAGCATCATATTTATGTTAAAATTAGCTAATGAGCTTTAGTAGTCTATGCTTTTGGCGTATTTTTGTCGATCATTAATAATTATAAATACATCCACTCATGCACAATCTTGTATCCAAAATTTTATGATTGGAGATAGACCACCCTAAGATGAGCCTACTCTTTTTTATTTTAGTGGTTGTTTGATTGCCTAAAAAAGAATACAATATAAAAGGAATGTAGTATATTTGAATTACTTTAAATTGTTTGGTTGAAAACTTTTCAAATACATGAGTTTGTACTTTTTTTTGATAAAATAAATGTAATGTAAAGTATTTTTGAGGTTGTGAATGACGGCCCGGACCGTCGGTAGGTGGAAGTAGTGGCGGTAGCGATGGTGACCGGCGGTGGCGGTGGTGGTGGGTTCTTCCGATTCACTAACTAGTGTATTTAGAATTTGCCCACATCTGGGTTAATTCCAAATACCAAAATTTATCTAAGTAATTCTAAATACATCATATTACTTTAAAATTTTACTTTATATCTTGCCAAATATATAAAATTTAAAATCACTTACATTTATATTACTTTATACTCTAAAGTATTTAAAACAAACAACCCTTTAATGGGATTTTTTGTATGTTTTACATAAAACTCAACAATTAAGATTTACTAGAAAGAATAATAATCTTTAAATTTCAAATAAATTTTTTTAATAAGAATGATTAAAATTGATTTAATACTTGGCATTTTTAAATCTTTGATACTAATACTAATGTTTTGTTAAATTTTTAATAAAATTGTTAAATTTTATTAAAAATTTTAATATATTATTTTACCAAATTTTTAAGAAATTTTAATAATAAAATTAGGGCTTTCTAAAATACATTGATTTTTTTTTAAATCTAATGTCAGGTTAGAATTTTCTATTTTTATTTATAAGTTCAACTTTTTGATTTCACTTGTAAAAATTTGAAATTATTATTTTTTAAATTACTTATAATTTATAAAAACAAGCTTTTTGAGTTTTTTTTTTCTAAGTAATTCTAAATACATTACATTACTTTAAAATTTTACTTTATATTTTGCCAAATATATAATATTTAAAATCCCTTACATTTATATTACTTTATACTCTAAAGTATTTAAAACAAACAACCTTTTAATGGGATTTTTTTGTATGTTTTTACATAAAACTCAACAATTAAGATTTATTAGAAAGAATAATAATCTTTAAATTTCAAATAAATTATTTTAATAAGAATGATTAATATTGATTTAATACTTGGCATTTTTAAATCTTTGATACTAATACTAATGTCTTGTTAAATTTTTTATAAAATTGTTAAATTTTATTAAAATTTTAATATATTATTTTACCAAAATTTTAATAAATTTTAATAATAATATTAGGGCTTTCTAAAATACAATGGTTTTTTTTTTTAAATCTAATGTCAGGTTAGAATTTTCTATTTTTATTTATAAGTTCAAGTTTTTGATTTCACTTGTAAAAATTTGAAATTATTATTTTTTAAATTGCTTATAATTTATAAAATCAAGCTTTTTTGAGTTTTTTTTTCTTGGTCCCTATAATTAATTTTCTCCTGCGATTCCAAGGAGAGAACAATGGTTAATTGGTTAGCATAATTTAAAGAAATTTCGACTACCATTACGGCCTGTTTAGTTGCAAGGACGATTTAATATATCTTATGAATCTGAGTTTATTAAATCACAAGTTAAATCAAATGTTTGGCATAACAGTAATTAAACCATATTAAATTTTGATAAATTGTTTGTCTATTTATTTTAAGATTTAAATTATTTTACTCAATTAGAATTTTAATATTAATGATCGATAATAAATATAAAATAATTTAATTACCAAGTTATTAAACTAATTAAGTACAATATATTATTAAATTTAATAAGTTTAATATAATCAAATTTAATCATGAATACTATAAATTAAAATTGCATAGAAAATATTACTCATCTTTAATCATATCCAGTGTAGATAATATATAAACTAATTATTAATTATAATTTTAAAATTTATTAAATATAGTTTTTCAAAAAAATAATTAAATATAATAATTTTATATAGTTAGATTAAGTTATAAATAACATATATTTATTTGAATTATTATTTTTAAATAATTTAATTTTAAATTTAAAAGTAATTAATTATAAAATATATTCTTATTTTCTGAATTAATACTGATCAATATCAATAAATTTAAAATTACTAAAATTTATAAAATCAAATTCAAATGAAAACACCATCCTCTCTCTCCCTAAATAAGAAATAACAGTGATCACTGACGAGTTCTCTCTCCCTCCACCCCTTCTAGCTTTCAGTCAACCTAGATCCCATAAATCTGCTTAAATCCAACAAGGAGAAATTGGATTTAAGATTTTGTGAGATTTAAAGTTCATTTTTGATGTTTGGCAGGATTTATGTTAAATCCTGCTTAAATCCTCCTCAAATCATGTTAACAACATCTTCCTCCGTCGGCGTGTAGGTGGCTCTTTCTAAGTTCTTTCTTCTCTCGTAGCGGAGGAAACCCTATTATCATCTTCGAACCTTTGCTTCATCAACCTCGCAGTAGTAGATGTTGACCTAAATTTTCACCACCATCTACGAATTTTAAAATTATGAGTTAGAACTTTTTATTATTGTTATATATACTATAGATGTGCATCTATGTTAATTCAAATCTTTCTTCGAGATGCATGCGGTACATAATTTAATCATAATTTTTAAATAATCTTTCTTAAAATGATTTGACGCACCTTTTATACGTGAAATATTTTGCTTGGTTTTAACAATTTCAAGTTAACATTATAGATTGTTTTGCTTGGTTCTAACAAGCATTAATGTTGGAGAATCATATTTATGTTAAAATTAGTTAATTCTTTTGGTTTGTTTTGTGGATCATTAATAATTTTAAACACTTCCAATCATGATTGTCTTTTAAGTTAATCCTTCTATTCAACATTTTATGATTGGAGTCAATACAGCCAACTATTAGTCTATGATTAAGTAATACTAAAAGAATAGTAAATTTTAAATTTTAAAAAGAATAGAATAACTAATATTGATTCAATACTAGTGCTTCTTTTCTTAAATGTTTAATACTAATACTAATACTAATACTAATACGTTGGCTAAATTTTATTAAAAACTTAATATAGTATTTTACCAAAATTTATAATATGATCTCAGGTTAGAATTTGCTATTTTCAATAATAAGATAAACTTTTATTTTACTTGTAAAATTTGAAATTATTTTTTTATATAAAATAAAATAAAATAAAATGTTATTGTTTTATACAAACCAGCTTTTTAGGCTTTTTTGTTCCTCCCTAGAATTAATTGTTCCCTTGCGATTCCGACGGAGATGACAATGATAATCCTAATTTGAAGAATATTATTGATAATAAAATTAAAATATATTAATTTAATAATTATTGAGCTAATTTAAGACAATAGATTATTAAATTTAATAATTTAGTTTAAATAAATTTAATCATAAATACTATAAATTATCATTTTAATAATTTAATACAAATTATTAAAATTAATTAAATATTAATTTTATTCATATCTTCAGGATTAATACTGATTAATATCAACAAATTCTAATTATTAAAATTAAATAAATATTAAATCTATTCACCTCTTCAGAATTAATACTAAAATCAGCAAATTCAAAATAATTAAAATTTATAAAGTAAACGATGGCTTTTATCATCCTTAAAAGAAGTGCAATGAGGAAGAAGTTAGTGGAATGCATAATTGCTTATTTTGATTGGATATTGCTAAAAGTACTTTATCATTAGGATGTCTAAGTTAAAAATGTCATTT
Organism: Cymbidium sinense; assembly: GCA_021442155.1. Lineage (NCBI taxonomy): Eukaryota > Viridiplantae > Streptophyta > Magnoliopsida > Asparagales > Orchidaceae > Cymbidium > Cymbidium sinense. Next base: position 81,616,776 of record CM038217.1, on the reverse strand, counting down.
GGTAGCTATGGAGATTGCTGCTAAGAAAGTTGGTGGGAGAGATAATTGGCTTCTTGTATGGTGTATATTCATTAGTAGTGGGTATAACCCATTACGACAAGGTCCCTTTAGTGTGATTTGATTTATCTTGAGGTCATTTATGTGAAATACATGTACATAAAAGGAGACATCACAATTATTGTTAGTTGTCAATTTGGAGATTGAAATAAGATTTTGAAAAAGATTTGGGGTATGAAGACGTTTTGATAAAAGTAACTTACGAGTTGGCGTTGCGAGTATTCTTTGAACAGTATAAACAATAGGAAGTGAGGTTTCATTATCGACTTGTATTTGTTCTGATTCTTTATATGGTGGTATTGTTTGTAGATGATCAAAATCAACTATAAGATGATTTGTTGAACTAGAATCAAGATACAAATTTTCAAATTTTGTTTCACTTGTGGTCAGAAGCGTTGTAGTGTTTGAAGATGATGATAAAGCATATGATGTGTTTAATCGGTGCCAACAATTAATTGTTGAATGTCTTCTTTTTCCACATATCTGACATATAATGGAATTACTACTTCGTCCTCCCTTATTTAGCTGAAGAAAATGTCCACCTCATTTAAGTTAATCTGTAGCATTTCGACCTCTCCCACAACTTTTATTATTTTGACCATGGCCACTGTATGTATGTAATGTAGTATTGGAAATAGGTGTGGAACTTTCCTTATTGATTGCATTTGTAATATTGATTTCCTTATTAAATATTAGAGAATAAAGATCATCAAGGCTAACTAGTTGAAGATTGGTTCTTATGGTTGTCTTAAAGGCTTGATATCGAGGAGGTAGACTATTTAGTATGTAAACTATTATGTCTTATGTATTGAATGTTGCTCCGATGCTTATCGTCCACAAATACTTGATGTGTGTTAATATTGAAGCATTGTTTGGCCTTTCATGGAAATGTTATGTAACTCATTCTTGAGTTGAATTATGCATGACCTATTTGCTGCTTGTCACTTGAATAACCCAAATGGCTTGACATTAATCCAAACATAACACATAATGAATAATTGCTAGAGTTAGTGAATATGTTGCAGCTGCCAAATTTGGTCTATGAGTATCCATATTTTATATGCTAGATTGGGAATTGATTGTCCATTGGAATCGGGAACTAACTCATTTAAACAAGGAATTGATCTATTAAAGAAGCCTTCAAATCCATTTGCCTTAAATAGTTTAGCTATCCACGTGGGGTAATTATCATTATTTGTTGGATATTGACCATATGATTGAGGCTAGAAATCAACAATTTAAGAGAAGAAGAGATCGTAGTTCCACCAATATTAAGAGATGCCAAGGAATCCGATAGGGATGAGGATGTAGATTGTTCCATTTTATGAAATGTGACTAACATGTAGCTTCATTTTTTTGGTTATTTTGTTTTTCAGAAAGTAGTTAGAAAGCAATCACAACTGTATTTGACTACTAATTTTTTATTTACTTTTTCAAAAAACATTGTGGTAAAAAGCTGCTTTTGAGAACCATAATTGTTAGAGTGTGATGACTGTTAGAAAGTTGTTTGAATTTTTCAAAAAAAACAATAAAATTTTTTTTTTGTTACGCACACAATCGTTTTTCAAAAATCTATTATAAGTGTTAGAAATATTTTTTTAAATAATAATTAAATAACAGTTTTTTAAAATGTATAACACTAATAGTTCTGATTCTCAAAATCAATTTTTTATCATAAAATTTTCTATAGAACAGTTAAAAAGACGTTAGCTAAACTCAAATGTGGCTGTTTTCAAAAAAGCAAAGCAGAGAAAAAATTATTCCAAACGCACCCTCAAGTTTTCCACTAAGATGACCGCCATCTAATGATTTAAAATTAAGAGTTAGGACTTTTTATTATTGTTATTCATACAATAAATGTGCACATAATTTAATTCATATATTTTTTCTAATGCATGCAATAACTAATTTAATAATAATTTTTAAAAAAATTTAGAAAATTGATTTGAACCACTTTATATACATGAAATATATTTTTTGTTATGATAAAAGTAAATAAAAATTGAATGATCACATATATGGCCAATCAATTTCAAGTAAAATATAAATTTATTATAAGCACTAATGTTGGAGCATCATATTTACAATAGCTAATGAGCTTTGGTAGTCCATGTTTTTGGCGTGTTTTTATTGATCATTTATAATTATAAATACATCCACTCATGCACAATCTTGTATCTAAAATTTTATGATTGGAGATAGACCACCCAAAGATGAGTCTACTCTTTTCTATTTTAGAGATTGTTTGATTACCTAAAAAAAGAATATAGTATAAAAGGAATGCAATGTAATTGAATTATTTTAGGTTATTTGGTTGAAAACTTTTAAAATACATGAGTTTGTACTTTTTTTTGATAAAATAAATATAATGTAAAATATTTTTATGGTTGTGTGGGGCGTATGGTCCAGTAGGTGGAAAGACGAGTGATACTACTTGAGAGTTACTGATTAATATATTTAGAATTCACCTACATCTAAGTTAATTCCAAATACCAAAAATTTATCTAAATAATTTTAAATATATTATGTTATTTTAAAATTTTACTTTATATCTCGCCAAATATATAAAATTTAAAATCTCTTACATTTATATGACTTTATACTCTAAAGTATTTAAAACAAACAACCTTTAATGGAGTTTTTTTTTTTTTCTGGATGTTTTACATAAAACTCAACAATTAAGATTTACTAGATAGAATAATAATCTTTAAATTTCAAATAAATTCTTTTAATAAGAATGATTAATATTGATTTAATACTTGGCATTTTAAATCTTTGATACTAATACTAATGTTTTGTTAAATTTTTTTTATTTAAATTTATTAAAATTTTAATATATTATTTTACAAAAATTTTAATAAATTTTAATAATAATATTAGGGCTTTCTAAAATACAAAGATTTTTTTAAAATCTAATGTCAGGTTAAAATTTTCTATTTTTATTTATAAGTTCAAGTTTTTTATTTCACTTGTAAAAATTTGAAATTATTATTTTTTAAATTACTTATAATTTTTAAAAACAAGCTTTTTGAGTTTTTTTTTTCTTGGCCCCTATAATTAATTTTCTCCTGCGATTCCAAGGAGAGAACAATGGCTTAATTGGTTATCATAATTTAAAGAAATTTCGAGTACCATCACGGCCTGTTTAGTTGCAAGGACGATTTAATATATCTTATGAATCTGAGTTTACTAAATCCTAAGTTAAATCAAATGTTTGGCATAACAGTAATTAAACCATATTAAATTTTGATAAATTGTTTGTCTATTTATTTTAAAATTTAAATTGGTTTACTCAATTAGAATTTTAATATTAATGATCGATAATAAATTTAAAATAATTTAATTAGCAAGTTATTAAACTAATTAAGTACAATATATTAAATTTAATAAGTTTAATATAATCAAATTTAATCATGAATACTATAAATTAAAATTGCATAGAAAATATTACTCATCTTTAATCATATCCAGTGTAGATAATATATAAACTAATTATTAATTATAATTTTAAAATTTATTAAATATAGTTTTCAAAAAAATAATTAAATATAATAATTTTATATAGTTAGATTAAGTTATAAATAACATATATTTATTTGAATTATTATTTTTAAATAATTTAATTTTAAATTTAAAATAATTAATTATAAAATATATTCTTCTTTTCTGAATTAATACTGATCAATATCAATAAATTTAATTACTAAAATTTATAAAATCAAGTTCAAATGAAAACACCATCCTCTCTCGTTCCTACTGAAAATATACGCATGTACATGCTTATCTAAATAACAGTGATCAGCGGCTTCTCTCCACCCCTTCTCGCTTTCAATCAACCTAGATCCCATAAATCTGCTTAAATGAAAGAGATTTAAGATTATGTAGATTTACTGATTCATTTTGATGTTGTAGGATTTATGTTAAATCGCTTAAAATCCTCCTCAAATCATGTTAACAACATCTTCCTCGTCGGCGTGGAAAGTTCTTTTTTCTCAGCGGAGAACCTATTATTCGCCGAATGTTTGAACTTTACTATGGAGTTAATTCAAATATTTCTTCGAGATGCATGCGGTACATAATTTAATCATAATTTTTAAATAATCTTTCTAAAAATGATTTGGCGCACCTTTTATACATGAAATATTTTGCTTGGTTCTAACAATTTCAAGTTAACATTATAGATTGTTTTGCTTGGTTCTAACAAGCATTAATGTTGGAGAATCATATTTATGTTAAAATTAGTTAATTCTTTTGATTTGTTTTGTGGATCATTAATAATTTTAAATATTTGCAGTCATGATTGTCATATAAGTTAATCGTTCTATTCAAAATTTTATGATTGGAGTCAATGCATCCAACTATTAGTCTATGATTAAGTAATACTAAAAGAATAGTAATTTTTAAAATTTAAAAAGAATAGAATAACTAATATTGATTTAGTACTAGGGTTTCTTTTCTTAAATGTTTAATACTAATACTAATATGTTGGCCAAATTTTATTAAAAATTTAATATAGTATTTTACCAAAATCTATAATAAATTTTAATAATAATATTAGGGCTTTATAGAAATATGATCTCAGGTTAGAATTTGCTATTTTTATTAATAAGATAAACTTTTATTTTACTTATAAATTTTGAAATTGTTTTTTTTATAAAAAAATAAAAATAAAATGTTATTGCTTTATACAAATCAGCTTTTTAGGCTTTTTTGTTCGTCCCTACAATTAATTGTTTCATTACGATTCCGACGGAGATGACAATGATAATCCTAATTTGAAGAATATTATTGATAATAAAATTAAAATATATTAATTTAATAATTATTGAGCTAATTTAAGACAATAGATTATTAAATTTAATAATTTAATTTAAATAAATTTAACCATAAATACTATAAATTATCATTTTAATAATTTAATACAAATTATTAAAATTAATTAAATATTAATTTTATTCATCTCTTCAGCATTAATACTGATTAATATCAACAAATTCTAATCATTAAAATTAAATAAATATTAAATCTATTCACCTATTCAGAATTAATACTAAAATCAGCAAATTCAAAATAATTAAAATTTATAAAGTAAAAGATATATATATATATATATATATAAAAAAAAATAGCGAAATCTGCTCGCCTGTCATTCGCTTCTATGTAAATTATTGGGATCAGGGACATGGACGACGAAAGATAACTCTCGCTTCCCTTACCCCCTTCTTGCGATTGGCAAAATTTTTAAATTAGATTTAAGCTTAATCCTAATTATCAATTTAGACACTAAAATAAAAATCAGCAAAATAGATCTTCATTACGATGGACACCAATGTGGATGCATTGGCTCGTCATCCGTCGAACGGGCGAGCCGACGGTTGTAATTTAATTTTTTTTTTAAAAATTTGGTGACTTGTTGTATTTTCGCGTATTGGAATCATCAATCTAAATTGAGCGACTTTCTATCGTTGGAATCGTAAAATTTTCTACAACTTCATTTTTTTTAATTGATGCGGTTAAAATGTGAATTAGCTAATTAAGTATTAATAAAAAAAATTTAAGAATAGGTATACGCCCGATTAGTGGCGGCCCGCACGTCGTTCCGATGTGGCGTGCGAAAATCTCCAAATCGAAGTTGAACTCTCAGTTAGCGTCGCTGATTGGTGGTATGATGGGTAGATGTTGTCTGGTTTTGCTCGATTCCTCCCCTTCTGGCTGGTCTGAAAACTCCAGGTTCTCCCCTCTTGGAACTTCCATTTTGCTGTGATCTGATTGCTGTTGTATTCAATAGAAACTTTTGTTTTTCCGGCGTTAACTTTAGTCAACTTTCTTTGACTCCATTTCAGGTTGAGAAAAATTCCCATTTGGGATTCTACATTTTTAGCGCCACATGGTTCGTAAACACACGATCACTTTATTTATCAATTTATTTAGGTGTTAAGTAGCCAAAAGTAGTATTAATTAGGGTGCGGTTAATATAAAATTCTCATTATTCATATAACTTGTTTTGCAAGATGAATAGAGAATTTGTTTCGCTGATTCTTTTCTATGGAGGTGGTATCGATGAACAATTCACCAAGTTATGTGGGAGGTCGAAATCGTCATTAAGGTTGTCCACGAAATTGAAGCAACATTAAAGCTTGCACATTGATCCGGGCCCGCGTCACTCTAACAATTGTTATCCAATGGGTAGCGGATTTATAGCGTCATCATATCGGCGATGGCGTTTCGCAAGTTACACGGCTTCCGTCGATGTTGGTGTTGTATGTCGAAGTGGAAGATGTTAATATTGCATCCACATCATCCGGTAGTAAGTCGATGATATACCGCTAACACATACCGATTTCATCGCAAGAACATCCGGGATACAACGCGCTCGATGAGTTTATTCCCGGGTAGTATAACGTCATAATTTATCTGATTATACTTGTAACAATTAATATGATAATTAGTTGCAAAACTTATAAGTTATGTGGCGTGATGATCTGCACCGCTCGGATGAATGTATGCTGAAGTCTTTGCGGTTGGAGATGAGTATCGACTATGAGTAGTGGCTCAAGTAGTGAGTCGAGCGGTATTAGTGATGATGGCTGACCGGTCGGGTTAGAAATCCTTGTAGAATATAACATCATAATCTGCTAAAATCACTCATTTCGCATATATTGATGAGAGTCATATATGTGTCCACAAACTAGTATGTCGATGTGTAAAATGAATATTGGCGTGAGAGTCATATGTTGTCCATACGGTGAGTCATATGGGTAATCGCCCTAACAAATCATCGTAGAATCGTGCCAAGTGTCCCATCTCTTTCTCCTCAATCTGTCGGACCTAGTTGGCCCATCAATAGTCCTAGAATCGCCACGTCACAGGCGTCACGTCATCTCACCTATAGCGAGGTGGAAGGTATTGGTTTTCGGAGACCATCTCTCAACCAAAGCGGTAAGCCGATGATCCAAATGGATGAAGCGTCGACTCACATGCTCACACTGGCGCGCAATCTGCATGTAATGGGCCACTCCTTGATAAGCAAGTGTGATGAGGCCTCAAGTGCGGTGCTAAAAAAATCTAAGTACACGTCCAAATAAAAGGTAAGCGGTAGCATTCTCAAAAAAAAATTCACTTACAAGATTGTCGGGGTGAAGCGGCTCGATCGTAGGGGAGAACTAGGATGAACCTCGAGAAAGTGCACGCTCCAATGGTGGGCCTCCCTAATGGGCTCGTCACGTCAGGGTGGTGCTCTCCCGCCATCATGTCAAAAAAAGTAGAAGATTATGGTATATAATCAAGCTACATCGCAAATTATGAGAAATAACGGATCAACAGCTAAATAAAAGTAGAAGATTAGTTTTTGATTTTGTGACCAATTTTCCATCAATATAATAACCCATTGATATGATGGATTCCAATCTTCAAGCTACAAATTTCTAAGAGCTCATAAATAATCATATGAGATGGCAAAAATCATGTATAGAATTTTGATAAGGTTATAGTTTCACTAAAGAGCAACCATTCATAATGTTTCATAATAAATACAAATAAAAGAAAGAATAAAAATAGGCAAATACATACATCAAATACATGTGAGCGTAAACAAACCCTCATGTGTCAATGACTAAAGATGCAATAACAAAGAAATTGAGAGAAATAACAAGGTTGTGATAGATGGAGTGGAATTAGCAATGAAGTGGGAAAAAATACTTGGAAACAAAATGAGTAGAAATAGCTTAGGGATTAATAAGAGGTAGAAAATATGGCATAACGAAATTTTATTAGAACATGTTGAGAATGGAGCGACGACAAGATCAATGAGATTCACTAAAGAAGTAAATACAAGCACAAAATCAACACACAGAGTTACGTGGAAAACCCGTGGATGGGAAAAACTATGGGTGCAAGGAGGAAAACTTCACTATAAATACAAGGATGAGAGACACTCATATAGACTTACAAGAGTGTAATCACTCACAATATATGAGCACTCACAAGAGTATCTTACTCAATTTCTTGGATACTTTAAAGTGACCACGATGACCCTATTTATAGTAATAAAATTCTTTCCCAAAATTCTCTGAATGTGCTTAAAGTTCCTTCAAAAATCTATAAAATATACGTGCTTCTAGAATCATCCAGTTCTTGAACATATGAGTAGCTTCTAGAATCCTCCAAATAGTTTTGAACATTCTAGAAGCTTCCATAGGTTGAATTCAAGTCACACTCTAACGTAACATGTGAAATGTTAGCCTTTTGAAATTCCTTCCATCAACCTACGAAAATGAGGATTCAACTTTCTTTTCAAAATGATGCAATTTGTAAAGAAATCCATTTTTTTTCTAATTTTATGCATTGATCATCTTATTGAAGAAATGACAAAAAATGATAGAAATAAAAGAATAGGATAAAGAAGAAGGAGCATGAAAGACAATGTGCAACGATCAGTGATAGCAACAGAAATACCTAAGAAGTCGTGTGCAACGGGACAAAAAAGCTAATCTGGCGGTGAGACCTACGCCGTGGCCCGGGAGTTCGAGAGGCGGAGGACCGTGCTCGGTGGCGGTCGGAGTTTGGTGAGTTCCTAGTGGAGAGCGAGTTTGGGGGGGAGAATCGAGCAAAAGAGATAGATAGGGGCCGTCGGGTCCCTAATATATATGGGGCCGCGATTAGTGGTGGCCCGGCTCAGTATCTGAAACCGGTCGCTTGGGCGGCCCGATATCTGAACGTCGCCCTGGTGGGCGTGACCTCTTTCGCATTACGCGGCCGCCGTCGACGGCGTGCGTGGCTACCACTAATTGGGTGACTATACCTATTCTTAAATTTTTTTTTATTAATACTTAATTAGCTAATTCACATTTTAACCTCAATTTAAAAAAATTGCACGAAGATAACTCGCTTCCCCCTGCGATCGGCAAAATTTTTAAATTAGGTTTAAGCTTAATCCTAATTATCAATTTAGACACCAAAATAAAAATCAGCAAAATAGATCTAGTCATCCATACGATGGATAACTGTCACCAACGTGGATGCCACATTGGCTCCAGTCGTCCGTCGAACAGACGAACGGACGACTGGTTGTAATTTAATTTTTTTAAAAAAAATTTGGTGATAGTTGTTGTATTTTACGCGTATTGGAATCATACAGTGTCTAAATTGAGTGAACTTTCTATCGTTGGAATCGTAACAAAATTTTCTACAACTTTTATGTTAGTTGAAATTTATGATTGCTCCCCGATATGCAGTAGATTTTGCCCATGTCAAAAAAGCTGCGGTGAAATGAAAATTCGAGAAACTATCATTATTTTGCGTATCAAAGTCATACAGTGTTGGAATTGAGTAAACTTTGTATCGTTGGAATTGTAACAAAATTTTCTACAACTTTCATGTTGGTCAAAATTTACGATTGCGGCCCGATACGCGATTTTGTGTATTTTAGCTGTGTAGCTGAAAATTAGAAGCAGCTGTCGTATTTTGCGTGTATAGGAGTCATAGAGTGTCAGAATTGAGCAAATTTTGTATCGTTGGAATTTTAACAAAATTTTTTACAACTTTTATGTTGACCAAAATTTATGATTGCGGCCCGATACATAGAATATTTTGCAAATGCACACAAAAATTGTGGCGTCGAGCTGAAAATTTAGAGCATCTGTCGTATTTTGTGTGTATAGGAGTCAGACGGTGTCGGAATTGAGAAAAGTTTATATCGTTGGAATCATAACAAAATTTTCTACAACTTTTATGTTGGTCAAATTTTTGATTGCAGCCTAATGCATAGCATATTTTGAGAAATGAACAATGATAAGAAGCCAACTCAAACTAAGTTTAGAACATAAACTGAAAAACATACATCATTGTACAACTTGAGTGCTAGTTCTTCTAAATAGATAAAATGGTATAAATATAACAGGAAAAAAAGATATGAATTTTTATAAATTAAGGTAACGAAAAAATAAAATAGTTCGACTATACTGCGAGGTGAATACAAAAGATAGGTACATATATAACAAATGTAATCTGTATGGACGAAGAAGATAATAGTACATGACTATCTCGACGATGTCGATCGGTATCGCATCTCTATCGAGGCGTGTAATGGGTGGTGGTGGTCGGGGGTCTGTAGATGATGTTCCAGATGTTGGTCCTCTCTTGCTTTCGGAGGGTTGTTGCAGTAACCATGTGTGTAGCATCGAATGTAGGAAGGGAGAAATCATGATACAGTCCATACGGGGGTGTCATATGGAATGGCGGAGACCCATATGCATGAGGGACTGATTGCTACCACGGGTGAATCTATGCCCACATAGCTTCCTGGTATGAATACTGTGGTGACTGTGTGTATGTATATACAGATGGTCTGACCACTGGCGGAGATAATGGACCAATATTCATGCCATCCGGTTGCATTGACGATGAAGTACCTGGAATGCTAGTGTCCCCGTACCGGCTATCATAAATATGCATGTTGCGCCACAGCTCCCTGCACAACCCCTCATACTCGTTGATTGATTGCTGAAAATTTGTGTTCTCATCCCTCCCAAAATAGAGCTGTAAAATATCTTCGATATTCAATATGTGCTCACGCTACATTGATAGAACTCTAATTATGATGAAATTATTAAAAAAAAATTATTATCGTAGTGATGAAATGCGAGCTTACCATGAGTCGGTCTCCAGGAACTCAAGGGTAATAAGTGTCTGGGGGTATTGTAGGTGCCTTCAACATATATAGTGAAGCCCAAGATCGATACCATCTCATGTATCGATTAATGGCTGCGCTCCCACCCTGTTGGGAAGAGTCTACCACCACAACTAAATCTCGTCCGCTCTCCCACTGTGCAATATATGTCTGGTGGTAATCAACCCAGTCCACATCGGCTTTCCCCCGACCATCCACTCGCACGAAAGCAGAATCTAATGGTGCAACCTCAGTCATAGGTGGAAGGCCAAACTGCCTGAGCACACGATCGGGCAAGTGCCACTCAACTCGTTTCTAATCAAGAGTACTCTAGCCAGCCATATGTCATCCCCCGTAAGCATCTCTACCGCGTGCGGATCACGAACTCCGTATGACTCCCAGATCACCTGTGTTGTTTGAAATGAATATTAGCTATGTTATCTACATACAATAATGGGCCAAAAAAAAACAAATAGCACAATGTACCTAACTCTGCAGTAGGCTATCTAACTCGTCTCTGTAAACTCTGATATGGGCTACGTCATCTCTCGGACATATCCTTCATTCCGGCGACAACCCACACTTTCGGCATCTATATGCAGCCGGGTATGGAATATGCAATGTTGGTGCACATGAACACATGCTCCACACCCATACCGCGTGCTTGTAGGCAACCGACCATATTTGCCGACTTGTTGCCTCATGGAGCTCTCATACAAATGAGCAAGCCACGGTGATCTAATGAGAACTCCCAAATGTGTCAAGATCCTCGGTGGGGGCGGATCTTGCGGTGAATCTCCAAAGAAGATGTGTCTAGCAAAAGGAAACAGCCAATAACAAATAGTATGTAAGCTCTGACATGCATACTAAATTGAAGCTCCAATAGATCTAAGTAAGAATCCCATGTCGTCCAGCGACCAGTAAGCAGCAGTGCATACATGCGGCCTCCATTAGAACTCCCTTTGTGATATGAGTGGATGGATCGTGGTAGGCGTGTCGCGCTGGATGTCCTCCTCATCCGCATCTACCAAGATGTCCACGCCCCCCACCAACAACATTTGCTTGAGTAGTGGTCGGCCATCTCGAACCGGGGTCATATCAACATCCTGCAATGTGATCATTATCTCCCCAATAGGAAAATGGAATGAATTCATCTACGACGACCAACATTCCACGAATGTTGTGAGAAGGTAGTGATCTAAGCTTTGTACCGCGAGACAACAACCAATGATCATTCTTGCGTAAGCGGCCATTAATCAGGATAGTTTACCGCCAATCTTTGATATAAGTACATGAGATAACATCAGGAACAAAACCTACACAATGGAATTAGTTCAGTGGACAAAACTATAAGGACAATCCATATACAGGTTTGACTTAAAAAACTTACCAAATGGATGTCTTTACGTAACCAGCGCACTATACTAGGGTGAACTTCGGTGCAGAGGGTAAAGTCCACTACAGGTCTTCTGCATGTCTTTGCCTCTCTCAAGAACCTTTTTAGGCAACATCACCTACAAAAAGCAACATTGAATTCAACATGTTAGATATAAATATATAATTTATAAAGAGATATAGTAGAGGAGAAGCTTACAACATCTAAATCTTTCAATCTATCAACTTCATTCTCAAGGACCAATCTAGAGATGAACCAAGCGAAGAAAGGAAAGTCTTGTTTTTAATCACAACAACTTAGGAGAACAGGTTACACATAAGAATATTTTGAACTATTATGTAAGCATCGTAAGAGAGAACATAAAACATGGATACTTACTCAAAATTCATGAACTCAAAAGGCAATTCAAAGACTAATTTGCTTTTGATGTAAACCAAAAATATGAAATCAACTCCAAAATGATAATTTCATAATCATCCAAATTAGAAAAATTCAAAGTGTTTGAAAGCCGAAAGCCACAATTCAATTGGAATTCATCGCCACTTATTAAAGATTTGATTAAAATCAATCATATTCATAAAATCATTCACAAGTAATGTAGATGAAAAGAACATAAAAAACACCCAAGCATAAAAAAATCATGCTTCTCACTTTGCGAAGAAATAAGTATTCTCAAACAAGAGGGTGTGTTTACATTGCACTTGAAGGAATCAACATCTAATCATGAGCAGAATAGAAAGTATCTTTAAACCAAAAACTTTTTACATATATACATCACATATCTTATACATAAGAATCAAATTACTTCAAATTAAACCATGCAAACCCGCTTGAATCTTTGCTAAAATCCTGCACAAGATTAATGGCATTATAGATTTAATGGATAAGCACAAATGAAAATCATTGTAAATGACAAAAGAAGCTAACCAATAGAGAATCTAATATTACTAAATATCAGAATCTAAAATTTTGAACTAACACACACTCATAACTAGATTCTCATTTCTTTCTGGGTAATACTAGATTCTCATTTAGAAGACTACTTTAAAAATATCAGATTCTCATTGAACCCCAATTTTAAAGTAAAATCAGATTTTGGCGTGCATCGAGTCAAACGATCAAATTGTAAATTTATATCGTTGGATTGTAACAAAATTTCTACGACTTTCCTTGGTCAAAATCGGATCGACAAGCAACAAATTTTGTGCATGTGCACAAAACGCATGCAAGCCGAAAGCAAGCAATGAATTTTAATTCGCAGACGGAGTCACAATGAATTAAGCGAAATTTATATCGTTGGAATCGTAACAAAATTTTCTACAATGGTAAAAAATTTGCGATTCATTCTTGATGCGCAATAGTTTCTACTTTTATACCCTAAACACAAGAAAAAATAAACTGACAACATTTATTCCCTATACTAATGCACCAAACAAAGATATTGCACTGCACTTGGATTTCCACAACATTTCAATCATAATATCAGATGTACTACAAGGAAATATGATAAATATCCAAAAATCATAACGAAATGATTGAGGACCAGGATTCTGTTCTTGAACAGAGTAGTCAATCTTAATCTTGAAGCCGTTATGATGAACACAAAGGAGAAAGCCACAAAAGAAGATAACAAGAAACATTCTATCATAAATATAAGATAAAAAGAAACATAAATACATTCCATTTCCTATTTTAAAATCCTAAACTACAATGCATTTGAAAAACCATTGAACAACTCTTATGACACAATTTCTAATTGGTCGAAAACATGCATCTCGACTTTGTAAATGAGAAGAAAAAGCTAAGTAGTTCTATTATTAGAAAAATAATTAATAGGCCACATATTGGTTTTGAAACCATAGATTCACTAAAAAAAAACTTCTTCAAGCCAAACAAACAAAGAGAGTGATTGGAGCACTAATTTCTCAGTGATTATATTGTTGTATAGATGAAGCCCTACCCTTGTAATCCCAACATAATGGGCAAATAGACAACTTACAATACAAACCACTAAAAGTCAAAATCTAGATGCTGCATGATTAGCTCACACTACTGAAGCTTGGACACGTTCTATTATGACCAATATTTTACATACACGATAAATCCTGTTACTTGTAGTAGTATTTTCAACCATAGTATTTTTGAATCTACTTGAACGTGGCCGACCTGACTTCCTCTTGATATTTGGTGGGTTGTACTGGAAGTTCCTAGCGCTTATGTGTTCGCCACTCATCATGATCAAAGATGACATGCTCCTCAGGTTTTGTAGTAGTAGTCCAAAGTGTAGTAGTCGATACAGAATGTGACTTATATGTCACGCTTAACACAAAATGATGTGAGGATATGATATGTGAGCTTTGTTGTCTGCATGTACATATACAAATATAGTTTTCATACAACTCTACCTTGTATGTTCTCGCATCAAAACTTGGTACTCATTCCGTTAATTCATCGGCTCGGAAAATCTCCTTGCCTCATGTTCACTACCCTGCAAAGTTGCCTGGGAGAGAACATGGAGTCGGTTCGATTTATGTTGTGAGTCCGCATTTCATGAATGTAATTATTATAATATATTGCAGAGGTCAATTGACAAGCCACGTCGCTTAAGTATACCGCTGAAGCATTCACCGTGACATGAGTGCCATACCCATCATCATGGGTAAGAGACCATGTACATCCTTGATATGAGCCAATCGTATGCCTTCTATTTGATATTCTTGATATCGCCATATACCTTTAAAAATGCGATATCATCAAGATACATTCAATATATATTTTGGCATATGAACTAGTCTCGACTCCAAGTTGTCTAACCGCTTTTAAAGTTCTCCTCGATGTCTTAGGCAAAAGTGATGTGCAAATGGTAATATTTTCTTGTAGCACAACCCCAGCGTCTAAATGATGCACAAATCACCTCTAGTACAAATAAATGGAATTAAGTCTTGGTGTCAGTAGAAATCAACACCATGACTCAATACTATCTTCTACTACTAAGGCCGGAAAATAAACCGTGTTGGCATAATTTAACGACAGTATACCCCTATATACCTAGGAGGAAAGTCCCATCTACACAAAATTGCCAACCGCAGAATCAAGGCTCAAGGAGAATCGCTGAAATCACAATCAACGTGATCACTCTCGTAGACCGATCTTGACATTCAGCATATAATGCATATGAATCTCTCCAATGATCGGTAAGATTCCTCCTAACTATCAAAAATAACCTTCAGTGCCTTATGATGCTCATCCCAAGCTTTCATGTAAGACACTCAGTTAAATTTGGACTCAATACGCTTATAATCTCTCTGGGCTTTAAATCCTTTATTGTTGAATGAAATAATCGATAAACGCGACATTACATGTCCGCACTAAGGATTGAATGACAACATGTATGTGGTGAGATACTCAATTCTTATGCACCTCTCTCTTACTTGAACTTGCATGTAAGTGTCATATGTAGGCGTAGCTTGGTTATGTTGAGTAATGGTAAACTTGACTTTATTTGAAGCATATATCACATATTACACATTGTTGGTGATAGACCAACCTTAAACAGCAAACAACAGCTATTTCTTATCATGAAAGTACATACCTTCCAGTAGTTCATCTAAAATGTAACTTTCAAGTTTAAAAGTTGACTCATCTTAAGGCCCATCAATAGGTATTGTAAAATCGTTGTTTGAATTTTGTGCTCTATTCGTTAAACTAACAGAACACATAAAAAAAATTATGTTTGAAAGGAATGAGCGAATAACAGAAGCCGTTTCGCTTGTTCATTTCGATAAGGGTGGGAGGGTCTGCAATTCCATGATTATGTAATGTAACTTATTTCGTTATTTATTTTAGGGTTTTAGCCTATTCGCTTCTCCAGATTCAATTTATTCTACTTTTCTTAAGTCTTTCCTTTCAATGACTAGATTTGGCTGTTCTGGTGCCCTAGTTCTTCTCTTCTTCTCCAGTCTCTACCTCGAGTTCTCCAATCTCCACTTCTCCTCATTTGAGTCTCTTGGCTTCGAGCATGAGCACGGAAGAGCTGAAGAATTCCACAATCCACATCCCTTCCTGAAGTCCCGCCTCTGATTTCTTTTGTTCTTGCATCATTGTTGGTGTTTGTATATCAAGCAAGTGGAGAGTCTTATATGTGAATCGATCCTCTATGTGACTCTGTCCCTCTCTCGTTCTTGCTTTTTTTGAGTCTGCTCGCTCTTCTCTCTAATTTCCTTTACTTTTCAACCGCTTCTACCCATATGTCACATGTCTCACGATCTTTGGCCTTTCACCAATCTATGGTTATTGCAATTATGTGATTTTTTAGAGCATGACTCCTGTTGTATGGCGTATGGGTCTATGGAGCCTCTGTTGGTTGTGATTCTTATGAATCTGAGACATGATGTTGTTTCGCTTACTAGTGTTTAGTTTCTGTGATAATGTGTTGCATATTTTAGGAGCATGACTCCTCTTTGTATGTATGGGTCTATGGGAGCCTCTGTCGTGTTGTGATTCTTGAATCGTGAGACGATGTTGTTTACTTAGTGTTTAGTTTCAATGTGTTGCGTATTTCAGTATTTGTGTTGTTCATTCCTTGATCCATCTGGCTTTTAGTTTCTTCATAGTTCAGAGTAACTTTGCTTGGTATTCTTTGCAGTCCATTCTTTTACCCGTCGACTTTTGCTACCACCGTTGATTTTATTGTTTCATAAGTTACCCATAAGAACTTGTTAAGTACCAATTTACTTAACTGGCTAAATAAAAGAAAAAAGAATTAGTGTTATAGAGATATTTTGTTCATTGAGAATTTGAGTTTAGTGATGACATCTTTGACAAACTATGTAATAAGAAGCAATGAGTTTATTGTTAATGTCACTCAAAGCAACAACAATAAGTAGGCAAGTAAAATGATAAGTGAAAAAAACAATAATACAAGTATATCAGATACAAAAGACCATTCACCAAAATGTAAAACCCACTGAAGATAGGAGGATGCAAAAAAGCACTTAATAAGTTTAATTAATCAATCCAGAAAAAATAATTCTAATAAAAAAAAAGAGGCTACAAGTTTGCCAAAAAAAAGGGAACCATTTTAGGTCTACCGAGAAGTGAGAATAGGCTGAACAGCCAACCAAGTTACCAAAAGTACCAAACCTGAAACTCTGTCTGAAAGAATCAACAAAAGCAACCATCAATGGCTGGATAGAAATGAAACGAAACACAATAATAAGTCAAAATCCTCTGATGCCATATGCCCATAGCATAACAAATACTAAATCACATGATTCATATCTAACAACCAACAGGCTATCTATTATAAGAAGTTGTTGACTTGTAGTCTTGCATATTTAAAACAATAAAATAACAATTGAATGAAAACATCAAAACAACCAAACATCATAGAATGATAGAATCGCGGCAATGGGCAAGGTGTGTAGTGGACATAATAGTCTAGTGCCTAATTATACGATAGTATATTTGAATGAAAAGATAAGAGCTTTTTATAACTAATTGTAAGCTCGGCAACTAATAATGCCTGAAGCATGCTTAATATTATCCTGAATGTCGAGGAAGAAAAAGGTTCATATATTCATATGCTTTTACTTTGATATTTGATGATTATTTTTGTTTGACTTGTTTCTACTTTTACCAAATTATTTAAAAAAGGTGATTTAAATAGCCATTAGCCTTAACTAATTTTCTAATAATCTTCTTATTTCCATTATAATGAAGCTCACTCTCTTCTATTATAGATGATATTCATCCTTACAATTTTGATTATGCAAAGCTTAGTTGTAATGTATTTTGCATATTCTAAACTTTGTTATATCTATGAATGCATTATTTTATAACATATTTGTCATTTAACACATGATGTTTGGAATTATTCATAGTTTACATACAACATATGTCTTCATTTGAGCATTCCTCAGATCAACCTGGTGAGTTACCACCAAGATATATGGAACATTTGGAAGACATTCATAATCAAGCATCTCAATAAATTGTTGAGAGTACTAGCACTATACCAGAGGGGCAGGATAAAAAAATCTAGAAAGAGAAAGTCTACTATATGGGAGTACTTTGTAGAGGTTAAAATTATGTCTAAGGGTGTTGAGATTCCTTGCATGCAATGTATTTGTGGAGTTAAGTTCCAAAATCAATAACAACTTCATAACTTCTATATATCAAATAGATTGTGATAAAATTAAATCAAAATATAAACAAGTTATTGATTTGTCGGATAAAAGAAAGTAATCAATTTCTCCCAATTGATGTTGCTAGTGAATTTGGCATTTCTATTTTCATGATCCTAAAAATTATGATCAAAGGCAGGTCAGAGAAATTATTGCAAGGATGATTATTGTCCATGAATATCCTTTTACGATGGTAGAGTACACTTGGTTTAATATCTTATTGAAATATTTGAATCCTAACTATGACAGTGTGTCCAGAAACACCATAAAAAATGATTGCATGCGGATTTATGATGTTGAGAAAGAAAAATTAAGACTTATCTTAGTGGTGTGAGAGTTTCATTAACATCGATTGTTGGACATCTAATCAAACAATAGGGTATATGTATTTGACTATTCATTTCATTGATCATGGAAGATCCAAAAGGATTATTAATTTTATTGAACTTGACCCTCCTCATCCGATTTTCATCTATGATGTTATATGTGATGTTGTTAGAATGAAATCTTCAAGATAAAGTCTCCTCAATTATTTGATAAAAGTAATAATGATATTGCAGCTTCTTAGAAATAACTTTGATTTAAGAGGAAAATTGCATTTCCATGGTCATTTTTTCATATCAGGTGTTGTGCACATATATTGAATATAATGGTACAGAATGGTTTGAAAGAAGTGCATAATATAATTTATAATATAAGAGAGTTAGTTAAATATCTCAAAAAATCTCCTGCAAGGTACACAAATTTGTTGAGATTAAAAAGCTAGGTGTTCTACCGCCTTTGTATTGATGCGCTAACATGTTAGAATTCAACTTATATGATGCTTGAGTCCGCTTTTATCTATCGCTTGCCTTAACTCATTATGCGAGATTCAAATTACAAGTGGGTACTAGATTGAAGATATGAAAAAATTAGAAAGTTCTTATAAATTTTTATAATGTCAAATAATTTCACATCTTATCCAACATCAAATATTTTTTTGCCAACTATAATACATGTTAAGAAGCTTCTCTGGGAAGAATCTAGATCTGAAGATAAGTATATTAGAAAAATGGCTGAAGTTATGAAAATAAAATTTGATAAATATTGGGGGGAGTGTAACATACTAATGTCTGTTGCTACAGTTCTTGATCCTCGTTTAAAGTTAAAATTCATTTTGTTTACATTTCCTAAGATCTATGAATTACATGAACTTGATTCTCAAAGTACATATGTTGAGAATGCTCTTTGGGAAATACATGCAATATATGCTTCTGAGAGTTCTTCTATTGCTGCAATGAATGAATCTATCAATGTGGGATTTTCTTCTTCAAAGTCTGTTATAGATCCTCTTGGCACATCTCAATTTGATTGTATGTTGGATTTTAAAGATTTTGTTATGTCATCTGGTTCCATTCATCCTGCTAAGTATGACTTGGTGTGTATCTTGAGGAAGGATTATTTGTTTGCAATATTGAACAATTTGATATTTTAGAATAGTGGAAAATGAACACATTGAAATATCCATGTTTGTCAGAATGACGTGATATTTTATCAATTTCAATAACAATTGTCAATCTGCATTTAGTGGAAGGGTGCTTGATGATTATAGAAGTTATTTATCTTCCAAGACGCTAATGCATTAGTTTGTGCATCTAATTGGATCATCATCCAACTAAATGCTAAAACACCATTGATAAGTGCTTCATTGCTTCAATACATCATGCAATTTAATATTATTATTTCATTATATTTATTTTGATCTAATGTTTTTTTTAATTTTTTTCATACAAGAAATGTTGGAGAAGGAAAATTTGAGTGTTCCATTGGGTGATTCATGAGCAAGAAGAGGATTGTGTTCCATTGGGTGCTTCATTACTTCTAATATTTCATATACATTTAATTGAAATACTTTTCATGTTTTTATTTTATATATTTGGTTATACACTTATGTTGATGATAGTTGATGGATTGTTTGGCTTTGGGTTGATTTAAATTTATGAATGACCGCTTAATATTATTTTGTTTAATTATTTTTTTTTAAGAATTATAGGAGTGAGGCTATGATGATTTAAAATGCTCAAATAGGTAAATGCTGTTTCGTTGCTTGTTGCCTTTATTTTAGTTTGTCATTATTGCATACAACTCTATAGAGGATTATATTTATGGTAAAATATGCAAATTTGAACAGATACTTTTTAATTGATCCTCTATGGTTTATGATGCATGCAATTTGTCAACCTTATATGGGATTTTAAGATGATGATTAATGAGCATCAAATACTTTTATGTTCCAACATTTGTCTCTATATTTGGAATGACATGTTAAAGTAAAATGTGCAACCATATAGAGTGTACAAGTGCCATTGTCATATTACATATGTCGTAATTAAAGAGCCTCTCTAGTTTCAAAACTCCTATATTTTCATTCAACTCAGTCCATCGACTTTCCACTTCTAGTTCTATCATTTTATGTTGTTATGTTGTTTTTGCTTTTCATTCATCACCTATTGTTTGTTATTTTAATTCTGCAAGACTACAAGTCTACAACTTCTTATAAGTTATAATGAATAACCAGTTGGCTGTTAGATGTGATTCGTATGAATCATGTGATTGAGTATTTGCTATGCTATGAGCATATGACATTAGAAGATTTTGGTTTATTATTGTGTTTCATTTCATTTCTATACCATTGATGGTTGCTTTTGTTGATTCTCGACAAAGTTTCAATTTTGGTACTTTGGTAACTTGGTTTGTCACTTTCTCACTGGTGGACCTAAAATGGTTCCTTTTTTTGTGCTTTTTCTTTGATTAGTACTATTTTTTCTCGGATTGATTAATTAGACTTATTAAGTTTTTTTTTTGCATCCTCCTAACTTCCAGGTTGTTCTACATTTTGGTGAATGGTGTTATTGTATACAGTATACTTGTATTATTTTTTTTCCCCTGGAATTATTGGCTACTTCCTCTTTTCTATGATCCTTTTTCTTGCTCGGCATTCAGGATGATATTAAGCATGCTTTAGGCATTACTAGTTGCAGAGCTTACAATTAGCTACAAAAAACTCCTATCTTTTCATTCAAATATTTAACTGCTGTAGTGTCCACTGCCACTAGACTACTGTCCACTACACACTGCCCATTGCCACTGCCCACTATCCAGTTCTATCATTCTATGATATTTGGTTGTTTTGATGTTTTCATTCAACTGTTGTTTTGCTATTTTAAATATGCAAGACTACAAGTCAACAACTTCTTATAATATATAGTCTGTTGGCTGTTAGATGTGAATCATGTGATTGAGTATTTGCTATGCTATGGGCATATGGCATCAGAGGATTTTGACTTATTATTGTGTTTCGTTTCATTTCTATCCTGCCATTGATGATTGCTTTTTGATTCTTTCAAAGTTTTTTGGTTTGGTACTTTGGTAATTGGTTGTGTTTTTCACTTTCGATATTTGTATTTTTTTTTCCGAATTGTTGGCTACTTGCCTACTACTTGTCGGCTTGTTTTGACCGCAAAGCCTAAGTTACTTTAACTTTGAACTTTGAACTTTGATGGTTGCTTACTTGCTTTTATTGTTTCTATCATTCTATGAGGATCATGGGATTGATTGACTCATTAGATGTTCAAGCAGTACTTGTATTGTAAACTTTGATGTCTACCCATGGACCATGGTGCCTTTTCACCCCTATTTTGATGTTTATACCATATAATAACAAAGACATCATCAGAGGTAAGTTACCTCTGCTGAGTGGCTATGATGGCTATGATGGCTATGATGATCTTAAAATTCTTTTTTTGGCTAGCATCTTTTGTGATTGTAACCCTTCTTGGAAGTTGGATGCTCACTAATTTGTTCCCCTTATGCTAAGAATTAAAATGAATATTTTTTTACTCTGAGCCTGAGCCATCTATGCCTTCTCTTGTAGATAATACTCATATATATTTTTTCTCTTCATTAACTATTTTCTAAAGTTTTTTTTTGTAGATCATTTTCTCTACTCTTTGTAAGTTTGAAGGTGTTGGTGTTGATCCATGAATTCCGACCGTCTGCGATCTTTTGAAGCTTTCTTCATCTACCGCTTTTTTTTTTCTTTCAATTTTAGCTTTTCTTATTTTCTTTTTTTTGTATTTAGATGGAGATTAAACTCTTTAATCTTCTAGCTAGAGCATTAGATATTTGAGCCTTATCCCCTATAAGAACTTTATATTTCTTTCTCTAGTTTAATAAAACATTTTTTTAATATTTTTGTATGATTGCATTATTATATTTGCATGTCTTTCATTAGAAAAATTTTATGTGGAATGTATATTATAAATTTTAAAAAATATTAAATATTAATAAAATTTGTATATTGATTTGTGTTTTTTTCTTATTTGTAAAATTGTATGTAAAATTTTTGTTATAATAATTCAATTTTTTTTTAAAAAAGTTAGTTTTAGTACTTAATTTGATAAATTCCTATTTCGAAGCTTCTTGAGCTAAATCGCGATTCGAGCAAAAATAAACCAGCCTTATTCAACAACACCTAACATTCTCATAACAAGCTTAAATCGAACACTCACCTAAAAGACCTCGCCTCATTCTCATGTTTACATTTACCCCTACCATCAAATGTAAGCTCTTCATTCCATTCTCTACCGTTTGAAATGAGACATACTCATTGTTAGGCGTGCTGCTCGTTTGTTGTTCTAACCGAGTTCCTAAGCTCTCGAATTAGATGGATCTTTGCCCCTTAAAGAATGCTCCTTTACATAACTATTATCCCCCTCATCATCATCGGTACTTGTTGTATAAGACATAGTTTCATACCCATCACCATCATCACCTTCAGTATCACTCACAAAATCAGAACTTGTCCCCCTACATTAATTTTGTGGTGCATCAGATGCTTCCGGCGCTTAGTTAAAATCAAGTGTGATGTATTCAATATTGATTGAGCACTCGATACTTCCGATCAACATCTCTTTCTCGCAATGTAATTCCTCAACTTCAACATAAATTACTACAGTCGCATCTAAGTGCGTTGAGTACATTCACACACTTCGCCAATTATACGATAAATAATCACACCAATAGAAAATAACCTATAAGATTAACACATGACTTTGCTTGGTCTAACTTCAATGACCTCATGATTCGCTTTTGTAACCCCATCAGGTTAATCATTCATGGGATCTGAATTGATAGATTTTTTCCACCAATGTAGGTCGGAAAGAAATCATCACTAACATTTAGTTTGTCATAATAAAGAACTATGCATAATTTTCAAGTCATTTTAACTAACACTCTAACCAAGAGAATCATTTCTCTCCCCGGTCATAGAAAAAAACAATTGAAGATATAATACAAATTTATGTTGGGTTGGAGGTATTTGTGAACTCAAAACCTTGAAGCATATGACATATCAAAAACACCACCACTAATAACAATAATCTTTGGCAAAACACCACCACCAACACCACCACCACCACTACCAACAACAACAATAATCACAATAACAAAGCAAAAAATTGAGCGGTCTCCGACGGACATATACAAATCTAGTCTAACTTCACATTAAAATTTACAAAATATACAAAATATACAAATCTATCCAAACAACACAAGGAAATAACTGACCTAACTATACAAGTAATTGTATAAGACTATACATACATTTGTTAGTTAAACCTGAATCCGAAATTTAGATCTTAAATTCAATCCAATAGAATGTGTATGCATACATTCAGTACAAGTAATTTATGGTTCCTAAAAGCTGGAACCTTAGGCTTGCTACATATACGGTTCAAGAATCATATGCATGCTCAAATCAATGTGAGCTTAGCTTTAGGTCACGTGTAACGAGTGGAGCCATTTTATAAAAAAATGGAAAAAAATTATAAGTAGATAATGACAATTGGATTAAAAAATAATCAAGATTATTATTGTATTATATAATAATTATTATTACTATATATAATACATTTACACACACATGAACAACAAAGTTAAAGCACCAAACAATTGAGATGACCTAAAGTTGTGTTGTTGTAGCTGTGTGAGTATATATATATATATATATATATATATATATATATATATATATATATATATATATATATATATATATATATATATATATATATATATTTGAGTGTGTAGAAATACATGTATGCTTAGAATTCTAGAGTTGAGATGCCAGTGAATCCTCACACTTTCTCGTTTTAATAGAATATTTTTAATACAAGAAACTAATGGAACTTGCAAGACGTGAAGACAATGACCACATATAATAATCATGACAAGTACATCAACAACAAAACTTCAAAATACAGTTTAAGTGGAGAATAAGAATAGTGAAACAACAAAATTTACAAATAAAGCACAATTAAATACAATTATAAGACAAAACAGAGCCATTTATTTACATTTAGCCACAACCAAAACTCCTGGTAACATTTTTAACAACCATTCAGGAAAAATATATATAATGCCTATTATGGTTAGCTTTCTCAAACTGAAAACATACAAATCTAGCCAAACACACAAAGAAATCATACAACACAAAGTAATATATAACGATTTAACACAAATTAAGCATTTAAAAAAATGATCTTAATCGACGACGAATGAAGAAATAAGCGGTCTCGATGGTCACTCCTGCGGCGGCAGTCCTTGGCTGGCGACCTCCCCTTGGCGGCGCTTCGGTGGAGCACGAGCTTGGGAGGAAAAAATAGATATGCGAAGTCTCTCCTCATGGTTTTACCAAATAAGGAGAGGCCGTCTGGACGACGACCGGCCTATTTTGAATTTTTTTTAAATTGCCTAATCATTGAAGGATGGTCAAATTAAAAATCTTTGATTACTAACATTTACGGCAAGGGATGAAGAATGGTTTTAAGTTTGTAGGATTTGAAGGTGTCATTTTGCTGTTTGGGGATTTAAATCCTCCTCAAATCTGCGACCAACATCCCAAACCGATGTTCGCCGCATGTGGTAACTCCTTTCTTGTGAGAAACCTTGCTTCAAAATATTCGTGCTAAGCTTGATGTTTCGCTCTCCGCTTCAATCCTTCGGAAATTTTGATCTTTCACTGATGAGGGTAATGAAGTTCTTTCTTTGTTCTTCCTATAAACCTTAACATGTTCTTTCTCCTTTCTCCTTTTCGATGATTAATGGAAATTCCTTTTGTAATTGATGTTGTTCATTTGAAACAATTTGTTTTTAAAGCTTAGATTTTAGTATGAGTTTGAAGCTTTGTGCGGGTCAGATCAAATGAAAAGAAGATTACTCTAATATTTGAAAGTTATTTAAAAGGCAGTGTTATCTAGATAACAATGCTATTTATATAACAGTATTATATATCAGATATTATTATCTTATCGAGAATGATCCAAAGTTTTTAATATTTTTTGTTGTCATTGACATAAAAAATCAAATAGCCATATCTTGATTTTGACAGATTTGAACGATGTCTTTATGTAATTGCTATTTAAACACGTTATTAAATCAAACAATAAATTGTTAACATAACATCACATAATAGATGTCAGCGAACCAAGCAAGCAACTTTCTTTTCATTTAGATAGGGTAATTAAGTGTGAAGTGGTTGTTAGATGCACATGTATCTTTGCATGTGAAAATGATATCAGATGGAGCTTAAATGTGTTAGTTAAATTGTTAAATGATATTTTTGACTTCAAAATCTTATTTTTACAGCATCGGAAGACTTGTTTGATAGTACGTATAATACTCAGCCATGATGTATCATTTTCTACTGTGACTTCTCCAAATCTCTGTTTGTACTTTTTTTTTCAAATATTTGTATGGTTTTGGAAGCTTCATACATGTTTCTGTTCGTCATCACAAGGCTTGAGTTGTTTCAATAGCCCTTTGGTCTTGCTGGTGTTTCTTAGTTGAAGTTTGTGCAAATATTCTTTCAAACAAAATATATGATCTGAGGTTTTTAAAAAATTATACTAAACAAACATATTTTTAAAACAGCATAAAACAAAAAACAAAAAAAACACAAAATAAAATTGATCTCAAATAGCCTTTAGTATTTTTCTTCTTCGTTTGATCATTATAATAAAGCATGCTTAAATCCATCATTTTGATCACATGATGATGAGTCATATTATTACCACCACTAACCTTATTCTAGCTACAAATCCTCATTAGCATTCCATGTGCATCTTTAATCACCAATCATTTGTCATTTATTATTGCCAAGAGCTATGGAGTTGGTTTGAATTTAGTTTTGTTTTCTAATTTGTATCTTAATTTCTATAACCTCATTGATGGAAATCTACCTTGTTTCATCAAATAGATGCCATAGTATTTCACCTCCGCGTCGCATTGAAATTGTTATCAATAATGACACCATTCGACAACTTAATTTATCTCCTATTTTTGCAATCAATGGAGGTACTTTCATTAATAAGCCCATTTTGGTAAATAATATAGGTGCTGTTACTTATTTTTTCCTTTTTATTCCAAATAAACATTATAAATTTCCCTGCTTGCATGTAGATAGATTGGCAGCTAATCCAACATTGCTGTTGAAGAAGACAGTTGGCTTCACCATCAATTATGAAAGGGAAGACCCATATGACCTTCGAACTATCGAATTTCGATATTAGGCTTTGGTTTGTGAGGCTTGATGCTTTGTATCCTTGGTTTCCTGTAGTATTGGACCGAGAGCGGGAGCTTGTTAGGTGCAATGTTGGTTCCTCATCGTAGTAAAAGCATATAATAGAATGAAGCATGAGTTTTTTTTTTCCTCTTTATTTAGATTGCTTTGATTTGATTGCAACTTTGAAGGTTTCTAAATCCTAATCAAATTTACAATAAGATCATTGCCATTAAAGATCAAGCAATATTTTTAGATTGGTGATTTTACATCATCTTACACAAGCCTTGGTATGTCAAAGAAATATTTTAATTATTTTCCTCAACAAAAATTGTCAGAATCTTTATAGATATCTCATGCAAATGAATGGCTTGCATTAGCAAAATATTTATAACTTCTACCAAAAATTTTGTTGAGGGACGAAATGAGTACAAGAGAGAGAGAGAGAGAGAGGAGATGGTAGAGTTTGACACATAGTAACTTATTTTTTAGTATTATTTTCTTAGAGTACAAGCTGAGTTTGGACTCTGCATAAGTTAACCTGAATTTGAACTCACTAAAAGTAATACTCCCAAAATTAAATGATTTAATGCTCAAATTTGTACTTTTTTTTATTTACTTTCTTTCCTTGCTTGGTTGCTAGTTTTCTTATAATCGAGAAATGGCAGATGAGCATGACAAAAGGTGTTGTGTTTAACCCAGAAGCCCTGGAGCTATTTGTGATGAACAAAGTATTTATCGTGCATTCCTGGTTGAAGCAGCAAAACATCCCAAAACATGAGTCAAGACAAAAGCGATGGCTAATGCTTGGATTTGGTATAGGGGAGGAGTTGTTTAACTTGATTGAAAAACATCCGTGAACTCATAGTTCCTCGAAAATAATGGCATCTATTTGGAAATTAGTTTTTTATTTGCTTGTATGTATTAAAATAGAGATTATTATGTAGAGTTTAGATGCTGATGTACACAATAATTTCTCTTAAAATGGAGTTTAGTTGGTTAAGAGTGGAAGCAAAATGTAAATTGTTGATAAAATTGTAGTCCGTAGAAGTGATAGTATAGAAGATAAAAGAAATTTGTATCAACAATAGCAGAAGTAGGAAAGAAGAAGATAATTTATTGAGCTGGTGTAAGAATGATAAATGCTATTTTGCACTTCTAATTTTGAAAAGAAAGCAGTGAATCAAATGTATTTCTATTGTTTTTTTTTTTGGAATTTAGAAAATTTAAGTAGTCAAAATTTTGAAACTAAATATTGATTGTGATAATCATGCTATATAGTTTCAAAATAAGGCAACAAAGTTATGTGCTTATAATGAATTATTTATAAAAATCAATCATCAACACTACATGATATTTTAGATATTAAACTTCCAGCATAAATTGCTAAAATATTACTCACATCTAATTGTGCAAATTCTTGTAGCAAAATAAGTTTGAAATAATTCATTATAATTTACATTACCAAATAGTAACTCTTATATGATTAAAAGTAAATTAGTTATACGAAATTAATTAATAAAATAGAGTATAAATCTTAATACATTTTATAATTCAAATACAATTACATATATTTATAATCATTCAAAACTTCTTATATGTTCATATGCATCTATCAATGAAGTAAAATTACATATATGATAATATCTCAAAGACTAATATCTTCATTTATCTTCGACATTAAACTCATTGTTATGCTAATATAATAATACTACTATTATAAATATGAATTAAATTTAATTAATATGAAAAAAACCTCTTAAATGTAGCTAATTAATATATACAATAATAAGACAGATAATATATCTATGAAATAGAGAAGATAAATAGACAACACAATACCAATTATCTTTGAAGACCAAAGTGAAAGCTAACCAATTTGAGAAATATCAGTGTGGGAAAAGACAATTTATGTGCCAACTTCTAGTGGATTGTTTTTTATTTGTTATTATTGCTTAGAATCTTATATGGATTTGTTCAATAAACTCATGCGATATGATGAACATGATGATAAGTTAGAAAATTTAATAACATTTACATATAATTCTTATTTATTTATATATCTGACATCTAATTTTTTATATTTATTTAATAATTTTCAAATCTTTAATGATACATCTAAAAATAACATCAACATTAATTTTTGGAAGTGAAATGCATCTTCACATGTTTATGAAAAATATTATATATTGTAAAATATCAAAATTTAGATAAATGCATAAGAATTATATGCTGTATAAATCTCCTAAAATTTATATATGCATGCATACTTTTTTGAGGAAGAATTTCATCCCCTTTGAAGAAACCTCGACTATTATCAAAAGAAAATAATTACTCCAATTATTTTACAACTTATTCTGCAATAAATAGACTCTTTTTTTTCATGATATATTTATCGACGTTCCTACGCAAAGGTGCATTTTAATCATCTAATATATTTTTAAAATATACATAATAGATTTTTATCTATACATTTACCTCTATAATACATGAAATAAATGCATTACTATGTAATTTGTAACATTAAATTTTTTGAAAAAAAATGAAATGTCTTAAATCAAATGATAATTAGAATGTTATATTATATATGTTTTGATTAGTCTAATTAAGATTCAAATACACTAAATAGTTATAGAATAATATAATAGTTAATATTAATTTTGGACGTTAAAATAAATTTAATTGCAAGCTCATATACGTAACTTTTGCGTAAGAATTTTGGTTTGATTGAAAGTCTAAACTCTTTATATAATTATTATTAAAATCTTATTTAGCCTAACTAATTTTAATATAAAACAAGTAGTCAAACAAGTACTCAAATTATAACTAAATTAAATTTTTATCATATCAAATAATTTTTAAATTTTAATAATTTGTACGAGAATGATAATTAAGAGTTTATATTATTAATCAATAGTTCATGAATTTAAAACTTATATATATATATATATATATATATATATATATATATATATATATATATATATATATGTTATATATATATATATATATATATTATATGTTAATTAGCTCAAAAGTTAAAAAAAAAAAAAAAATAAAAAATAAATATTTACAGCTTTATTATTTATTAAATTCAAATTTATAGAATTTATTAAAGAATCTTATTTTAATTAAATCCTACTCGAAGCCAAACAGCCCCAATCTTCCACTAAGGAAGAAGAGTGTACCGATGATAGCAGGCGCGACGACGGTGTTGTCCTACGCTTGCCTCATCGACTTTCCGCCGCTCATTTCAAGTCTTCATTTCTCCAACCGTCCTCCTCTTAGGTTTTACTCTCCGCGGCCATCTAGGGTTTTTCACCAACACCGGAACTCCGTGCCCCGCCGTCTGATCACTCGAGTGGCCGAGTCCATCACCGATGGCTTCTGGGAAGAACCCGACGATGGATTCGGAAGCGAAGGAGATGAATCCGAGGATGAGGAGATTGGGAAGGAACAAACGGCAACGTCGTACAGTGGTGATAGTAATGCCCGCCATTCCAAATGCGACTACGAGCAGCTCGTTAAAGGTCCCTTTCTTCATAATTTGTGGAGTCTTTGTCTTCATTGATGTATGAATTGGAAAGAATGGAACTTTCATCTTTGTTTGGATTGAAACATATAATTTTTCACCTGGCATTTAATGAGAGCATTATGGCTTCGTTAATTTTCCCCGCTCAAGGATAAAGCACGGGTTTTAAAATGTTGTTCTTCATACTCGTTCCAATTTGGAACCAATAGAAGTTCTTTGTTTGCCACATTAATGAGTTATATTTGTAACTCTATGTATAGGCGTTATACTGTTAGTACCAGATTTGAGATTCCTGCGATGGCTATAGGTTGCTGCGTTAGTATTTCCAGATATAAATATTTGAGTATGACATGATATTATTTACACCAGTAATCTTATATATTCTCTCGCATTACCAAGAGTTCTAAGTCTGCCTTTTTGGGGAATTAACAATTTACTAGTTTCTTTTTTCTCTAATTTATTGATGTACTTTGGTTATTCAAATACTTAGAACACTACAAAACCAGAGGTTGAACATGTATCTGTAGTTCTAGGAATATGTTACTGGCTCATAAATGTTTATAAAGTTTAAACCTACATTGAAAACTAGTTGGCTGTTTATTTGTGCTCTTGCTTCTTGTGCATGTTCTATCTGGTAAATTGTTTTTTTTTTGTTTGTTCTTGTTCTTGTTCTTAGAGGTGGAACAGCTGCTCGAGCCAGAAGAAAGGGATATCTTGCAGCAGAATGAAGTCCCTGATATTAGCAAAATCTCAACTGTTAAGTATTTCAAGTTAGAAACTATGTATTAATTTCATTCTGATGTTTTACTCTATGATTTTAGCATGCTGAATTGATGGCTTAACATTTTGAATGAAAAATGATAGCATAACAGTAATATTTTTTTAAAGATAAGCTTAGCTAAAAAAATAAAAAAACTATTTGGAGTTGTTCGTTACCATAATAACCTTTAATTCTTCCTGGCTTCTTAAATTTCTTACCTACAGAAGAAGTGAAGCCTATTTCATTCTCTAGGATTGTCACTTCAAATTCCTTTAATGGATGAACTACTTGAACGTGGTTGGGATATTGATTCTATTGATAAGGTGTGTTATTCATTCTTTAGATAATCCTTTTACTGCAATTAAAAATGTTTATATCTAGAAACAATGAAGCTTACATAGATTTGGTTGTACAGGATGGTTACACTGCTCTTCACAAGGCAGTGATAGGAAAAAAGGAAGCTGTTATCAGCCATCTTTTGAGGAAAGGTGCAAATCCTTTTATTAGGGATCGGGTAATGAATTAAAATCTTAATTTTGAAAGATTCTTGATAAACACAATTTTTTAAACATTATAATAATCTGCATCTTGGCTCTTTATCTATTTCCATTGTTGTTATGCGCCACTGCTTTGCATTATGCAGTTCAAGCTGGTGCTATGCAAACTGTGAAGTTGTTGATTAAGTGGATGTCAATGCTGCTGATAATGTGGGTTTCCTAATATTTAATAACTTTCTATTTATGTTGGAATTTGATCCTTGTTAAAATATAATCATATGCAATTGAGGATTACAGGATGGTTGGACACCGTTGCATATTTCTATGCAGAGTAGATCCAGGGATATTGCAAAAGTATTGTTAGTTAATGGTGCTGATAAGACAAGAAGAAATAAGGTATTCTCTAGAATATTTACATTTTATCTAAGAAACTTATGTTATTTGTTAATTGATGAAAACTGGCAAATTTTGATTTTAGAAGTAAAGGCATCACATGACTATTGTAGTTTGATCATGTTTACTCAAACTATTTGTGTTGATTTCAGTTTTCTAATACATCTTAGTATGCTATATTTGCTTATTAAATTGTTTTTCCCATGATATGCTTCAAATCTTATTTTGATTACCTTCTTTAGCTCTATTTGGTTGCTTTACTAGCTCATGAAACTTGTATTGCTGACAAATTTGTTTTGTTACAAATTTATACTCTTTTTAAATTCCTCATTTTTTTTTCTATTTTCTATCAAAGAGGATGCTTATTCAAATAATTGGAGCTGGCACATACTTGGTGAAACTGATCAGGTCAACATACATCGTCCTCTAATGTTTCTTTGCCTATGATAGTTTAAAATTTGCAGAATACAAAGATATGGATCAGTAGTTGATGTGTTGCAAATTCATGCAAAATGAGTGCAATACTATGTCAAATTAAGAGATGCATATCTGATAAATAAATAATTAAGTAAACGTTGGAAGGATATGCATGCAAAAAAAAAAAAAAATGATATATTGCATATTGCAGGGGATTTCCTGCTGACGAATTGGATGTTGTTTCATTACATGGAGTGATTTTTTGATATTTCATTATTATATGGAAAAAACATTTAGCCATTCTTCCGTGTTATTATGGTTGCTAATGTTTGTCCAGCCCACACATTGCTCACCCTTTTTGTGTTCTCAGTTTTGGTAGTGCACATGGGGATCAATTTCACATATTGAGTGCCCACTAGTTGTGTTTCTCCATGCGGGTGAGAGCCAGAGTGGGTGGAGCAATGCCCATTATTTGTTCAGATGTATGATTAAAGTATATTAAACTTTAAAGAAAGGATTATATTTTTCGATCTTCTAATTGTGAGAATTTCAATATTATTAACTTGCCAAACATCATGGTTTGAGTGCTAGTCATTATTGTTGGATCTTGTTCTATAGTGTGGTTGCTCATGCAATGTTATGGTGGATATTATGATGAACACCACATTTTGTTATTATATTAGGATTGTAACAAGCTCCTTCTTAGGTACGCGTTCATATGCTTTATTATTTGTTGTCTAGGAATAGGAATAAAGAAATTTATTGGTTTTAGGAATATGTTGGTAGGACAAATATCATAGTTTGAGTAGAATATATATATGTGTATATATATATATATATATATATATATATATATATATATATTTATTTATTTATTTGAGTAGTCACATTCTATGCAAGGCATACATCTAGGCATTTAAATAAACTAATGGTTGAACTAATTATATGGATCAAATATTTTCAAATGATGCAAATTATAGTCAAAATGATGCCTCATCATGATGACATCAATAACTCAAAAAATCATTAAAATTGAGTTCATTTGAGGTCTAAATTTGTTGAATTCATCCGAGATAATTGGCTCAAATAAGTTTAACATCGGTAGACCACCCTCTCTTTGTGCATCAAGATTAGGTACACTTAGATTGATTGTCACCAACATCCTATTGGTTGGCTGGGGGATCATCTGATTAGCCCCCTAACATCTTATCTTTGCAAGAATGCATCCTATGGAGTTTGATCATCCCAAAGCTTGTCTATTTGCATGTAGTTTGTCTGATTATATTTGAATTAAGGGTGTGAATTTGAGTTCATGAGTCAAGTTCAGGTACATCTCAAAAATGACTCATCACAAATATAGTCAATCTAAGCCCTACCAGTTTATTAAATGGTTCAAAAATCTAAATTCTCTCCCTATCAATTAAATACGAATGCAACTTGATGCGATACAAAAACATTTAAGTTATGATGAACAAGTGTCACACCGAAATGATCATGATAAAACTATTTGGACACAGCTCAGAGAAATTAATTAAATTATAATTTCATTTAATTAATGGCTCTATGAACATAGTCAATTTTTTTTAGAATTATTATGATCAATCTTACCTTGGATTTGTTAGAGTGGGTTTGTTGATCCTATGATGCTAAGTGCTTGAAAATAGTATAGTTTGTTCATTAAACAAAGACTTTACTACCTAGTTGGTTTTATGATGGGATTATTAATTACTTTTTTAATATGGAAGCACATAATTAGTTACATTTATTTAATAAAAATAAGAAATGTTATATTGCAGATAAGGATCATAACATTTTCATCAAATTTATGAATAAATTATAATTCTACTCTTTCAAGACATTATGGACTCAAAATGTAGATATTTGTAATGCTCTAGTTGTCCTCTTAAATCTCCAATTTATTGCTTTTGTGCTTTCAAATATCTCATTTTAGTCCACCCTCTCCATTTTAGAGTAGAACTATTCTAATCATTTTATTTGGTCATTCTAGTATTTTCAAATTCTTTTGATGCACCAACTATGGGTCATTCATTCCACCTCCTCTTGGAGTAGGTTTATTCTATAAAATATTTGAGGTGAACTTCTTAAGACTTTTTTGAATTGAGGTGCACAAAAAGTTGCCTTAAGACTTAAGCCTCATTGGCAACAGCAAGGCTTATGCCTTTTATTTGAGTTTCTACCTCAAGGTGTTTGAGATGATGCCTTAAAATTATGTAAAAAATATAATATAATATATTATATTGTATTATACTTATATTTAATATATCTAATATAATGCCTCAAAAATTCAAAAGATAATTTGAGTATAATGGATTACTTAGTTGTATTATTAATTTAGTATTTTATTTTAAATAAATTAAATTCTATATTAATTAATATATGGAGCAAGCAGAAAAATGCAATGATCGAAGAAGATTTGAAAGATGCTAATAAGACAAAATTAGTGGATGACATAGTTGTTGCATATGATGACTTTTCTAAATATGATGAAAGCGAGCATGAGGTTGATATGGATCCTTTTCCTCATAGTGTATTTAAGATTGAATTCTCTGATTTATATCTTTATGATAATAAACTAAATAAATATGTTGATGATTTGTCATATTTATGAATTATTTTAAACTTATATTATTATTTTTTATTACGAGGCTTACGTCTCAATTCATCTCGAGGATTACACCTCAATTCTTAATTTCATCTTTTCAAATCTTGTAGAGTAGGATTGTCCTACTTGTTTATGATTAATCATTCTGATTTTTTTTAATCTTAATAAACTACCAACTCGTGGTCATTCCATCTATTCCCTCCATTCTGGAGGATTGTCTTGATCAGAAGTAGCCACCAATTGATTTGGATTGTTTAATCCACCCCTCTTTTGCTAAGAGAATGGTTGTCTTGTCAATTAATTTCAATCCCTCTCTCTATGAGTACCATATTAATCACCTCCAATTACTTGTCAATTTTGGTCATTCACCCCATTCTTGTAAAAGGATTATTTTGATATCCACTAGTTGTCCATTGTCTCTAGACCATCTAGCTCACTTCTATGTGTTCAAGGGAAGGATTACCTTGATTGCCTTTAATGGCCTTTTAACATTTTGTTAGTCACCCTACTTTCAACAAAGGAATGGTCTTGATCGCTGTCATTTGTCAGTTTTGGGTTGTTTAACCTCTCGATTCTTTTGGTTAAGTAATTGTCCCAACCAGTTCTATTGCTCACCAACTTCATGTCGTTTAGCTCTTCCCACCCTCTCTTTCAAATATTTTAGGAGAGACTATCATCTCACCGTCTGTTTCTTGCTAACCTCAGGCCATTCAACCTTTTTCTTTTAGGTGAAGGCTTGTTTCGACTACCTTCAATTTCCTATTAACCATGAGTTGTTGTACCTCTTATCTTTGATCGCAATGCCAAAAGATATATTAGATTCATCCCATAATATGGACACATAAGAAGAGCTATTGATCCTAATTAGGCCAAGCAAGAGGTGGTCAACACCGTCTTTGACAAAAATGGACAAAGGAACCTCATATTTGCCAATTTAGGGTTGAACATCATACTCCATTCCAATCCTTATTCATTGTTGTTGGATTTTAAAGGGATCATAATTGAAGATTAATTAATGGTTATGCTTGAAGATTGCAATCACTAAGGATTACATATGATGAAGATTGTATGGAAGGTAGTTTCACTTGAGATCTACTAGGTCAACCATGCTAATTACCTTGTGATATATACATGGCATTGCATTATCAACCTCATTAGTGTCAACTCATGAAAGGAAATAAAGATCATTTTGTTGGAACAGAACTATAACATACTTGTATTGGATGTACAACAACAATAACAAACTTTTATCCACTATATGAGGTCAGCTACATGAATCTTTCTTCTCCATTGTGTCCTATTAAGTGTCAAATTCTCATTTAACAGGACTACAACATAACAATGTTGGTTGTAGTAAAAGAAAAAAAAACATGCAGGTAAATTTATCAATGTAGGCTAGAAATTTTTGTAGATGCTAGTTCAACCTTTTGAAGAATGGAGAAGTCATTCTCTCTCTATATTGGTCAATGGAAGTGACAGAGATATAGAAGTTGATTTAGGAGCATAACATATAATTCATGTCCAATATACTGTTGCCAAATTTATTGATATATCAAAAGTTGATCATTAAGGTTGGCAAAGTGCACAATCAGGTGTGGTCAAGGCTGTGTACAATTTCATAATGTTGTACTTTGGACTGCCTAGGGGCATCTAAAGGGAAGAAAAACCTATCTTTTGAAAAAATAATGGAGCAGGAATTGAACAAGTGGAGTTACAAATAAAATTAACATAGTCACCTTCTTACCAATTCATTCAAGAAACTGATAAGACAATGCCTTGTCATTTTTGGAAAGCTACAAAATTGACATCACTATAGAGCCAAGTTAAACCAATTAATTATCCAACTCATGATTTTGGACATTTATAAGAGGCTCCTAAAGTTGAAATGCTACCATAGCGAAGCGAAATCCTCCTACATGAGAGACTCATGATTTGCGGATCATGGTCTTCTATGGTCACGCTTTGGGAATCAGACATGAAAATTTCAAATGAATCATATTTGTTGAAGTTTTAATGGTCCAATTTTTTGATCGAGACTGTTAAAGGTGATGATTCTCATATGACACCATTTAGATCAAAGAGGGTGTTGCCAAGAGTCCTTGGGCACAATCAAATCATTAATCAGACTTCATAAAAGGGTGTTCAAGACCTTGAAAAGTTAGACCATTAGATTGGAATCAGATCACTATAGCATGAGAATGATCTTGAATTTTTGAAATAATTTTTGCATAATCTTATATTTGTATCTTAAAATCAAGGTTAAGATAACTTCTATAATTATCATTAAATATGAATATATCTAATTGATTATTTAGGATTTTCTTCTTATTCGGAGTTGTTTAAAAGTGGATTAGATTGTAACCTTTCTGTAATTAATTTAAAAGCCTGAAGTCTGCAGTAAACAATAAAAAATTCTCTACCAAAATTTCACTCTTTTTTTATTTATGGCATTGTTGTCCAGAAAGAAAAAAGGAATAGACCACGTGCTTCTTTAAACCGGTCCTCAAACAGCATTGTTTATGATGTTCAACGAAGAAAATATTAAACTTAGAGAGTGAAAGTAATCTACAGCAACAGAACTCAAGTAAGATAAATGTTCCATGAATCAAAACCTCCTGAGTCCTTGAACTCTAAAATGATAATTTTGATTCTTTCATATCTTCTGATTGTTTAAATTTTGAGCTCCATTGTACATTTATCATGAATCATTGTAACTTTAGATGTAAGATACTCAAATTATGGTATATTGATATGGAAATGTTTTATAGGATGGCAAGACACCTCTGGATCTCAGCTTATGCTATGGGAGGGACTTCAAGTCTTACGATCTGGCAAAGCTGCTCAAACTTGTTCCTGCAGACAGAAACCCCTGAAGGAACATCTGAGTACTTTCTAATCTCTTCGTTTGTTTATCACCCAGCAAAAATGGCGAGTTTCCTAAAGCTTGTGCGGTGAGACGCCAAATGAAATTTTGTGCCATTTTTTTTGTTCCATCTAAAAATTTTGTGCCAATTTTTATATTTTAGACTTCGTTAAGAAGCATAAAAAAATGAATTTATTGTATTAAAGTTAAATGATAAATTAACATTTAATAGAACGTAATGATGAAGCATGTAATGGGTCAAAGGCTTGTTGTTGTTGTAACAGTTCAAACGAGAAAGCTTCATGTTAATTGGATAGAATGTGAATAAGTTATTTCACTGATGTCTTCTATGTATTTTGGGATTTGAAAATGTTAGGTAAGTATACTAAAATTGTAAAAATAAGTTTGGATTGTTTGGATGTGAGTAGTCGTGTCATTTTGTTTTTGGGCTTCAAATTGTTGGTAATATTGTGTGGTGTTCAATATAATGAATTTTTATTTTTTTTCATTTTTCTCAAATAATTAGTGTAGGGCAGGACTGTGATAATGATTGTTCCTTCATCATATGTTTAAAAAATGGTGTATAATTTTTTTTATTTATTTTATAGTTGAAATATGTACATACATATTACATAATTTTTATGTATTTACATATTTAACATTTAAAATTAGATATTTACTTATATGATACTTTTTTATGTTTAAAAATATGTATTTTATTTTTAAAAATTGAGCGATGATGATATTTTTGATGTGATATTGAATATTGGGTTATACATGTAAAATTTAAAATTTAGATATTAAATATATAAATACATAAGAATTGTGTGGTATGCATGTAAATCTCCTTTTATAGTTTTGCCTTGAAGAAAACATGTGTTATAACATAATTAATTATTAATTTTTTATGATTGAGTTTTAATCCATTTGATATGAATATCTAAGGTTACTATATACGTTCTACTTCACGAGAGATATACTAAAATGGTATTCTAAAATGGCTCAAACGTGCAAGCATTTTTGTTGAATAATATTCTTATGTGAGGAAGAAGTCTACTCGTGACAAAGTATACTGCTTACAGGCTCTGCATTGAGTAGCCAGAGCACATAAGAAATTATTGTGTATATTATGAATATAAATCATGTGTAATTATTTATAAATTTTTTATCTCTGCAATTATGTACATATGATTGACACACATTGGCGAACAATTATCTCTTATATACAATAATATCTTATCCAACTTTCAAAATAACACTGATTAGTAGAAATAAATATTCTTTATTTCTCTCAAAATTTTTAAATACTTTTCCCCTCAATATAAATTTTTGAATGTGCTGTTATAGTTTATTGTTCATTTCTTATGCAACAATATAATCCAATTTTGATACATTGTGTAATGAAAATTGAAAATTGCCAGTCCCTAGTCCGGATGTGAAAAGTGGAGGGTTGTGATAGGTAGTCGATAGTCAGCATAAAACTTGTCAAAATATTCATGGCATGAATCCTTTAAATCATTGTATTATAAAGGCGTCCCTTGGAAGTTTATACAGATGACTTGAATATAGTAAAATGCAGCGTCACGATCTATCCTGTGTTAAATAACCAAGTTCCCATGTTATGGATGCGCGAAGTTAGTCTATGAAACTAGAATTAGGTTAAAATCTTGGAATATAGGTGCTCTTATAGGTAAATTAATGGAATTAATAGATATTATGGTTAATAGAAAGATAAATATTTTGTGTTCAAGAAACTAAAGGGGGTTGGGGAGAAGGCCAAGGAGATTGATAGTTTAGATTTTAGACTTTGGTATTTAGGTAGAAGTCGAATTAGAAATAATGTAGTGATTATAGATAAAATTTGAAGGATAATGTTATAAATATTAATAGAGAGATAAATTATACTTTAAAGATTATTGTTGATACTAAGATTATCAATGTTATAATTGTTTATGCTCCTTAAGTAGGTTTGGATGTAAAAAAGAAAAGTTTTGGAGCAATTAGAGATTAATATAAAAGATACCTCAAAAGTTTTATTTGAGGAGATTTAAATGGACATGTTGGTAGAGTGGTAGAAGATTTTAAAAGTATTCATGTGGTGATGGAGTGACAAAATGAAGAATGTAAGTATATTAGATTTCGCTTATGATTTTGTAGTTCTAATACTTTATTTAAGAAAATATATGAACATATTATTACTTATAAAATGGATCTAGTAAAACATGATTGATTATGATAAGAAAAATCGTTTAGATTGTAAAGATTGTAAGCCATTCCAGTTTAAGTGAAGTACCAACATCGATTGTTAGTTTTAGATTTTAAGATGAAAGATTGTAAGAGGAAAAATAAATCAAATTATTGTCCTGGGATTAGATGACACTTAAAGAACAAAATAAAAATATTTTTAAGAGCAAGCTACAAGAGCTTAGAATTTGGGATATTCATAAGGAAGCTAATGTTATGTGGGAACAAATAGCAAGTGAAATTAAGCAAGTTGCTAAAAATGTGCTTGGAGAATAAAAAAAGCTTCTTTTAATAAAAATAGTTGGTGGTAGAGTTAGAGTGTGTAAGAAAAGATAAAAAATAAGAAGCATTATTATAAAATTTGGTTTAGATGTAAAGCTTCTGGGAAAGATATAAAGTGCTAGAGATTCTAAGAAAGCAATATATGATGCAAAAAATTTAGCTTTTAGTGATTTATACAATATATTAGATACCAAAGAAGGTGAAATATATATGTATAAGTTATCCAACCAAAGAGATAGGAGAAGTAAAGACATGGGTTTGGTGTATTAAGGATGAAAATAATAAAGTGCTTTTCTTAGAAAAGGATATTGAAAATAGGTGGATGAGGTATTAAACTTTTCAATGAAAGATTTGAAAGTATGATTGATTTTAGCAACCTTAATACCCTAAACAAAAATAAAGAATTTTATTTTATCAGATTAGTAAAAGGAGAAGCTTTGAAGAAAATAAAATGTGGAAAAACACTAGGACCTGATGATATTCCAATAGATGTGTGGAAATGTTTAGGAGATCAAGGAATTTCTTGGCTTATAAATCTTTTTAATGTTATTTTAAAGACTAAATAGATGTTAGATGAGTGGAGAAAAGAGTTTGTTGGTTTCTATATTTAAGCATAAAGGTGATGCACAAGAGTGTGCAAATTATAGAAGAATTAAGTTAATGTGTCATACATTAAAATTATGGGAGAGAGAGCATAGCACGATGATGATACAAAAAAATTTCTCACAATTTGGTTTCATGCCGATATCTACTATGGTTGCTATACATTTGTTAAGAGGAGAAGAGTATAGAGAAGGAGGGTCTATATATGATATTTATTGATTTAGAAAAGCTTATGATAAAGCTTCAAGATGTTCTTTGGAGAGTTCTAGAACATAAAAGAGTTAATATTGGTTATATTCAAGTCATTAAGGATATGTTATAGTTGTTACTTGTGTCCAAACACAAGGAGGATTGACAAAATATTTTCCTCTTTCAGTAGGATTACATCAAGGATCAGCTTTAAGCCCTTATCTTTTTTACTTTAGTTATGGATGTTCTCACTAGGCATTTACAGGAAGATGTACTTTGGTGTATGCTTTTTGCTGATGACATTCTTCTCATTGATAAGACT
Organism: Cymbidium sinense; assembly: GCA_021442155.1. NCBI lineage: Eukaryota > Viridiplantae > Streptophyta > Magnoliopsida > Asparagales > Orchidaceae > Cymbidium > Cymbidium sinense. The sequence continues at coordinate 81,575,148 of CM038217.1, read as the reverse complement.
AGAGAGGGAGTCCAAGAGAAACTTGAATTATGGAGGTCAACTTTAGAGTCTAAAGGTATTCGTTTAAGTAGATCTAAAACTGAATATATGGAGTGTAATTTTAGTTGTAGAAGTTATAATGGTAGTGTTGTGACATTATGAACAAGTCATTAATAAGAGTGATATTTATATTTAAGCTCTATTGTTCAAAATGATGGTGAAATAGATGGAGATGTTATTAGTAGAATTCAAGTTGGATGGTTGAAGTGGAGGAATGCATTTGGCCTATTGTGATAGAAAATTTTCACTTAAACTTAAGGGAAAAGTTTATAAGATGGTGGTAAGACCTGCAATGACTTATGGTGCAGAATGTTGGCCAATAAAAGAGAAGCATAAGACTAAGTTAAGTGTTAGAGATGAGGATGCTCGGTGGATGAGTGGCTTTACTCTTAGAGATAAAATGAAATGAGTATATTCGGAAAAAGTTGGAGTAGCTCAGGTAAATAAGATTAGAGAGAGCCACCTTAGATGGTTTGACCACATAAAGCGTAGTCATGACGTTAGGAGAGTAGATGCATTAGATTTGCCTTATGTTAAGAAAGGTAGAGGTAGACCTAAAAAGACTTGGTTAAGATGTATAAAAAAATAACCTTAGTATACTTGAATTAAATGAGAATTTGGCACATAATAGGACACAATGGAGACAAAGGATTCATGTAGTAACCCCAGTGGGATAAAGGCTTGTTGTTGTTGTTGTTGTAATGAAAATTTTGGCTTAATGTAGCACATAATGAAATAGAAATATAAAATAATATATAAAATTATGATATTTATTTCATGATAATAAGCTTTATTAAACCATTTGATAAGCTTATTAATGAATTATATTCTTCATCTCTAGGAGACTGGCTGTAATGAAATTTATCATGAAGTAAATTTTAAAGCTGCTTAAAAGTGCAAGCAAAATTCTTTTTTAAAATAATAATCCTATGAACAAAAAGCTTATGCATAAGTTTACTGCATGGAGGGAAGAACAGAGCGAAGAATACTGGATGGTGGAATAGACTGATCTATTTTGCTAGCGACTATCTCATATTCTTATTATCATATAAATCAATTTATTACATATTTAATAAATAAATAAATATTCTTAAATAATAAAATATTTTATTTTAAAATAGAATATAAATAAAACAAAATATAAATATAAAAAATTTCAAATAGTACCCCTTAGAATCAGCACCATTGAGTCAAAAACCACATGTACATTCTGAAAATTTAGGCAAAACAAATATCTTAAAGCTCAAGTTGATGAATAATTAACACAATATACATAACTAGAAAATATTTCCAATCTATTATGAAATTAAAAAAAAAGCAATGTGAATAACTAGGCTTACTTTTCGAAACATGAGAATGCCATACTAAAACCTAATTCAGCTATTAAAGCTCACAAACCTATCTAAGAGAAAACACTATACATTTAATACAAAACAAAACATTTATAAGTTTCTTTCATGAGGTTATAGGAAATCAAGCATATCAAATACCCTCCTTTTATTGTAGCTCAAACACTGGATCTCCTCCCTGTATAAGCCATGAAAAAGCTCATGATCAACAATAAATGCAAAGAGATTTATAATGAAAATAACAATTGAAAGTCTTGGAAGTTGGAGTAGCTAAGAAAAGCCCGGTATCATCAAGCCTCTATCCTTTAGATTCAGCCAATAACCTTAACCTGCAGTAAATTTTCTTAAAAACACTTTACAATGAATCCAAATTTGCTTCCAGAAATATGAAGTTATTATGGAATTTGAAAGTGAAATCAAATTTTATTGTAAATGAGATTATCAGAACAAATGAATGGTGTCTATGCTGAATAAAATTTAGCCCAAATGGATTGTGCCTATTTAGTTGGATAAAGATACAAGCTATTTTAGATTGGATTTCAATTCTATCAATCAAAGCTATATCAACTAGTTGAACATATAACTAGCCAAGTGGAGAATCAAATTGTCTGAGTTTTTGTCAAAACATAATTAGGGGACTAAGTGGAGCGTCCAATCAGAGTAGGTCAAACTCATTTTTGGCTATGATGAGTTCAATGTGGGCTAGCATAATTAGGAAGAACAAAGCTATTCTAAATGGATCCTTGATAAGCCTACATTCAATTGGGTCCAATTGTAAGCTCAATTGGGACACAATGTTCCTTGAATAACCTCCTTAATTGTCATTCAACTAATATTTTAAAATGATTGACTTTGTCAAATCATTGGTGAGTTATCCGTAACTAAGCTATATTTGGATTCCATAAGTTGAGACACTCGAGGTGAGCTTGGTAGCCACAGGGTAGGTTAGTAAACTCAATTTTTTCATTGCAACTTCTTCAAAATATAATTTGTTAAACGCCACTTGCGTTACTCAAAAAAGATTAATCATGGCTTGGTATAAATCAAAGTACATTTTATTAATTTGTACCATACAAGGGGCGACTAAGGTGGAAAATGGCCAATCGGGATCGTAGTAATATTTGACAAGGTAGTACCTTGGTCAATGCATAGTTTGCCCAAGGCTTTGAACCTTAGAGGTAACCATGATAAGACTATCTTAGGTCAGTTGGGCCCATCCAATGCAAGGTTATCTCACCAAAGACTTGTATAAGTCAACTTGAAAACTAATAAGCTACACATAAATGTCATCTATCTAGCATTCTAGCTAGGTTTATAATATTGGACCCACAAGTGGAGAAGATACACTCATATTGAATGTGAGTTAAGCATAACTTTCAAGGTTTGCCTGAACTACTTGGTATAGAACTAGGATAATGGTATGTAGCTTTTGATTACCTAAGGCTTCAAAGAGTCAACTAAAATAAATTTAATAAGGAATTTACCTACACTTAGGTCAATGAATTCAATAAGCCAAAGCCAATATGAGATGCACTACTTTTTTTACAACTTTTAAAAGCCCAAGATAAGATGATATATCGTTATGTGCAAACAATCACAAGCAACCAAAGAGCAATAATGACAGTTGATTACTAAAGTGGCATCATACCTCCTATTTAGCACATCATTACCAGTCCATGCTATTAGTCCAAAAGCATATATGCTCCTTGGATATACTTGCCAATTGTCACTTCATACTATTAAAGTTCAAATTGCAAATATTTCAGTAAGGTTCCATGAAAAAACAGAAGGCAACAATAGATAAGAATATCATGTTATTGCAAAAGATCATCCAAAGATATATAATTTTTTGCCCTTTAATCTCTAAATTTGGAAGTTACCAATCAACAGGTTTTCATACCAAGGCTCAATCCACGCAAAGATCCGCCATTTTCGCCATATCCCCCGTTCCTTTGAGACAAGGATCCAATTGTAATTCCATCCAATTCTTTCATTTATCTTGGCACTATTTAATTCATTAGGTAATGATTCCTATATTGAAAAAGTGTATATTGCTATTTTCTTTTTTTGCACACCCTCTATTTTATATTCTATCATTTTATCTCTATTGGATGAAATCTTATTTGTTTCATATATGCCAAGTGAGGCTGCAAATACTTTATTTAAATATATAGCAACAAACATATAAATATAGAGGAAGAGAAAAAAAAATGTAAAAAGGGTTATGAGTTTACAACTTTTTTTTTAATCTTTTCTTTTTCAAGAGGGAATCTTTTTTAAATCTATGGGCCCACAACCCCCTTTCATGTTGCATTTGCTCCTAGGGGAAGAATTTGCTGGGAGGGGCAGCATTTACTGACACCCTAAAATAAGAATATTTAAAAAAATTGATTTTATATTATTTTTCATAATACTTTTATAATTATTTATTTTTAAGTTTATGTATGATAATATAAATAGTTAGAAATACTAATTTGTATGCATGTGTGCATGCATGCATGTGAAGAGCCTGTGCACTCCCCATAACACTCCCTATAAATTTCCTTATCCCTCACACTAATAATTTTTTGTGTTGCCATTCAAGTATAACAAAATGTGCCTATATAGGTTGTTTCGATGTTGTAGATGTGTCAATATGGTCCTTTCAAAAAAAAAAAAAAAAAAAAAAGGCAAGAAGGTCCCAAGATGTTTGAGTCGATTTTTTGTGAAATTATGCCTATCTTTCATTGATACTTTCACATTTGATCAGGTATCTTGTTAATCATATATAGAGGTTAATAACTTCCCCCATATAAATATAATGGGAGGCTAGAATAAATCATATTTGTTGCCCTTCGTTGACTATATGAATCTCTAAGACACTACTTGAATGTGGCTAATGATAACACTTTATAAGTCTCTAAAAGTTTTTAGATGTTGACTAAAGTGTAGATTGGACTTGTTCATGTAAGCATGCATCATTGTAAAGTAATCTTTTTATTAGTATTGTGACTTTGACTTGAATTCCTTGAAGTCCAATGATAATTCCAATGTATACCTGGAGGCTTAAAGTCAAGTCAGCATCTTTAGTTTGGAAATTATTTTGTTCGCTTAAGCTTGATCTAATATGGCAAGAGACTTTTTAGTGATTTAGTAGTATTTAGGCATGTTGATTCTAACTTTATTTATCCCACTATACCCTTGGCTTAAGAGTAGGAGATTCTATTGCCTATCAGCTCATCTTGTTAAAGTTTCGCAAATACATTACTTTTTGTTAGTTTTTAAAAGCATTGACAAACTAAAGACATGAATAACTAGCTTTTGTGCTTCCTATTTGTATATTTAAGTCTTCATTCTTTTTTCTTGTATTTAGAGATCATATTCGAGATGTTAAAAAATACTTTTGATTACTTGTTGACAAGACTACTAATTTTTATGATTAAACCAACACTCTCCATTAGAATTATGGAATGATCATGATTGAAAGTTGTAAAATATTGATTTCATTGGGGGTCATGTGGTGACCAATGGTAGGCTCCACCGCACCATGCATTCAAGTGTTGCATCCTATTCTATTGTTATTAGAGAGACCAAAAACCTATTTTTTACCGAAGTGATGCTTCTTCTTGAAAATTTTAATGTGGTGACCACAACTCGAGTATGACAATGACTGAACACTAAAGATTGTGTAAGAATAATTTTACAAATTATTTAAGCTTTGAAGATGTCAGGATTGATTAGCTTCGATAAAGTATCAATTATGCATCACTGGTCAATTCAATTAAAATAAACAAATGCATAAAAATTGGTGAATTAATTTTCTTTGCCAAATTAGAACTTACCAAAAATACAAATGGTAATATAAATATTATTCATATGATGAATGAGTCCGTTGATGCTTTCCTTTAAGAAATTATCGATTTGTCACCAGAGAGGGAAGTAGAATTTACAAAATTAATTTATTGCGAGACTACAATATTTTTTTCAACTTTAATTTAGCTGATTTGTCACCCTATTTTGAAGATTCTGATGCTGTGGAGGATAAGAGTGACACCTCCCCAACCCGAGGAAAATAATATGAGCATGGCAAGCATCAATGGAGAACTAGGGCTGTCAAAAAAGTCGTTGTCACTAACAAATTCATTAAGTTGCTGTCATTGCTCATTAACTAAATGAAATTAACACAAGAGATATTTGCTCGATATATAAACCAAACTGAATAATTATTTGTTTTATTAGACTAATTTAAAATAAAAATTATATTATATTATATTATTATTATTATTATTATTATTATTATTATACACGAATTAATATATATCACAAATAGTGCAAAGATTAAAATTTTTGATACGAAAGACGGCTAAACGAAATGAACATAAACAATGAAATTTCTAAATATTTCAACACGAATAAAAGAATAAAATAATTTTAAATGGTAAACACCTAATAAGATTGCTTAAGTTCAACTCGTTTATCCCTATGGAGACCCCTTATGGAGACCCCCAACCTGTCCCCATGATTGAACGACGGCAGGCCGGTTCAGCTCCCTTTCATAAACCTGGTTCAATTATCTTAGTTAGGGTTATTTTGGTTTGATTTAAATACTTATTTATGTGTATTAGGATTAGTTTTTGTTGGATTGAATATTAGAGACTATTTTCTCCATCTCGGAGCCGCCATTTTCAATTCGATCAAGTGGTAAGCTTGTATCTTGATCGATTCGGAATCCCCGATCCTTCTTCTCCTCCTCTAGAATTGTTCTCAGCAAATTACTGCAATTCAGCAGTCATTCCTACTTCCACGCCCTGTAGAGCCACCAGTTTTACTGTTTCCAGCCTTCCCTACTGTGGAAAATAGGTATTGTTGTTGTCCAGCATCCAGAAACATCATAGCTACTGCTGGCTGCCCATTTTTGGTGCCAGAACTGGGTTTTCTAACTAATAATTGGGAGATTCCAGCCGCTGTTTGAGCCGAACAGCGCAGATTTCCCTTCCATTCAGTAAAACAGCCAACCAAACCACCTATCCTGGCCTGTTCAGGTTTTCTTGCACCCTCAACTTCACTTCTTACGTTGTTACATCCTCTCGGCTTATCCCAACAATGTCATCTACTTAGGATTCATTTGGGGCAATATAAAAATGCAGCTACGACTTTGCTGTAGAAAAGTTCGGTCTAAAAAAATTATCGTGGATATTACAATTTTTTTTTAAAAGTCAAACAATAATTTTTTAATACCCACCACACTTCTATCAGATCAAGCTAAAAATATAACTTTCTAAACACAAAATTTTCAAAATGCAATTACATAAACAATATTTAGGTGCGTTTAAAAAGCTGATTTCAGATAGCTACATTTGGAAAGCTTTCCCAAATGCTTCCTTAATCTCCTTTAATCTTCATCCCCATAGTTGCATGAAATGGAAGAAAAGGGGGGTGGGGGGTGTTAAGTAAACAAAGGAGAAAGAAAGAAGAAAAAGAAGAAGAAAGGAGGAAAGGGAAGAATAAGAAAAAAAAGAAGATTATAAAAAGAAGAAAAAATGAGGAAACTTAGAAAATAAGATAAGATTCATTTTTTGCATATTTCTTTAGCAAGTTAGGTTGGGTTTGTAGATAAAAATATGATTTTTTGTCTTCTCCTCATATCTAAGATAAATTTGAGTATATAAGCATTAAAGCTTGTATAGGAAAAAATTATTTTGAGATTAAATTGAGCTACTTGAGTTGAAAATTAAGAATATAATTTAAAAAGAGAAAAATATTTATTTTAAATTGTAAAAAAAAAAGAAATTTCAGAGTGACTAATTCGAGAAGACTGGTCACTTAAATTTCAAAAGTAAATACATTTTAATCTTTTTTCATATGCATTTACATATGAATTAGCTTTATGTGTGCAATTCATTAGAAATTTTTTATATTGGAAATTGCATGTTTACAGTGCACCACTCATTTGTAAATTTGACCACACATAAATTTTGATAATATAGGCTCATAATTAATTATACTATGATCATTCAAATATTTTATCAGTTGATGATACTTTAAAAGAAGATATCTGATATATATATATTAATTGCTCACTTATATATACTTTTGATCAATATATTTTAAAATATAACACATATTTATTTTAAAATTTAATAATGAAAATATATTAAGCATACAAAAATTTATATAATGAGGAGATAGGTTGGTAATGATATATTTAGGATACATGTATACGTGGAATAAAAATGTCTTCTATGAAGGCAAAAGGGCCATCAATATTATTCAATAATGATAATACTAGAATTCAATTAAGCTCGATTAAGCTTTATGATGTAGCCTTAGACTTGGGTTTATATCCTATATTATGTGTTGTGGTTTAATAGCTCACTTCTTTATAATGACTAATAAACCTAGAAGATCATACATGATACATTCTAAGGCTATAGTGAAGAAAAAATAATATCAACATAAATAAGTAAAAGAATTATTCGATGTAATTAATTAAAGGCGTAAGCATTTTGTTGTTTAACTAGCATACTAATCTAAGAAATTTTATTATTAGTATTCTATTTCTTTTTCTTTAAAAAAAGATTATTCAGGTAGGAGTCATACTATAAATAGTATATGTGTGATTATAAATAAGAGTTTAAAATATAATATTGTGAAAATTAATAGGATTAGAGATAAAATTATAACTTAAAAACATTATTGATGATGCTAAGATTATAAATGTTATAAGAATTTATGCCCCTTAAATAGATTTGAATGTATACAACAACAACAACAACAAGCCTTAATCCCACTAGGTGGGGTTGGCTACATGAATCCTTCGTCTCCATTGTGTTCTATTATGTGCCAAATTCTCATTTAAATCGAGTATACTAAGATCATTTTTTATACATCTTAACCAAGTCTTTTTAGGTATACCTCTACCTTTCTTAACATAAGACAAATCTAATGCATCTACTCTCTAATCGGGTCATGGATGGCCGACGCTTTATGTGGCCAAACCATATAAAGGCGACTCTCCCTAATCTTATCTACCAGCTCTTGCAACTTTTTCCTGAATATACTCATTTTGCATTCTATCTAGAGTAAAAGCCACTCATCCACTAAGCATCCTCATCTCGTAACACTTAACTTAGTCTTATGCTTCTCTTTTATTGGCCAACATTACCCATAAGTCATTGCAGGTCTTACCACCATCTTATAAAATTTTCCCCTTAAGTTTAAGTGGAACTTTTCTATCACATAATAGGCGGATGCATTCCCACTTCAACCATCCAACTTGAATTCTACTAATAACATCTCCACCTATTTCACCATCATTTTGAACAATAGAGCCTAAATATCTGAAACACTCACTCTTATTAATGACTTGTTCACCTAATGTCACAACACTACCAATAGAACTTCTACAACTAAAATTACACTCCATATATTCAGTTTTAGATCTACTTAAATGAAAACCTTTAGACTCTGAGTTGACCTCCATAATTCAAATTTCATTTGGACTCCTCTCTAGTCTTATCAACAAGAAGAATGTCATCACAAAAACATACACCAAGGTACATCTTCTTGTAAATGCCTAGTAAGAACATCCATAACTAAAGTAAAATGATAAGGGCTTAAAGCTGATCCTTGATGTAATCCAACTGAAATAAGAAAATATTTTGTCAATCCTCCTTGTGTTTGGACACAAGTAACAACTCTAGTATACATATCCTTAATGACTTGAATAAAATCAATATTAACTCATTTTTGTTCCAGAACTCTTCAAAGAACATCTCTTGAAACTTTATCATAAGCTTTCTCTAAATCAATAAATATCATATGTAGATCCTCCTTACTTTCTCTATTCTCCATCAAACCCCTTAACAAATGTATAGCATCCATAGTAGATCTACGGCATGAAACCAAATTGATTGTGAGAAACTTCCATATCACATTTATGCTCAATTACTCTCTCCCATAATTTTAATGTATGGCATATTAACTTAATTCCTATAATTTGCACTCTTGTGCATCACCTTTATTCTTAAATATAGGAACCAACAAACTCTTTCTCCACTCATCGACATCTTTTAGTCTTTAAAATAACATTAAAAGATTTGTAAGCCAAGATATTCCTTGATCTCCTAAACATTTCCACACTTATTGGAATATTATCCGGTCCTCTTGCTTTTCCACATTTCATTTTCTTTAAAGCTTCACTAACTTAGTTACTAATCGATGATAAAATGAAATTCTCTATTTTTGTTTAGGGTATTAAGGTTGTTAAAATCAATCGTACTTTCAGATCCTTCATTGAAAAGTTTATCAAAATACCTCATCCACCCATTTTCAATATCCTTTTCTAAAAAAAGCATTTTATTATTTTCATCCTTAATACACCTCACTTGAACTATATCTTTACTTTTCCTATCTCTTTGGTTGGATAACTTATACATACATCTTTCACCTTCTTTGGTATCTAATCTATTGTATAGATCACTAAAAGCTAAATTTTTTTCATCATATACTGCTTTCTTAGAATCTCCACAGGCCACTTTATATCTTTCCCAATTCTCCGAGTTTTTACATCTAAACCAAGTTTTATAATAATACTTCTTATTTTTTTATCTTTTCTTGCACACTCGACTCCACCACCAACTATTCTTATTAAAAAAGCTTTTCCTTTTGATTCTCCAAGTATATCTTTAGCAACTTAATTTCACTTGCTATTTTTCCCACATAATGTTAGCTTTCTGAACATCCCAAATTCTAATCTCTTGTAGCTTGTTGTTAAAAATATTTTTATTTGTGTTCTTTAAGTGTCCCCATCTAATTCTAGGATAATAATTTGGTTTATTTTTTCTCTTACAACATTTCATCTTAAAATCTAAAACTAACAATCGATGTTGGGTACTTAGATTTTCACTTGGGCCTTACAATCTTTACAATCTAAATGATCTATTTTTCTTATCAAAAATAATCAATGTGTTTTATTAGATCCATTTTATAAGTAATAATATGTCCATTTTATAACCTAAATCACACACACCATTTCTAGTTCGACTTTTACACGAATACCAAAGTTTAAAACCTAAACTATCAATCTCCTTGACTTTCTCCCCAACTCATTTAATTTCTTGAACACATAAAATATTTATCTTTCTATGAACCGTAATATCTATTAATTCCATTAATTTACCTGTAAGAGTACATATATTCCAAGATCCTAACTTAATTCTAGTTTCATGGACTAACTTCTTTGTGCATCATGTGGGAACCCTTGCTTATTTAACACGCGCAGCCAATGTAGCTCTAGCACATTTTTCACTGTATTCAAGCCATACAACGCGTCTCTTCCAGGGGACGCCCTAGCATTAACACAATGATTTAAAGGATTCATGTCATGATTATTTCGACAAGTTTTACGCTGGCTATCCACTTCTCACATTCGGACTTGGGACCGACAATGGTAGTGTTAAATAGATTTGAATGTATGCTAAAAAGAATTTAGAATGAACTATAAGAATTAATACAAAGGACACCTTGAAGAAAGAGTATTTATTAAAGGAGACTTAGGTCCCAGTGTGATCCGAAAATTTGCCACCGACCTCTTTTGGATGAAAAGAATTATTTTAAGTGTCGATAAAAAATTCAGAAGGTAGATGAATAGTAGATAAGACACTACCCAGAGATTTCATTCTCATTTTGTGAGGACTTTTTTAGATATGGTTTCATGTTTCCTATAGGTGCAAGCCCCTATAGTTAATTACCCCTCCCAAAACTAAGAGCACTTTTGATTAAGGTTTGTGAATCATTAAATACAGTATATAATAATAGTGAGTGGAGTTCAAGGGGAAGAACAATGGCGCGATCTAGATCCCATGGTTCCGTCATCCCTGGCTGTCATGGTCCCTAGTTTGCTTAGTCAGAGGAGGTAGTAAACCCAACCTGACTGAATGATCCTTGTCAGCAACACGTCGTCTAAGATGTCCTTGTAAACTGGGGTGGAGTTTGTCTAAGGAGACAAATATAAGTCAACCTTAGCTAACAGAGGGCTTTTTGTCCAACCAAATATATTCTATATTTCACAGCTTAAAGAGTAAAGCCATTGGGGAACATGTGGGCTGTGACCGTGACCATAATTTAGTGGTGCCATATTGTTGCGAACCACTCGGTCAGAGGGCTCTGGTCGTAACTGCCATTTATGTGGTGCTATTTTATGGCAAAATCACACGGACAGAAGACACAGGCCATGTTCTTACGGGGTTAAGATTATTTGAGTGTGAAAATAGTTATGTATTTGATTTGACATTGGCTCTTTATGAGAAAATATTTTCTTAATTTGTCACCCTAGAAAACAATTTGGGATGTGTGAATTGCTTTTAAGTTTTAATTTAAATAATTACTTTCATTTTATTTATATTTTATTATTTTATTTAATTTTGATCATTTTATGATTGATTTAGATTTGAGCATGATCATTGATCATTTAAATAATAATAATAATAATCTTTTGAATGTAGTAGACCTTGTCAACTCTATCTGCTTTCTTGTAGAGGATCGGGTCTAAATTCAATGCTTCCATATTTATAATCCTCTAAACCTTGTCAACTCTAGCTTGAGCATAGAAGATCAAGTTTGAGACTTTTCTCTTGAGAGTTTGAACTTGAGAAGTGTTAATAGATTTATCATTTGTCATTTTATGATAGAATTAGCTCATTAGATTTTATTAACTTAAAATTTTTATAATATTATAATCGAATTTTTAGGTTTTGTTAACCAGACCCGATCCTTAGACCGGGATGTGTAGTATCTATTCTTTCATTTTGCACATGACTTGTATATCTTTCTAGATACTTGCTCTAATGAATACTTCAACATACATACAAGTATCTATTCTTTTAAAATATTGTATGGACATTTAGAGATCTAAGTTGAAGTAGTTGTGTTCTACATGGCATGTGTCAAAATGCAAGCATAAGTTTTGATATGGATTTTTAGATTTTGTTAACCTGGACCCGGTCCTAAGACCAAACCGAAGTGTAGTATCTTTATTTTTTTATATCTAACTTGTATATTTTCCTAAATGTCGAACACTTCAACACATACAAGTATCTATTCTTTTAAAATGTTATATGAATATTAAGATGTCTAAGTTAAAGTGTAGATGTCAAATTATAATTTTTGATTTTGGTGTGACATTTTTAGGTTTTGTTAACCCGGACTTGGTCCTAAGACCAAACCGAAGTAGATATTTGTTCTTTCACTTTGGGTTTGGCTTGCATATTTCCCTTAAATGTTTGATCTAGTAGACATTTCAACATACATGCGAGTATCTATTTTTTTAAAATTTTGTATGGATATTAAGATGTCTAAGTTGAAATGACTATGTTTAATATGACATGCCATCTTTAATACATGTTATAAAATTAGTAATGATATATTCTTGATCAAGTATATATCTTCTTGAATTCAACATTCCCAAATGCAAACCAAATGAGTATTTATTCTAGATGATCAAGCATGCATCTATTGAAAGAGGTAAGACATCTACTTTCACATCAAGTAAATATTTGTTCTTTAATGATTGAATTTAAACCCTTCTCGACTCATCATGAATCAAATATGTATATCTTTATAGAATATACATTTAACCTTTTAAAGCATTTGCTAAGCATCGAGTGCAATATTTATCTTAAGGGAAAATTGAGGAGAGGTTATGAATCGCATAAATGCATCGCGTCACATCCTAACTCCATTATGCATATTAGGATTTGGATGGATAGAGATCAATTCAAATGTAAAATTGTATATGAATTTTCACTCAATGCTTCTTTGAATTTGAAATGGAGCTTCATACTTAATGAATGACCATTCTTACTTCAAGACATTCTTTAACAAATTCATAGAAAGGAAAGACTGATGATGCTAATGAAGCTACCTACTTACTTCCCATTTTTTATTCTCTCATTCTTTTAAATAATAATCCATTAGCATTAGGGCTTCATATAAAGCAAGTAATTTTGGAGGATTATGTCTTATTTTATGCAAGATATAAGTTTGACACTTGTTTATGGGTGTAACATGAACATTTATTAGGTAAAATGTCACTTTAAGCAAGCTAAAAGAGGCTTAGAATTGCATTAACATTCTTTTCAAAATTGCATTTGAAAAGCCTATTAGCTCAAATATGAAGCCATTCACTTTTTATTTAATTCTCTTCCTTAGTTCATGATTAAGAAAAATCTAAAATCTTCCTTATACAAGGTTAAAGGAATCTAAATTTTTTTTTTTTAAATGAATATTGATCCTCATAATTGCAAATGACCAAGCCATAAGGGGAGACAAAAAGAAAGGGTAATCATGAGCTTGCATCATTTAGTTCATGACAACATGACAACTTAAACATATGCCCATCCCATTAAACATTATCTTTATCATAATTTGCACAAGCCCATTTGTATAAGCCCATTTATGATTTTTTGTATAAGTCCATTTGTATAAGCCCATTTGTAATATTTTGTATAAGCCCATGACATTATGATCCATTCATAATCACTTATTATACTTTAATCATTTATCATATTCTCTTTTTTTTTGTCATGACATGCACTCATAAATGAGAGAAGAGGGAATGACAAAAGAAGTAAAGATCTTCCCTTAGATCCATGCACATTTTATGAGGCATTAGGAGAGAATGACAAAGAAATAAAAATTTCCCTTTAGATCCATGCATATGTCATGAGACATTAAGAGGTGATAATAAAAAAGTAAAGGCCTTCCCTTAAATTCATGTATATGTCATGAGACATTAAAAGATATATGACAAAGAAATAAAAAATTTCCTTTAAATCCATGCATATGTCATAAGACATTATGAGGTAGTCACAAAGGAGTAAAACTTTCTCCTTAAATTCATGTATATGTCATGAGACCTTAAGAGAGAATGATAAGAAAAGTAAATCTCCTCTTAGATATATCATGTCATGTGACATTAAGAGAGAATGACAAAAGAGTTAAGGCCTCCCCTTAGATTGATGTTCATGTCATATGACATTAAGAGATAAATGACAAGAAAAAGTAAATCTTCCCTTAGATTTATGTTCATGTCACATGACATTAAGAGATAAATGACAAGAAAAAGTAAATCTCCCCTTAGATTTATGTATATATCATGTGAAATTAAAAGGAAATGACAAACAAAATTAAATCTCCCCTTAAATTCATGTTCATGTTATATGACAATAATAGAATAATGAAAGAGTTAAGGCCTCCCCTTAGATTCATGTATATGTCATGTGACATTAAAAGGAAATGATAAACAAAATTAAATCTCCCCTTAGATTCATGTTCATGTCAGATGACATTAAGAGAGAATGACAAAAGAGTTAGGGCCTCCCCTTAGATTCATGTATAAGTCATGTGATATTAAGAGATAAATGGCAAGAAAAATTTAAAGATTTCCTCTCCTTCTTAATGGCATACAAAAAAAAAAAAAAGCTATAGAAATTAATGGGATGACACAAGTCCCATTTCCATTTTATTTTTGGCCTCATGCTAAGGGGCTAATCATTATAAATAAGAGAGAATTCTCCTCTCATGAAAGCTTTACTCTCCCACTTCTCTCCTTTTTCCTTACAAACTCTATTGCAAGTCTAAGTCTCCTAAGAGAGAGTTCATCTACCCTTCAAAGGAAGAGATCCCCAACACTCAAGTTTGTTCTTATCATGGAACATCAACTTGTAAGTTATAACTAACTTGATGCTTTTAAATTTATCCCTTCTCACCTCATATGAATAGATATATCTCAATCTTATTTCAAGACTTAGGCAAAGGGGAAACAATCATGTTATAATCACATGCTTATTAATAAGACAAGATTTAAACCACATGACACATAAGATTTCTTCTTTCAAATAAATCATTCATATATCATAAGAACCATTTAGGCAAAAGGAATTTGCATTTTACACAAGTAATTGCCACATGCTATGAAGATTCAAATAATGATGAGCTAAGCATGAATAAGCATATTGTAATTATTTTTCTTCTTAAGAACTTAAGCATTTATACAAACTCCTTTTTTTGTTATCAAAATTTTCAATAGCCTCCCGGCATCATCCCCGCATATGGGGGCTACTTCGAGAGACTAGGCCTTCCCACCATGCCAAGAAAGGCATGCATGGTAGGTGTCGTGAGACACCGCGATCGAAAATTTATTTGCCCACCATGCTAAGAAATACGTGCATAGGTTAATACAACATAGCATAGCATTTCCTTGTCATATTGGAATAACATGAGTAAGTACTTATATCATAAAAAGAAATAATTTCCCTACCACGTTAGAACAACATGAGTATGTACTTATCATAATAGATTTTTCTGCCACGTTGGAACAACGTGAACAGGTACTTAAGCAACAAATTTTCTTGCCACGTTGGAATAACATGAATAGGTACATATCACAAGTTTTCCCGCCGCATTGGAACAATGTGAACGGGTACTTATCACAACAGATTTCCTTGCCATGTTGGAATAACGTGAACAGGTAGTTATCACAAGTTTCCCCGCCGCATTGGAATAATGTGAATGGGTACTTATCACAAATAATTTCAAGCTTGCATTTACACATAAGCATGCATGTATATATATTTAAACAAGACATATGACATTTGTAAATTTAGCTAAATATTGCATTGAGACATCATTAATAAGAAATCATCACATGACTTTTTATTGCATATGTCATTAATCCCCCCCTTTTTGTTTTAATATGAGGGATGAAATAACTTTTCTAATTTTGGCAAGTAGATAACATTCATATGTCAAATCATAGACACATGTTTCATTTGTCATTACCAAGTGAGTAAAGAAACATTGCACTTCATGCTTACTTTTCCCATTCCATGAACAATTGCATTTAAACATAATTTGATTGGATAGGATGTGTAGGTAGCATGTAACAATCTTTCCTTAAAAATCAGTACACATGTGACAATATATCCAAAAGAATTTATATTCCCTTTGCAATACTACATAACACTTTAACCTTTACTTGAATGGACTTTTAATCTTCAAATAGGAATAAGCTCTCTTAAATGTATACATGCTGATCCATTCATAAGCACAACAAGGAATATAAGATTTCTTTGTAAGAAGTGAGAATAGAAATCAATTTCATTATAATGATTTCAGCTACATAAACTTAAATAAATTTGATTAGAAGGAGACAAGATTAGGAAGTAAGGGATTTCTTTATGAAGGGTAAAATGAAAACCAACCCAATCAACACAATCTCATCAACATAAATCTAAAAATCTGAAATGTTAAACCTTTCCAACACTACTCCAAACACAAAGAGGACCTTTCAAATTAGCATTCCAAGCACAAAGAGAGCCTCACGATTGAACCATAATCACCCAAAAATCAAATAATGGCCATTGCATATAACAACTCTCACAAAGCCCTCTTTTTTATTTCCAACTTCATTTTAAGCACATGAAAAAGACTTAGGAAGAATCATCCTCTCTAAAAAAAATCTGGAGCATGAAAGAGAGTGAAAACTTGCATAAACTTAGGGTTTGAGCCATTCATCATTTCAAAACCCTATTTCCACACTTATAATTTTATTTTAAACATGTAGAAAAGGTTTAACAATTATCATTCTATCTAAACAGCAAAACTAAAGCATAAAAAGAGGAACTTTGCATGTAACTTAGGGTTTGAGCCATACATTATCTCAAACCATATTTTTGCACTTTTAATTGCATTTTAAACATGTAAAAGAGGTTAAGAAAGTATCATTCCATCCAAATAACCTAATACTGAAACATAAAGGGAAAGAACCAGCATAGAACTTTAGGGCTTAATCCATGCATCATTTCAAACACTTTTTTTTTCACATTTCTAGCTTCCCTTTAAGCATATGTAGGAAACTTAACAAGAGTTATTTCATTTGAACAACCAAAATTGGAGCTTAAAAGTGAGAAAAATCCACATATAGCCTTAGGCTTGAGCCACAACATCTAAATGCATCTTCATGCTTCTAATCTAGTTTTTCAACAAGTAAAAAGTTCCAACAAATATCATTTCATCCAAATAGCAAAATGTAAGGAGAAAGAAAACTTGCACATAGCTTAGGGTTTGAGGTACATCATCTCAAAACCCATTCTAAATTTCGATTTCTTTAAGCTCATAAAAGAAGCATAACCAGTACAATTTCATCCATGAAAAAATTATTTTAAGAAAAATGAAAACATGAAAATTCGTAGATAATAGCAAACAATATGAGATTTGGGCCATACATCATCTCAAATCTCAAGATTAAAACCATAACATCATCTCAAGCATATAATAAGAAAGATTTACCAAACCCTAACTTCCAAAGAACTCAAATGCATGAGAGTAAGCTTAGGGTTAGAGAGAGATGACCTGGAGATTTCAATTGTAAGAGGAAAGAAGGAAAGGGGTTTCGGTTAGTTAGGGCTTGGTCACCCTACACTCGGGTTCGGCTAGGGCTCACGAGAGAAATGGACGGCCTGGAGATGAGCTTTGATTCTGAGCTTTTTGTGCTGTGCCGATCATGATAGATGGGAGGTAGGAGATCACACGAGTTCAAAAAAAAAATGAGGGAGGAGGATTGCACTAGAGGGAGAGATGTTGCCCGAGAGACTAAAAAATGCACGTGAAGAATGAGGGATCGGGTTTATCCCTTGCTCGGGTATTAGGGTAGCCGAAAATCTTTGATTGGCCAAATAGGCGGGAACCAATAGAGGCAAAGGGGCGACCGATCTAATAGGTGGGCTTGGGTGGCTGAATTAGGATAAGAATTAGGGGGTAGTCGCTGATCATTTTAATTAGAAATTAATATCATTTCACGTCAAATATGATGAAATTAATTTGTGCAATAAACTATATCAATATAGGTGTCAATTTTAGGTATTTATATTGTGCCGGACATAATGACGTAGGTGATTTCACAATGGAGGTTGTTTGGCGTCGTCGGGGCTTCCTGACTTTGATATGTGAGTAATTTCATTAAAAATTAATATTGATCATTTGAATATTTATTAATTGATCTAGTAAATTTTAATTAATTTATCTTAACCTTTCAAATGCAATTATGAAGTCAAATTTCAGATCGAGATAACATTTTGATAGAATTTGATCGCAACTATGGCATTTTAAATCTGATTCATGCGATGTTACTTCCATTAATTATTGGTTTTAACTTTAGTGCTTCATTTCATTTATGAATCATATGTAGTCAACAAATGCCCCTCAAAAAACATGGTACGCACATGGAGCGGACCGTGTTTATTGCACATTAGTTGGCTTTTCTCCTTCTTCTTTTTGTAAGATTCATTTGGCCACCATATGACATATAGAAAAGCAGACTGCTTAAATCCTCATAAATTGATTCATATTTTTCTTATAGATAAGGATTTTTTATTTAAGCATATGATGAGCATTTCTCCTCCCTTTTTATTTTGATTTTATTTCTCATATATATATATATATATATATATATATATATATATATATATATATATATATATATATATATATATATATATATATATATATATATAGATATATATATATATATATATATATATATATATATATATATATATATATATATATATATATATATATATATATATACATGATCATGTGACTCCTTATAGGAAAATGTAGGAGATCATTACTTCCATCAAGATGATTCCATATGGTATATCATTGATTCTCAGACCCTCACATTAATGTGGATATTTTGGATAGGTTGGAGCAACATAATGATATGTTATAAGGACGTGACATATTTCAAAATTTCTTTACCCATTCTCTACCCTTTTGAGTATTAAATTTGAGAATTTCCTAGAGTGGGTGACCACCATTAGACTGAAGTGTGGCGAATACAATCCTCTGGACAGTACTATTGATCATGTGAGTTATGGATTGTGTGAAATTCATCAACCAGCTACCAATATCATTGAGCAAATGGGGCAATCACGCTTGCTTATTCAACGATAATTATAATCCAATTCATTAGAATGGCCTCGAGATTCATCCATAGGCTAGATTCATAGCCCAACAAAGGGGTATGTCACTTGGGTTTGATATATTCTTAGAGCTCATAAGGATATTCTACAGGCAGCTAGAGTTTACAAGATAATTTATGCCTCTATGTTTGATTTTGGGAATATTCCTCTTCATGGATAAGGGGTCTGATTGAATTCTAGGATGTTGGGAATAACACCTATTGAGTCGGGCCAGAAGAATTGACCATTACATTGAGCGATTCTGGGTAGTGCCGGGTCTATTATGGTTGCTATGAAGAATGTATTCCTTATGATAACAAACTCTTTCATGGTAGCCCTCTGTGAACGAGAGCGGCGGGAGGATGATTCTACCCTTAGTTTACCCTGAGTTGCTCAACCATTATCGGTGAACTTATGAAGCTGCTGGGCTACTATGCGTTCGCGAGCAACCATGTCTATGGATGTTTGGATCCATAGCTTCTTAGGAGAAGATAGCTTATTACCTCTTTAGGCTCTATTATACGACCCTTTCGAGATGAGCGTACAGTTTGGTGGTTATTTGTCAGAGGAGATCGCCGAGCCTTCCTTGTCATATGGATATTTTTTGCATCACATCCAGGTATGGATGAGGATTTATTTTTAGCCAGCTTTTTGGTTACTTGGTTGTGCATTTTCATTTTACCTGACTGGGAAAGATCTATCTTCTCTAGTACTTTATTGGTGCATAGTAATCTCCCAAGGAATGTCTTTCCTTGGTAGGGTATATAGAGTGTTAAAATTATTTTGAGGTTAGCTCACTCGAGCTCGTGATTTGATTCACATACGGTCACATCCATGTTCATGGTGCTTTCACTTGTCTAGAATGCCCTTCATATTTCTTAGAGAGGAGCTATCCTATAGCTATTCAGTTGTCACAAACCTCTTCCACCTTGGAGCGTTAAAGGGTACACTTATTTTTCTTTGCTCCTCACTTAGTCATTGATAGGTTCCACCTCATCCATCAATTCGAGGTTGCAAGTCTACCTCCTAGCCTGAGGGAGTTTGATATTGTGGATGGAGTTGACCACAGAGGCATGTGTACTTTAATTCATACCGATCAATTCTTGCTAGTAGCTGAGTACTTTATTAGCATGCGTCTCAGTTGGTTATGTTATCGATCCGGTCATTCGGTTGCCTTGGAAGGATATCAACCTAACCAGGTGGCCCGATAGTTTAGATTTTTGCAGGCTATTGCTTATGAAGAGAGACCTTTCATTCTAGGTGTTACTGATGCTCATCAGATGGATGTCGTTCCCATCGAGACTAGGTTATTCTTAGCTTCAGTGATGTGGCTTCATTTGCTCAGGTTTGGAACTCAAGGTTCGCTGCTCCTTTCTCCCGGAGTTAGCTATACTCGCTTAACTTGGGTACACTTATCTTTTGCACTGGCTTTGGAGCATGGAGCTCACAAATATGAACATCAAGTGAGGAGACTTGGAGTCCCTCAAGGACAAAGAGCTCGTCGTGGTAGTAGCTCTAGCAGATGTATGATTTCTGTATGTCTTGTATTATTTCTCTATTTGATCTTTTTCCTAAGTTCTTTTTTTCTTATTACACATATATTTGTATTTTCTCTATTTTGTAATAGGTGAGAGAGAGAGTGCTAGATCAACGGTAGGAGTGGGTAGTTCCCCTCCTCGTGTGCGAACTTAAGAACCTTCAGTTAGCCATGCTGAGGTACCATCCTCATCTCACCAAAGGTGTCCTCATCATGAAGATCCTCAGGGTTTCAAGCGATTGTTGACCACTATTCCGATGGCTCTTGACTCCTGAGGAGGCAAATTTGGGGACAAGGATGTCTATTATGTGGAGCTGATTTCCTTCGGGAACTTTGGGGTTGGTTTTCCCGACGCAGCGGTAACAAGTGCTATTGCTCTGGCTGTACCAGTTCCTTTTGAAGATTTTAGGGTCAGACTTCCTGAAGCAACGACAACAGAACCCTTGAAGCCCCTTTTGCAGATCTAGTTCCCTATATGGGTTTCTTTTATGGCTTTTGGCCCGGTGAAACATCCAGAGTGAGGGACCAGATTACAGATCTCATGCACACTCATGATGAAATGGTGGTAGGCGTTATAACACCAACTGATTAAATACTATTTGAAGGAACACAACCTCGAGTTGAGGCTTTTGACTTAGTTATGTCCTGGTAGCTCTTCTCCTTTATTTTTTTTTACTTCTAGATGTAATATTGTATCTTCGCCTTTTTTTTAGTGCTTGAAGGGTCAATTATTCTTAGATCCATTGGAGACATGCATCATATGTAGATTCATGCAATGAGCGTATTTATGAAGATAATGTTTTTTTTTTATGTGAACTGATCTCTCAATTGGACCTGGGTTCACCAATATCACTCGACCGCTTTTCAAAAGATGTCAATACTGTGTTAGACTTCTTGGCTCATTTTGGATTGAATGAAGAGGAATTGTGATATTGGGAGACTTTATGTCGGGAGGCTAAATTTTTAGTTTGACAAATGAAAGCCCTCAACATAGTTCATCATAGAGTTTCATTGTCATAGAGAGTGTGTTAGACTTTGAAGTAGCTGATTTTGCTCATGATGAATTTGAAAATAGCTCTGAGGCATTAAGAGGGCTTTTCGGCAAGTCTATTGATATTGGGGCTCATATTGATAGCGTTACTGCTAAGATTCGAAGCCTCTGGAGAGAACTTAAGTATTTTGTGTCATGTAAGACAAACCTTCAAGACGGGATAGCAAGCTCACAAACACAGAGGGAAACATGGTTTGGACTCATCGCTTCTTGAAGGTGCTCTGAGTCAAGCTTTGGAGGATTTACAAACTGTCGAGATGGAAAATGAGGCCCTTACTATTATTGTATCTCATCTCAGAGACTTGCAATCTTATCTACCTTGATGTATTTTCTTTTTATTTTACCCGTCTTTTCTTTATGCTTTGAATTGTATCAGTTATCTTTGCTACTAGAGTCTCTTTCCTTTGTAACATGACTCCAATGTCAGAGTTGCATTTCATATGTACTCTTAATTTTGCATTTTTCATGAATAAAATCTAGACCACCAGCATGCTATTTCATGATCACTATGCTTAGAGGATTTGATGATCTGTTGGAGGGATGAAAATATCCTTGGCCCTATGCTTTGTGCTTTAGTAGACTTGTTGAAAATTTCATCTTGAAATTTAGAATTTGCATTTTCCTCCTGTCCTGGCTTTGTGCCTTAGTGGACTTGATGGAGTTTATGATTTATTATTGAGATGAGAACATCTTTGATCCTATGCTTTATGCTTTGATAGACTTGTTGAAGATTTCATCTCAAGATTCGTATCTTGTGTCTCCTTTTATCTTGGCTTTATGCCTTGACGGATTTGATGAAGGAAAGTCTTGAATTATCTTAAAGACTTATCAGGCGATACAAAGTTACCTTCTACCCTAGCCTTTTGCTTTTGTGGGCTTGTAGAGGGATATCTACCGATGACCTAGCTCTCAGAGCTTGTATTGGGTCAATGGCGAAGGGTCATTAGTCCTGTGATTTGTGCATAATGGACATGTTAATGATAAAACTCCCTTAGTTCAGCTTTTAGCTTTGTATGAACATTGGGATGGCTTCTTCAGTCCTTTGCTTTCGGCTTGATTGGACTTGCTGAAGAAGAATTTCCTTTGATCTTTGCTTTCTGCTTTAACAGACTTGTTGAAGGAGTTAAGATTTTATATATATATTTTTTATTCTATACTCGGCTTAGTGCCTTTTTGAGTAAGGACTTTTTTTATTGGACTATTAAAAATGACCTTATGACCAATAGGGATGATCTTCCAGTCTGGGCCACTTGAACTCACCAAGTTGGAGAGATTTGGGGATTTGGATGCTCTTGTCTTTGAACTAATGAAGTAGGAGGATCCCTTACTACGACCTTTGTGGCGTGTTGAGTAAGCATTGTCGGCTGACCGATTTTTTGGCATGTTGAGTCTGACCTTATACACCCACTTGAGTCTAGGACTTGAGCAATTGATGGAGGATTTTATCATCGGGCTAACGAGATGTGGATCTCTTACTACGACCTTTATGGCATGTTGAGTAAGCAGACCTGTCAGCGACTCAACCGTATTTTGGCATGTTGAGTCCGACCTTGTACACAAACTCGAGCTTTTAGATTTGATGTAGGGATGTTTCCAACTTGATTTATTAAAGTTTTGGAGACTTGAAATTTTTTTTTGGTCAGTAAGACTTTTAAATTTGAGAATTTGAATACACGATGAGCCCTGTGTCTTACAAGGAAAGCCTAACATTTTACTATAAAATTTTTTTAAAAAAATGCCCCCTGTCTGACAGGGGGATTTTGATTCTATTTTGAAAATGCATTCTTGTGCTACAAGAGAATTTCCAAGTAAAAATTACACATGTGTTAAGTAATAAAAACTTTAAGTGCAGAATTTTTCTGATTACACTTTTATGTGTAATATTTCTTTAAATATCAGCCATTGTTTGTCGACATTGGTCTTTCACCTTTGAAGTCAACAAGCTGGTAGGCTCCCCTTGATATACCTTTTCAATGACGAAGGGTCCTTTCCAATTATGCTCAAAATTACCATCAATTTTATGATGAGGGGTGATTTGTCTTCTCAACACTAGGACCAATTCCCCTGAAAAGCTCAAGGATGTACTGTATGATCGAATGCTTTGGACATCCTTGCTCGATAGACTTCTAGATTTTGTTGAGCTTGGAGCCTAACCTTATCAAGCACATCAAGCTCTTCCATCCGTAGATGAACATTCTCATATTGGGTAAGATTTGTTGAATGGCTACTGAGCTAAGGTAGTTCAACTTCAGTGGTAGAATCCGCTCAAAACACTAGTGCATGGGGTAGATTTGTAGAGTCTTGTAAGTGGTATGGTAAGCCCATAATGCTTTCTCAAGCTTGGTATGTCTTTATTTTTTGTGAGAATTTTTTTAACTAATTTAACTAGTATTTTGTTAAAGGTACCAAATCATTTGCTCTGGATTATAAATTGACAATATCAATCAATCTTATGTCGACCAATAAATCTATAGATTTTGGTGCTTTTGTTAGCTGGCCCATTGTATGAAATGATTTGGCGTGACACACCAAATCTATAGATAATATTGTGGGTGAAGAAGTTGGTCACGTCATTGTATTCTTGAATGGAGTTTCACTTGGAGAAATAATGGTATAAGATGAAGTGGCTATATGATGGTGGATCAATCGGTCCAATTATATTTGTCCCCCAACACTCAAATGGCCAAGATGCTATCATTGGGTGCAACGGATTTAGAGGTTGATGAATTATATTACCGTAGGACCTAACACTCAAGACATCTCTTGGCATGGTCGATACAATCTTTTACCATAGACGATCAGTAGTATCCAATCCATTTAATTTTGAGTGCCATTTTTGGGCCTAATTGGTGTGCTCCATAAATTCTTTGATGAATTTTAACAATTACTTTGTTGGCTTCTTCTATTCCCAAACATCATAACCATATATGGCTAAAGGATCTATGATAAAGGGTATTGCCAATATAAGCATATAGTAAAAATCTTTCTCGTGCATGCTATCGACTTATTTTGGCAATTTGCCTTGATGTAATGAGAAGGGTTTTCCAATCTTCCTTCTCACGTATGATTTCATTGTGGTTTTCGCTTGAAGTCTTTCGTCTTGAATGGTCTGAGGCTTATCTTGATAACTTTGAGAAATGATTTGTAAGGGAGTGTGAGGAGCAACGTGAGCTGCATCCCGCTGCTTTGCATTTGATGACCCCTCTTCCAATAGATATTTTAGATTTGCTGGCTCTAGGACCCGACGAGTTCAAACACTAATTAGTATGTAGTTATCGTCATCCATACTTGCCATTTCTTTAGCTAATTTAGCTAAATAGTTTGCTTTGCTATTCTTAGTTCTAGAGACTCGAGTCATAATGACATTTGAAATTTGTTTCATAAGCTCGAGAACTCGCTTGTGATAGTAGGTCAATTCAAGCTTGTTGATTTTGCAAAGGTCCAACACTTGATTAATAACAAGTTGAGAATTGCCATAAATTTATAGATTCTTGATTCCCATGGAAATAGCTTCCTCTAAACCTGCTACCAATGCTTCGTATTCTGCTTCATTGTTGGTTCGTGGTTGAGTTAATCTGTAAGAGTATCTCATTATACCATATTTTGGCGTGATCAAGATGAGACCGATACCGACTCGAGCCTTTGGAAGGTTAGATGGTTTAGTGTATTTGATGGATGAAGCTCCATCACAATACAATTCACACATTTGCTGCTTCTCTTTTTTATATATATGCATGATCTGCTCGTTAGGAAGATCATCATTAAGTGATGAATCTGCTGGGATGGGATGAGAAGCAAAAAAATTTGCTAGAATTTTCTCCTTCACCACTTTCTGGGAACATATGTAATATCAAATTATAATAGAGGATAACCCAACGTGCCAAGCAACCAGTCAACATTGGTCTTGTCATCAAGAACTTTAACTGATCGATCTTTGAGATGAAAGTAATTTTATGAGATAGCATGTCATGACATAGCTTTTGAGCTACAAAAATTAATGCCAAACAATGCTTCTCAATTGGAGAATAACATGCTTTCACACTTATTAGTATTCACCAATGTAGTAGAGTTTCTCCTTTCCTTCTTCATTATGATGTGCAATAGAGCACCTGAGATTCTTCGTGCAGATGTGATGAGGTTTTCCGGATTGGGTTTCAAGAATAGGTGGATTCAACATATATCTGATACTCAAGCCTCTTGACATTCTTTGTCCCATTTCAAAGGAGCATCTTTCTTCATCAGTTTTGCAAAGGGTTGACATCTACTTGATAGATTTGATATAAATCTTTTGATAAATAAAAGATGTCCTTGTATGGAATGAAGTTGGCGAAGGATCCTTGGAGGAGGCATTTCAACTATTTCCTTAATTTTGTTGGGATCGATTTTAATCCCTCTGTGATGCATAACATATCCAAGGAACTTGCATGAGGAGACTCCAAAGGTGCACTTGAGAGGATTCATCTTGAGATCGTATTTTTTAATTCTTTCAAAATGATCCTTAAATCACTGAGATGATATTTAAGATCTATACTCTTGATAATGAGGTCATCAACATAGCACTCCACTTTTTGATGAATCAACTCATCAAAGATGCATGTCATAGCTCTTTGGTATGCAACTCTAGCATTCTTCAAGTGGCATAATATGTAGCAATATATATGGTCGAATGAGGTATGTGAGCCATTTTAATTTGATTGTATCTATTATGGCCCATAAACGAGAACATGTCATGGTTTGAAGTGTTATCCACCAACAATTCTAATACAGGGTGCAAAAAGTTATCTTTTGGGCATGCATTGTTTAAGTCCCTGAAGTCGATACAAATACAAATATGATCATTCTTTTCTTTAGATGATATTAGCTATCAACATATTTTCTTCTCAATGAAACTTTCAATGAGCTTGGTTTGCAACTAACCTTCAATCTCCTCATTCTAAGCTTGAGGTGTCATTTAGCTTGATAGTTAATTTGTGAACCACTACATCGGGAGATAAGACTAAAATTTCAACATATATCCAAGCAAAGCAATCCCTCAATTCATGAGCAAAGTTTTTAATTCTTCCACTTTATTTTGAAGTAAAGCATGATGAACATCAAGCAGGATCTGACTCTTTAAGTTCATCCAGAATGCTGCACCATCTTCAAGCTATTCAGGTGCTGGTATGGCTTCTACTTCTTCATTATTTGTAAGACTGACTTCCAAAATGTCATTCTCATTTTCTTTATCACTCTCAATTTCTATTCCCGTTATAGCATAATATGTGTATTCTTGTAGACCATTGTCTTGGATGAACCCAATGCCTTTGGTAGTCTGCTTATTTCTTTTACCAATGGTCTGAGAGCTTTTTGGGTACCACATCATCTCAAAGAGCTTAGTCCTTTGCTTACTTGTTCCAAAGATGACCCATGCTTCATGCATTAGGTTTTGCATCTTTCAAGAATAATATTTTGGTATCCTTGTGGCCATAGCTTTTTCTTCTTTAGATAACTGCATTACCCAATCAGGATCTTCTCCATGACATCCCTCCGATTTATAAAATATACTTCATGGCCCATGTTTTCTAGGGAGAGGAGGTACATCACCGGATCCTCGACTTTGTAAGTTTCTCAAGGGGTGATTTCTTTGAAATGTTGATGAGGTACATGAGTGACTACGAGTGTAGTTTCCGCTACTGAGGGATCTATGATTATTTTAAAGTAGGTGTATTGCACCTTACCTTCAAAAGTAGATATAATTAGAATCAAAATAATCCTCTTCAATCAATGATTTACTTGAAGATTCACATGGACCTTTGGATTTGAAAGGAATACATTCCTCTTCTTCTTCACCACCACTTCCTAAATATGGGATAGTGATACTTATTTTAGACTTGTTCCTTATATCCTTAAAGGTATTTGAAATAATCTTTTTCCTTTATTTTTTAAATTTCTCCCTTCTTAACTTATTCTTTTATGGGTTTTGAAGTAGATGCAGTATTTGCTAATTATTTTGTTAGCCTTGATTCCCTCAGAAGAAAGTAACTGACATATTGATATATCTTCATTTCATGGACCGCGAAGGGTTGCATGTCACCCACAATTTTGCATTCTTTCCCACCCTTTGTATATTTCATACATTGATGCAACGTAGATGGGACAATACCATACTCATGAAGCCATGGTCATCCCAGAAATCTTTGAATGAAGTATCTGCATCGATCACATGAAATTTAGCTTCTGTGTTGAGGTCTCCAAATTTAAGAGGGAGGACAAATGATCCAATAGTTTTCTATCCCTTCTCATTGAAACCTTAACCAGGACTTTATCTCATCCCAGATGTTGTACATCTAGAGACAACCACCTGAGGGTCCTCAAGTTCATAAGATTTATAAAGGAACCGAGATCAGTTAAGATCCATGGTATAATAACTTCATCACTATCAGTTGTAACATATAGAGGGAAATTATGCTTTGTAGTTCCAAGCATAAGATCTTCTTCTGAAAATGTGATGGTTGGAGGATCTTGAACGTACAAGGTATCTGTTAGATAGCGCTCAACAAAATATGCTTCAAATTTCTCTAGCTCTTTGAAAGTTTCACATACAGATCTTCTATCGAAGCTTGATACATGTTTGCAATTTTTTTCTTAGGTGGGATAGAATATTGTAATCGATCCCTTTATTTGGTGAAGGCTTCTTGTTTGAATCCTTATGGATGACTTTTTCATTGATTTAAATTTCTTTTCCTTTATATTTATTTATTGGTTCTTTCTTCTATTGAGATGGTAGTACTTGACCACTTCAACCGCACTTGATTCTTGAAATCATCCATTGCTGCTTATTCTAATGATGGGCAAGATTGTGTCACTACCAATTTTACATTCTTCATGTCTGCCAACATGATGGGTTTTGATTCATCCTCATTTGGGAAACAGAGTTCCTCTAAGCTGTTATCAGCTTCATGCATCACCAAGCAAGATTCAGTGGGAAGTTCTTCAGCTTCTTCCCCTATTTCTTTACTGATATGAAGATTAGTAATGAAATCAGCAAGTGTGATGGGTCGTATTGCTAGCTATATGTAATCACCCATATTATTGATGATCCTTTATGTTAGTATGTGACCATCCATGTTATTGATGTTCTTTTGCATTACGGTCTTTTTCATTTTCATTAATTTATTCTTTCACTTGACAGACTGTTTGGCCTTCCCTTATGGTATTTGGCTAGACTGTCTTTCATGAGATGGAACTAGCCTTCCATAACTTGATATTTTTTAAGCTCAAGTACAAAAGTTATATTTCGAGGGTTTTGTTTCAACTCAAGTACGGGCTCAAGTGGTGATTTTCACTGAATACTTGGAATGCCTTCCAATCGTTTCAACATCTTTACAGTATTTTTAGAAACTGTAACTTACCATCCTTCATCATCAACTAATTTCTCGTTGTCTTTATCTTTTCTTGATGACAATAGAAAGAAGTTATGATATTTTTCTTTTTTATTGATTTTTTTTGTTTATTAGATTTTTTGGCCTTGCCTTGTGGTATTTGGCTAAGCTGTCTTTCATGAGATGAACCAGCCTTTCCATAACTTGATTTTTTTTTTAAAATTCAAGTACAAAAGTTTAGTTTCAAGGGTTTTGTTTCAACTTAAGTACAGGCTCAAGTGGTGATTTCCACTAAATACCTGGAACGCATTCCAATCATTTCAACATCTTTACAAATTTTTTAAACTATCCTTCATCCTTCATCATCCATTTTTTTCCTTGCCTTTATCTTTGCTTGATGGCACTAGAAATAAGATGATTACCTTTATTTATTTTATTTATTTTACTAGAAATAAGATGATTACCTTTATTTTACTTTATTTTATAAAATAAAATATTTTTTCATGAGATGAACTAGCCTTTTCATAACTTGAATTTTTTTTTTAAATTTTAGTATAAAAGTTTAGTTTTAAGGGTTTTGTTTCAACTCAAGTAGGGGCTCAAGTGGTGATTTCCACTGAATACCTGGAACAACTTCCTATTGTTTCAACATCTTTACAGTCTTTTTAGAAACTACAACTTTCCATCCTTCATCATCAACCAATTTCTCATTGCCTTTATCTTTGCTTGATGGCACTGGAGAGGAGGTGATTACCTTTGTGGATTCTTTCTTCGACGTACCAATACACTGTCCGATAGTGTGAATTCTCCATTTCTATATTTTTTCTCTAGCCAATCTTTGAATATGTAGCAATCTTCAATAGGATGGCTGGGCACCTGATGATATGGGCAATAGTTAGGATTATCAGCTTGTCTAGCTTCTTCAGGTCTTTTACACTATGGTAACCTACTTTGAGTGCATGCTTGAATAGTTTAGCAACACTTTTCCTCTTAAAGAATACTCTTTGTTTATCTTTTCCTTGAGGGTTGGGGCCATTAAGTCATTCACTCCTTTTGTTTGCTTTGGTCGCTCACTTTCGTTGAAGCGACCTCGAGGAACGTCATTACCTGTAAGCATGTAGCCTTTCTTTATCTACATTATAGACTAATCACTTACCTGTATCTTTCTTGAATGAGGTGAAATGTGTTTCACCCTTCTTTGGATGTGGAGCTTTTCCTCTTTTGGATTTATCTTGGTGGCTATCAGAGCATGATAAATTTAATTTCTTGAATTTAGCCACCCTATCAAGCAGCTCTTGAAATATGGTAATTGAAGCAATGTAAAGATAAGGAGCCATCTTGTCATCGATGTTGCCCATAATTAATTGAATTGCATGCTCTTCTTCTAATTATTGTTCACATTTTATACTCATATTTCTCCAACACGTGATATATCTGGTGACTGACTCATCTTTCTTCCTTTTCTCAAGGGCAAGATCTACAATAATTGTCTTCTTGACTACACTAGCGAACCTTTTAACCAACATGGTCTCAAGTTCCATGAAGGTTTTAACTGAGTCATTTGGCAACTCAACATACCATTCAAAAGTAGTGGAAGTTAAATTGCTGACAAACTGGTGGAATAATAATGCATCATTGCCCCCTGTGTTACCATAAGATGCTTTGAATTGGGTTAGATGCTGCTTTGGATTGCCATTTCGGTCAAATAGATTAAACTTCGACATTGAGTATCCCTTTGGGTATGGAATTTGATCACACTCCGTGGGATATGGACAACCCTTGCTCACCAATTTTTTTGCCTGCTCCGCAGCTATAACATCTTTGATCTTCTCATTCAAGATAATATTTTGAGAAGATGTCACATTCGATGTGCTCTATATTTTGAGAAGTCGTTTAGCTCATTTCGAACTCTCACTTTGGGCTCTATTTGCACTCTCAAAGCATGTAAGATTAAGTTTTCTGGAGGATTGTCATGAGCACTGCTAGATGCTTGATGATTATTTGGAGGGACAGGTGTTGGACCTGCCATAATATTTTTTTGCATCAACTGCATCATCGCAATCATTTGTATCATCATTTTGCTCATTTTCATGTTCAATTGAGTGATTTCTTTATATTTGGCTTTCATGTGACACTGAATTTTCCTCTACGCCTCTATCAAAGTGGTTGTATTTATGAAGGTGGGATTTTCTTTCCTTTATCTTTCTTCTTCTTCTTGTTGTTCCTCTCCTGAAGAGTCAGAGGATGCTTCCTCTATTTGAACATTTTATTGTTCTTCAGGTTGAGGGGGAGGTGCTGCTGTACGACACCTATGTTGATATTGGTGCACACCAGGTGGCTCGCTGACTTGTTGTTCCATGTACACTATTTTGATCATCGTCACATTCTCATCTTCCTCTTCGTCCTTTTGGACATGAATTTCTGATCGACGTCTCCAATGGACTTCCAATTCTAAATGTGTAAACGAGACTTCTTCGATTGGAGGGCTTCGATCGAAGTTGACCTCCTCTTGACGGGATGGAGTTGATTGGTGACGGGATCCCCTGGAGGATTCTCCAAGGTATCTACCGTCATATACTTTATCATATAGGGCCCCCTTTTTAGGCTCCCATCGCTGATAAATTTGAGTTGGGGCAGATCTCCAGGAATGCACACCAGATGTCACACCATGTCTTTCCTCTAAGACAAATTGTTTTTTGAGGCATAGGCCTTCATATTTGCTTGCCTTTCCACCGGGACCTTTCAGTGGTGAATTTTTGGACACATGGTCTAAGTGTCACACCCTGATGCTCACCGCGTGGGACATGAATGGTTGGCATCATGCTGGAGTTATGTGATGAGGTATCCTTGGAGGAGTAGTTCTAGCATCTCTGATAACAGGACCCTGATACCTTCTTTTCATTAGTCCTCTCTCCTTAGGAACTTGGAGGACCCGATGCACCCTCACAGATATAATTTTGGATTTCCTTATTGAGAGGTGGAGCTTGATGCTGTCAGGTCTAGAAGGATTACTTAATTTGACTAGTAGAGCTCTTCCATTTTACCCAATTAAGGTTGTCAAACCTATTGTAAGGTTGGAATACTCAATGCTCATTCTATAGTTGGTTGTGCAGCTGGCTACACAGGCAGTAATTATTGAGCACATAGCTCAAGACTTCTCTTTCTTCTTTGCCTCCGACTGAGCTTGCTTCCAGATGAAGAAGCTTCAGCATCGTGCCTCCCGGGGCAAAGGGTTCAGCTGACAGAGTTGTGTTGTTCTGAGGAACTAAGTAGACAATCCTCCTAGTAACAACCCTCTTCATGATTGGGGTCTTTGAGCAACCAAATCTCTCAAAGATAAAAAGTTTCTTCTGAGGCACCCAAATAGGGGTCATGGCCTCGCCTCTTAGATATTGCACACATGATGCAGATGCATAAGCTTCAGTAAATTGAGGCTTGATAGTGTGACCTTGGGCCATGATGGTTGGAAAGTCAATGCTACCAAATTGGATGGTAGCCCCAGTGTTTCAAGTACTGATGACGACATTGGCCAAGCAGATGTTGGCGCCATCTTCGAGAGTAACAATGACAGGAGTATTTTGTAGAGCCATTATGGAGATTTCAATGATAAATATTAGCAATTAAAAATAGCTACACTGTCCCCTTTCGTCCAAAAATATGGATACAATAACATAAAACATACTAAAGCACATGCTCTAAATAAAATCTTAAATGACATAAGACTCCATCTAGAAAACTTTTAAGTTTTCTCTTTCAACTTCTTATTTTCAATTTCATTTTTATTTGTCATTTTATTTTATTTATACTCCACTGCAATAATAACTTAAATTTGACTAGCCAAAGATGGAAAGAAAAACCATTCCCCAGCGGAGTCGCCAGAAATCTATGGGATCTGAAAATTCGCCACCGACCTCTTTTGGATGAAAAGAGTTATTTTAAGTGTCGGTAAAAATTTTAGAAGGTAGATGAATAGTAGATAAGACACTACCCAGAGATT
Source organism: Cymbidium sinense (assembly GCA_021442155.1). NCBI lineage: Eukaryota > Viridiplantae > Streptophyta > Magnoliopsida > Asparagales > Orchidaceae > Cymbidium > Cymbidium sinense. The sequence goes on along the minus strand of CM038217.1, from coordinate 81,541,809 downwards.
TCATCCTCATTTTGTGAGGACTTCTTTTAGATATGGTTCTAGGTTTCCTATAGGCGCAAGCCCCTATAGTTAATTACCCCTCTCAATACTGAGAGAGCACTTTCGATTAAGGCTAGTCGATGAATCATTAAATAATGAGTATATAATAGCAGTGAGTGGAGTTTAAAATTTATGAAATTTATCATTTTAATTTAAAACTTTTGGTTGGGGGAATGATGACACGCCCGATCTAGATCCCATGGTTCCATCATCCCGGCCAGCCCCCGGTTCACGAGGAGGTAGACCAACATGATCGAAGGATCCTTATCATCAACACATGAGTTACATTGTCGAAGGTGTCCTTATAGACCTGGGGTGGAGTTTGTCTAAGGGGACAAAAATAAGTTAACCTTAGCTAACAGAGGGTTTTTTCCCAACCAAATACATTATATATTTCACAGCTCAAAGAGTAAAGCCATTCGGGAACATGCGGGCTGCGGCCGTGATCATAATTTAGTGGTGCCATATCATGATGAACCACCCGATCAGAGGGCTCTAGTTGTAACTGCCATTTATGTGGTGCCATTTTATGGCAAAATCACGCAGATAGAGGACACGAGCCACATCCTTACGGGCTTAAGATTATTTGAGTGTGAAAATAGTTATGCATTTGATTTGACATTAGCTCTTTGTGAGCAAAGGTTTTCTTAATTTATCACTCCCAAACAAACAGTTGCGGATGGGTGGATTGATTTTAAGTTTTAAATTTAAATAATTACTTTCATTTCATTTATATTTTATTATTTTATTTAAATTTTGATCATTTTATGATTGATTTAGATTTGAGCATGATCATTGATCATTTAAATGATAATAATGATAATCTTTTGAATGTAGTAGACCTTGTCAACTCTATTGCTTCCTTGTAGAGGATGTGTCTAAATTCAATGTTCCCATATTTATAATCCTCTAAACCTTGTCAACTTTAGGTTGAATAGAGGATCGAGTTTGAGACTTTTCTATTGAGAGTTTGAACTTGAGAAGTGTCAATAGATTTATCATTTATCATTTTATGACAGAATTAGCTTCTCAGATTTTATTAACTTAAAATTCTTATAATATTATAATCGAATTTTTAGGTTTTGTTAACCGACCGATGATCAAACCGGGATGTAGTATCTATTCTTTCATTTTGCACATGACTTGTATATCTTTCTAGATACTTGCTCTAATGAATACTTGAACATACATACAAGTATCTATTCTTTTAAAATGTTGTATGAACATTTAGATGTCTAAGTTGAAGTAGTTGTGCTTGACATGACATATGTGTCAAAATGCAATCATAAGTTTTGATATGGATTTTTAGGTTTTGTAAACCCGGACCGATCCTAAGACCAAACTGGGAAGTGTAGTATCTGTTCATTTTCTTATATCTAACTTGCATATTTTTCTAAATGTCTGAACACTTCAATACACATACAAGAATCTATTCTTTTAAAATGTTGTATGGGCATTAAGATGTCTAAGTTGAAGTGTAGATGTCAAATTATAATTTTTGATTTTGGTGTGGTATTTTTGGGTTTTGTTAACCTGGACCCAGTCCTAAGACCAAACCGGGAAGTAGATATTCGTTCATTCACTTTGGGTTTGGATTGCATATTTTTCTTAAATATTTGATATAGTAGACATTTCAACATACATACGAGTATCTGTTCTTTTAAAATTTTATATGGATATTAAGATGTATAAGTTGAAATGACTATGTTTAGTATGACATGTCATATTTAATACATGTTATAAAATAAGTAATGATCTATTCTTGATCAAGCATGTATCTGTTCTTGAATTCAACATTCCCAAATGCAAACCAAATGAGTATCTATTCTAGATGATCAAGCATGCATCTATTTGAAAGAGGTAAGACATCTACTTTCACATCAAGTGAGCATTTATTCTTTAATAATATGAATTTAAACCCTTCTTGACTCATCATGAATCAAATATGTATATCTTTATAGGATATACATTTAACCTTTTAAATCATTCGCTATGCATCGAGTGCAATATCTATCTTAAGGGAAATTTGAGGAGAAATTATGAATCACGCATAAGTTTTCACGTCACATCCAAACTCTATTATGCATATTAGAATTTGGATGGATAGAGATCAATTCAAATGTAGACTTGTATATGAAATTTCACTCAATGCTTCTTTAAATTTGAAAGGGAGATTCATACTTAATGAATGGCCATTCTTACTTCAAGACATCCTTTCATATATTCATAGAAAGGAAAGAATGATGATGCTAATGAAGCTACCTACTTACTTCCCATTTTTTATTCTCTCATTCTTTTAAGTAATAATCCATTAGCATTTGGGCTTCATATAAAGCAAGTAATTTTGGAGGATTATGTCCTAGCTTATGCAAGATATTAGTTTGACACTTGTTTATGTGTGTAACATGAACATTTATTAGGTAAAATAACACTTTAACATTACAAATCAGCAAGCTAAAAGAGGCTTAGAATTGCATTAAACTTATTTTCAAAATTGCATTTGAAAAGCCTATTAGCTCAAATATGAAGCCATTCACTTTTTCCTTCATTTTATTCCTTAGTTCATGATTACGAAAAATCTGAAATCTTTCTTATACAAGGTTAAAGAAATCTAAAAAAATACTTTTTTTAAAAAAAAAATGAATATTGATCCTCATAATTGCAAATGACCAAGCCATAGGGGGAGGCAAAAGAAAGGGTAATCATGAGCTTGCCACATTTAGTTCATGGCAACATGACAACTTTAACATATGCCCATCCCATTAAGCATTATATTTATCATAATTTGCACAAGCCCATTTGTATAAGCCCATTTATGATATTTTATATAAGCCCATTTGTAATATTTTGTATAAGCCCATTTGATAATTATTTTCACGATGGGCCAAGTATGACGGAGAAAGCCCATGACATTATGATCCATTCATAATTACTTATTATATTTTAGTCATTTGTCATATTCCATTTTTTTTATCATGACATGAACTCATAAATGAGAGAAGAGGGAATGACAAAAGAAGTAAAGATCTCCCCTTAGATCCATGCACATTTTATGAGGCATTTGGAGAGAATGACAAAGAAATAAATATTTCCCCTTAGATCCATGCATATGTCATGAGACATTAAGAGGTGATAACAAAGAAGTAAAGGCCTTCCCTTAAATTCATGTATATTTCATGAGGCATTAAAAGATAAATGACAAAGAAATAAAAAATTTCCTTTAAATCCATGCATATGTCATAAGACATTAAGAGGTAGTGATAAAGGAGTAAAAATTTCCTTTTAGATTCATGTATATGTCATGAGACCTTAAGAGAGAATGACAAGAAAAGTAAATCTCCCCTTAGATCTATGGTCATGTCATGTGACATTAAGAGAGAATGTCAAAAGAGTTAAGGCCTCCCCTTAGATTTATGTTCATGCCATATGACATTAAGAGATAAATGGCAAGAAAAAGTAAATCTCCCCTTAGATTTATGTTCATGTCATATAACATTTAGAGATAAATGGCAAGAAAAGTAAATCTCCCTTAGATTTATGTATATGTCATATGACATTAAGAGATAAATAAAGAAAAGTAAATCTCCCCTTAGATTTATGTTCATGTCATATGACATTAAGAGATAAATGGCAAGAAAAAAAAAAGTAAATCTCCCCTTAGATTTATATATATGTCATGTGACATTAAAAGAAATGATAAACAAAATTAAATCTCCCCTTAGATTCATGTATATGTCATATGACATTAAGAGAGAATGACAAAAGAGTTAAGGCCTCCCCTTAGATTCATGTATATGACATATGTCATTAAAAGATAAATGGCAAGACAAATTAAATCTCCCCTTAGATTTATGTATATGTCATGTGACAATAAAAAGAAATGACAAACAAAATTAAATCCCCCTTAGATTCATGTTCATGTCATATGACATTAAGAGAGAATGACAAAAGAGTTAAGGCCTCCCCTTAGATTCATGTATATGTCATATGACATTAAGAGATAAATGGCAAGAAAAAATTAAAGATTTCCTCTCCTTCTTAATGGCATAAAAAAAAAAAAAAGCTATAGAAATTAATGGGATGACACAAGTCCCATTTTCCATTCCCTCATGAAGACTTTACTCTCCCACTTATCCCCTTTTTCCTTACAAAGTCTATTGCAAGTCTAAGTCTCCTAAGAGAGAGTTCATCCACCCTTCAAAGGAAGAGATCCCTAACACTCAAGTTTGTTCTTATCATAACACATCAACTTGTAAGTTATAACTAACTTGATGCTTTTAAATTTATCCCTTCTCACCTGATATGAATAGATGTATCTCAATCTTATTTCAAGACTTAGGCAAAGGGGAAACAATCATGTTATAATCACATGCTTAGTAATAAAACAATATTTAAACCACATGGCACATAAGATGTCTTCTTTCAAATAAATCATTCATGTAGCATAAGCACCATTTAGGCATAAGAAATTTGCATTTTACACAAGTAATTGTTGAATGCTATGAAGATTCAAATAATGATGAGCTAAGCATGAATAAGCATATATAATTATTTTTCTTCTTAAAAACTTAAGAATTTATACAAACTCCTCTTTTTTTTAACAAAATTTTTAGCAGTCTCCCGGCGACATCCCCGCATATGGGGGCTACTTCAAGAGACTAGGCCTTCCCACCACGCCAAGAAAGGCATGCATGGTAGGTGTCGTGAGACACTGTCAAAATTTATTTGCCCACCATGCCAAGAAAGGCGTAGATGGGTTAATACAATATTGCATAGCATTTCTTGCTACATTGGAACAACGTGAGCAAGTACTTATATTATAAAAAGAAATAATTTTCCTACCATGTTGGAACAACGTTAGTAAGTACTTATCACAATAGATTTTCCTGCCACGTTGGAACAACGTGAATAAGTACTTATAATAACAAATTTTCCTGCCACGTTGGAACAACATGAACATGTACTTATCACAAGTTTCCCCACCGCATTGGAATAATGTGAACGGGTACTTATCATAGCAAAATTCCCTATCATGTTGGAACTACGTGAACAGGTACTTATCACAAGTTTCCCCACCGCATTGGAATAATGGAATGGGTACTTATCATAACAGTCAAGCTTGCATTTACACATAAGCATTTACATATAAGCTTGCATTAAAGATAAAATTCGTTCCTTATTCAATGCCAATTTAATTACTAACAATCAATTTAAAGGTTGCAAATTTATCGCTAATAAACTGGGTCTTACCTTGCATGAGTACTTGAATTGTAAAGAAGATAAGATTGTCTATTGATTAAGCCCTATGATAATATTATCAAGATTAACACTAATGGTTATGTTTCTCAAAACAATTTTGGATGTGGTGGCATTTTCAGAAACTTTAAAGGCATGGTAACATGTGCTTTTGCCTATCCTTTACCTGCATGCTCTATTATTTTTGCTGAATTAATGGCTGTTAATAAAGTTGTTGAGATCAGTTTGCAGAAAAATTGGCTTAACATTTGGATTGAAGTAGATGCTCTTTTACTGATTGATCTATTAACCTCTAATAAAATGGGTAACACTGAATTGTATTATCTTCTCAAGAAAACTAGAACGCTCCTATCTCAAGTTTGAATAACTCATGTTTGGCGAGAAGGAAATGCATGTGCTGATTATCTTGCTAATTTGGGTGCTAGATTAGATGATCAAATTTTATTTGATCACTCTAATCTCCCTAGACACCTATGTGGTCTAATTTATTTGGATAATACGGGCCTACCCTACCTTAGAAACTAGTCCCTCTATCCTTTCTTACTTCTTTCTATTTCTTATTCCAAGATGCATTCCTATAATTTTAATTTCTTCTTCTCCTGTGCTTCTGACCTGATCCTTTCTCACTGCATATGGGGTTTGTTGATAATGCTGTGTCTCATTTTGAAGGGTATGATGTTCCCTATTTCATTAAGCTACTGGATGGTAATGTCTACCTCTATATCTATATTGAAAAATTTCTACTTATGTCTTTTTTTTTGGCTGAGCCTGTTGATGTTGACCTTTTGGTTGGTGTGGGTTATTCTGGAAGATGTGTTTGTAGATTTTCTAGTTTTCTTGTGTTTTGCCCCCAGATTATTTGCTCTCACGGGCCCTCTTTTTTGTCTACTATTGAGTCTCCTATTTGACTTGCTGTGTAGCTTTGAGCTGATTTGTTTGCTATTTTCTTTCCATCAGTTGGATACCTATGGCATTTGGTTTTCTTTTCTTCAATAGGGAACGTTCTCTCATTTCCTCCAGCCTGCTGGATTGTGATGTTTGGAATTGCTGGAATCATTTTTTCTCCCATCAAGAATTGGCTGTTAGGTCTCCTTTCTTTGGCATGCTGACATGATCAATGTCGTGGTTTTTATTCAGTGGATGGATTAGTCTTGCAATTGGGTTTATTGGTATAATTTTGGTTATGATCATGGCTAGATCAAATGCTTCTATTTTTGTTGATTCTGGTTGGATTACGACATGTTCTTTGGGCCTGATGCTGTTGGTTTTTCTAACATGTTTTGCCGAACATCTGGTGATTGTCCTGCTTGCTTATATAGAAAAAAGAAGAAGAGATGGTGTCCTCTTCTGGAAGGTCTGATTCTCTCGATCGGGCACTTTTTCTTCCTCCTCTTATTTTCGTTCACGCTTATAATCTGGGCTTACCATTTTTATGACTCTGAGACTATTATGGAGGATGTGTGTAGGGATTCTATGCTATGATGCATATAATGGATGATGGTTACCTATTCAGATAATGGCTTGCATTTTACATATACATTGTATTTGGATCTAATTAGGTTTGCAGGTACTTTGGACCACAAATTCTTCATCCTCGGCTTCTTTGTGTATTGATGATGGCTTCACCCCTTATTGGTTTAGTAGCTCTTGTGTTGTATCCATGCAATGGTTGCTTGGATGCACACATTTCTCCCTAATTTGGTGTGAATATCTTGAGCCCTCTCCCTCTCACTTTCGCCCCTTACTTTTATTGCATCTGAACTAAATTCTTCCTTTCACATATTTGCAAATGCAGCTTTCCTTTACTTTTGCATGTGAATTGCTAGTTCATTTCCTGTTGATTCTGCAGATGGTGGTGCTTTGTTCCAGAGTTTCCATTGCTGATCGCTATATATCTTTTACTTTTCTTTTACTTTTACTTGCTTTTTGGATGTATTTAGATAGGGGATTTACTCTCTAAGTTGATTGTAGCTCTTCGAGCAGTAGTTTTAGAGTTTATCCGTTGCAATAAAATTCCCCTATATAAAAAAAAAATATGTATTTGAACAAGACATAATGACATTTGTAAATTTAGCTAAGCATTGCATTGAGACATCATTAATAAGAAATTATCACATGATTTTTTATTGCATATGCCATTTCTCCCCCCTTTTCTTGTTTCAATATGAGGGATGAAATAACTTTTCCAATCTTGCTAAGTAGATAACATTCATATGTCAAATCTTAGGCACATGTTTCATTTGTCATTACCAAGTGAGTAAAGAAACATTGCACTTCATGCTTACTTTCCCCATTCCATGAGCAATTGTATTTAAACATAATTTGATTGGATAGGATGTGTAGGTAGCATGTAACAATCTTTTTTTTTAAAAATCAGTACACATGTGACAATATATCCAAAAGAATTTATATTGCCTTTGCAATATTACATACCACTTTAACCTTTACTTGAATGGAATTTTTAATATAAAAATAGGAATAAGCTCTCTTAAATGTATACATGCTGATCCATTCATAAGCACAACAAGGAATATAAGATTTCTTTGTTAGGAGTGAAAATAGAAATCAATTCCATTTTTATGATTTCAACTATATAAACTTAAAAAAATATGATTAGAAGGAGACAAGATTAGGAAGTAGGGGATTTCTTTATGATGGGTAAAGTGAAAACCAACCCAATCAACACAATCTCATCAACATAAATCTAAAAATTTGAAATGTTAAACCTTTCCAACACTACTACAAACACAAAAAAGACCTTTCCAATTAGCATTCCAAGCACAAAGAGAGCCTCACGATTGAATGATAATCACCCAAAAATCAAATAATGATCATTCCATACAATAACTCTCACAAAGCCTTCTTTTTTATTTCCAACTTCATTTTAAGCACATGAAAAAGACTTAGCAAGAATCACCCTCTAAACAAAAAAAATTTGGAGCATGAAAGAGAGTGAAAATTTGCATAAACTTAGGGTTTGAGGAATTCATCATTTCAAAACACTATTTCCACACTTATAAGTTTATTTTAAACATGTAGAAAAGGTTCAACAAGGATCATTCTACCCAAACAACAAAAATGAAGCATAAAAGAGAAGGAACTTTGCATGTAACTTAGGGTTTGAGCCATACATTATCTCAAACCATATTTCCACACTTTTTATTGCATTTTAAACATGTAAAAGAGGTTTAGAAAGTATCATTCCATCTAAATAACCTAAAATTGAAAGATAAAGGGAAAGAACCAGCATAGAACTTTAGGGCTTAATCCACGCATCATTTCAAACACTTTTTTCACATTTCTAGCTTCACTTTAAGCATATGTAGGAGGCTTAACAAGAGTTATTTCATTCAAACATCCAATATTAAAGCTTAAAAGAGAGGAAAATCCGCATATAGCCTTAGGCTTGAGCCACACAAAATCTCTAAATGAGTCTTCATGCTTCTAATCTAGTTTTTCAAAAAGTAAAAATAGTTCCAGCAAATATCATTTCTTCCAAACAACAAAAATTGAAATGTAAGGAGAAAGAAAACTTGCACATAGCTTAGGGTTTGAGCCATACATCATTTTGAAACCCATTCTAAATTTTAGATTTCATTTTAAGCTCATAAAAGAAGCATAACCAACACAATTTCATCCATGAAGAAATTATTTTAAGAAAAATGGAAACTTGAAAATCCATAGATAATAGAAAACAATATGAGATTTGTGCCATACATCATCCCAAATCTCAAGATTAAAACCATAGCATCATCTCAAGGATATAATAAGAGAGATTTCCCAAACCCTAACTTCCAAAATAACTCAAATGCATGAGAATAAGCTTAGGGTTAGATAGAGACGACCTGAAGATTTCAATTGCAAGGAGGAAAGAAGGAAAGGGGTTTCGGCTAGCTAGGGCTTGGTCACCCTACATTCGGGTTCGGTTAGGGCTCACGAGAGGGATGGACGGCCTGGAGAAGAGCCTCAATTTTGAGCTTCTTGTGTCGATCATGATAGATGGGAGATCGCACAAGAGTACAAAAAAAATGAGAGAGGAGGATCGTAAGAAGGGGAGAGATGTTGCCCGAGAGACCAAAAAATGCGTGAAGAATGAGGGAATGGGTTTATCCCTTACTCGAGTATTAGGGCAGCCAAAAATCTTGATTAGCCAATTAGGCAGCAACCAATAGAGGCAAAGGAGCGGCTGATCTAATAGGCGGGCTTGGGCGGTTGAATTAGGATAAGGATTAGGGGGTATAATGGATTAAACAACCGCTAATCATTTTAATTACAAATTAATATCATTTCACATCAAATATGATGAAATTAATTTGTATGATAAACCCTAGCAATATGGGTGTCAATTTTAGGTATTTCTGTTATGCCGGGCGCAATGGTGCACATGATTTTACAATTGGAGGTCATTTGGATGTCGTCGGGATTTCTCGACTTTGATATGTATGTAATTTTATTAAAAAGTAACATTGATCATTTGAATATTTATTAATTGATCCAGTAAATTTTAATTATTTAATTTTAACATTTTAAACACAATTATGAAGTTAAATTTTAGATAGAGACAACTTTTTGATAGAATTTGATGATGACTAGGGAATTTTAAATCTAATTCATGCGATGTTATTTTCATTAATTATTGGTTTTAACTTTAGTGCTTCGTTTAATTTGTGAATCATATGTGGAGGTCAACAATCCCATTTGGGATTGTTGCGCGGGCGTGGTACAGCACTGACCGTGCCCCAGATGCATTTGGTTGCGCATGAATTTGGGGAGCTTTGAGAATCTAGGCCGCAGTTGCCGCGAAGTTGCGACTCGATATACCCTTCCATGGTCTACAGTCAAAGAGATGTTTTTTCCTATATTACGCATTTCTTAGTGCTGAGCATTCTTCCTGTGTCCTCGATCCATCCATCCTTTGCCCTATCTTGTGACTGGAACTCTCATCTTTACCGAAGCTCGCCACGAGATAGGAAAGTTAGGGATTTGGACTTAACTCTCATCTCTGCTCTAAGAGATTTTAGCTTCCTAAACCCTCCTCTACCGCTGACTTTCGCTTCACACCCTCATTTTCATTGTTTGCAAAGGTAACCCTCGGCTTTCCTATCTCTTCCCTTCACGAGCGTTAGTTTTGCTAGATCCGTAATGCATTATTTATTTCTCCTATATCTTACCTTCTCTCGAGCTTCAGTTTGTGGAGATCCCATGATTCATTGTTCTATTTCGGCTTGATTATGCATTATGTTTTGAAGGAAAGATTGAAACTTCTATGTTGCAAGGAAAAAATGTGAAACATAATGGATGGTTTTTAGCTCCCCTTTTGCCACATCAGTTGTAGTAGTGTGAAACATTGTAGATGTTTTTGATATGAATGTTATTCTTTGGAGATATTGCGGCTTATCTTAGTTTATATAGAGGATTTTTGGTCAGTTGTGGACAAATGTTCATGCTTTGCTCTATTATGTTTAGAGTTAACTACCTCTAATTTAGGTTTTGACATTTTACGTTGCTTTGAGTAATCATGATATTGGTGTTTTCATGAAAAGAACAATCTTGAAAAACATTCAATCGAAATTGTGTTGAATGCATTGGTTGGGTTGATTTTTAAATTTATGATGAATTTATAGTAATGTGATCTATTACTCTTTCGATGCTTAATTTTAATAATTTGGTTTGTTTACTATTGGCCTCATTTTTAGGATGAGCTCTCAACCCCTCCATCTTAGACATAGGACACCTCTTAAACTTTAAGAGATCTTTAGTCTTAAGACACATCTAGTGATTAGGTGGACACTCAACCTAGCTCTAGAGACTTAGAAGAGTTAGCCATAGGAATAGGTCATGCTTTAGGGGTGATAGGAAAATTTGCCTACCCTATAGCTTGAACCAAATTCCTCACTTCCTTCCTTCAAGTTAAACTTAAATCAATTCCAGCTTAATTGATTTCCTCCAAATCCAAATCAATCCCACATCATTGAAACCCATGATTGAAACTAATGATTAAGGCTCATGATTGAAATTCCAAGTTCAAAATATTTCCTAAATCCTTTGATTCTCTCTCATAGACTTAGCCTAAATCAAATCTAAATCAATTCAAATTCAAGAAACTTTCTCACAACCCATTTATATTCTCATTTCTATTCACGTATATAAATGAAATATAAATTCAAATCAATCAAACTAAATCCAAATAAAAAAAATCTTTTCTGAGTCACTTTAATTCCCTCTTAAGGACTTAGCCTAAATCAAGTTCAAATCACTTCAAATCCATGAAATTTTGTCATAACCCATCTATATTTTTATTTATATTCACATATATAAATGAAATATATATTCAAACAACCAAAACTAACTTCAAAAATCAAACTCAAATTCAATCAAAATCCAACCTAAGCCTTTCAAGTCAAACTCTTGAACTTAGCCAAGTACAACTGAAATCAAACCAAACCTTTGATTTTTCTTCATGATTCAATCAATCCTATAATCATGAATTCAAATATAAACATAATGTGGGCTCCAAAAATTTGCCACTCGATGAAAGGAGTATGGTTTATGCATTGGTGAAATTTTCAGAAGGTAGATGGAATATTAGATAAGACACTACCCAGAGATTTCACCCCCATTTTGTGATGACTTTAGATCTTATTCTAGGTTTCCTATAGGTACAAGCACCTATAGTTAATTACCCCTCTCAATGCTGAGAGAGAACTTTCGATTAAGGCTAGTTGTTAGATCGCTTAATGAGTAGAGTATAATAGCAGCATGTGGAGTATTGAATTTAGATTTATGAAATTCATTATATTTAACTTAAAGTGGATGGTTGGGGGAACGATGATGCGCTCGATCTAAATCCCATGGTTCCGTCATCCTGGGCTATGGTGGTCCCTAGTCTATTTAGTCAGAGGAGGTAGTCGACCCAACTTAATAGAAGGATCCTTATCAGCAGCCATGGGTTACGTTATCCATGAAATTCTTGTAGACCTTGGATGGTGTTTATCTAAGGAGATAAGCTTAAGTCTACCTTAGCTAATAGAGGGTTTTTTCCCTATCAAGTATACCCTATGATTCATAACTCAAAGGGTTGAGCCATTGGGGAGCATACGGGCTACAATCATGACCGAGATAAAGTGGAGTCATTTGGCGACAACCACACGATCAGAGGACTTTGCTCGTGCGCATTATGTGGAGCTACGCTTGTCATCCTTACTAGCATGAGATTATTTGAGAGTAAACATAGTTGTGCACTTGATTTGACTTTGGCTGCTTTGTAAGCTAGGGTTTTCTTAATTTGTCACCTCCGACAAAATATTGTAGAAGGTGGATTGAATGGAGTTTGCTTTAAGCTTTTAGATTAAATTTTAATATAGAAGTTATAGCTTAATGATATTTTAAATTTTGTATTTAGATTGATATTCAATCTATGTTAATTTGCTTTGAAATTGTAATCATATTTTGATGGAAGTATCCCCTCCGGTTAAAATTTTCATTTAACACAGCCATCATCGGGGTGGATGTATTATTTTGCTATGTTAGATCCTGTCGACTCTATTAATTTAATAATAGAGGATCAGATCTGCTATCAAATGAAATAATTAGCTTCTCAAATGTTTTATTAGGTTAAAGATATTATAATAATATCATTAAATTTTTAGGTTTTATTAACCTAGACCTGGTCCAAGGACCCAACCGAGATTCAACCCGCGTAGCATCCTCAGACACTAAGTTTAAGTATTGATAGTGTGGGGCTTTTTCAAATTGTTTATATATAATCGCTATTCATTTCATGAAAATACAATACTTTGAGGTATTTGGCGAGGTTAGGAATACTCTCAGAATGTAGATGAGCATCTCACCTTAAGTTATTCTAAAACATCAAATTTAGATGTGATGTTGCTTTGTAATGAATGCAGTATTTCATCATTCAGGTGATTGACATGCAACTTAATGCAATAGGATTGACCATATGATCACTTCATAATGCATGTAAGCATCTTTCATTTATTTGAAAATGTATGCAAGCATTGGAGTATTTGAACTAGATACAAGTTTATATGAATTTATTTTCCATCTGAGTATTTGCACATATCAATGAAATACTTGAATTGGATAAAATATCACCTCTTAGTGTGTGTCTATGTTTAATTCACTTCATTAAAATATTTGCATGTACTAATAAACATTTGAGTTGAATTAATGGTCGCCTCATCGCATATACAAAGATCTGCCTCTTTGATACACTATGTGAATTTCAAGACATATGCATTGAGAGTGTTCGCATGTATCTTAGAGCAATAGACTCGAGTATAAGATGGATTTATAGTATTTATAAAGGGAGCTCAATCCTTTAGAACCTTCGCATGAATTAATGAAATGCTTGAATTGGAGTTGGATGTTATGTTATGATTTGCACATGAAGCTTATTCAAAACCTTCCATATTCATGACTTTCTTAACGAGTTTTATCATTTTCATAACACATCATTAATGGGCCCCTTGATTTCATAATTCATCAATTATTTGATTGAAATTATCATGAGTTATGGTGGAGTCCACATAAAAGGTTGGTTCATGCCTATAAATAAAAGGGATTTTCTTCTCTTCAAACACACAACATCACTTGTCTGGATATGCTTGTGATTTTTTGCAAGCTCAAAGCATCTGAGGAGGGTTCTACTTACATTTCAAGCAAAGTCCTTTAGTTTCTTTCATTCATCATTTATAGGTTAACTTTTTCTTAAATTTTAATTTAAGCTTGTTTAAGTAGATTATGATGATTTAAATAATCCCAGTTAGTCCTCATTTGAATCCTTCATGAGTGTGAAATTCAGATTAAATTTTGGTAGCCTCCCGGCATCATCCCCGCATAGGGGGCTGCATCGGGAGTCTGTGCTTACAAAGAGCATGTATGAGTGGTATAAACCATGGCCTAAGTCTTCATTTTCCCTACCACGCATTATGTATAGGTTACGTGCACAAAAGAAATCTTATAAATTTTCCCATCGCGTCGCGAATGTCGCCTAGGTGTTTTCCCCACCGTGCTACAAAGAGCGCATACGGGTTCCACTTATCGCATCAAATGCATCACAATTACGATTTTAGGAGCATTAGATTGAACATTTTATACTTTTGTGTAAGGGTCGATGACAGCGGCCTATGTATTCATTTTCTCTACCACGCTACAAAAAGCGTGTATAGGTTACCTGCACAAAAGCAATCATGTAAATTTTCCTGTAGCGTCATGAATGTCGCCTATGAGTTTTCCCCGCCGTGCTACAAAGAGTGCATACAGGTTCCGCTCGTCGTGTCAAATACGTTGCAATTGGGATTTTAGGTGGTTGTTTGGTAGCGAGATAGAAGCAAAATTTATGCTAATATATGCAAGATATAGTATAATAGAATCTTTAAATCCCGTAGGATTTAATACCTATTGCATTATCTTATTCTAAATATCAATGAGTTAATAGAAAGGATTGAGTAGGATTTAGCTTACACTATGCCTAACAACAAGAACTATAGTTTTGAATCCTATAGAACTTTGCCTTATCTCCTCCACGTTTTACCCAAAGTTTTAAATTGGATGAATTCAGGTAGTGGGATGCTCAACATGAAAACCTCTTGGCCCACTATCTTCTTTAGCTCTATACAATAAATGGAAAAGGGAGAGCTAATAAAAGGTTGGATATACAATTTGGAATAGAAATAACAATGAAATCCTACATAATTTTAGATCACGTTGCCCTATTTTTTTTTCGAATTTAGCAAATCATGATAGTAGAGGCGACTTAGGATTTAGACCAGCGAAGTGAAGGGCAATCGAAAGATGAGAGAGAGAGAGAGAGAGAGAGGGAGGGATGGACCTGGGAGATCGATGACTATGGGATCTATTCGGCTTGCGTGAACATTGAGGGAGTTGTGAGGAGGGAAAGCATCAAAATTGGGTCAGAAGAAAGGGACAAAGAGGGAACCTCATTCATTTGGCTCACAAAGATTCTAGATGGATGGGCTCCAGCCTTTAGTGGAATGATGGGAGAGCTGCAGGGTGCAGCTGTCAATAGAAATGAATAGGAGTCCTTAGGGTTAGGTCTTATTAGATATATATTTGGTTATTTATTTAAATGAAAATTAATCCCTAGTTCTGATTTTTGCACCCACATTATCATATAATTAATATATATATTAATATTAGGTTATTTCAAATTTCCGGATGTAACGACATAGTCTGTTTCGCGATCGGAGGTCATTTGGTTCATGTCGACATCAAATCAGGGTCAATTTCAACTCATAATTATGCGTTGTCACATTCGATCGCTCGACATTCACGCAGACTCATCCGAATTAAACACGAATATTATAATTTGATAGGTTTTGATATTTCAACATTAATGACATGATTAATTTCATGAACGGAGGTCATTTGGGCAACATCGTGGCTTTCTGACCTCGATATACATGTATACGCATCGATGAATTTTCTTCTTGATCGGTTGGCCATCAAATTGTGCAATATGTATATTCTAATTAATTTCAATATTCTGGATGTGATGGTGAAGTCCGTTCATTGATCGGAGATCATTTTGACTAATTTTTAGCACCATCGAGTGTATTTTAACTCTGATTTGTGTGTTGAAGCTCATCAAATTCACAATGTGAGATTGACTTAACTTGTGGCACATGCATGGAGGTCAATAAATGCCCCCCAACAAATATGATTGATGCATAGAGCGAGTCATGTTTGTTGAAAACTGAGACCTTTGGCCCGCATCTTGGATCACTTTGATTTGTTAACATGGAGCTTTAACAAGATTTGTCAATAATATGATGCTTTATTTTGGACATGCTAGATGATGAGATTGACTAATTTGTCAGGATCGACTTGTCGACTGGATAAGAGCTCTTCCCCATTTACTGTCTGCTTGAATGGGCCTGCTGAAGACCTCTTTCTCTTGTGTTATTGTAAAGTTAAATTTCCTCCGACCTTAGCTTCATGCTTGATCGAGTTTGATGGAGGAATTAGTTTGTTTGCTTTGAAATTTGAAATTTCTTCTATCCTAGCTTTAAGCTTGATGGACTTTGATGAAGGATTGACCTGATTTGGCCATATTGACTCATCAGAAGTGTATGTACACCCTAAGTCTGTCTTAGCTTTTGATTCATTGAAGTGCATCTGATGATTTTACTCATTTTAGGTAAATGTTGAGTTACCAGTCTAGCAATGTGTGCTTTACCAGACTGAATAACCCTGAAATTCCTTTAGTTCAACCATTGCCTTTGTGTGAACTACATAATCGCTTCCTCAATCCTGTGCTTTCTACTTTTACAGACTTGATGAGGGAATTGGCTTTGATTTGTGCTTTGTGCTTGATCAGATCATTTGAAAAGAGATTGAAATATCACTTTGTAGGCAATATATAGATTGATTTGAGGCAGCTCTAAATTGAGAGTTTTCTCATATTATCTTAGTCCATCGATCGAGTGGAAAGATATCTTGGATTTTGGTTGCTTCTAGTCACTAAGCTAGATTTGGTTTGATATTGAGTAGCTATCATCATTGGACTGATGAGCAGGGCTCTTTCACTTGGCCTTTTCTTGTGACTTATTGAGTGAGGAGAGCGTCAGCAACTCGGCCATTTTTGGGCTTGTTGAGTCTGACCTTTATAATATACTCAAGTTTTTTACTTAAGCTGTGATGGCTTGGCGGTCTTGTCATTAGGCTGACAAATGAGGGCTCTTTCACTGCAGCCTTTTCTTGCAGCTTATTGAGTGAGGAGAGCGTTAGCAACTCGGTTGCCTGTGGGCTTATTGAGTTCAACCTTTAAAACCCATTCATGTCCTAGACTTGAAAATGTAGGGGTTGATGTTTTTCCAACATAGTTGATTGAAGCTTCAAAAATTTGAAGTTCTTCTGACTTGATCTTCAACATTTGACGAATCTTGAAGGAAAACTTTTGACATTTAGGACTATGTTTTCGTTCTTTGAAGCAGATTCTTTTTGTTCTTATAAGACCTGCAACTTTAACAATAATAGTTATAGATATATTCATGGATTTTTGCATAAAGCTCGATGTCAACCTAAATGCATATACAAGAAGCTCTCTTGTTTCACATGGAATGATTGAACAACTTTTGATTTATAAAAACTAAAAAAATGCCCTCTATCTAACAGGGGGATTGCAGGCTAGTTCAAAAATGTATTACAAAGTTTTACCTTCTTTAATATAAATAAATGGAGCTTGTTCTGATTATTATACATATATTTATCAAAGGATTTCAGCTTGAAGCATGATGTCAACTTAACTAAATATATGAAAATGCCCCCTGTCTAATAGGGGGAGGCTTTCGCAGTAACTTGAAAATGCATTCTCATTTTATGAGAAAATCTTCAAGTGACATTACTTATGTATTTGATATAAAAGCCTTACTAGTGCAAGATTCATTTAAGTATTTATATACTTATCCATAGTCAGTTGTGATATTTCTTGAGATATCGATCATTGATTGATGACATCAGTCGCTGACCATTCTTGTCAATAAGTTGGTAGGCTCCTCCTTCATACACCTTCTTTATGACATAAGGACCTTCCCAATTAGCTCCGAATTTACCGCCGATCTTGTGATGAGGGATGATTGGCCTTCTCAGCACCAGAACTAATTCACCTTTCTGGAATGTCCGAGGATGTACTGAACTATTAAATACTTTAGACATCCTCACTCTGTAAATTTCTAAACTTTGTTGAGCTTGGAGTCTAACTCTGTGAAGCACATCCAACTGTTCCATTCGTAAGCGAGCATTCTCATTTTGATTGAATTGGATAGCTACTCGAAGTGATGGCAGCTCAACTTCTAGAGGTAGAACAGCTTCAACTCTAAATGTTAGAGTATAAGAAGTGGCTTTGGTTGGTATTTTATAAGTTGTTATGTATGTCCAGAGTGCTTCCATCATTTTAGTGTGCCACTCTCTTTTATTATTCATGAGAATATTTTTGAGGAGCTTTACCAATGTCTTATTGAAATCCTCTACTAAACTATTGGCCCTTGGATTGTAGATTGATGAATACAATCAATCAATTTTGTGCCAATCAGCGAATCTGTATATCTTCACACTATTGAAAGTTGGACCATTGTCTAAAATGATTCATAGTGGCACCCTAAATCTATAGACAATATTATTGGTGAAGACGTAAATGAATCGATCGGCAGTGACTTCCTTAAATGGAGCGGCCTCGACCCACTTGGAGAAGTAGTATGCTGTAGAATAGATGTCCCATGATGGAGGATCAATCGGTCTATTATATCATGCCCCAACTTTTTTATCCGGGATTGTTGGGTGTAGAGGATTGGAGGTTGATGAATGAGATTCCCATGGACTTGACATTCATGACATTTCCTGACATGATTTATGTAGTCTTTCACCATTGAAGACCAATAGTATCCCATTCTCTTAATTTTTATTGCCATTTTAGGACATGACTGGTGTGTACCACATAGTCCTTCATAAATTTTGGACATAAATTTGTTGGGTTCATTTGTCCTTAAGCATCCCAGCCACATTTGTTCAAAGGATCTACGATACAATGTGTCATTGACATAAGCATATCGTATATTCTTTTGTAACTGGCTAGTGATTTCTGGCAATTTGTTTTCCTTAAAATAATTGATGAAGGGTTGTCTAATCATCGACTCTTCCACTATGAAAGTTTAGCATGATTTATTTGCAATACTTTTGAGTTTTCTATCTATTGTACTTGTCATTCTTTTGAGAGTAAGGGAGAAATTTGCTTGGCTTGAGTTTTGATGCCCCCTTTACCTACGAGGAATATGGATTTACTGGTTGTAGAACTCGACAAGTGGACACTTCAATCAACACATCATCATCGTTCATGTTCGCCATCTCTTTTACTAGCTTGGCCAGGCAATCTGCTTTACTATTCTTCGATCAAGAAACTCGAGCTAGTTTAATGCTTAGAATTTGCTTCATGAGCTCAAGCACTCGCTTATGATAGTACACTAATTCAAGCTTGTTACTGTTATAGAGACCTAACACTTGGTTGATAGAGTCTCCAATGATTCTTAAATTTTGAATGCCGATAACAATAACTTCTTCGAGACCTACCACCAATGTCTCGTATTCAGCTTCATTATTGGTTCTTGGCTCAGTCAGCCTGTATGAACGTCTCATTATGCCACCTTTCAGTGTTATGAAGACGAGGCCAACACCTCTTGCTTTTGTTATTTGGGGCGGGCTTAATAGATCATCAAAATATATTTCTTAAATTTGCAACTCCTCCCTTTCACGAATTAGCAGGATCTATTCATCAGGTAAATCATTGTTGACTATTAAATCTGCTGGAATAGAATTTACAATGAGAAAATATGCTAGTATTTTCCCCTTAATAGCTTTCTAAGACACGTATGCAATATAGAATTGTAATAGTACTTCCATCGTGCCAAATGACCTTTCAATGCCGGTCTTATCATCAGGAACTTTAGCAGATTGATCTTTGATATGAGTGTTATCTTATGTGACAACATGTAATGTCGAAGCTTCTGAGCATCCTAAATGATGTGTGCTTTTCATCTTCAAGAGCCATCTTGATTTGATTGTATCCCGATGATCCATCCATAAATGAGAACATGTTGTAGTTGAAAGTATTGTCTACTAGTAGTTCTGATATTGGAAGCAAAAAATCATCTTTTGGGCATGCTTTGTTCTGATCTCAAAAATCAATGCAGATATAGATTTGACCATTCTTCTTTCTCACTGGAACAACGTTGGCTATCCAATCTACATACTTTTCTTCTCGGATAAAGCCTACTTCAATCATCTTCTTAGTTTCTACAATCACCTATTCTTCAATCTCCAATCTCATTCACCTAGGAGCTTGCTTAGTGTTATCGCTGATATAGTTTGTGAACTATTACATCAAGGGATAAGCCTGACATTTTGGAGTATACCCAAGCAAAGAAGTCCCTGAATTCACATAGTAGAGCTTTCATTTCTTCAACCTTTTCATCAAGCAAAGGCACCGAAAGTTGAGGATCATCCTTTATTCCCAAGTTGGTTTCCTTCAACTCATCCATGGTAGCTGCTTGTCCACCATCTTCAAGTTCTTCAGGTGCTAGCTTGGTTTCTACCTCCTCATCGTTGGTCAGGTAAACCTCATAAAGATCATCTTCATTTTCAATTTCAGTGTTAATCTTTTCTCATTATAGTTTTCTTTGATGTTTAGATGTATCCAAGACCTTTAGATGTATGATTATCACACTTTCACGAGATCTATGAACTTTTTAGACCCCAGAGGGTATCAAAGATGTGGGCACACCATTTGTTTGTTCCAATATCAACTCCCAATTTGTGCATCATCTTGTGAATCTTTGGAGGATAATATTTTGCCATTCTTGTGAGAACCATATCATCAAATTCATCAAATTGCATGAGCCAATCAGAATCCTGGTGATAGCACTCCTCAGACTTGTAAAATGAAATTCCACATTCATTACTTCCATACAAAGGATGCATATAGAAAGTTTTTAACTCTTCAACAATGTGGACTTCACGTGGAGTGATTTTTTTGAAGTGTTGAAAAGGAACCGTCATGATCACTAATGATTTTTATGATATCAACAGGTCTACCATCCTTCTTGAAGAGATACACTGAACTCCACTTTCACAGGTAGGTTCAGAATCATACTAATCCAGTATTCCATAATTTCTTTCCTTTCACTAGACTTGTTTACTCCCTTGGGTCATAGAAGGATCATCATCTTCTTCTTCTCTTTTCTTGGATGAGGGACTAGCCTTTTCAACTTATGTGATTTTAGGAAGGCGTTACCATCTTTCTTCCTTTTCCTTCTTCACTTCTTTGTGTTATTTTGCAACCTTTGAGGTAGAAGCTTTTGTTGATTGTTATTTCATAAATAATAATTTTGCATCTTCATAGATTTTAGCTTCATGGACTACAAATGATTGAAGGTTGCCAAAAATTCTATGTTCTTCCTCACCTCATTTATATTTCATGCATTGGTGCAAAGTAGACGGAACCATTCCGTACTCATGTAACAAGGCCCCCAAGGCCAATGAGTGTCGACATCAATGACATGGAATTTGGCTTCTGTGTGAAGTTCTTTGAATCGTGGTGGCAAGGTAAAAGATTAGCATCTTTTGCCCTTTTCATGTGAATCATTAATTTGTCCCATCCGAGATGTCATGAAGGGATAATCTCTCAATGTTTTCGACTCATGAGATTAAGATGAACTGGATCAATTAGAATTCGATTGATTATGACACCATCACTCTCTGCAGAGATGTATAGAGGGAAATTATGTTCTGATGTCCCGAGCATAAGATCTTCCTTAGAGAAGGTGATCGTCGGAAGGTCTTGAGATTGTAATACTTCAGTTATACACCACTTGGCGAAGTATGCTTCATATTTCTTCAGATTCTTAAGAGCCTAAATTAAGGTTTCACGGAGATCGTGTGACATCAGGAGAGCCTCATACACACTCAACTGTGCAGGGATCTTTCTCAAGTGCGACAAGATGTTGTAATCGATTCCTTTATCCATGTTAGACTTCTTCTTTGGATCTTTGGGAATGATATTTTCATTAACTTCTATGTTCTTGTCATTTCCTTTATTTGGCATTCCTTTCTTCTGTGATGATGATAACACCTTACCACTTCTTAACTGTACTAGGGCTGCTCTATCTGGCTCATATTCTTCTAAAGAAGTCTCCTCTTCAAAACCACTATTTATGCCTGAGGATCAGATGGAGCCTTTAGAATCACTTCTCAATTTTATGCCCTTCATCAAGGGTGATATTGAAGACTTCGACTCATCTTCCTCAGGAAAGCACTTCTTACTATCCTTTGTTTGCTTCACCATCAGGCAAGGCTTGAATGCCACGCCATTGGTGTTTCTTCTTCTTGGATTATCTAAAATAAGTAGATTCTATCGGGGAGTATCCAAGGACATTGAGATAACCTGATAGACTTTTCCAGAAAGAGATTCTTCATCATCATCTCCTTCATCATTTATTTCAATGATTTGGAGTCCTGACATAAAATCAACAAGCTTAATTGGTTGTCTTGCTGGTTGTTGATATTCTTCAAGATTATTAATAATCTTTTGGGTAGTAGATTTCTTCTCATCTTCTTTTATTTGGCTGGTCTTTTGGAAGTTTTTGATGAACTCTAAATAGTTGTTGTTTAGGTGAGGAACACCACAGGACTTAGAGGAGAACCTTTTGATGTAGATTCTATCTTTGATTCCAATACTGGTTCAAGTGGAGATTCTATTTGACACCAGGAATGCCTTCTAACTGTTTCAACATCTTCATAATTTTCTTTGAGACCGTAATCTCCCATTTATCATTCTCAACCATTTTTTTCTTTTGCTTTATCTTTTTGTAGGGGCACAGAAGAGGATGTAACCACCATTACAGATTCTTTCTTTAGGAATTCACCCTTTCTATACTTCCTTTCCAACCAATCTTTGAATACATTGTAATCTTCTATAGGGTAGCTAACTACCCGATGATATGGACAGTAATTTGGGCTACCAATTCATCCTGACTCTTCAAGTCTTTTTTACATTCCCAACCTTGAGTTCTTGTCGACATAGTTTAACTACATTTCTCTTTGAAAGAGTATTCTTTATTCATTTTCTTTTAAGAGATGGATGCATTTTGATTATCATCTCTAATGCTTATCTTAGGCACCACTACACGGAGAAGTTATGGGTTTGTCATTGCCTCCAAGAACTAACTTCAGTTGAGAATTGAAGGGTAGTTTAACTTTCTCTTCAAAATAGATAGATTATTTCCCCTTATATACATTGTAAGTTTCTCTCCTTCCTTTATTTGAATCATATGAAGTAATGTGAGATTCACTCTTCCTTGATTCTAGGAACTTCCCTTTCTTTGTTTTGTTTGGATGACTTTTAGTTTTGAAAAGATTCAACTTTTCAAAATTTTCCACCTAATCAAGTAGTTCTTGAAAGGTGGTGATGGAAGCCATGCATAAATAGGGCGCCATTTTATCATCAATGTTGCCCATTAGCAGTTGAATTACATGTTCCTCTTCCACATGTTGCTTGCACTTCATGCTCATATTGCGCCAACGAGTTATGTATTTAGTGACTGACTCATCCGTCTTTCTCTTCTCCAGGGCAAGGTTAGCTATTGTAGTCTTTCTAACTGCACTAGTAAATCTTTTGATAAATATTGCCTCTAGCTCTGTGAATGTCTTAACTGAGTCATTTGGCAACTTTGTGTACCACTTGAAAGTAGTTGAAGTTAAGCTGCTAACAAACTGGCAAAATAATAGTGCATCATTACCCCCAATATTACCACAAGTTGCTTTGAATTGTGCTAAGTGCTGCATGGGGTTATCGTTGCCATCAAATGAATGGAATTTCAGCACTGAGTAACCATTAGGATACGACACCTAGTCACATTCTGCATGATATGGGAGACCTCTATTCACCAATTTCTCCACCTATTCTGCAGCTATGACAGCTTTAATATTTTCACTTATAGTAGTTTCAAATTGTACAATAATCACTCGGATGTGCTGGTATTTATTAGAGAGAATCAGCGGTCAATTGATTGAATTTCTACCATTATGATCACTTTGTGCTCCAGAGGTTTGTGGCGCTTGCTCAACTGGTTGGATTGATGGGTGCAGTGTTGGTTGTTTGATGATTGATAGGAGAAACTGGTGTCAGCACTACGTCAATGTTCCTCTGCATCATTTGTATCATGAGATTCATCTGCATCATCATTTGATTCATCATCAAATTAAGTTGAGAGATCTCTTTATCTTTAGCCTTCATCTGCTGTATTTGCCTTTTGAAAGCATAGTGGTAGAATTAGCATAATATCTTCTTCTTCTGGTTCCTCTTCTTGCTCATCACTTAAGGAGGAAATAAAAGGTTCTGCTTTCATTTGAGCTGATGGTTCTTCGATGTGGATAGGAGGTGTGGCTCCATGACGCCTGGATCAGTACTGTCATACACCAGATGGTTCTCTGATGTGTTGTACCATATACACCACATCTACCCCCATGATATCTTCTTCATCTTCCTCTTCTTCTTCTTCATCTTGTAGTCTTATCTCTGATCAATGTCTCCATCTGATTTCAAGCTCGAGTGTTTGAAGAACATCTCTCCTCAGACGATCAAAATTGAGGGAAGATCATTTAGGTTGGTGATGGTATTCTCTAGAGGATTCTCCTGGGTGTCGACCACCATGAGCCTCATTGACTATAACATTCTTTTTAAGAACCCATTCCTATTAGGTCCTGTCATCAGTGGATCTTTGGATATGCAAACCGGATGTCACACCTTTTTGCCTTCTTCTTGAGGCTTGACCTCGGACTTATTTTCTAGGACCTTTGATAACATTCTTGAATCGTGGTTGGTGTCACACCCCGATGTTCACCATGTAGGGCTTGTTTGTAATGCTCCTGAGTTCTTACTACCTTTGATGGTAGCCTTGCAGTGGAGCATTGTTGGCTTCTTTAATAATTAGCCTTTGATATCTCTTCTTCATAAGGCCTTGTTCTCTTACAACTTTCAGCACCTTGTGCACCCTAGAGGATAAAGTCTCAGGATGCCTCCTTTGTGGGGTTGGAGCTTGGTATCGTTGCTCTCAGAATGATTGCTTAATATCACTAGTAGAGCTATTCCTTTTCACCCACTTGAGATTTTCAAATTTGTTGTGGGTGGGAACACTTGTTTCTAGTTCACAGCTAGTTGTGTAATGGAGGGGCCAGGTGAGAGCTGTTAGGCTCACAACTCGGCATTCCTTCTTCTCCCTTTATCTTTTAGTTAGCTTTCCTCTAGATGAGGAAGCTTCAACATCATGTTGGCCTTGTGCAAAGGGCAAGGTCGGTAGAGAAGTAGCGTTCGGATGCACTACTAAAATCATTTGCCCAGTCATCATCCTCTTCATGGTTGGATCTTCAGTGTGTCCCAACCTTTCAAATATAGAGGCTCTCTTTTGAGGGACCTCAACAGCTGTAGCAATAAGAGTTTTAGTGGATTTGGCCTACTGTGCAGGCTGATATGTAAGTTGTGCATGATTATCTCATGTAGGTAGCAGTAGTTTGAGTAGCGATCGCTGGGAAATCCAAGCTACCAAATTGTATAGTAGCTCCATCATCTCTGGTGTTGATGACAGCATTAGCTAGGTGGATGTTGGCTCCGCAGCCTAGCTGCATAGTGAATGATATGTTCTGAAGATCCATGTGTGAAATGAAAGATGTGGATTAGTAATCAGTAATTGATATATCATCCCAGACTTTCATAATGCAGAGATATAACATAACAAACACGATAAAATATGAAAATAAGTTATGAATAAGAAAAGGTTTTCAAAACTTCAGAATTATGTTCATTATAAAAACAATTTTGAGTTTCAATCAATTTAACTTTATAAATAACTTTAAGTTTTCATTTTACTATACTCTGCTGCTATCATAGCTTAGATTCGACTAGCCAAAGATGGAAAGAGAAACCTGTCCCCAATGGAGTCATCAGAAATCTGTGAGCTCCAAAAATTTACCATCGACCTCTCAATGAAAGGAGTATGGTTTATGTGTTGGTGAAATTTTTAGAAGGCAGATGGAATAGTAGATAAGACACTACCCAGAGATTTCACCCTCATTTTGTGGGGACTTTAGATATGGTTCGGGTTTGCATAGCTAGTTAGTTAATTACCCTCTCAATGTTGAGAGAAAACTTTCGATTAAGGCTAATCATTAGATAAACGCATAACATATAATAGCAGCATGTGGAGCTTTGGAATTTAGATTTATGAAAATCATTATATTTAACTTAAAGCAGATGGTTGGGGAAACGATGACACACCCGATCTAGATCCCATGGTTTATCATCGGACATGGTGGTCCCTAGTCTACTTAGTCGAGGAGGTAGTCGACCCAACTTGAAGATCCTTGTCGGACCATGCATTATGTCGTCAAGAAATCCTTGTAAACGGGATGGTGTTTGTCTAAGGAGACAATCTTAAGTCTACAGCTAATAGAGAGTTTTTTGCCCTATCAAGTATACCCTATGATTCACAACTCAAAGGCGAGTCATTGGGGGAACATCTGACTACATGGTGGCTGAGATAAAGTGGAGTCATTTGGAGACAATCACCCGATCAGAGGGCTCTAGTCATAATTACATCATGTGGAGCCTACTGGCCAAGCCACGCAGTTAGAGGACATGGGCCACATCCTTACTAACATGAGATTATTTGTGAGTAAACATAGTTGTGTACTTAATTTGACTTTGGATGCTTGTGAGCTAGGGTTTTCTTAATTTGTCACCTCCGACAAACTATTATGGAAGGTGGATTGTATGGAGTTTGCTTTAAGCTTTTAGATTAAATTTTAATTTTTACATTTATAGCTTAATAATATTTTAAAATTTTCTTTTAGATTGATATTCAATCTAAGTTAATTTGCTTTGAAATTGTAATCATATTTTGATGGAAGTATCCCGTCTGGTTAAAATTTTTATTTAACACAGCCATCATCGGGGTGGATGTATTATTTTGCTATTTTAGATCTTGTCGACTTTATTAATTTAATAATAGAGGATTAGATCTATTGTCATATGATAGAATTAGCTTCTTAGATATTTTATTAAGTTTAATATATTATAATGACATCATTAGATTTTTAGGTTTTGTTAACATGGACTGGTCAAGACCCAACCAGATTCAACCGCAACATCCTCAAACTCTAACTTTAAGCATTCAGCATAGTGTCGGGGCCCATGCGGGTTTCCAATTGCTTGCATATATAATCGCTTATTCATTTCATAAAAATATTCATACATACTTTGAGGTATTTGAAACTGAGGTTAGGAATACTCTCAGAATGTATATGATCATCTCACCTTAAGTTATTTTAAAACATCAAATTTAGATGTGATGTTGCTTTGCAATGAATGTGTATTTCATCATTTAGGTGATGGAGATGCATCTTAATGTAACAGATTGAGCATATGATCACTTCATAATGCATGTAAGCATCTCATTCATTTATTTGAAAATGTATGCAAGCATTGGAGTATTTGAACTAGATACAAGTTTATATGAATTTATTTTCCATCTGAGTATTTGCACATATCAATGAAATACTTGAATTGGATAAAATGTCACCTCTTAGTGTGTGTCTATGTTCAATTCACTTCATTAAAATATTTGTATGTACTAATAAACATTTGAGTTGAATTAATGCTCACCTCATCGCATATACAAAGATCTGCCTCTTTGATGCACTATATGAATTTCTAGACATATGCATCGAGAGTGTTCGCATGTATCTTAGAGCAATATAATCAAGTATTAGATGGATTTATAGTATTTACAAATGGAGCTCAATCCTTTAGAACCTTCGCATGAATTAATGAAGTGCTTGAATTGGAGTTGGATGTTTGTTATGATATGCACATGAAGCTTATTCAAAACCTTCCATATTCATGACTTTCTTAACGAGTTTTATTATTTTCATAACACATCATTAATGGGCTCCTTGATTTCATAATTCAACAATTATTTGATTGAAATTATCATGAGTTATGGTTGAGTACACATAAAAGGTTGGTTCATGCCTATAAATAAAAGAGATTTTCTTCTCTTCAAACACACAACATCACTTGTCCAGATATGCTTGTGAATTCTTGCAAGCTCAAACCTTCTGAGGAGGGTTCTACTTACATTTCAAGCAAAGTCCTTCAGTTTATTTCATTCATCATTTGTAGGTTAACTTTTTCTTAAATTTTAATTTGAGCTTGTTTAAGTAGATTATGATGATTTAAATAATCCCATTTAGTTCTCATTTGAATCCTTCAGCGGTGAAATTGATTAAATTTTGCCCTCGATCGTGATCGAGTGCGGTCGTCACTATGCTACAAAGAGCACGTATGAGTGGTATAAATCACGACATAGGTCTTCATTTTCCCTAGCACACTACAAAGGGCGTGTATAGGTTACCTGCACAAAAGAAATCATATAAATTTTCCCATCGCGTCGCGAATGTCGCCTACGAGTTTTCCTTGTCATCGTACTATAAAGAGTGCATACGGGTTCTCGTCACATCAAATGAGTCAATTTAGATTTTAGGAGCATTTATGATTGAGTATTTTATACTTTTGTGTCAGGGTTGATGATTGGAGCCTATGTCTTCATTTTCCCTATCACGCTACAAAGAGCGTGTATATGTTTCCTGCACAAAAGCAATCATGTAAATTTCCCTGTCGCATCGTGAATGTCGCCTACAAGTTTTCCCCACTGTGCTACAAAGAGCGTGTACAGGTTTCGCTCGCCACATCAGATACATCGCAATTGGGATTTTAGGTGGTTGTTTGGTAGAGAGATAGAAGCAAAATTTATGCTAATATAAGCAAGAATTAGTATTATAGAATCTTTAATTCCT
Source organism: Cymbidium sinense (assembly GCA_021442155.1). Classification (NCBI taxonomy): domain Eukaryota; kingdom Viridiplantae; phylum Streptophyta; class Magnoliopsida; order Asparagales; family Orchidaceae; genus Cymbidium; species Cymbidium sinense. The sequence goes on along the minus strand of CM038217.1, from coordinate 81,513,072 downwards.
GTAGGATTTAATACCTATTGCATTATCTTAATCTAAATATCAATGAGTTAATAGAAAGGATTGAGTAGGATTTAGCTTACACTATGTCTAACAACAAGAACTATAGTTTTGAATCCTACAGAACTTTGCCTTATCCCCTCTACATTTTACCCAAAGTTTTAAATTGGATGAATTCAGGTAGTGGGTTGCTCAACATGAAAACCTCTTGGCCCACTATCTTCTTCAGCTCTATATAGCAAATGGAAAAGGGAGAATAAAAGGTTGGATCTACTATTTAGAACAACAAAAATAGCAACTAAATTCTACAAAATTTTGGATCACGTTACCCTATTTTTTTTTTTCAGATTTAGCAAATCCTGATAGTAGGCTGACTTACGGATTTAGACCAGCAGCATGAAGGGTAGTGAGGGAAAGATGAGAGAGAGAGAGAGAGAGAGACAGACTTGGGAGAGCTGTGGGATCTATTCAGTGCGTGAACAACAGAGAGCTGAGGAGGCAAAATCGTGCACACCTGTCGTATGGTCTAGATTGCCTAGCAGGAGAAAGGGACGGAGATGGGAAGCTCTCGTTCGGCTCACAGATTCCAGACGGACGCTCACCTTTAGTGGAATGATGGGAGAGTTGCAGGGTGTGGCTACCAATAGAAATGAATAGGAGCCCTTAGGGTTAGGTCGTATTAGATATATATAGGGTTGTTTATTTAATTAAAAATTAATCCATAATTCTGATTTTCCGCCGATGCTATCATATAATTAATATATATATCAATCTTAGGTTATTTTGACATTCCAGACGTAACGACGCAGTCTACTTTGTGACCAGAGGCCGTTTGGTTCACATTAGTGTCGAATCAGGGTAATTTCAACTCAGAATCGTGCATCGTCGCATTCGACCGCTCGACATTCATGCAAACTCATCCGAATTGAGCGCAAATAATCTCATTTGATAGGTTTTGACATTTCTACGCTAATGACATTATCAATTTCATGAACGGAGGTCATTTGGGCAATGTCACGGCTTTCCGACCTCGATATACATGTAGGTAGATCGATGAATTTCCTTCTTGATCGGTTGGCCATCAAATTGTGCAATATGTATATTATGATTAATTTCAACATTCGGATGTGATGACGAAGTCCGTTCATCGATTAGAGGTCATTTCGACTAATTTTTAGCACTGTCAAGTACATTTTAGCTCTGATTTGTGTGCTGAAGCTCTTCGAATTCACCTTGTGAGATCAACTTGACTTGTGGCACATGCATGGAGGTCAACACATAAATTTCAATCACCAAACCAAAATTAAATCCAAAAATCAAACCCAAGTCATATTCACCACTTTGAATTTGAAATTATCAAATGAATCAAAACCCATTTGACTTCAAACCACTTGCAAATGGATTTATATTTCAATCATTAGTCCATATGTGAGTTCAATCAAATTCAAATTAAGCTTTGGCCATTTGACCTACTTAGCTCATTGACCCAAAGTGCCCTTATGTTAATCCTAATCAAATTAGATTGAACTAAGCCCACCTAAATCTCTCATCATGATCAACAATCAGCATAAGATGATCAATCACTCAAATTGGGTTAAACTAAGTCAAACCTAAGGGTTGACTACGTCAACACTTAGCCAAAATGAAACCTAAACTAGCCAAAATCCATCATAGCCCAAATTGATTGAAACCATTGATCAAAATGCATTCATGGCCAATGTTTGAGCTTGACCAAATCATCACTTGAGTCTAACCTAACCCAATTGGCCACTTGACCCAAGTTGACCCAACTTGACCTAGAAAGTAAAAAAGTGTCAAAACTTGATCTAAGCTAAATTGGTTGAAACCAATGGGTCAAGTTCATTCCAAAATGATTGTTGAACTTCACCAAAGCTCCAATTGGCTAACTAGACCTAACTAGCCCAATTGACCTTGAACCCAACTTGACCTGAAAGGTCATATTGATCCTAAATCAAATTAAATCAAAATTGAGTGGAAATAAAGATACTAATCCATTTCATATGACCAATGATGCCTAAGCCAACCCATGAACTAACCCAAATAGGTCAAATGGGTCAAATTGGTCAACTTGACCCATTTGACCTAGATGAAATCAAATGAACCAAATTCAAATTTAATCCAAATTGAACCAAACCAAAGATGCCAAAACATTTTAAATGGTCATATGAACTTAACCCAACCCTTAGTTTGACCCAATTTGACCAATTGGACAACTTGACCCAAGTTGACCCATTTTGACCTAAATGGGTCAACATGAGCCAAATCATATCAAACCAACTCCAAATCCATTGAAACTTGGCCTAACCCATTTTTCAATCATACCAAACATATTAAAATTGAAACCCAAGCCAAATGATTATTTTTCCCTAGGACATAGGGTAAATTTTGGGCAAATTTACTTGGAATTTGGTCAAATTCTCTTCGTAACCACTTGACACCCTCTTAGTGGACCAAGTGGACACTAGTAAGTGTAGTGCACCTAACCCAATAGGTTTGGGTCAGCATAACCCAACTTAAGGCTAAAACTAACCACCTCACTTGAGATTAAGCACATGGGATCCCTCCTCCACTCAATTAAAGCACATGGGAGCTCCACTACTCAACTCTACACTCCAAATCGAATGCAAGGACACTCCTAACAGCCTAACAAATCCATGAAATGAGGTCAATTGGATCAAAATGGAAAGAGAAGGCTTGTTCATCCGATTGCTCTAGTGAGAGATATACTCCCCCTAATTCCAATTCATTTTATCTTTCTCCAATTTTATTGAGCTTAGGGAAGTTAGAGCAAGCCATTGTAAGCCTCCCCAAGCTTTCTAGAGTGAGTTTGATTTTTCTTTTTCTCAGTTTTCATATACTAAAAATAGAGGAACTCCACAAGAAATCCATCTCACTCAATACTCCAAACTAACCCAATTCCTCATCCGGGCACCCTCAGAGGATCAAATCAAACTCACCCCAAGCTTCACACAAGTTCTCCAAGCAAGGGAGGTCTACTCTTGACCAAGACCAAGCTCAAGTGAAGGTGAGGTTTGTCCATAGGAAGATCCATCCAATTTCAACACCTTAAACTTTCAACAAGGCTTTGTCTCCACTATACGAAGCTACTTCAAGGGAATCAAGCGACGGTGATAGCCTCTGGCAAGGTATGACATTAAATCAAGCTCAGTTTGGCCATAGTGTGGCCCTTTGTGAAGTGAAATTTGATCTCATGAGAAACTAGTCATTGGATGTGATCTCTCTTGCATGATGATGGTGTGGGTAAGTTTTGAATTCAACTGTCAATCGAGCTCAATCCATGGAAGGTGGACAAATCCCCTTTCCCATAGTAGAACTCAGACATGAATCATGGGCCTTCCATCCGCATATTTTGGATGGACAACCATGATTAAAACACGTAGGATCCAAGGATTAAGCCTTAAGAACCGCGGGCTTGATCTTAGCTGTCTGATCCTTGATCACACGGATAGGGAGAAAGTGTAGTGCCGCCGCTGACGCGATGCTAAGATGTGACTACTTAAATAGTCACTCCTGTCATTCCACGTGGAAAGTGCATCGCGTCAGCCTCCACGTGCTGCCAACCGGATTAGCTATATAATTAGGGGATTAAATTAATCAAGAAAACTTCAAATATTCATATATAAGTGTAGAAAAATCAGAAAAATATGAAATAAATTGCATATGAAAGATAATTAAATGTAGAATATTATAAAATTAATTTTGATGGATTTTGAATAGTGTTATTTTCTTAATTTGTGTTTTATTGGGAATGTAATTAGCTAATTTCTCTTTGATTATTTCATTAATTAATCTCAAACTTCTTGTGTGCATTTAGTGGGATGACTTCTGCCTCCCCTAATTTTCTTAGAATTTATTAATATTTTAATTAGGATAATTGTTGGATTCATTCCTAATTACTCTCAGTGTAATTAAGTCTAATTAAGTGTGTAATCAGTGGTTTAATCCCTTGATGGAGTTAATTAAGGTTTATTTAAATGAAAAGGAGGTTTAGAGAATAATTTTGGAATATTTTTCTTAAGCTATTCCTTAAACTCCATCTTTCTTCCTTAATCCAAACCTAATTAAAGAGTAATCCATTAATTACTCACCTAATTAAATTGATAAAATTCTAAAACCTTCAAGAACTTAACTAATTCTTCTTGGGTAGATACTTAGGTGTTCAATAACCTAAGTACATCAAGGAAATTAAAATCCAACTCACACGTGTGAGAAGGATTGTGAAATTACTTAACTTAAACCTCTTAGTTTAATTATTCATTATTCATGAGCCAAATTCACTAGGCCCTTTTCTTCTTAAGTGCATTGTCGATTTAAATTCCTTATGTGATTTTATGTCATATCATTGGCTCATAAATTATTTGATTAAATATGCTAAGGTGGTGTAGGTAAGGGGGTAATTAACACACTTACTTTACACCTTAACCTAATCAAAGTATAAAAATCATCTAATCATTTAAAGATTAAACTAAAATGACATACACATGGGGGAAATGGGTTAGGACTAGCAAACATTCTTTCACATTTCCTAAACCAAACATAAAGCAAATTCAAAATAAAAATCACATTAAAAAAACTTTGATTCACTTTGAACTTTCTTATTTCATAGGATTGTCTTTAGGAATTAATTAGGGTGAATGAATTTACATTGCTTTCATCACTTTATTTCTTTCCTAGCATGCTAAATGTGTATGTCATATGAAAATCATGCATTCATTCCTTGTAAAAATCAAAATTAAAATGACATATTTCCTTTATGTCAAATTGCATGTTTTAACTAAAGTAAAAATATGAATGGCTATTATCACTATTAAATTCAAAATAATTTTTTAGAACTTATAAATCAAATATCAAAAATGAAAGGTATGCTACTTATACTTTATTTATAAGCTTGCATGTGAATATAAAAATGTGTCTTATGTTCGCTTCCTTTTTTCCTCTTAGCATGGATTTGGATAAGATTTGCAAAGTGTATATTTCTTTTAAAAGAATAACACTTGTTTAAAATCTACTCTTATCCTCTTTCATGTTATAACTTAAGAAGGATCTTTACATCTACGCATATAAATTTCATAAACAAACCAAGAATTAAATAAACATAAACTTTGCATCTTTCTTTTTTCATTTATTTCTTTTGTACATGCATATGTATTTAAAGAAAGTGACATATTAGTCTGGACAACCCTAGGGTTGTGAGACTTTAAGTAGACCTAAGTAGGTCTTGTACCTTACACCCCTGGTGCTAACAATGGCCCCCTACTCACTTATGCCTTTCATACATACACATGTGCATATGAATAAAAGATAAAAGAATACCCCTTTTTCTACTTAATAAAAATCATGCATCATAAAGCATTCCAATTTCTTAAGTAACATTTTTTAGCATTCTTCATAAAGTGTGCTAAACATTTACATTTTATGTATAGATATGCTTAGGATTCATTCATATGCATGTTATACATGTTAGGAAAGAAAATGAAGTGATGTGTGTTTTGTGATATTAGTTCACTTTACTTAATCTTAAAATGCCTTTCTTTTGAATAGGTTTGTTTAGGGAAGATCTAAACTTAAGATTAATTAAAAGACATAATAAAACATTCACTAAATAAAATCAAATATGAATCCACCTTAGAAATTGCTTAAGGTAGGGAGGAAGGAGAAGTTCTCTTTTCTTTTCCTCTCTTTACGACTTAGTAATTAATTGTAGTTTCATTCAATCCTAAACAAATCATTAAATAAAATCAACCCAAATTAATTAAAAAACTTGAATGAAACCACCCCCTAAGTTAGACATTTTCACACTTAGAAAATTTAAACCTTAAAGTAATAGCTAAGCATACCATACAAACCTTACATAGCACACACATTAGGCTAAGTCACCATTTCTAGTTTTAAGTTAGGGCGGTGCATGGTTTGATGTTTGCATTTATTTTGTAATGTTATATTTTAGTCTGGATGTTAGGGTGGATATGCGTAGAATGAATGGTAGGATGATTTAGCGTAATCATTATTTTCTGCAGAGGATTGTGCTTAAGGGGCGCTGTGATAAATAAAAATATAAATGCTTTTGTTGTGTAGGTGCTTATACCCTTAAGCATAATCCAATAGGTCAGGTGGACTTGGTCACCTATATATGGGGTGCTAAGTCCAATATACATGCTTGGGAATTGCATGGTTTGTTTAGCTAATCTCTATTTTGCAGGTGTTAGTTAGATTTACTTTTTTCTTTTTCATGTACTTTTGTAATTAGGATTTTGGAATGATTGTCATGGAGTATTAGGATGAGCATTGGTCATAAAATTTCATCTTATGTACCATGTGAAGCCTTTGGAATAACCACATTCCAATCATCCAAAAGAAAGAACCAAAATAAGAAAGAAGAAAAGAAGAAATGAAGACCCCCATGACATGAATTCCTTGCTTATTTGTAATTAATTCACTTGTAATCTTGGTTGTATAAGGGTAGAGCTCAGCTACCCAATTTGTTTTCGGGTTTATGCGGTGGTGCCCGACTATAAATGGCCTTTTATTCTTTTGCGTTAGCTTTATAAAATGTTTGATGTTTTTCTTAACTTGTGCATTAGAAATGACATCCTTTTCCTAGTTTCTTCTTTACTTGATGTATGGCCTGGATGACGATTAGACTCTTAGAGAAAAATAAATCTTCTACCAAATTAATCAACTCAAAAATTTAAATTAAATAACTCATAACCTCATATAAAGCTTAAGTTAAAATAAAGATAAAAGAATTAGCAATCTCTTAGCTGGATGTGTATTTTCTTTTCTAATATCATGCATAAAAACCATATTGATTCACTCTTAATTGAAGGGCTTCTACCTTTGTCAAAGAATTTGGCTTGACCTGTGAGAGCCATGGTGGAAACACACCTCCTTATATCGCTGATTTTGGCCCATAATCAATTTCTCATGCATTAGGCATAAAAAATCCTATAGCCTGAGTCAAATGATTGTCCAAAAATGAAAATAAAATATATGAAAATTTGCATTAAATTTAAGTCAATAAAAACATGCTCTACATGATCTAGTCTTTTTAGGGGGTGTGTTTAAGGACTTAGTCTCTTTCTAAATAAATAAAAACCTTGCTATCTTGCATAAACATAAGATTTGCCTACATGAATTTAAAATCGTAGGCTAGTGTGGCAAGACTTTGCTATGCCTCTTTAGTTTAAGTTTCAAGATAAAGTTTGAATTTGTTTGAATTTTACCTTTGGGTGGTTTCAATTTAAATGATTTAATGATTTATTTTCATTTCACTTTTATTTGGTTGAAGTGATGTTTAGATTTTCAAGAATGAAGAGTAGAATGAATTCCACTTTTGGATGGAACTCGCCCTATTCTACTTCCTAATTCCTAATGAAATGAAGTCTTCATCCTAAGATGAAGATCCATCCCAAAGGTCTAACTAAGATCCCTAAGTATCTTAATTAATCCTTTTGATTTCATTTATTTTGTTTGAATTTGGATTGATGTTTCATTTCATTTCTTTGAAATTTAGATTTGGTTTCCAATCTTAGTTTAGTTTTTAATTTAGTTTGGTTTGAATTATTTCATTTGAATTGGTTCATTTATTTTACTTGATTTGGTTTCGTTTGGTGTTTTAAGTTTTATTTGTTTCATTTGATTTGTATTAATATTTTTACTCTTGTTAACTTAGAGTATTTAGGTTAAGGTTTTGATTTCTTTTGATTTGATTTAGGTTGTTTAATGATTTAATAGATTATTGAATTTTCTTTATTCATTATTTGATTAATATTCACCAAGGAATTTTGAAATTCAACAATTCCCAATCCAAAGATCAATTCATATTAAAATTTTTATGGCAAGTGGGGTTACATGCTAATTTCATGTTCCAAAATTTCATGTTCATTAGAGTCATATTAGAATGTAATTAAAGTTTTAATTATTTCATTAAAACCTAAATTAAGCCTAATTTAATGAAGGTCATTTAGGGATTTCATTTTTAATTGATTCCTCTCTGAATGATGTTTGTAAAGAGGGTTCATTCATAATTTTTGGACATTTGGTTGATTTATTATAATTTAATTAATTTCTAGTTAATTGTTTGATTTATTTAATTCACTTAATTGCTTAATTAAGCCAATTTGTGATTTATTAAGTTTGGATGAGTTTCATTAGTGTTTTAATGTTCATTAAGGTTCATTAAGTTGATTTAAGATTGCTTGATTTGTTTTCATTAATTATTTCATTTTATATTAATTTATTTAATTAAAATGGAGGTTTAGGATTTGAAATTTTATTTATCATGAATTACATTGCCATAATTCATGACAAATTTTCATATGTTGTGTTTTAACAACAATTTTAGTTACCCTAAGTTTTATTTTAAATGGATTAATGTTTTGAGATTAATTAAGGGTTAATTGATTTTAATTAAACCCAAATTAAGGTAAAAATACCCAACATTAATTAGAGATTTTAATTTTTATGGATTCCTCTTATCAAGATGAATCCATAGAGCCCAAGTTTGTAGTTTTTGGATTTATATTTATTTTCCTATTAATTTTTGAATTTTATATGAGTTTTAATCAATTTATAAGGTATTTAGCTTTTTGGTAACCGCAGGCTAACGTGGCAGCCGCTGCCACGTGGTGTGGTGCGAGTGGGCCACGCGGATCCTGTGTGGCATCCACATCAAAAGCAATCTCATGCGGGATGATTCTGTGGTTCCTTAAGGAGTTTAATTAGATGGCCTGGATCGATTCTATGGTTCCTTAAGGAGTTTAATCAAGCAATATGCCTAAATCATACCTATCTGATCCTAATAGAAGGAACGGACGGTGGGAACTCAATATCATAATCCGTCAACGAGAGATGGATGTCATCCATATTTTTTACCTAATCGCCAGTGAATTGCAATACAATTACAATTCCAAATCTATCAGTGATCAATTTAAGACCCATATACACGGTTGGATCAATTGGGCATCAAATTATCTTCAAAAGGTCTAAAACTGATGACCTAGGGAGGTGGCGAGGGAGCAACCTTGATTTTGGCGATCACCGATGATAGGATCGATTCCATTAGCTTCGCCTCACCTTGACAAAGGTGTGGATGAAGTTTGATGGCTTGCCTCCCTATGGATTGATCCCTAGGCCAACATTAGTTCAGGTTTTTAGTGGCGTTAGTTATTTTTTGGCTTCCCGGGGGCGAGGGCCAGGGTGGCAATTCGTTTGAGGTTGCCCTGACCTCTAAAACGTGTTGGAAGCTTCAATTTATTGAAAGAACTACTCCATTGGATTTCAACATTAGAGGGGCTCGATTTCTGTCCGTTCGCCAATGTTCCTAAGGTGAGAGGTTGGGGGAAGGGTCCACATCTTCATCTCTTACCTTGGTGGACATTTTGGAATGAAAATAGGGAGGGAATAGGCTCCACCTCCCCACTTTGTATAGTTGGCCGAAACCCTATATTTTGGGATTTCTAGTGGCCAAAATCTAGACACTGGTGACAAGGCCGACCAAAGGGTGGATTCAATCCCCCTTGGCCTTGTGAACATGCTTGGATGAAGATTGGTTAGGGAGGATGTCTTCTTACTTGTTTTCTCCCCTTGGTCGATGCCTTTCCTTCTTCTTCTTTTTTCTTGCACTTGGCTTGTTCCCTAGAGAAGGAGAAAGCAAAATTCTCTTTTTCTTTGTTTTTTTTTGCCTTCAATTGATGGCACCCATCCTCTTAAGAGGTGGTCAAAGAACCAAGCTTACTTGGAAAAATCCAAGTTATTTTTATGATGGAGAGTGGGAATTTTCTTTTGGTCAAAGATTTCCACTCCCTCCCTTGGTTTGATTTTTTTATTTATTATTGGCATTAGGAATCACTTATTAAAATCCTTAGACTAATATGTGGCTGCCTACATCAAACTCAATATGAATTTGAGTTCAAGATTAGTCCCAATTTGGCTTGGATTGAGAATTTGAATCCAAACCAAGTGCTTTGATTCAAAGTGTTTGTATTTTAATTTAATTATCTTTAATTTTAAGTTTAATCACCTTTGATTGATGATTGATTGAGTTTTGATTTGATTAATTCATTTAATTTTGAATTGATTTTGAATTTCATTTCATTTAAACCCATTTAGCCTAAATAGGTTAAGTTTGGTTCCAATTGGGTTCAAGACCAATTTTACTCAATTGGATTGGGTTTGGAATCTAATCGTGCTTGATCACATGTGTGAGATAATTTGGAGTGGTTGACTCCATTTAATTTCAATTTAATTTCAATTTCAATTTGAACCCATTTGACACAAAGTGGGCTTAATGGGTTAAGCTTGGGTTTCATTTGGGATAAATAATCAATTTGACCAAATTAGACCCAATTGTGGATTGAATTATGTTTGATTATCATGTCCAAATGATTTTGAATAATCAAATTGAATTAATTTCTATTTAATTTGGGTTTGAACCCAATAGGACCCATTTAGGGTTATTTTAGACTAAGTAGTCTAATGAACCCAATTAAGGCCTAAATAAATTTGAATTTCTTTAGATTCATGACCAAACATGTTTATTTAATTATTTGAGACATTTGGAATGATTTCATTTGGTCAAATTCTTGGTGGGTTCACCTTTGACTAGGTGGGACCAACTTAAGTCAATCCTATGCCAAATGAGTTGACTAGATTTGACTTTGGATTTGGTTTTCTTATTTTATTTTGATTTATTTGGATTTGATTTAAGTTAATCCAAATTTAAAATTTAGGTTGATTCCACCTAAGCCTATTAAGTTAGATCAAACCCAAGGAAAGTGTATTAGGTCACTAAGTATAGTGTCATAAACACTGAATTAAGAGATTCCTATTTGACATCAGGACATCCTAATTACTGATCTCAGAGTTCAAATTAACCTCATCCAAAAATGAGATCAACATGGTTATGCCTTCTTAAGCCTCTATGCTTGGATTTAGTGTTCCCTTAATCACTAGAAGTGTCTTATGACTAGGGAAGTCTTAGTGTCTAAGAGATTCCTAAGTCTAAGGAAGGATGAGTCAATCCTCATTCCAAAAGGGAGGTCAAAAAAATGACCCCCAATAGGTGTGGTGTAACTGACAAGGCACACCATATGTATTGCCATTGATCAAGATGATCAATAGCACTTGGGAAGATCACAAGCACTAAGGATTGCTATCCACAACCAAATGAAGAGCTAAATGGAACCATGGATCCTAACGTGATCTAATTCACTATCATGCCAATGGCATGAGAGAGATAAGTAAAATTTAGTTTAATTGGTTTAGAATTGATTTCACGTCAAGGACATGAAAGAAGATCTACTGGAGATTCATACGTGAGTTTTATTGGATTAAGATTGGTTTATGCCAAGGGCATAAAGAGGGATCCGCTGGGGGATTGAGATTTGATTGAGTATTGTTTGATTTGATTTAATCCCAAGGTATAAAAGGAAAGTCATTGAGGATTGAGATTTGATTGAGATTTGTTTGATTCATAAATTGATTTGATTCAAGCCCTATGTATAAAAGGAAAGTTTCTAGGGATTGAGTTTTGTTTGATTTAATTAGATTGATTTGGGTTGGCTTTGATTTAGACTTGGGTTTGATTTGATTTAATTATGTTGAATAATTTGGTTTAAGTTTGTTGATTCATTTTGATTTAATTTGTTTAATTTGTTTAGTTTGAGTTTGAATTTTGAGTTTTGATATAATTTGATTTAATTTGTTTGATTTTGGTTTGTTTGATTTTAATTGATGATTGACTTTGGTTTATACCCTATCCATTTACGATGGGCCGCACTAAAGAGGGGCTATATGAACCTTAACCTACTTTAGATTTACCCAAAGGGAAGTCTATTAATAGTAGTAAAGACTATCCAACCTAAGAGTGTCGATTTGTGGTTACACTAAGAATAAAGCTCGGGGACTCATATCGTCCAAGGTAGATTCAACCATTGGGGTGACTCGTTGATGGAAAAACAAGTCAAACTGGCTTAAGGTGACTATTAAGTGAATCCTCTTGAGGTCTTACATCAACTTACAGTAGTCAAGGAGATTCCTATAAGGAGTTTTGCTGACATTGCCCAAAAGATAGGATGCTTATTTGGGAAGAGGTGTCTCTGGTGGTCTTATCCTAATCCACAAAAAATTTTATTTATTTATTTATTTATTTATTTGTTTGTGTGGACCCTGTTGGTTTACAAGGAGTATAATAAGAGGAGCCATGGGGGATTTAGCCTATCTTAGATTTATTGGCCAAGGGAGAGTCTGTACATCTACAATACAGAGCTTCCAACCATAGGGGTGGCTACTAAGAAAGGAAAACTATCCAATCAGACAATAACTTAGGTTATGTCTAGATAGGATCATGAAGACGTAATCCAAATATAATGCCCATATGGAAAGTGCTACTGGGGATCTTATCCTAACCCTTAAATACAAAGCCTATAGGTATATGGCTAACTCAGGAAGAAAGCATGGGGACTCACATCTGGCTGAGTGGTGTTATACACCGGGTGGGTTGCCATCAGCATAGAAAACACAAGACAACCAAAGGTGCCTGTTGGTTTGCAATGATCAATCTAGGAAGAAAGCATCAAAAACTCACATCTCCTTAAGTGAAACTGATCATTAGGATAGTCTATAATCGGCAAGACAATTACTATTCGACCTTGGGTGACTATCAAGTGGGGAGTCACAAAGAAGGACTGGACCCAAACATGGGGTAGTCAAGAGGAAGAGGAGCCACTGGGGGTCTTACCATAAACCTCAAATATAAAATTAGACTCAATGCACACAATTTCAGAAAGCTCAAGGGCTCACATCTTCTTAAAAAAAATCTAATGTCAAGGTAGCTTATGGGTCATGCAATAAGGCATACCACACTAATAAGGCACTCATTGGTTTGAAATGGTCAAAATAAGAAGAAAGCATGGGGTCTCACTTCTTGGTGAAAAGACCAGGGAGATACACTAGCTAGGTAGTGAATCAAGCTTGACCTAGAGATCGAGTGAGGGCGTGGGAGTTTTATCTCAACTTGACATAGCCCAAAGTAGTGGATTCTTGTTTGATTTGTTCGTGTTTATGTGCAATTTTGTGTTTGTGATGTGCTAATGAGGGATAGGATGTTGCTCAGGTTCTTTTATACCTACTTTAAACATCACTAAAATCTAGTAACTTGGAAATCTTGCAAATCGAAGAGATATTTGATAAAAACAGAATTTTATTGACAAAAAATTATTTTGAACACTATTTATGGATAGTATTTTTTAAGGTAAAGTCTATTGATAGGAAGCATCGGGTGTTCTCCTTTATGATTGATGAGTTGATAAGATCCAGCTTGATAAGCCTTTTCTATGGCGAAAGGGCCTTCCTAAGTAGGTTCAAACTTGCCTCCCATCTTGAGATGGGTAACAATTAGTCTCCTTAGAACTAAAAAAGCTCTACTACTTGAAAAGCACTAGGGCAGACCAACTCGAGGTTCTGGCATACTTGTAAGTGTCTCTCCTCCAAATCTTTGAGCTCTTCCAATTGCAGTTTGGAATTCTATTTGGTTGTAATTTTGTTACCCATATCTATCTTTAGTGATGGGAGTTGGACTTCTAATAGTAGAACAGCTTTAGACCCATACACTTAGGATAATGGGGTATATTGTGTTGGAGTTTTGTAGGTTGTATAAGCTTTATAAAGCTTCAACTAACGCTCATGCCACTATCTCTTATTATCATCGAGCATTTTCTTGAATATTTGGATGAGAGTTTTGTTGAAGGCATCTGCTAAACCATTTGCTCGTGGATAGAAGATAGTAGAGTATCTCCAATCTATGTTGTGTCTTTGGGAAAAGTTATTGATTTTGGTACTCTTGAAAGTGGTACCATTATCATATAAGATTCGATGGGTACCCCAAATCTATATATGATATGGTTCCTAAATAATGAAGCTTTAACCTCCTTGAGTGGAATCACCTCACTTGGAAAAGTAGCAACTGGAATGAACCAGTGACCCTTACATGAAGGAGGATCGATTGGACCTACTATGTTAGTGCCCCAACACTCAATTGGCCATGAGGCTAATGTTGAATGTAGAATGTTGGGCAATTGATGTAGGACCACTCCATGTACTTGGCACTGGTGACAATGCTTTTCTATGTCCAAGCAATCTGTTATCATCATCAGCCAATAATACCCAAGCCTTTTAATTTTGGCTTTCATCTTAGGACCAGATTGATGAGGTCCTCATAGTCCTAAGAGAACCTCAGTCACAATCTTATAGGCTTCATGTTTGTCCAAACAACATAACCACATAATATCAAAGGACTATTGGTATAAGACACCATCCACGAGGGCATAGGAGAGTGCCCTTTGCTTTACTTAATGTGCTTGAGACTTCTCTTAAGGTAGTTTACCTTCATTCAAGTAATCAATGAGGGGTTAACTCTAATCCATCTTTTCATCCCTTTTAAAATGGCAACCTTCTCTTGAAGAGAGTATTTGTCGATGAGTTCAACATTAATAAGAGACAAGACTTTCCTATTGTGGACCTCTACTGATATGGACTCATCTTCCGGACATGCTAACTCTTCGGTAAGCTTGGCTAAGGAATCATCTATGACATTTTCCCCTCAGGGAATCTTGTAAATTATGACCTCTAGGATTTGGGATAACAACTTCATGGAGTACTTATGGTAGTGATAGAGTTTTGGCTTCAATACTTTATAGCAACCAACAATCTGGTTGACAACGAGTTAAGAATCTCCAAAGATGTTGATATTCTGAATGCCTAGCGAGATGGTTAACTATAGACTAATAATTAAAGTTTTATATTTGGCTTCATTATTGGTGTAAGGTTTATATAAATGGTATGAGAATCTCATCATCACGTGATTAGGAGGACTAACCCTTCCCTTGCCTTTCCTGGGAGAATAGATTATAGTTTTTCTCCTCTTTGAGAGGAAGCCGTACCATCAAAATACATCTCCCAATGATGAATGCTTGGATCCCCTAAGTTCATGATTTGTTCATTGAGGAGAACATCACTAAGTTGAGAATCTATAGGAAGTGGATGTGCTGCTAGGAAATCTATGATTGTTTGTCCTTTCACCGTATGGAGGGGTATGAATGTAATATCAAACTATGATAAAATCATGGACCATCGTGCCAACCATTTGGATAGCAGCCATATCATGAGATATTATAGTGGATTGATTCTAGAAATTAAGTTTACTTTATGAGAGGGTATATAGTTCCGTAGCTTCTAGGATGCGAAGATTAAAGCTAGGCAATGCTTCTCAATGGGTGGTTAGTTTGCCTCAGTAGGTATCAGACGAAGACTGAGATAGTAGAGTGCATTCTCTTTCCCTTCATTATTT
This sequence comes from Cymbidium sinense, assembly GCA_021442155.1. Taxonomy (NCBI): domain Eukaryota; kingdom Viridiplantae; phylum Streptophyta; class Magnoliopsida; order Asparagales; family Orchidaceae; genus Cymbidium; species Cymbidium sinense. The sequence goes on along the minus strand of CM038217.1, from coordinate 81,497,687 downwards.
ACTTGGGCCAACAAAGCATCAAGGGAGTGCATAATGTAGGGTGTGTAGAATCGAGGTTTGCTGGATAGGGTAGGACTAGCATCATCATAAGATGCTGCTTGATGCTCTTAAAAATATGTTGGCACTTATCATCCCATTTGAACTTGACATCCTTTTTGACTAGTGCTGAGAATTATTAACATCTACCTGATAAGTTGGATATAAAGCATCTTAGATATGTCAACCTCCTTTGGAATGATTTGAGTTGGGTTAGATTTTTAGGGGTAAAATTTTTAATATCACTTTAATCTTCTTCGAGTCGATTTCAATTCAACAATGTTGGACAACAAACCCATGAAACTTTCCTGAAGCTACTCCAAATACACACTTTAGATGGTTCATTTTGAGGTTGTATTTCCTTAACAACTCAAAAATACTCTCAAGTCAAAGAGGTGGTCTTCCTTTTCTTTGCTTTTGACCACCAGATCATCGACATAGCATTTGACTTGGTGATGAATGAGTTCATCAAAGATTTGGGTCATGGTCATTGGTATGTGGTGCCAACATTTTTAAGGCCGAAAAGCATAACCTTATAGCAATAGATTCAAATCATGGTTCTAAAGGTAGTGTTCTTTTCATCTTTAGGTGACATCTTTATTTGGTTATATCTAGATGAACCATCCATGAAAGCGAAGACTGCATGAGATGAGGTGATGTCCACCATCAGTTCTAGTATTGGTAGTGAAAATTTGTCTTTTGGACATGCTTTCTTAAGATCCCTAAAATCGACACATATGAAAATTTAGCCATTCTTCTTCTTAACTGGGATGACATCAGTCAACCAGGTGGGGTATTTTTCCTCTCGGATGAAACTAGCATCAATCAATTTTTTGACATTAAAAAAGACGTATTGTTTAATGTCTAATCACATGCATCTAAGAGCTTGCTTAATGGGGTTAGCATTAAGATGCATCACTAGCTTATGAACCACTATGCCATGAGTTAATCTAGGCATTTCTTCATAACTTCATGTAAAGTAGTCCTTAAACTCAATGAGTAGCCTAACTAAGTCATTGGTTTCAGATTCATTCAATAAGGAATTGATGTACGTTAGGCATGGGTTATCTTCAGGTCTAAAGTTGATTTCTTTAACCTCATTGATAGTTGATTTGATTTCTTCTTGAATTCTAGTGGTGCATCTTTGACTTAAAAATCATCTGAATCATCTAAAGTTTCTAAGTATACCACCACATATGAGTTGATGTGGTTTGAGAAGAACCTATCAGATTTCAAATGATTGCTGATGACCAAGCAATAATCATCATCATCGACTAGGCCCACTATACCAAAGCCTAGTCCTGGTCTTTATTGAGAGCTCTTGCATTTGTTGTTCGATAACCTTTCAAAATACTCTGACTTATGCTTAGACTATGTACGTAGAATTAAATCTTTCTTTGCTAAATTAAGAACACAAGATGAGTACCAATTAAAAGGTAATTCAATTAATTCTTTAAATGACCATCCTCAAGTTCTACAACAACTTCTTAACTTGAGGATGATGCTCTTAGATAAAACCTTTGGATCTTTGTATTTGTACATGCTTTGGGGGCTTTCTTAACTACCAAATCCTCAACTTTTTATGAGGAAAGTGAGGTTAGAGCTACAGTTCCCATCTGATGCATGATAATTTCATATAATAGAGACTTGGATACACTCATATTTTGCTTGGGGACCCAGTCTTCATCACAATCTAAAGTGTCACCTTGGATTTATTGATGTGAAGAGCTGGCCCATGTGCTAACTATATAAGACTCATCATCTTAACTAGATTCTAAGTCTATGTAGATCGTAGGTGTACTCCTAGATGTTGGAATGAATATCCTAGTAGGTGGTAGGTATGAAGGTCTTCCACCCCTAGGACTCCCTCTGGACTTGCCTCTTCCTTATCTTGGTGTAGGTTGGGTCATCCTCCCCACTTGATTGAATGGAGTAACGAACTATGGGTTGAATCTAATCTCGGGCTCCATGTCCTCCCTAAGGTCTTCTTCGCTTCCCTCTTTCTTTTTTTTTCTTTTCATTTTCTTTTCTTTCATTTTCTTTCATTTCTTTTTCTCTTTCTTTCTTATTTTGACTAAGGGCATAAGAGAAGACATTTTGTTTCTTAGGGAGGTAATACACCTCATCCTTATAAATCTTGACCTCGTGAATTGCAAATGGCTTGAAATCTCTTTTAACATAATACTCGATTCCACCTCTTTGGAACTTGATGCACTGATGTAGAGATGGAACCATGTTATTCTCATGTATCCAAGGTCTCTACAGCAAAGCATTGAAAGATGTATTGAAATCTATTATGTGAAACTTGGCTTCCATTTTCCAATCTTCATCTCTAAAGGTAACACTATGGAGCATAAGGCCCTCTCACCTTATTTATTGAATCGTTTCAACAACATCCTATCTGTTTGGAGTTTAGAGATGTCATTTCTCAAGTAGGTAAGAGTTCTTTGGCTCATAATATTCACTGACGCACCTGAATCAACCAACACTCTAGATAGCCTGAATCTGCCAACATTCACTATAATGTAGAGAGGATGGTTATGCTCTATCATCACTAAAAGTAGGTCTTCATCTGTGAATTTTGACTCTTAGGATCTCCTTTAAGAAACATGCCTCCTCTCTAGTAGCAGTCAACTAAGCTAAGCTTTTTTTGGGGAGAAGCAAGGCTTTGACTAATGACTTTCTCATCTCTTTGGATAAGATAAGGGCATCATATGTGCTAAACTTAGCTAACAACTTTTTAAAGGTGGAGCATCTTGTGGAGGGGCTATCTGCTCACTGAAACTAATGACCTATTTATCCTAATCTTGAGGTGCTACCCTAGGAGGTAGAACTTTGCCACTTTGGAGGTTGACTTCAGTGACTTCTTATGATGAGGAGATTATGGTAAGCTTTACCTGCTCATTGGGTATACCTACAACTTCTCTTAAAAGATCATCAGTCTAATGAATCTAAATCAATCTCAAGAGGTGAAACTTGATGATTCAAAAAAGGGAAATCCATTTCTGAATTATAGTAGGATTGATCAGAATTATTTAAGTTGTTATTGCTATGACTTAGAGTGCCATTAATCAAAATGAAATCACTAAGATCATCAAAGGTATATAGAATGTAAGTAAAATTGATTTTCTTCATTGATTTCTTTAATTTTGGAGGTGGTACATTGTAGAAATTAAGTAAAGTAAGAGATATGAGGGGTTTGATGCCCTCATCCATAGATACAATGCTTCTGTTGTTGGTGGTGGAACTGGTAGATGTGGTAGCTGTAACTGTGGAGGTAGGAGTGTTGGACTCGGACGGTGGTTACATTATGGATCTATGCCAAGAAAGTGAAGGCTATTACTGCTGGTGGGCTTCCACCCTCCCCCATGTTGTCCCTCATAACTGGCAGACCTTCATTAATGTTGGAGGTCTGAGCTGAGTCAGGAACCTGCAGAGAAAGTTTCTTGATTTTATAAATTATTTTCTTAGCAGTAAGAGATAAAGAGATATCCAAACCTTTTTTATCTTAAGAGGATCATATGTATCCCCAAAGATTAGTTTAATAGAACTAGAAGGTTATTGCATTAAGTATTTTTTAGGGATAACTATGGCTCTTAACTTGTAGCTATGCTTAAAACAATCCTTGATTATAAAGAAATCTTCTAATAAATAACCTAGCATGTGGTGGTAAAGGCAGTTGTCAGGATCATCACTCTTGCCCAATTCCTCCAACTTTCTAGGCTCTGGTAATTAAAAATCAGGCTTCTTAAGAAGGTTCTTAAAGATCTTCCTGACTACCTCCCTCTTGAATGAGTATAGTTTGTTGAGTCTGTCAGCAAGAGTAGGTAAAAAGTAGCTACATGACAGTGGATATTGATACCGCTATTGTGTAGGCTGCTGTGGTGGTGGTCGTTGTGGCGGCCGAGGTAGTGGAAAAGGAGGTAGTAGTAGAGGCTGCTGAACTCTAGAATTCTCAAACTATGCTCTCACTAGCTACTTCCCCTTATCAACTATCACTACAATCTCTTGCTTTATCTTAAACACTTTGGAGGCTTGGGCTTCGATGACTGATCTGAGAAGGGTAACTATTTGGCTTCCTCTTGTAAGTTAACCGCCTTGATAATTAATTTCTAAAATGTCTTAATGGTGAAGCCCTTGAGCATGAAGGTGACCGAGTCATGGATATTCTTGAGAAGAATCTCAATGGCATGCTGCTCTTATAGCTGTGGTTCACATTTCATGCTTAGGTTGTGCCATCTAAGAATGTAATCAATAAGGGACTTATTATGCTTTTTCTTCTCTATAATAAAGTCTCCTATAATTACCCTTTGCTGAGCTCCTACAAACCTCTTCATGAAGAGATGCTCTAACTTTGAAAATGACTTCACTGAACTATTGAGCAGTTCAACATACCAACCAATTACAACCCCTGAAAGGCTACTGACAAACCATCAAAAGAGTAAAGTGTTGCTATCACCGACATTGCAACAACTAGGTCGGAAGTGTGTTATATGTTGCCTTGGGTTCCCACTGCCATAAAAAACCTTGAAGGGTGGTGGCACAAAAACCTTGGGGAATTGAACTACATCAAATTCCTTCGGGCGGGGTCTACCCTCTAGAACATATGAGCTCCCTTGGGCTTGTGCCAATGCTTCCTTCACTTGCTGCTCGACCATTTCTTTAATATCTTTTTCATGCATGGAGGTGCGATCGAACACCTTCCTATGTAAATTACCAGCATCTTCATCCATGGGAGAGCTCTTGGAATGATCTATGATATGTATTAGCTCAGACTGATCGACCTCCATAGGAGTAGGTTATGAAACTAGGACTTGGTTCTGCAAGGCTAAGACAACTGCCATCAACTCCTCTACCCTTCTCTCCATCCTATCAATCTGATCATCTTTTTGTTTGATTTGTTGGAGGAGGTGTTGAGTTGAGTCTGATGCCTCACCTTCCTCAACTATAATGCCTTCCTAGCTAGGTTGCTCCCTATGCAAGGATCCTTAGATATCTACCATGTGGACTTCTGTTATGTCATCCAATAGGTTAACTTTATCGATTTTGAAATTAACCATACACTTCTCTTGGTCAGACTGATCATCCCTAACTATCTACCTCATCGCAACATGATAGTCCTCCAAAATCTCATCTAAAGATCGGTCATCCACACGATCAGGTGCTACAGGAACATAGGCTAAATAGTGACTAACTACTGGACTACTCTTTGTAGAAATGATGGACTGAATGCTCTAGATAGGTGGAGTGCTCTCCCTAATTATCTCAATAATCATAGAATTCACCTTGGTATCCCTTCCTTCCTTCTCCTCCAACTGCGGTGGTGGAACGACCATGACACTCTTGGGCCATCATTCTTTCTTCACCATCGTTGGGATGGAAGGTCAAGTGGGGAAGCTCAGCCTCACCTCAACTGGTGGAGTAGATGAAGTGTAGTCATTGGGACATAGCCATATCACCAAGAGGGATGCTCTCGCTTCATATGTGGACTTGTGGAACTTGGTGGGGACTTCAGATGGTGGAACATAAATTGGTGAAGGTGGTCAGTGAGTGGAGTGGTGTTATTGGGGTGACACCAGCTACCTCTATACTGAAGATCTCATTCTATTGCTGGAACTGATGAGTACAATCCTATCATAATGATTGGCCATATCAGCCTACTGATTGAAATGATCAATCAAAGTGGAGACCACTGACTGCCTAACAAAACTCTGTCTGTCCCTCTTGTCCACTTATTTTGTCCTCCATGGCCCTTTCCTGATAGATCTGATCCCTAACACTCCTAGGGATTACACATCTTAAGTCATGCAAGGTAGCAAACTCTAAGCATCTGGGTTCTCCCAACTCTCCTGAGAATGGATCGTAGACCTTCATAGGGCTTCCTCCTCTTCCTATCTGGTGTCTCATACTCTACAGATCATGGTGGTAATGCAGCTATCTTTCTAACATCCTCCTCTCCCTATGAATCTGAGAGGGGGTGAAACCTACTACCACCAAGAAAGGGAGAGGTCTCACGAGGGGATCCCTCCTTTTCCACACACTCATAATGCCTTTTAATTTTTTGGTTCCTATTATGATGTTGGGTCTTGGTTAGTGATGCAGGGCGGGAGCTAAAACTGACCTCAAACATGGAGAAGACAGTCTTAGAAGCTAAGATAGTCTTCCCCTTCAAGACTTGGGCAACTGTAGAGGTGGTACTAGTCCTGACCGAAATGATAGCAGGAACAACTAGCACTCATTATAGGGGAACCTCTGTAGCTTTCCTCTTCAGCGAGGGGAACACAATATTAGAGGTAGGCCAAACTATAGAAGTGGCTTCTTATCTGCCATTTCCTCTTTACTGATAGTGGTGAGGGTAGGTCCCTTGTAGGTGACTTTGAAGTACTCAAAGCCAAGACCGAACTTGATGATAGGGGTACTGGTGAGTATGGCCTAATTTAGTGCCAAATCCACACTAGAAGTAAAAGAAAAAATAAGCTTGCCAAATGACATGATGCTGATTGGAGGCTTGAAGGAAAAGAGAAATAGGGCTAGGATCTTCACTTTACTATTGAAAGAGAGATGGAGTTAGAGCTCATTTGGGGCCCTATTTCATCCGTGGCATGGCTTAAACCACGCCGCTCGGTTGTTTATTTTCATGATATTTAGGGAAGCTGCTGCGAAGCTTGAACGCCCGTCGAAGGGAGCTACCACGGTGGGTGAAAAAAGTTTATCTAAACTACCTCATGCTCGTGACAAGAACTGTTCGCCATGCTCGTGGTCTTTCTGTTCTCCCGTGCTCTATAGATCTTAGCTCCGATCTCCTCCTTCTCTTTACTAGGGCATTGACAGATCTAGGAGTCCAAGGCTCCTCCTTCAGTATCTGTTTTTTGCCGTCTTCCTTCTTTGTAATCTCTCTTTTGCCATTTTCCATCATCTGTGAAGGTAAGCATCCATTTTCGACAGATCTTTGAAGCTCATCTTATTTGATTTCTCCTTTGAGCATTTATTATTTGAACATGTGATTTCTCCCATTTCTGACCTCTCTTCGAGCTATTTCCAAATTCAGAGAGATTATTTTGTGCTAAGTGCCCATGAGGTAGAGAGAAGTTCTGTGAAAAATTTGATCTTTGGTAAGTTATTTTGTGCTGCAGCCATGTTCTCGCCTCTTCAACTGCCATCTTACTTTTATTAAGGGAGATGTTAGTATAGTTAAAATAGTAATTTTGATTTGCTAATGGCTTTGATAGGTTGCTTTTAGAGCTGATTTTTTGTTTTATATTGGTGATAGGATTGGGTTGGCTGTTATTATTGCTGCTCCTATCATTTTTTTGTGCTCTATGGTAGTTGGATTGATGGTGCCTTGGCTTTGGCTGGGTGGCTTCCATAGCCAATTTTCTGCTCTCTATTGGTTATAGGATTGGGTTGGCTATTGTTATTGCTGATCTTGTTATTTTCTTTATGTTCTTTGGTAATTAGATTGGTGGTGCCTTGGCTTTAGCTGGGTGGCTTTTAGAGTTGGTTTTCTGTTCTCTATTGGTAATAGGATTGGATTGGCTATTATTATTGTTGCTCCTATTATTTTCTTTGTGTTCTCTGGTAATTGGATTGGTGGTGCCTTGGCTTTGGTTGGGTGGCTTCCATAGCAGGTTTTCTGTTCTCTATTGGTGATAGGGTTGGTTGGTTGTGTTGGTTGGTTGGTTGTGTTGGCTAGTTGGGTTGGTTGGCTATGTTGGCTAGCTGGGTTGGTTGGTTGTGTTGGCTGGCTGGGTTGGTTGACTGTGTTGGCTAGTTTTTCCTCTTCTATTAGTGAAAAACTAGGGGGTTGTTGGTATTTTATCTAAGGTTTGGATTTGGCTAGGTGGTACTGTTTGTTGGCTATTATCTTTGGTTTTGGCCTCCTTCTATAATGGTCTTCATCTCTTGGCTGCAGGTACTTATCTTTTATTTTTTTCCTATTTGGGTGGTAGCTTAGCAATGGGTCTGATTTCTCCTTCTACCGTTCTAGTTTGCTAGTGGGTTGGGTGCCTTTTTTGGCTGTTTGGTTCTATTTTGTTCCTGGTTAGCTCTTGTGGGTTTTTTGGTCTTGGTTTTGGGTTTGTTGTTATTTTGGGTTGGCTGGTAGAAGGCTGTTTAGTGGCTGTTGTTTTACCTAGGGTGGTGGCGACTTGGTTTGGTATCTTGGAGTTTATTTTGGCTCTTTGCTGGATGCTCTTTTAGTATTGCTATTTATTTGTCTTGGTGGAGGTGCGCCTTTTTTATCTCTTGCCATCATACACAATATATTTGGAAACTCATTATTTGGTTGGTTGTACTATTGTTCCTGCTTATGTGGTATATAGAATTGCTGCTTGATGGATGATTCTCTTTGATAGTGAAGGAAATGACTATGATGGCATTGATGTTATTTTTTTATCGTTAAGGCTGGTAGAATTTTATGTGATTGTAACACTTCTTTTTGAAGTTTGGATGCTCACATAAAATGTTGCTCCTTGGGATATAATTTCACCAAGCTTGAGCCATTATAATTTACTTTAATGTATCTTTCTACATTTGCTTATGTCTTTTTTGAGCTTCTTGCAGGTATTTGTATATGGAGGAGCCTTGCAGTGGTTAAGTACTTTTACTTAGCCAAATTACTATCTTTTTTGTTAATAATTGTAACCCTTCTACTTTTGTTAATGAAATATCTATCACTTTTTGGGGAAATAAATATTTGTAATTTCAATTTCATTTTAAAAATATTTTGTAATGTCACCAGTCCTCACATTAATATTCTGATCCCACTAATTGTTGTACTTGTACTTTTAATATTAGTGTTATTAATTAGATAATATTATCTATTAAGTGATGTGCAATATGTTAATATAATTTATTAGTTGACTTCTGACTACATATGAGCATTAGTTATCATATTTTTATTCATTCTGTTTAAATTTATTCAGCTTACACAGGGATATTTTAGTCATTTCTGCACAAACAACTGCACCACAATAGATTCTAAATAGGGTTTTTCAAACATAATCATAGCTTCAGCAACAACAACTTCTTGCCACCAGCTTCTTCTACACGAGCTTCATAGCTGCTTCTCAGAAAGCTGCAATTACCCTAAACGACTTAGACTTTTGCTTTGTTGTTGTTGACTTTGATTTGATTTTGAATTGGAACCCTCATTTAACAAATTTGATTATGTTAAATGGGGTTCATTTGTTTGTTGGAGAAGTTTTGGAATTTTGAAGAAGAATCTTTTACTTTTGCATTAAACTTCATTGGAATTTTGAGAATGTTGGATGAACCTTACTTTACCAAGCTAGTGGTAAGAGGTTCTCGATTTACTCTGATTTATTTTTGGGTAATTTTCTTTGATTGAATTTTCTTTTACCCTATTGGAGGTCCAATAGGAGTTTTAAGATCTACTTGGAGTGAGGTCCTAAAACCTAAAGGATGTTGGCCATCTTTGCTTAAGAATGAAATAAGTAAGGTGTCCAATGGATAGGAGGATAGTCTTGGGCTTATACAAAATATAAGTCTACTATCGATACTTGGAGATAATGATTAACTACTAAAGATGGATGTGGTGTTTAGTTTTAGATGAGCTGGGTGGACATCATGCAGATCATAGGGGGTACTTATTGAAGTGATTAGGTACGACATTGAGGTATGACGTACTATCTCAAAAAATAGAGACATCACCCTACAATGGACCTAATCACCTAATAAGGACTCCTAAGACATGATGGGTCATTGTATATACCAGAGATTCTTCCCCTACTTTACATGGAAAGGTAAAGTAGGGTTTATTTTATGTTAGGTTCTTTAGTTCCTAATGGAGGTAAGCCTTCATAGTTAATTACATCCTAGGAAATAAAATTTTTTAAGAATACTCTCAATTAAAGTAGTCAATTATTATCTCTAAAAATTTCAAGGTTAGACTTTCAAAGGATTGATTATTTTAGAAATCAAGTTGGATTGTTTAATTGGAAGACTTATTTTATAATCCAAAGGAAAATGAGTAGGAAGTTTTCATGATATTAGGAAACCTAGTGAACACTCTAACCTATCCTATGGTGAGGCTTTATAAGTTTGAAAGTGAGAGGATTTTTTTTGTTAGAATTAAAATTTTATTAGATTGCTAGGGCTTAGAATCCATCAACACATGATTGTGGAAATGCCTAAGAGATGAGGATTTAAGCTTGTAGCCCAAGGGAAACAAATGACCTCGGATCCTAAATCTAGGAAGCTTTAGCACAAGCTTGAGCATGACCTAAATCTAAGCGAAAAGAAGACATAAGGGTCTGCCTTCATAAGAGAGAGTAAACCTGTTCAACTATTATGGACTTACAACCACCTAGAGTGGCCACCAGCTAACACCTCCTATGCTTTAAATCCATGTAGGTTAGTCTTATGTAATTACAATATGGCTTAAGCTATTATTTAATTTTGAAAGAGACTAGAGTCATAAACTCACTCTTTAAGAGACTAGATCATGTTTGGTATGAGCATATGACTTAGTCTAAATGCAAAATCTTTTCAATTTTTATATTATTTTGACACAATATTTTGGACAAAGGTTTAGGATTTTTTATGCCTATATGCATGATAAAATTTAATTATTAGCTAAATCAAGAGAGAAAGAGGGTGAAACTCCATCATAAGGGGTTGCTATCATTGGTCAAGTGGTCCCTAAAGTGTAAGAATGGAGGCCCTCATTTTACAAGAGTGATAAAAGATGCTATGCATGATGTGAGACTTACAACATTCAACTAAGGGGTTGCTAAATATTTTAATTTTCTTGATTATAGCCTAGGCTTTAAAGTGAGATTGAAAGTTATTTAAAACTTAGTTATGAGTTATTAATTGGGGTAGAAAAAGTAATTTTATTATAAGAGCCTACTGCATCTAGGCCACACATTCAATCATCATATTTAAGAAACTATGAAGAAGATGTATTTTTTTTCGCAATCTAAACATAACATCAATCCAACATGAATAGATTCTATAAAAGAATAAATGGTTGGTCGTGACCGTATTAAAAGAGAAAAGTTGGGTAACCTCTACCCTTATACAACTCAAAACTATAAAGAATAATTACAAGTAGAATTGAATACATGGTATGGGGGTCTTCATTCTTCTTTTGATTTGATTTACTCCAAGGCATCACAGGGCACCGTAGGACTAAGCCTTCTAGCCATTATTCATTCTAATTCCCATAGCACTTATCCTTATTCCTATTAAAAAAATTATATTTATATGGAGAAAGTAAATCTAATTACACCTGCAAAATAGATATTAGCTAAACATACATATAATCTTGAGCAATTATATTTATAATTTTGACTTAGCACCCTATGCATGGGTAACCAAGTCCACCTGTCCTAACATAGATTATGCTTAGGGGCATAAGCAACCTGCAAGTATAACTATTTATATTTATTTTAGTGGCCCTTTAAGCAAATCTCCTATGAAAAAATAATATTATGCTATTAATGGCCTAACATCCAGTCTATGATCCACATTCCTAATATCCAGTCTAAAAGATTATATCACAAAATAAAACACAACATCATACATACACCATTCTAACTTAGGACTAGAAGTATTCTAATGTGTGTATTAGGCTTAGTGTAGTGTGTCTTAGTTAGGCTTTTGGATTATGATTTTTGAAGTTAGGGAAAGTTTAATTTAACATGATTAATGGTTTAACTTTAAGTTATTTAAGAGTTTAGTGAGTTTTAATTTCTATTTTAATTTTTGTTTTAATTTGATTTACACTTAGCATCTAAATGTTATAAAGAGAGGAAAAAGGCTTAACCTTATTCATCCCTACCTTAAGTTAATTCCTAAGGGCACCTTTCTATGATTTAGTTTTTATTAATGAATGGTTTATTAAATATTTTATTAATCTTAAGTTTAGGTTAACCTTAAAGAAACCTATTCAACATGAAAGACATCCTAAGATTAATATAATTGAATTACCATCATATAGAATATGTTGTACCATTCATTTTCATCACCCATAACATGCATATGATTTAACACTTTACCTACACATACAATACATTTTGGCACACTTATATGATCATGGATGCATATATTTGGAAATTGTATTTTACTTGATTAGATGGTTTATATATGTAAATTAAAGCTCCATCCAAATTTTAATACAAATATACATAGGAATGAATATAAATAAGTATGTGCCTTTATTAACTAGGAAAATGAGATAATCAAATGAGCTCCTTGGGGCTACTTAAAGTCTCATATTCTCGGGGTGTTCAGAATATATACTTATCATCATTCAAGCATATGTCAATCCATATATGAACATAGAAAAGAGAGCACTACCTTTACATGCAATACATTTGATGTGTTTAAATGGTTATGCATGTATTTTTAGTAAAAAATAAGATTATCATCCTTTAATCAAATACACATACACATGTATAAAAAGATGTAAGCAAGTATGTGCCATTATTTAAACCAAGAAAGTGAGGTAATCAAATGACCTCCTTACTTAAAGTCTCATATTCTGGGATGTCAGGATATACTTGCTATTTTAAATACATATGAATGTGTACATGAGCGAAAGAATGAATGAAAATCATGCAAGAAATTGTATTTTATTTGATTAAAATATTTATATATGTAAGGGATAAAGCTTCAACCAAGTTCTAATACAAAGATACATATGAATGAGATTAAATAAGTATGTGCCATTGTTTAAACCAAGTGTAATCAAATGACCTCCTTGGGGCTAAGCCTTGTATTCCAGGGATTTTTTGCTATATACTTATTGTTATTCAAACACATGTAAATATATATTAGAATTTAAGAGAGGAAAAAAACTTCACATGCTTAAACTATAAACACATGCAAATCCTATGTATATATTTGTAACTAGTGTCACTCCATGTTTCATTATCAATTTATAACTTTTGGAAAAGTAAATTTTGGATTTATTAATGATAATAGCCATATAAGATTAAACTAAAACATGCAATTTTACATAAGTAATGTTCATTTTAATTTTGAAAACATGAATGCATGATATCACATAACATACAACCATTTATGGTGATCATATTTCCAACATTTCCTAAGGACAATCACATTAAATAAGATTACTTAAGGAAAACCAAAGTTATTAATTTTAATTGATTTTGAGGAAAGGATATTATTATAATTTGATAATTCAGCAATCCATTCAATTACCCTTTTCTTATGCTTCTTTATTTTAATTAAACCATTTAATCATGAGCTGAGTGATATAAACATGAGGGAAATAAAAGTGCAATGCTTCTAAAAGATCTAATACAATTGACTCATGATTATAGATTAATTATGCAAAAGAATCTAATTAATTACTCTTATAATTTTCCCACACTTATGGGTTAATCATAATTTCTTTAGGGTCTTTATGCTATTTAATACATAAAGAGGAACCCTTAATTTCAATATTGATTGTTTGATGTGATTACCAATTTAATTTGGTTTGATTTGTCTATTAATTAATTAATTAATTAATTCCTTAATTAAGCCATATTTTAATTAACTCTCTTTAATAAAATGAATTTTGAAAAGTAATCAGGAAAGAGGTTCTAATCACTCTCCCTCATTATTTCACTGTTAATTAGTTATTAAGGAAATTAAAATAATTAATTTTTACTATTTAGAACTTTAATTAATCATTAAATTAATTAAGGGATGATTAGGGTTTAAATTTCAAAATTTTTTAAATACATAATGAATAAATCCCAAAAAAAATCATGGGAGGCAAAAGTTATCCCATTAAATTAACTTGCCAAGTTTAGGATTAATTGCCCAATTATTTAGGGCTAAATTAAGTTAATTAAAAAGATTCAAATCCTAATTAAGCCTTAATCACTATTCAAAATATAATGAAATCATTTTTATTAAATTCTCCTATATTTTACATTCCCAAAATATATTTATTTATATTTTAAAGATTTTTTTACAATTAGTTATGAATTTATAAAGTTTCAACCAAATAATTATATTTTTAAACACTAATTAATCCCTAATCCCATCAGAGCCATGCGAGCGGCTGACGTGGCAGTGCTTTCCACGTGGTGTTGCATGATTGGCCACTTAAATGGTCCAACATGGCAGTGGCAAATGTCATCCCCACCCGTCCGATCTAAGATCGCGATGGGGATTAATCTGATTCTATATGATTAAATCAATTTAAATCTAATGGATTAATCATGTTATTATCAATCGTGAAATAGATGGTGAATGATCCTTCATCCCCTAAGGGATGGAACACGGACATCGTCCACCCTCCCCCACTCGATCCGAGCTCACCGGTGCTTGTCAGGTGTCAAAATAAATCCAAAAATATTCACAGAAGATATCTAAAGGGATCCTATGGTGGGATTCACATGAAATCAAACTTTTCTTCATACAGGCTCAAAAATTTTTGAGAAGATCACAATTTGCTAGAATTTACCTCGCCAAAGCTCAGGATCGGCCATTAACCGACCGAGGTAGCTTCGTCTTGAAGAGATGAAGCCCTGCTGATAAGCTCACGGCTTGCCATCTCACCGGTGGCTTTGTGGATCAAATGCCACCAGAATGCTCACTAGAGTTAGGCTTGGAGTGGTCTTCGATGCTTAATTGACCAGGAATTGATTTGTTTCTCCTCGTGAAGTGAAGGTGTGGGTGTTAATTTAAAATGGTGGAGTTTGGAGAAAGTTGGACATAGATTAGCCTTGTCTTATTTCAGGGTTAGCATTTTTGATGATGGGGAGGCTTTGGGAACTTGGGGAAAGCTCTAGGGAGGTTTCCTTATCTTTCTCATGCTCTAGGGAAACTCTTTCTGTGGAATGAGATAAATTTGGGAGGAGTATACCCTCCTCCCCATTCAAATCGATAGCTTAGATGATTTCTGCAAATTGCAAGTTTTCGGTTGGTGCAAGTGACCATGGGTGGTAGGGAGGTGCTGAGGTGGCTCGGTTTGAGTGGGTGAGTGAGGGCAGTGGGCTGCCAAGGTCTGAGGTGGCTATCCTTGGGTTTCCTATGAGTGCCAATGGGAGGAAGTGGGTTTTCTCACCTCCATGGCTATGGTGATTCAAACCAACTTTGGGTCGTGAGCTAGTGGTCTCAGCTCATTTAGAGCTTAGGGGTGGTTAGGAGAGTGAGTTTGACCATCCAAATATAGGTTTTGTGTGAAGGCTTTACCCAATGGGTAATGGGTCAAATTGAGTTAGACTTGGGCTGGGTTTGATTTGGGTTAACCCATGGTGACCTAAAGATGGGCCATGCCAAGTTTGAGTGGGGTTGGAGTTGATTTGATTAGGTTTAGCTTAATTTGACCCATGTAGGTCAAATTGGGCTAGGTTGGGTCAATTTGATCTATGGGTCAAATTGGGTCAAACCATGGATTGAGATAAGTTCAAATGATGATTTGGGATGTTTAGGCTCAATTTGTTTGATTTGGTTGTTCATAGGGGTCAAATGGGCTAAGTTGACCAATTTGGTCGAATTGTCTAAATTGGCTTGGGTTAGGTGTTGGTTTAGGTTCACTTGAGCATTTGAAAATGATTGTAGGCTTTGATTTTAATCAATTTAGATATAGGAATGATTTAGCCCAATTTGACTCTTTAGGTCAATTTGGGCTAAGTGGGTCAATTGGGTTGACTTGGTCAAATTGGGTTCAATGGAGGCTTTGGTCATGTTCAATAATCAATTTGGGATGGATTTGAATCATTGGTTGCAATCAATTTAGATTAGAATTTTATTTGTCCCAATTTATCCTTTTAGGTCAAAATGGGTCAACTTGGGTCAAGAGACAAATTGGGTTTTGGTTTGGCTCAATTGATGGTCAAGGATCAATTGAATGATTGAATCATTGGTTTCAATTGATTTGCATTGGAATAAAATTTGGATCATTTAGCTCATGTAGGTTAATAGAGTTAACTTGGGTTAAATGATTGGATTGAGTTAGTTTGACCTAATTAATTACAATTGATCAATCAAGGATGATCAACAATCAATATAGGAGGTTTTGGATGGTTTGGTTCAATCCAATTTGGGTTGGATTGGAGTTTGGTTCAAATGGGTCCTTTAGGTCACTTTGGGTCAAGTGAGCCTAATAGGTCAATTGAGTTGGTTTTGGGTTGAATTGAGTTTGATAATTTATTTAGGATTGATTGTTGGTTTTGATTGCAATTGATTTAGACTTAATTGGATTTTGGCCATTTGGACAGTTTGGGTTCAAATGGGATAGCTTTATTTAAATTGAATTGATTTTGGTAAATTAGCTTGATTGTAGATTTTGGTAGAGTTTGGGATGAATATTTGGAAGGTTGGAGTGCTCTTGTAAAAATCAATTGAGTTTGGTTTGATTGAAGGAATTTTTGTTAAGTCCATAGGATTGGATTAGGATAAGGTGGGTTTAGGTTTTGGGTTTCAATCATTTAACTTGGAGTTTGGGTATGAATTGGAATTCAATTAAGATTGGTTGAATTGATTTAAGGTTTGGTTTTGGTTAGGGAAGTATGAGACTTGGTTTAAGCCATAGGGTATTGGATCCTATGGCAAATCCTCCTAAGTTTCTAGGTTTGGGTTAAGTGTGCACTTAGTCACTAAAAGTGTTCTATGACTAATGAAGTCTTAGTGTCTAGAAGACTCCTAAGCCTAAGATGGGGAAGATTGAATCCTCACTCTAAAAGTGAGGTCAACAATAGAGAGAGGAACATTCCAGTTGTCAGAAAAATCAGTGGTGTTTTAATTTGGAGTTATTGTGAACACCATGTAGATCTTATTGGGGGTACTTATTAAAGTGATAGGGTACTACATTAATGTATGATATACCATCTCAAAATATGGAAACACCACTCTATAATGGACCTAATCAGCTAATAAGAACTCTTAAGGCATATGGGTCTTCATATATACCTGAGATCTTTCCCCTACTTTACATGGAAAAGTAAAGCAGAGTTTATTTTATGTCGGGTTCTTTAGTTCCCTATAGAAGCAAGCTTCCATTGTTAATTACATCATAGGAAATGAGAATTTTCTAAGAACACTCTTGATTAAAGTAGTTAATCATATCTCTAAAGACATCAATGTTAGACTATCAAGCATGTGTTTTTAATGCTTATGAAAGGGGATACACAACCGCAAATATAAGTATTTATATTTATTATTACAAGAACCTTTAACAATCTACAAAAAATAACATTAGGCTAATAATGGCCTAACATCCAGTCAACGCATAACAATCCTAACATTCAGTTTAAAATATTACATCACAAAATAAAACACAACACCACAACATACACCATTCTAACTTAGAGCTAGAAGCAATGACTTAGTATTCTAATGTGTGTGCTAAGGCTTGGTGTGGTATGTCTTAGCTAGGCTTTTAAATTATAATTGCCTAAGGTTTGAAATTATTTAATTTAAATATTTGGGGAGGTTTCACTTTAAGTTATGAAAGAGTTGATGAATTTTAATTTATATTTTCTTTTGTTTCAATCAATACTTACTTAGCATCTAATTGTTATAAAGAGAGGAAAGAGGCATGACCTCTTTCATCCCTACCCTAAGTTATTTTTTTAAAGGCATGTTATCATAATTTTGGTTTCTTTTAGCGTATGGCTTATTAAAAATTTAATTAATCCTAAGTTTGGGTTAATCTTAAAGGATCCCATTCAAGCATGAAAGGCATCTTTAAATTAATGAGATTGAATTACTATCACATGGATAATGCTATCTCATTTCTTTTCATCATTAATAGCATGGATATAATTTCGAACATAACATACCAATACATGCAATGTATTTTTGGCACACTTAGATGTTGTGAATGCATATATTTTTGGTAGAAAAGAGGAATTTCATTCCTTAGCTAAGTACACACACACATGTATTAAAGATTTAAGCAAGTATGTGGCATTGTTTAAAGGAAGTGAGATAATTTAGACCTCCTTGGGGCTACTTAAAACCTCAAATTCTTGGGTTGTCCGACTATATACTTTATCTTAAATACATATGCATGTATACACAACCATAAGAATAAAAATCATGCAAAAGGTTATATGTTAACAAATTTATTTATTCATGTAAAGTAAAGCTTTATCCAAATTCTCATGTATGTAAACATCGGAATGAAATTAAGTAAGTGCGTGTCGTTGTTAACCAAGGAAGTGAGGTAATCTAAGACCTCCTTGGGGCTACTTAAAGCCTCGTATTCCTGGGATGTCCAGACTATATACTTTCTAACATTCAAATACATGTAAACATACACATTGAGTCATGAGAATAAAATAGTACTTTAACATGTCTAAGCTATGAACAAATGTAAGTCATATAGAATATTCATAGCCAACATCAATTTAAACTTTCATTATTAACTTATAACTCTAAAAATAATTTTAAAATTTATTACTGATAATAACCACACATTTAATATGATTAATCTAACCCATGCAACTTACACATAAGTGAAATCATATTCATTTGATTCTTTTATTTGAAAACATGAATGCATGATATCAAATGGCATACAAATTTATAATGATTGAAAAGGAATAATTAAGCATTGCCACATAACACATTCAATCATATTAAATTCTAAGGATAATCAAGTTGAATAAAGTTATTTAAGGTTAACCAAAGTTATTAGGTAATTTAATTTTGTATTTGAATTATTAAATTTGAAGAGGAGAAAGAACATTTGTAGTTTTATCCTCACATTAGTGACTTAATGTGTTTAAGGAAAAGTAATTTAGTGAATTTTATAGATTAACTAAGTTCAAGCCATTAAGCATTTCATTTAATTTTCCTTCCCTATGCTTCTTTGATTTAATTAATCATTTAATCATGAGCCTCTAATGATATACTATGAGAAATGAAAATTTGCAATGCTCCTAACAAGACCTAATGGAATTAACCTCATCATTAAGTTTTAATTATATTAAGGAGAATCTAATTAAGTACTTATATGATTTTCCCACACCCATGGGTCAACCATATGTTCCTTCAGGGTCTTTATGTTATTAAACACATAAAGAGGAACCCACAAATTCAATTTAAATTATCTGATCTAATTATCATTTTAATTTGATTTAATTTCATCATTAATTACTTAATTATTACTTAATTAAATAATAAGTTAATTAACCCTCCTATGGAAAGGGGTTTAAATAAAATGATTAAGAAAAATGTATTAATCATTTACCCTGTTATCAATGCTTAATCAAGTTTAATTAATTAATTTTTAATATTTGGAATTTTTAATAATTATTAAATCACTTAATGAGAGTAATTAAGATTTGTATTTCAAATTCTCATAATTACCTAGCCAATAAATCTCAAGACAATTATGGGAGGTAGAGGACATCCCAAGGAATCAACACATTCAATTTGAGACTCATTTGCCAAGTAATTAAGGTTTAATTAAAGTAATTAGTAAAAAACATTCAAACCCTAATTAAGTACTATTCAATATTCAAACATTAGGAATTTTAATTTTATTAAATTCTCCTATATCTACCCTTTCCAAAATGGGTTTACTCATATTCTTAGAATTTTTCTACAATTAGTTATAAAATTTTGAAGTTTTGGCTAATTAATCACATTTTTAATCCCTAATTAACCTATTAACCCATCCGCGCTACATGGGAACCGATGTGACACCGCTTTCCATGTGGCGCCATGGGATAGACCACTTAAAGTGTCCCCCGTGGTGGCTTAGTCAGCGGCGACAGACTCAATTTTGTCCTAGCTGTTCGATCTTGGATTGGACGGTGGAGATTATTCCCGTATGGATTAGATCGAAATAACTAACAAATTAAATCATGGTCGTCCATTACAATCATGCACAATGGACGGTGGGTGATCCTTCATCCCCTGAGAATCGAAAGATGAACACCATCCACCCTCTACCACTTGATTCGAGCTCGCTGGAGCTCATGAGTCATCGAGATCGACTCCAAAATATTTAGGGAAGAGATCTAAGAAGATCCTATGGTGGAAATCATATGAAATTACAAAACTCTTCACAGAAGATCAACTCTATTAGATTTCCTATGGTTTTATAGAATTTGCCTCAATAGAGCTCAAGACCGGTGATCCAATGACTAAGGTAGCTTCGTCTTGAAGATAAAACCCTGCTGAGAAGAACTCGTGCTGCCTCCCGCAAAGTCTCTATGGACAAAAAACCAATGAAAAAAGTCACCGAGTTGGTCTAGGAGTGGTCTATAGTGCTTTAATCGATCAAAAATTGATTCATTTTGACTCACTGAAGCTTAAGGAAGGTGTGGGAGAAGTTAATTGAAGTTTGGTGAGGTCTAAGTGAGGTTGGATGGACAGAGAGCTCGATTTCTCTCGAGTTTGGTCTTGACGGAAATAGGGAGCATGAGAGGGATGCTCTTCAACTCTCAAGGATATTCTCTATATGGTTTGAATTGGATGGGGAGAAGTATGCCCTCCTCCCTAATTGATCCAACGACCATAGTCAATTCAACTTTTGGCAGTCGTCAGGCGGTCGAGGGCATCACTTGTCAGTGATAGGCTGAGGTGGAGGTTCTAGGGTGACTGAAGGCATGGAATGGGTTTAGGTGGTGTGTACCTCCTCCCCCAAGTGTGCCAATGGGAAGCCATGGGTTAGCTTACCCTCTCTTGACCAATGGCTGAACCCAATCAGCTTTGGGTCAAGTGAGTCAGTGGTCCATGTGTCCAAAATGGTCTAAAGGTGGCTGTCAAGGGTTGATGGGTAGGTATGACCATCCAAATGGGAATTTTGTCTCATTTGAATGGGTTTGTCCAATGAGTTTTGGCATAATTTAGGTCCAACATGGGTTTGGTTCATTTGGGTTGATATATGGTGACCGAAGGATGGGTCATACCAAGTTTGGTTGGGTTTCAACTTGGTTTGAATGAGTTTGGCTCAATTTGACCCATATAGGTCAAATTGGATCCAATAGGTTTAAGTTGACCAATTGGTCAAGTTGGGTCAAATTGATTATTTAAGATAACCATCGATATAGATGTTAAGTTCATCAGTTGTTATTAACTTAAATTATGGAAGAGACTAAGTACAAAACTCCATATGAGCTCTGCTTACCACCCTCAAACTAACGACCAAACTGAGGTTGGGAATCATACCCTTACTAATATGACAAGGTATTTGGTGGGGGAACAATTAGAGTTATGGAATGAAGTGTTATTTCATGCTAAATTTGCTTACAATTCAATGGTTAATAGATCCACATGTTAGTCACCTTTTAGAATTTTTACACCAAATCCCAAAACCATATTATGGGAATAGCCATTTTACCAAAACCTCACAGTATGCCAGCTGAACATATGGTCACCGATTTCACCAACATGTTAAGAAACATCAAGGAGAAGCTGTCTAGTAGTACTCAAGCATATAAGCAAGCTAGAGATCAAAATTATAGGTTTAAAATATTCAATGAACGAGACTTAATCATGATACATCTTAGGAAAGAATAATTTTTTATCGGCATTTACTCTAAGTTGAAGCCGTACAAACTCAGACCATTCCCAATTGAAAGGAAAATTGATGACAATGCCTATGTTATTAGTCTACTGCTTGAGCTGAATATCTCTCTAACCTTTAATATTTCTGACATTAATGAATATCAACCACTTGATGTGATAGTAGTTCAAGAACTTGAGTCGAGTTCCAACGAGGTAGAGGAGATCATGGAACAACTTATAAAGGCTCAGCAAGCTCCAAGAGCCTTACCATAACTAACACTTTTTATTTCTTCCCTTAGTTGCTAATTATGTTAATCTACACTATAATTACATTATGAGGCAATACCTGATGAGGCCGCCAATCTTAGCTCCCCTATCCCAGGCAAGCCGCTTATACTATACACTGCTGCATTGGACAATTCCCTTAGTACTTTGTTGGCCCAAACCAATGATGAAGGGAGGAGAATGCACTCTGCCATCTCAATCATCATCTAATCCATGCTGAAGCAAAGTATCTGCCCATTGAAAAGGATTGCCTAGCTTTAATCTTTACAGCTCAAAAGCTATGACACTAAATGCTTTCTCATAAAGTAAACTTAATTTGTAGAATCAAACCACTACAATATCTCATGAAACTACCGATGCTTTCCTGATGGTTGGCATGATGGTCCATGATTTTATCACAATTTAATATCACATTCGTACCTCAGGTGGGTGAAAGGATAAACACTCATGATTTCTTAGCGACACCCACTTCCTCGACTCTCGCTTAGTGATGATCTCCTCAATGAACAAATCATGAACTTAGGGGACACCAACATTCATCACTGGGAGATGTACTTTGATAATGCAGCTTCCTCGATAATCTACTATTCTAGGAAAGGTAGGGGTAGGAATAGTTCTCCAAACTTTGAATCGTGATATGATAAGATTCTCATATCATCTATATGATCTTTTCACCAGTAATGAAGTTGAATATGAGGCTCTGATTACTGGTCTGGAGTTAGCCATCTCGCAAGGCATCTGAACATCAACATCTTTGGGGTCCCAACTAGTGGTCAACCAAATCGCTGGAACCCAAAAGTTCTTGAAGTGAAAACTTTATCTATATCACAAATATACTATGGAGTTTCTAGTCTAAATTCTGTAGGTCATAATCTATAAGATTTCTCTAGGAGAAAATTGCCATAGTGGATGTTCTAGCCAAGTTTGCCAAAGAATTAGTATGTCCGGATGATTAGTTTATATCAATAGAGGTCCACAATAGGCAAGTCCTGCCTCTTACTGATGTTGAATTCATCGACCAATACACTCTTGAAGGGGAGATTATCGTTGCCAAAAAGGATGAAGAACTTGATCGGAGGAAACCCTTCATTGATTACCTAAATAAAGGAAAACTATCTCAAGAAAAGTCTCAAGCACACCAAGTGAAGCAAAGGGAACTCTCCTATGTCTTCATGGATGGTGTCTTATATCAATGGTCATTCAATCATATGTGGCTATGTTATTTAGTCAAGCATAAAGCCCGTAGGATTGTAACTGAAGTACATTCAAGTTTATGTGGAGCTCATCAATCTGGTCCCAAGATGAAAGGCAAAATCAAAAGACTTGGATATTTTTGTCCATGGATGATCACAGATTGCATGGACGTAATAAGGAGTTGTCACTGGTCCTAAGTACTTGTAGTGGTCCTACATTAACCACCCAACATTCTACATCCAACATTGGCCTCATGTCCATTCAAGTGTTGGGGCACTAACATGATTGACCCTCCTTGTCCAAGGGCCATCGGTTCATCCTAGTTGCTACAGACTACTTCTCCAAGTGGGCAGAGGCGATTTCGCTTAATGAGGTCGAAGCTCAGCATGTGCTCTAGTTCTTTTAGGAATCATATTGTATATATATTTGGGTTACCTCATCGAATCATATCTGATAATGGTACCACTTTCAAGAGCACCAAGATGAACAACTTCACCCAGAGACACAACATAGATTGGATATACTATACCATCTATTACCCACGAGAAAATGGTTTGGCAAATCCTTCAACAAAACTCTCATTCAAATACTCAAGAAGATGCTCGATGATAATAAGCGACAGTGGCATGAGCAGTTAGTTGAAGGCATGTGGGCTTACCGTACTACATACAGAACTCTAACTCAATTTATGCCATTCTTCTTAGTGTTTGGGTTCAAATCCATTCTACTTTTAGAAGTCCAACTCCCATCACTAAGAATAGTTGTTGCTATTTTTGGAAACTCAAGTGGGAATGTTCAACTAGAAAGACTTATTTTTGGATTTCAAAGGAAGATAACTAGGGAGCACTCATGATACTAGGAAGCTTAGTAAGCACTCTAATCTATCCTATGGTGAGGCTTTATATGTTTTAAAGAGTGATTTATTATTATTTGAGTTAAATTTTTATTAGAATGCTAGGGCTTACAATCCATCAACACAAGATTGTGGAAATGCTTAAGAGGAAAGGACTTATTCTTGTGGTTCGAAGGAAACAAGTAACCTCAGATTCTATATCTAGGATGCTTTAGCATAAGCTAAAAGTTTGACCTAATTCGAATCAAAAAGGGGACATTATAGTTTTCCTTCACAAGAGAGGATAAACTCGTCTGACTCTTCTAGACTTATAATCGCCTGGAGTGGCCGCTAGCTAACTCCTCCTATGATTCAAAATCATATTGGCCGGTCTTATGTAATTGCAAGATAGATTAAGTTGTCATTTAATTTGAAGCCCGAAGAGACTATATCATGTTTAGTACAAACATATGACTTAGTTTAAATGCAAAAATCTTTTCAAATTTTAGATCATTTTGGCACAATATTTTGGACAAAGCCTTGGGATTTTTATGCCTAAATGCATGATGAAATTGAGGTAATTAGCCAAATCAAGAGAGAGAGAGAGAGAGAGAGAGAGAGAGAGAGTGAAGCTCTAGCATAAGGGGTTACTATCATAGGTCAAGTGGTCCCTAAAGTGCCAAAATGGAGGCCCTCTTTTTTTACAAGAGTGATATAATATGACATGCATAATGTTAGCCATACAACAAATAGTTAAGGGGTTGCTAAATCTTTTAGTTATCTTGATGTCAACCTAAGCTTTAAAGTGAGGTTGAGAGTTATTTTAAAATTTAATTAGGAGTTGTTAATTGAATAAAAAAATTAATTTTTCCCTAAGAGCCTATCGCATCCAGGCCACACATTCAATCATCAAGTTTAAAAACTATGAAGAAGATGAAATTCTATTGCATAATCTAAACATAACATCAATCAAACATGAATAGATTTCATAAAAGAATAAAAGGCCAGTGCGACCAGGTACCGCTATACACCCCAAAAAAGAGAAAAGTTGGGTAGCTGAGCTCTACCCTTATATAACCTAGAATTACACAATAATATTACAATTTAGAATTGAATACATGCTATGGGGGTCTTCATTCTTCATTTCTTCTTCTTCTTCTTTATTCTTCTTCCTTAATCTTGATTTGTTCCAAGGCATCACAAGGCACCCTAGGACTAAGCCTTCTAATCACTGCTCATCCTAATCCCTATAGCACTAATCCTAATTCCTATTACAAAAATTACATTTTTATGAAAAGTAAATCTAACCACACCTATAAAATAAATGTTAGCTGAACAAACATGCATTACCAAGTAGTTATATTACATAATTTGGACTTAACACCCTACATATGGGTAACAAAGCTCACTTGTCTTAATGGATTATGCTTAGGGGCTTAAGCAACTTGTAAGCAAAACATTTATATTTATTTATTTTTTAAGCATAATCTCCTGTAGAAAATAATATTATGCTATCAACGGCCTATCATCTAGTATACGATCTAAATTCCTAACATCCTGTCTAATACATTACATCACAAAATAAAACATAACATCATACATACACCATCCTAAGCTAAAGCTAGAAGTAGCGACTTAGCATTCTAATATATGTGTTTAGGCTTAGTGTGATATGTCTTAGCTAGTCTTTTGAATTATGATTGTCTAAAGTTTTGAATTATTCTATTTAACAAGATTGGTGGTTTCACTTTAAGGTGTTTAGAGGATTTGCAAGTTTTAATTTGAATTTTGTTTAATTTCATTTGATTTACTTAACATCTAAGTGTTTGTAAAGGCTTAACCTCCCCATCCCTACCTTAAGTTGTCCTCTAAAAACACATTTTTATGATTTAGTTTCTTTTAGTGAATGATTTATTAAATGTGTTATTAGTCCTAAGTTTATATTAATCCTAAATAATCCTATTCAACATGAAAGGCATCTTAAGATTAATGTGGTTTAATTACCATCACATAGAACATGTTACACTATTCCTTTTGATCACCCATATCATACATATGATTTAACACTTAGTATATCTATAATGCAATACACTTTAGCATACTTAGATGATTATGAATGCACATGTTTTTAGTAGAAAAGAGGATTTTTATTTCTTTAATCAAATACACATATACATGTATAAAAGATGTACGCAAGTACGTGCCATTATTTAAACCAGAAAAGTTAGATAATCAAATGACCTCCTTAGGGCTACTTAAAGCCTCGTATTCCCGAGACGTCCAGACTATATACTTGCTATCTTAAATACATTTGGATATTGTTGACCTCACTTCTTGAGTGAGGATTCAATCTTCTCATCTTAGAATCTAGTGTCTCTTTTTTTGACCTCACTTTTGGAGTGAGGAGTCAATCTTCTCTTCTTAGATCTAAGATACTTCTAGACACTATATTCTCCTTAATCATAGGACACTTATAGTGACTAAGTGAACACTTAACCCAAACCTAGGGACTTAGAAGGACTTGCCATAAGATCAGGCTATGACTTAGGACTAAGGAAACCTACCTAACCCATGGCCTAACCCATGACTTATACCTAGCCTTAAGTCTAGAACTAACTTCAAATCAATGCAAAACCAAAACTCAAATTAAACCAATACTAAGTGAATCCAATCTCATATTCAAATTCTAAGAAACAATCAAACCTCATAACCTATGATTCAATCCTATGGATTTGACCCCAAACCTCCCTCAATGAAACCAAACTTAATTAATTGTCTCAAACTATCCAAATCACCATCTCAAACTCTTCCAAAAGTTACAATCAAGTCTATTGATCAAAATCAATTCAACCAACCCAAGTTAGAACTCAAAATGTCCAAATGAGCTAAAATCCAATTAAACTCAAATCAATTGCAATCAAAGTCATCAATCAATCCCAAATCAATCATCAAACTCAATTCAACCCAAATCAATCCTAATTCAATTCAATTGACCCAATTGGTCCACTTGACCTAAAGTGACCACTTTGATCAAATTGAACCAACCTCCAATCCAACCCAAATTGGATTGGATAAACCCCTCAAACCCTCTCCATGATGATTGTTGATCATCTTGGATTGAACCAACCCACTCAATAGCTACTACAATGATCATTGATCACCTTTGATTGATCAATTTAATCAATTGGGTCAAACCAAGTCAATTTGATCATTTGACCAAAGTTAACCCTTTTAGCCTACATGAGCCAAATTGATCCAAACCTAATTCTAAATCAAATTAATTGCAACCAATGATTCACATCAATCATAAATCAACCATTGAATATGACTTGATCATCAATCGAGCAAAACCAAGCCCAATTGGCCTCTTGACCCAAGTTGACCTAATTTGGCCTAAAAAGCCAAATTGGGCCAAATTAAATTCTAATCCAGATTTATTGCAACCAATAACTCAAATTCATTACAAATTGATTATTGAACATAATCAAACCCTTAGTTGAACCCAATTTGATGAAGTCAACCTAATTGACCCATTTAGCCCAACTTGACCTAAATGGTCAAATTGATCTAAATCATTTCTATCCAAATTGATTGAAATCAAAGCCTATAATCATCTTCAAATGATCAATTGAACCAAAACCAAAATCCAAGCCAATTTGGCTAATTTTACCAAATTGATCCACTTAGCTCGTTTGACCAATATGAGTCAAATTCAAATCTAATGCAAACCAAACCAAACCAATTGCTCCTAAACATCACAAATCATCATTTGAACTTGTCTCATCCCATGGATTAACCCAATTTATCCAATTGGTCAACTTGAGCCCAATTTGACTAAATGGGTCAACTTGAGCCAAACCTAACCAAATCAAACTCCAAACCCATTCAAAGTTGGCATGAACCATCCTTGGGTCACTATGGGTCAGCCCAAATCAAACCTAATCCAATTCTAACCCAAATTAATCCATTACCCATTGGGTAAAGTCCTCCACATGAGATAAAATCCATTTTAGGTGGTCAAACCCCCTTCTTTGCATTTGGCAGCCACCCAAAGCTTAGTTTGGACATTTGTCCCTATGGCTAACCTGACCCAAGATTTGTTGAGTTAGCCATAGGTCAAGGGAGGTGAGTTAACCCATCTCCCCTCATTGGTTCACCAAGGGACATATGGACAAGCCATGACAATACCTCACCTCCCCTCACCAGCCACCTCAACTTCTCGATGTCCCCGTGCACCGATGGATGATGAAATGCAGTGGAAATTTGAGCCATCTGATTTGAGGGAGGAGGGGGTATACTCCATCATTCCATTCTAAATGACACAACACACATTCTCATAGTTCGAGCAATTTGAGACGACCTCTCCGAGTGCATTCCTGAGCTTCCCAAGCCTCCCCATCACTAGAAACACCAAGCCTAAAATAAGATAGAGCCAATCATCATCCAACCTCCTCCAAACTCCATCATTTTAAATTTAACTTTATCCACACCTTCACGAAGCTTCTATGTGGAGAAATGAATTGATTCTCGATCAATTCAAGCACCGTAGACCACTCCAAGCCTAACTCTGGTGAGGATTTTTGTGGCATTTAGTTTATGAAGCAATCAACGAGGAGACAAGGTGTGAGCTTTTGAACAAGGCTTCATCTCTTCAAGAAGAAGCTAACTCGATTGGTTAACCATTGATCCTGAGCTCCGGTGAGTTAAATTCTAGTAAACCATCATTTTCTTAAAATTTTCTAAGCCTTTGTAAAGGAAAGTTTGATTTCGTGTGAATCCCATCATAAGATCCCTTTAGATCTTCTCTGTGGACATTATGGGATTGATTCTTATGCCTCACAAGCTTTAGTGAGCTCGGAGCAAGCACAAAAGGGTGGATGGTGTCCATCTTCCCTCACTTGGGGGATGAAGGATCTTTCACAGTCCATTCTGTGTGATTGTAATAGATGGGCATGAATAATGTGATAAGATTTATTCAATTAATCCTATAGGAACTATAGGATTAATCCCCACTATCCGATCTTACATCAGATGATGAGGATGAAAGCGTCTGCCTCCACCACGTCAACGCTATGTCGGATGATTTAAGTGGCCAATCCCATGGCGCCACGTGAAAAGTGCTACCATGTCAGCCGCCCGTATGGTGCCGATGGGATTAGGGATTAATTAGGGTTAAAAATATATTTTAATTGGCTAAAACTTTCCAAAGTCATAACTAATTATAGAAAAATTCAAAAAATATAAATAAATATATTTTTTTGGAAAGGTTAAATAGAGGATATTTTAATAAAAATTATTTCATTATATTTTGAACAGTGATTAAGGCTAATTTAAGATTTGGATGTTCTCTTAAGTAGCTTAATTAAGCCC
Organism: Cymbidium sinense; assembly: GCA_021442155.1. Taxonomy (NCBI): domain Eukaryota; kingdom Viridiplantae; phylum Streptophyta; class Magnoliopsida; order Asparagales; family Orchidaceae; genus Cymbidium; species Cymbidium sinense. The sequence continues at coordinate 81,468,517 of CM038217.1, read as the reverse complement.
TATTTACTTGGGCAATTAATCTCAAACTTAGCATGTTGATTTAGTGGGATGACTTCTGCCTCCCATGATTTTATTAAAATTTATTTGCTATGTAATTAGAGAAATTTTAAATTCAAACCTTAATTAATCTCTTAATTAATTTAATGATTAATTAAAATTTTAACTTATAAAGTTAATTAATTAAAGTTCATCAAACATTAATTAATAGTGGGATGATGAGGGTGAGTGATTAAGACCACTTTCCTAATTACTTTTCCCAATTTATTTCATTAAAGAGGATTAATTAATACATGGTTTATTTAGGAACTTAATTAATTAATTAATGTCCAAATCAAATCAAACTAAAATGCTAATCACTTTAGGTAATTAACAATTAAATAAAGGGTTCCTCTTTATGTGTTCAATAACATAAAGACCCTTAGGAAAATTATGATTAACCCATAAGTGTAGGAAAATCATAAAAGTACTTAATTAGACTCTTTAACTTAATTAATTTCTAATCATGAGCGAATTACATTTGGTCCTTTAGAAGCATTGCAACTTTATTTTTCTCATGTTCATGTCATCTGTGGCTCATGATTAAATTATTAATCAAATTACAAAAGCACAGGAAAGGGTAATTAAATGGATTGCTTAATGATTCAGCTTAATTAAATCACTAAAATCACCTAATTATCTTTCTTTAAACATATCAAATCACCAATATGGGATGGAAAATAATAAGTGATCTCTCTTCTTTAAGTTCAATAAAAATCCAAAAATCAAAATTAAAGAGAAGCTTTAATTTTCCTTAAGTAATCTCATTTAATGTGATTGTCCTTAGGGATTAGTGTAGTTGAATGAATCATATGGAGATGTTTGGCTATTCCTTTTCAATCGCTTTAAATGTTGCATGTCATGTGATCTCATGCATTCATACTTTCAAAATAAAGCAATCAAAATAACTTACTTATGTAAAATTGCATGTGTTATTACACGTGTGGCTATTACCACTAATAAATTTAAAACTTTCATAAGTTATAAATTGATAATGAAATACAAAGTGATATTAGCTATGAATACATATAGGATTTGCATGTGCTTATAGCTTAAACATGTGAAGGTAGTGAATTCTTTCCTATATTCATGTATGGATTTACGTATGTTTGAATGATAATAAGTATATAGTCTAGTCATCCCGGGAATACGAGGCTTTAAGGAGCCCCAAGGAGGTCATTTGATTATCACAGTTTCCTGGTTAACAAAAGCATGTACTTATTTAATTTCATTCTTATGTATATTTATATTAGAATTTGGATAGAGCTTTAATTTACATGTATAAATAATTCGATCACAAATATAATCTTTGGCATAATTTTTATTCTTATAGTTGTGTATACATTAATATGTATTTAAGCTAACAAATATATAGTATGGACATCCCAAGAATACGAGGCTTTATGTAGCCCCAAGGAGGTCATTTGATTATCTCACTTCCTTGGTTCAAACAACAACACATACTCGCTTACATCTTTTATACATGTGTATGTGTATTTGAGTAGAGAATAAAAATCTCATATTCTATTAAAAATATATACATTCATACCAATTTAAATATGCTAAAATGTATTGCATATGTAGGCATACTAAGTGCTAAATCATATGCATGTTATGGGTGATGAAAAAGGAATGGCTTAACATGTTCTATGTGATGATAATTCAACCATATTATTCTTAAGATGCCTTTCATGTTGAATAGGATTCTTTAAGGTTAACCTAAACTTTGGACTAATAAAATATTTAATAAATCATTCACTAAAAGAATCTAAGTTATAAAAATGTGCTTTTTGGAAACAACTTAGGATAAGGATGAAGGAGGTTAAGCCTCTTTCTTCTCTTTATAACACCTAGATGTTAAGTGTAGAGCTCGACTACCCAACTTTATTATTATTTTGTAATTGTAATGAATGCATACAATTCTAATTGTAATTATTATTTAGTAATTGGTTGTATAAGGGTAGCTCTATCCAACTTTTCTCTTTGGGGTGTAATGGTGGTCCTACTCACTTTTATTCTCTTATGGAATCTCTTCATGTTAGATTGATGTTATGTTTAGATTGCACAATAGAATTGCATCTTCTTCATAGTTTCTTAAATTTGATGACTGAATGTGTGGTCTAGATGCAGTAGGCTCTTAGGATAAAATTATTTTTTCTACCCCAATTAACAACTCATAACTAATTTTTAAACAACTCACAACCTCATCTTAGAGCTTAGGTTATTATCAAGATAATTAAAAGATTTAGCAACCCCTTAGCTATATGTTGTATGTCCAACATCATGCATGACATCTTCTATCACTCTTGTAAAATGAGGGTCTCCATTCTTGCACTTTAGGGGCCGCTTGACCTATGAGAGCAACCTTTTGTGATGAAGTTTCACTCTCTTTCTCTCTTAATTTAGCCAATAACAAAATTTTATCATGCATTTAAGCACAAAATATTCCAAGCCTTTGTCCAAATGAATGTGTCAAAATAATATAAAATTTGAGAAAATTTTACATTTTTTTAGGCTAAGTCATATGCTCATACAAAACATGATCTAGTCTCTTAAGAAGTGAGTTTAAGACTCTAGTCTCTTACAAATTAAATAACAGCTTAACCCATATTGTAATTACATAAGACCAGCTTACATTGATTTAAAGCGTAGGAGGTGTTACAGCCCACTTAGAAGTCCGTAAGAGCAGACGGGTTTCTCTCTTATAGAGGTGGACTCTTATGTCCCTTTTCTGCTTAGATTTAGGTCATGCTTTTAAATTGTGTTGAAGCACCATAAGATTTAAGATCCGAGGTTGCATGCTTCCCATAGGTTAAAGAATAAATCCTAATCTCTTAGTCATTTCCACAATCATGTGTTGATGAATTACAAGCCCTAGCAATCTAATAAAATTTCAACTCCAACAAAATAAATCCTCTTTCCTTCAAACATATACAACCTCACCATAGGATAGATTGGAATGCTCACTAGGCTTCCTAGAATCATGAGCATTTCCTACTTGTTCTCCTTTCGAATCCAAAATAAGTCTTTCCAATTGAATAATCCCACTTGATTTTCAAAATATCTAATTTATTGATAGTCTTAACCTTGAATATTTGGAGATAATAATTTACTACTTTAATTGAAGTATTCTTTGGATATATTATCTCATAGGATGTAATTAACTATGGAGGCTTACCTCCATAAGGAACTTAAGAACTCGGCTTAAAATGAACCCTGCTTTACTCTTCCATGTATAGTAGGGGAATAATCTCTGGTATATACGAAGACCCATCATGCTATAGGAGTCCTTATTAAGTGAGTAGGTCCATTGTAGGGTGAAGTTTCTATCTTTTGAGATAGTACATCATACCTCAATGTCACACCCGATCACTTCAATAAGTGCCCCCTGTGATCTGCATGGTGTCCACAATGACCCTTCCGAAAATAAACACCACAAATGTGTACATAACTATAAGAATGAAAATCATGCAAAAGATTGTATTTTTGGTTGAATTGTTTATACATGCAAAGTAAAGCTCTATCTAAATTCTAATATACATATACATTGGAATAAAATTAAATAAGTATGTGCCTTAGTTAACTAGGGAATGAGATAATCAAATGACCTCCTTGGGCTTTAAAGCTTATTCTGGGTGTCCAGACTATATACTTATTATCATTCAAACATATGCAAATTCCTATACATGAATATAGGAAACAAAGAACTACCTTCATATGCTTAAGCTATAAATAATTGCAAATCCTATATACATTCATATTCACTCCAAATGTTATTATCAATTTATAACTTTTGAAAAATAATTTTAAATTTATTAGTGATAATAGCCACACAACTAATAAGATTAAGCCAAACACATGCAATTTTACATAAGCTAATTTCATTTGATTTAAAAATATGAAAGCATGATATCACATGACATACAACATTTAAGGTGATTTAAAAGGAATAGCCAAACATTTTCATATAATTCATTCAACTACACTAATTCCTAAGGACAATCACATTAAATAAAATCATTTAAATTCTTATTAATTTGATTTTGGATTTTGATTAAACCTAAAGAAGAAGAAAGACTTGCTATTTCTATCCCATCCCCATGTTGGTGGTTTTAATTTGTTCAAGGAAAGATAATTAAGTGATTTTTATAATGTAATTAAGTTGAACCATTAAATAATCTATTTAATTACCCTTTCCTATGCTTCTTTAATTTAATTAACCATTTAATCATGAGCCACAAATGATATGCACATCAAGGAAATAAAATTGCAATGCTCCTAAAGGACCTAATGCAATTAGGATTAGAGAGATTAATTAATTAAAGAATCTAATTAAGTATTTTTTGATTTTCCTACACTTATGGGCTAATAATCATAATTTCTTAAGGGTCTTTATGTTATTGAACACATAAAGGGGAACCAATGATTTGAATGTTAATCATCTAAAGTGATTATCAATTTAATTTGATTTGATATCATTATTAATTGATTAATTAATATCTTAATTAAACCTCACATTAATTAATTCTCTTTAATGAAATGAATTTGAAAAATTAATTAGGAAAGAGGTCCCAATCAGTCCCCCTCATCATCTCGCTATTAACTAATGATTAATGAAGAAAAATCAATTAATTTTTACTGTTTAGAGCCTTAAATAATCATTAAATCACTTAAGAGGGTAATTAAGGTTTGAATTTCAAATTTCCCTAATTACATAACCAATAAATCCCAATAAAATCATGGGAGGCAAAGGTCATCCCATTAAATCAACATGCCAAGTTTGGGATTAATTTCCAAAGTAATTATAGCTTAATTAAGCTAATTAAATAAATATTCAAACCTTAATTAAGCCCTAACCACTGTTCAAAATTAAACAAAATTATTTTTATTAAATTCTCCTTTATTTAACATTTCCAAAATGTATTTATTCATATTTTTTTCTAATTTCCCTAAAATTAGTTATGAATTTTTAAAGTTTTGGCTAATTAAATCACATTTTAAACCTTAATTAACCTCTAATCCCATCAGTGCCATGCGAGAGGCTGACGTGGCATCGCTATCCACTTGGTGCTACAGGATTTGCCACTTAAATGATCTAATCAATGGTAGAAGATGCACTTTCATCCCTGCCATCCGGTCTCAGATTGAACTATAGGGATTAATCCCATGGATTAGGATTAAAATCAAATTTATAGAGGATTAAATCATGGCCATCCATTCTAATCACATGGAATGGACAGCGGATGATCCGTTATCCCTAAAAGCGATGGAAGATGGACACCATCTGCCCTCCCTCGCTCGATCTGAGGTCACTGAAGCTCGTGAGGCCTCAGGATTGACTCTAAAAGCTTTAAGAAGAAATTTAGAGGGATCTAATGGTGAAAATCACGTGAGACAGATTTCTTTCACAAAGGCCAAACAAAAATTAGATTTTCAATGGTTTTCCAGAATTTACCTCGCCAAAGCTCAGGATTGGCGGTATCGATTAGCTTCATCTTAAGGAGATGAAGCCTCCGAAGTTCACACCTCCTTCGATGGCTCAATGGATTAAATGCCACGGGAATCCTCATCGGAGTTGGTCTTGGAAGGGTCTCTGGTGCTCGAATTGATCGAGAATCGATTAATTAATCATTGAAGCTTGATGAAGATGTGGGTAAGTTAATTTGAGTTTGGTGGAGTATAGATGGGGTTGGACAATGTGGAGGCTCTATCCTATTTTGGGTTTGGTGTTTCCAGTGATGGGGAGTCCAAAGGAATTTGGGGAAGTGCTTAAGAGATTCTTCTTAACTCACTCTTGCTCTGAGAATGCTTGGTTATTTGTTTGAATGAGATGGGGAGGATACTCCTCCCCTAAATCGATAGCTCAATTACCATAGATACCGGCCTACAGAGGCCGGGACATCAAAGAAGGGTCAAGGTGGATCAATTTAAGTGGGTGAGGGTTTGAGGTGGGATACCATGGCTTGTCCTTGCTTCTTATGGTGAGCCAATGAAAGGAGGTGGGTTAGCTCACCTCCTTTGACATATGGCTGGCCCAACCAGCTTTGGGTCAGGTTAGCTATAGGGTCAAGGGTCCAAACTAAACTAAAGGTGGCTGCCAAATGCAAAGGAGGTGGTTTGACCACCCAAAATTGGGTTTTGTCTCATGTGGGGTGCTTTATCAGGTTTGGTTTCTATTGAGTTTGATTTGGGCTGACCCATGGTGACCCAAGAATGGGCCATGCCAAGTTTGAATGAGTTTGGCTTGGTTTGAGTGGGTTTGGCTCAATTTGACTCATGTAGATCAAATTAGGCTAGGTTGGATTTTGTTGACCAATTGATCAAATTGGGTCAAACCAATGGGTTAATATAAGTTCAAATAATGATTTGGGATGTTTTGGTTTAATTTGTTTGGCTTGATTTGAATTAGATTTGAATTTGACCCATATGGGTTAATATGGGTCAAATCAGCTAAGTTGACCAATTTGGTCAAATTGGACAAAATGGCTTGAGTTAGGTGTTAGTTTAAAATCAATTGATCATTTGAAGATGATTATATCTATTGATTTTAATCAATTTGGATTTAGGAATGATTTAGGCCAATTTGACCCTTTAAGTTAATTCAATTAAGTTAACTTGGTCAAATTAGGTTCCACCAAGGGTGTTTAGTAATCAATTTATGATGAATTTAAAGCATTGGTTTCCATCAATTTGGATTGAATTGTGATTTGGCCCAATTTGACCCTTTAATTCAAATCGAGTCAGCTTTGTTCAAGAGGCCAATCGAACTTGGTTTGGCTTAATTGATGGTCAAAATCATATTCAAGGATCAATCTAAGATTGGTAGAGATCATTGGTTTCAATTAATTGAGCTTGGAATGATGTTTAGTTCAATTTGGTTTATGTAGGCTAATTGGGTCAACTTGATCAAATGACCAAATTGACTTGGTTTGACCCAATTGATTGCGACAATCAATGATGATGAACAATCTTTACGAAGGTATTGAATATGTTGGTTCAATCCAATTTGGGTTGGATTGAGTTTGGTTGAAATGGATCCTTTAGGTCACTTTAGGTCAAGTGAACCTAAAGGATCAATTGAGTTGGTTTTGAGTTGAATTATTGAGTTGAGTTTGATGATGATTGAGAGTTGATTGATGGATTTGATTGCAATTGATTTGGGTTTAATTAGATTTTGGCTCATTTGGACATTTTGGGTTCAAATGGGCTTGCTTGGGTGAATTGAATTGATTTGATCAATTTGTTTGATTATAGTTTTTTTTTTGGAAGAGTTTGAAATAAAGGTTTGAATGGTTAGAGTGCATTTGTGAAAATTAATTGAATTTGGTTTATTTGAAGGAGGTTTGGGTTAAGTCCATAGGATTGGATTATGACATTAGGATGGGTTTAGGTTTAGGTTTAAATCATTTTGGCTTAGAGCTTGGATATGGAATGAAATTCAATTGGGTTTGGTTGGATTGACTTGAGGTTTGATTTGGTTAAAGGGGATGACATAGGCCATATAGGTGGGTTTCCTAGTCCCAAGGCATAGCCTAAATCTAGCATGCTATACTTGTCTTAGCTTAAGTTTAGTGTTCACCCAACCACTAGAAGTAACCTATGACTAGAGAAGTTCTGTCTAGAGGACTCCCACCCAAGATGTAGAAGAAAGAGTCCTCACTCCAAAAGCAGGTCAACACTCGCCTTAAAGCCTAGGCTATAATCAAGATAATTAAAAGATTTACTAACCCCTTAGTTGAATGTTGAATGTTATAACATCATGCATAACACTTATTTTTCTCTTGAATAGTGAGAGTCTCCATTCTTGCATGATAGGGGAATGATTGACCTTTGAGGGCATCCCTTATAGTGGAGAAAACCTCCTCCTTCTGATTTAGCCCATAACCTTACTTCATCATGCATTCAGGCATAATTGTCCTAAGCATTTGTATAAATGAATATTACAAAATGATATTAGAAATTGTAAATTTTGCATTAGTCTAAGTCATGAATTCATGCCAATCATGATCTAGTCTCTTAGAAAGTAAGTTTAGGACTTTAGTCTTTGTTCCTAATTAAAAAAAGCCTTGCTATCTTGCACTTACATAAGACCGACCTACATGATTTTGAAGCATAGGAGGTGTTTACTGGCCACTCTAGGTGGTTGTAAGTCCAAAAGAGTCGGGATGGGTTTATCCTCTCTTATGGAGGTAAACCATTATGTCCCATTTTTCGATTAGACTTAGGTCATACTTTTAGCTTGTGCTATAGCATCCTAGATCTAGGATCTTAGGTTACTTATTTCCTTTAGGCTATGAGTATAAGTTATCACCTCTTAGGCTTTTTCACAATCTTGTGTTGCTAGACTATAAGTCCTAGCATTCTAATAAAATTTCAACTAAAACAAAAATAAACATTCTCTTTCAAACATATAAAATCTCACTATAGGGTAGACTGGAGTGCTCACTAGGCTTCCTAGTATCATGAGTGCTCTCTACTTATCTTCCTTTGAATTCAAAAGTAGGTCTTCCAAATTGAACTTTCCCATTTGATATTCCAAAAATACCTAATCTTTTGAAAGTCTAACCTTGAAATCGTTGGAGATGTCGATTGACTACTTTAATCGAGAGTTTTCTTAGGAAATCCTTATTTCGTAGGATGTAATTAACTATGGAAGCTTGCTTTCATTGGGAATTTAAGAGCCCAACATAAAATAAACCCTTCTTTACTTTTCTATGTAAAGTAGGCAAAATATCTCTGGTATATACTAAGGCCCATCTACCTTAGGAGTTCTTATTAGGTGATTAGGTTCTTTATAGGTGATATTTTTATCTTTTGAGATGGTACATCATACCTCAATATCGTACCCATTCACTTCAATAATTTTAAGATTTGTATGGTATCCCAACAAATCTAAATTAGAACACCATAGTTGGGAACCCATATGTTGTTGTAGTCTTGCTACAATATCCATGAGTTCTCAGTCACTACCACTTCTACTTGAGCCTCATCTCTAGGCTCTCAGTGACTTGGGTTTTCCTATTAATCCTACTTGGTTTGCTATTTAGAATCTACACATTTGTTTCATAGATGAGTGTCAACCATACAAACAATCTTGACCTGCAAATGATCAACATCTTCATTATTTTGGAGTTATGAACTTTGCATTTCTTCATTGGTTGGGAGATCTTCATTTTTCTAGAAAAGTTGATCATCCATGTCATCATCCATTGGCTAGTTCTTTTCATCGATGTTTCCAACGATGATAGAGAGTCAACTTCTTCATTATCTAGGGGAGATGATTCATACCGAGGTCTCTCATCTTTGACATCTTTTAATTCTTTGGCCCTCCATATTAGTGAGGACCTCCCAGTGATGGATCTTTGAGAATGAGTCCCATATGTCACACTTTGGTGCTCATCGATTAGGTTAGAATGACCTCGGTGATATGGCTTTATTTGTTGTCGGGACCTTCTAATAATTGGCCATTTATTTGTTTTGGATTTGATGGCTTGCTATCGATGCTCACGGATCATCAAATTTTTTTTTGCCTTGATTTATGTTCAAGATGAGCAAGATGATACTTCGTGATATTCTTACTTTTCATAAAGTAGAAATTATTGGTTTGGTGACCTGGCTCACAAATTTCTTGATCCTTTTTTAAAGACCTCTATTCTTGATAGCCTTCAAGAACTTATAAATTTGAGAAAAAACTTGTTTCCTTTTACCATGATTGATTTTGTGACATGGGACTTATTGGTTTGTCCTAAAATGATTTTTTTTATAACTTATTCAGAGTTATTTCTTTTGACCCATCTCAGCAAGTCAAAGTTATTACCAATATGTATATTGGCCTCTACATGTGGGTTAGATTGCCAAAATTAATAAGTAGTCTGGTAGATCTATGGGTGGCATTGTATTTCCTTCAAGCTCTTCGGGACATCTTAGTGTTTTTGCCATTCGAAGCTAGGATAGTGTTTTATGTTGGGTTCTATTCCTTAGATGCACTACTAAGTGGTTTGATGATGATAGATTTCAATTTAGGCTTGGTAGTCATTTTGTCCTTACCATACATTATCAGGGCCATCTTTGATAACCTATTTAAGTCAGATATTCACTTTGAGGTTGAGTCAGACCTGGGATCATTTAGGGTGATTAAGTTTGACCTATTTTCTTTACTTTATACCTTAGGTATGAATGTATTTAGGGGTCTAGCTAGTAGAAACTGGACAACCTCAAAGACTGTTCTAAATTGGATAGTTGCTCTAGTGGAATCAATGTTGATTATAGCTTGAGGGAATCTGATAGTGGATCCTTTCCCTAATTTGACAATCATCATATTTATTAAACTTACCATGGATGATTTTGAACCTGAGTGTAAATCTAAAGTCAAGTTCTACTAAAATCAAAGAATATAAGAAATATAAACCTGAGATATTCTTAGAACACCATTTATTTTTAATTTTCCAGCCAGAGATGGAGAGAGAAGCAATCCTCAATAGAGTCACTAGAAATCTAATTGCTTAGAAAAAAAAATACTTTCAAGGATGCGCTCCGCCATCTTTGGTGAGATGGGTGAGAGTATATTTTTTCATGAGGCATATTAACATATATTCAACCAGATTTCCTCTAATACCATGTTAGGATTTATTTATAATTTAATAGACCAGTGCTTAGGTGTTGTTATAGTGAGACCTAATGATGCTAAGGTGGCATTTTAAATGTAATGAGTGAGGCTCGGGCTCGTGCCGCATTGACGGTGTCACTTGCAGTTAGAATTCTTGGCCCTTAAACCGTTGGAAAAGTGCCGCACTATCGTATTGTGGTGTCAGGGTAGTAGTCATGATTCTTCATAGTTGTACAGTCAATTAAAAGGGAAATGAAAACCTCATTTTATTTGGTAATAGTCAAGATTCTTCATAGTTGTACAGTCGATTAAAAGGGAAATGAAAACCTCATTTTATTTGGTGTCGTGGCTCTAGGTCTTAGCAATGAGGCACTGGGTCATAGCGTCGAGGCACTAGGTCATAGCATCGCGGTGCTACAATGCTTTTCATACACATTAGTTATGAGGTTTATTATAATTAAATTTATCTTTTGAATATGTAACTTATGAGATATGACCCGCCTGAAATGTGGTGCCACGACATTGGTGCCATGTTCTGCACCATGAAAGGCCAGCACCTCGATGTCATATTTTGGCACTGTGGCATTGGGTCTGATTTATAAATAGGATCCAAGGCTGTTAAAGATTTTCATTCAACAAACTTTTTTCTTAAGAACTTCCTTTTTGCTTTAGCTCTATTCTTTATTTCAGTTCTACATTTTAAGCATGCCTCTTAGAAGTGTAGTGAGTAAGAAGAGGGCATCTAATGATGCCAATAGGTTTGTCACATCTAATAGAGAGATCAACACACCATCATCCATAAGCACATCCGACCAGTGTTGAAGGGGTGATTGTGAGTTGAGCCTAGGCCAAGCTGGCTTACGGTAATAGCTCATGGATTGTCCCAGTGGTGTGCGAGTTCTTCTCCAATGCATGAGATAGCCAGAACAATAAAGTATGTTATGATAGTAGTGTTATAAATACATATAATAATCTCTAAGATATTGATTATGATCAATATCTTGCTTATTATAACAATCATCACAATCTTAATGAAATCATCCATTTTCTTTGTGGTGAAAATGCAAATGTACAATGGAAATGATGAGAGGAAAGGATCATCAACTTTCCTATCACCCCGATAAGGCTTGACACTATTTTATTTCTATTCACTAGTAATATTAATGAGGTTACCAAGATTTTAAACAATTATTTTGGTAAGGTCATTTGTAATTTTATTTGTAATGGTGAAGTGAAAATAAATGGTGGAGCAAATAGGAAGTGTGAGGCCTGGAGCATAAGTTTGATTATCATGTGTATCAATAGTAGATGCAATTTTCTTACATGGCTCAGTTCAACACAACATTGGTCAACATGTTCTAAGTTGCGATCTTGCAAATCTGAATTAGGTCTCCTTCCGTACAACATCTTAGTATCATCTTTATGTAACTACCCTATAAGCATCAGGCATGGAGGAGGAAGAAGGGGGTGTCAAGTTTGATTATTACCTTCCCCTCATTTTTTATACTTTTCCACTTTTTTGTAATTTTTTTGTATTTTTTTAATTTAAAAATAAAACTCCACTTTTATCATTTTGTCTTATATGCTTTCATATATTGATTTATCACTCTAGGATTTCAATAAAAAGTTTGAACACATTTATAAAAAATAAGATATAAGTGATAGTTGAGCATATTGCTGGGGATATTATATTCCTTTACCCAAAAAATATTCCAAGTCATATTTCAAGTATAAAGTAAGCATGGTGTCGCGGTGCAAATGCCATGGTACGCGGCATTGAGGTGATTTCATTAAAGTGCTGTAGCACTTGTTCTTGGCACCAAGGTGTTGCCTTTATAACATGAAAACTTGAGAGCATAGCGCAAAGGTTGATATCTATTGTTGAGGTGTTGTGGGTTAGAAATTAAATTTAGTGTAAGAATTTTAAAGTATTTTTCAGAAATTTCAACAGAATTTCGCTTTAGCAGTGTTAGATTCCATAAACTATAGTGCAGATCACTCTTGTCCCTTATTTTGGATCTAAGATCGATAGAGGAGAGGGTCTTTCATCTCACACCGGAATGAAGTTCAACAATAAAGATCTTCAAATTTATGATAGTCTAATTCCTCTTTTTCTCATTCAATTCATAATCAATGGTGAGATTATAGTTTAAATCCACTTTTTTTAAGATAAAATGACAGATCTTTTACTCAAAGTGAATGAGGAATCTCAGAGCAAAAGAAGATCATCGGGAGTATGAGTGTAGTCTAGGAATGCAGCGAGAGCCCAAAAGTGGACTATATACTCATATTTATAGTAGTGCTTCTTGTAACTATTCCCTCTCAATAGTCAATGTAGTCCCTCGATGCCAAGATCAAAGGGCTGTGGCATTGTACCGTAGTTTTGACAGCTGGCCCTGAGCAGTTATCCTTCTAGAAGGCTAACGCAGTGCCTTGGTGCCATGAACATAGCACTACGATAAGAACAAAATTATTATTATTATTTTAATGTGAACAAAGCCCTTAATTCTTTTATTTCCTAAATGCTTGTGTCATAACATATTGAAATTCTCATTTAATAATTTTACTTTGTTCTAAAATTATTTGCATGTAAAGTTTCATTAATCTATGAAGTAGAAAAATATCCAATTTATATCGATTATCAATGAAAGAATTGGTACCAATAATAATTGACTACTGAAAGATATTAAATTTTCTCTTTCTAAATGAACAAGAATAACCAGATTTGTCCAAACAAAAAATAAAAATTAAATTTCACCAAAATGATGGTACATAAAAAGTCTTATGTAAATCTAAAATGCAACCAACTTCTAGATATAATATGTATCAATATATTAGTTCAATAAGAGCCTTATTGCCATTTTCTACATAGATGAATATTTCAATATTAGTTCATATTCAACTCCTTAGATAACTCTTCATAGTCACTCACACTTATTTGAGTAGTTACACATATATTTATCAACCAAGTATTATTTGGTACTAAGGATAAATTAACTTTAGAACCATCAAAGTTAAGAAGTGTACTCCTTTTTATGAGCCAAATAGCATACTTAGGATAATCTAAATAAGTGATAGCATTATCTTATTTTTATTGCATCTTATGCTATGAAGTCTCATTGTCTACAGCTCATTTCCCTTTATAAGTCCTATTTTCTTATAGTAATAATGCTACGAGATGAAGTAGCAAAATTAATACTTTCTATCTTTTCATTTTCAATCTTTCTTTCTCTTGTACACACTGAGCAATGTGACATCTTTGTTAAATCAAAATATATCTATAGATGGAGGTAAGAACTTTTGAGATACCTAAGAAATATGGTTAAGCAGAAAAATAGGTAGCAAGAAGACAAGAAAGTAGGAAAAGTGTAGTAAAAAAAAATATAATCCTTATTGTTTAGAATGCCCAAAATATGAGTACAAAATATAAGGGTCTAGATAAAGAGCAAAAATGTCGCCTTGTAAGAAGGAAGACCCCCTTTTATAATATTAAAGAGTGGTCATAAATAGAATGATTATGTAAGATAAATACAAAAACTCCCACCTAAGCTGATGGCGGTGAGTGAGTATGGTCCATTGAGTGTGCGAGTAAGAATGAGATTGAGGAGAGTGATCATGTTGTTCCTCAGCCTAGTCACTAAGTACTCATGAGTGGAATTACATCTTGCCCTTGAATTATCATTCTCTAAGTCCTTGGTTCGTTGGTCAAATCTATATTTTCTTATTATGAGCTCTTTCTAGTGAGTATTTTTATTCTAAGTCATCAAGTACCATTTATGTAAGTATTGTTGTCTTATAACTCATTTGGCCCTACCCGCTGCTTTGGGTATATAATCTCTAACTTTAGTGCTCTTAGTCTAGTAACAAAATTAAACATCTCCATAATGTACACCCTTATATTTCCATTGCATTTATATTGCATTAAAACAAACTTATTAAGATTGGTACTCACTTCAACCTTCTTAGAACAAATGAAAATAGTCTGCTATTTGGTTTAAAAACTTTTTAGCACATTCTTCTTCAAGCATTACAACCCTTATGATTTCTGGAATAAATTGCTTCATGATCAAAAGATTCATATAGTTAAAATGCTTTCACTTTTTAAAGTTAGCCATTTGTTCAATAGTGCTTTTCGTAGTACAGACAACAGGAGTTCAGTCTATATCGCATATTCAAGATCCATACATCCAAGAACTATGGTGATATGTTCTTTCCAATTTTAAAAGTTAATGTCAATAAGCACTTGAATGTTATTTAAATTGACAGATATAGAATAAACATTAACTGAAAAGACCAAAATTATACTCATAATTAATAACATTATCATTTCATGATACACATATAATGTAAATAAAATATCAACAATATACATACTAGAACTAAAATGTTTAATAAGATGGACCCTCATGAGATACCTAGCACAATATTATAATTTAATATTTAGTCAAAAATACAATTTATAAATGACACTTTTAAAATTATAATAAATAAATATTGATGATAAATTCTGTCAATAATATGTATTTTTTATCTACATATTATATGTATGAGTAATGCAAACTTACCACATATTTGTTATTGCATAAAATCTGATAAAAATAATAATAATAATCTTATTTGGGCCAATTATTTTTCGCATAGAATCAAACATATCCTTTAGATAATATTCATATAATTCAAAATAAATAAATTTATATAATAAATATCATTTTGATGGCATATTATTTCAATTTAAAATATTTTTGAAATATTGAATAATTATAAACAAAATATTTGATTAATAATTATATGCATGTAAGAATTGTTGAAACAATTAACTTTAGTTGGATATATGATACTATATATATAGTTAAATAGATAGATAACATTCATAAATATTAATATGATATAATATTATTTTGAAACATTTATACATTAGTTATCTCACGATTGCATAAAAGCTTAAAGGTTTACTTAATAATATTTATAATAATAATAAAAACTTTTAAACATTTACTATAGATCATTTCATGACTCAAAAAATTATTTACATCGAAATAGTTTCCGCCACGTAAATATTTTGAAAGAAATGACTAATGTATATATTTAGTGTTTCAAATATAAAATCATCAAATGTTTAAACCGTCTTGCATAAAGATCCAATTATTCTAAATGAAATGCTATAGACAAAACGCCTCTTTATTAGCCATTATAATTAATATAATTAATGAATTTTCAGGCAATGAAATCCGGCAAAGTAAAATAAATTCCGTTTACTGGTTCTGAACATATTATAAAATTATTAAATGCAAAAAAATGATAATCCCATAATATTATCAATTAAAAGTACCTTTTCACCTTCTGAAGTATGTCGTTTCATATTTTCAAAGACCTTATATTTTATATTTTGAAATAAACATTTTTTTTTTTAATAATGAAGCAGCTTAAAAAGAAAAATTAAGAAGAAAACTTCTATGGAGAATACATTTTTCAGAAATGATCAACCGATTCAATTACCATTCAAATTTGGATAATTCAATTCCTTTACCTCTTAAACAGTAATAATAGCTCACATTAATTATCTTTTGCATGGCTCTTTGTCTTCTACGAAATCATTAAAAATTTCTTATTATTAAAATAATCAAATTGATATGGCTAAATATGAATTTTATTTCTCAAAATAAGATCACAATGGTGAAAATAAATGAATCAATTACATGAAAATTGAAATTTTGATCAAAAAATATCGAATAAACATTATATATATTTTGAAATAAACAATATTTTTTAATATTAAAAAATTTAAAAAAAAGATCTTAATTACTTTTTCAGAATCAACCGATTTATTCAAATTATAATTATCTTTAAAACAATAATAAGCTCAAAATCTTTTTTTTGTCTTAATATTAAAAATTTTTTATTATTAAAATAAATCAAATATGAAAAGATTATCTAAAGATACAATGGTGATATTCAATTATTTGATTATTTGAATATATCACAAAATTTCTAATCTTGATTAAATCTTTCTTCATATCAAAATATATATCTTTAAAATTCTCAATATGAAAATCAATAAATAAAAAAATTTTTTGACCAAAATTTTTACAAAAAATTACATTAAAAAATTGAAATTTTGATCAAAATATCGAATAAACATTGGGTAATAATCAGCTTTGATGTCACTTATTAGAAATAAATGAAAATAAAAATAAATTTATAGTGCTAAAATCTAATGTCAAATCATCAAGAAGATTTAATGAAAACTATATCTTAATCCATGGAAAAGTAAATATGGTATTCTTAACCTTTCACATCTAATACGGTGTTCTTAAGAGAGCGAAAGTGCTTTCTTTTGACTTAAAATGAGATATAATTAAAAATAAGAACTAATCATTTAGATTAGAGATCATGACTTTATTTATATTTGAATGTATTTTATTATAATTTAAGCCCATCATAAAAATCAATAAAATACTCAATCTCTATATGTGATAATTCCATTTAAAATTAATAAGATGTTTCAAAAGCCTAAATTGATTATAAAATTAATAGGTTTAAAATAAGAAAATATGTAATGTATGATTAATTGAAGTCCAATAATCTTAGCTAATTAAATTTTGCATGGGTAGTAATATATCGACATTAATATTTACATGCACTATAGAAATTTTGTTTCAAAATTTAAAATAAAAATAAAATTTAGTTACTTATAAATTGAAAATAAAAATTTATTGATAAGATATATAAAATATATTTCACGTTGATATAGGCTAACACATAAATTATTACTTTATTTATTATATTTTTAACATTTAAAGAGTATTCTACACTTTTTGGAAAATGTAGGAATAAAATTTTTATTAATTCATATGTATGCTTATCATAAGTGTTTATGCACAAATTTGATATGAGCAAACTAATTTTCTATGTACTGAATAAGATAATTATCATATAAATTTAGTTTCAATATAGTTTTAATAATAATAATAAAATTAATATTAATATTAATTTTGATAACTCATCAAAATATTTTGAATTGTGTTCAAATTATCTAGCACAATGAAATAAATATTAGAAGATGATATTTCCATCCTTACAATTTCTGAAGTTTCCTGAGATTCATGCTAATTCACCCGTCAACTTAAATGTAGAACATGCAGTCAGTAGTAATCTCGAGACGCCTAACATAAATTGTAAATTCTAATTTGAATCAACATTAGCATAAATCTTTAAGTCATTGGCCCCAATCTCGAAGTCATCGACCAAAATTTTATCATTCAACATCAGCAACATAACTCTCGAGGCATCATTGCCAAAGTGTTATATCTAAGGTAGCACATGCCATCACCAGTTTGCAAACTAATAATAAATTTATCTTATAATTGTGATTTTATATTGCTATTATTTAGCTGCCATTTTAATCATTGCATTTGTTTTGATTTTAGTCATTGTAATACATTATAAACGTAAAAATTTATGCAACAGCTTAACAACGATTGTAGTTGTTGTTATAATGTGTATAAAAAAAAATTCATCTTCATCCAGTATGAACCAACTCTGCTCAATACATAATTTTGTGAAATCCCCTTTCTAAAACCTCCTATGGCATATCGGCTTGTAGAATCTTTGATCTGTGGCTCAAAGCACAGAAGGTGAAGAAACAAGCACGAGGAACACTTCATTGATGGGAAGTTGCCCACCTAATAGGATTAAGGTGGTGTCCGAGCATCTAAGGTAAAGAGTAGGTTGCTTTAGTTGTGGCATACGTGTGTTCACCACCAAGGTGCAACTTAAACACAAATGCTACACTTTATTATAACCTATCTAAAAATAATACTCCACCAACACCAATAAGAGCATATCCTTTCTTGACTCTGATGACACTCACATTCCTCCTCAACTCAAATTCTTAATGCCAAACATCAAGAATAATATCAATATCCAACTCTTCCCTAAAAACCATCCCATATGACAATTTAAGGTCCTTATATTTTAGGCCACTGTCGTTACAGGGTATTTCATGAAGGTGACATTCCATATCCTCCCAAGAAAATTATTTAGGAAGATGGAATAATCACACCTAATATTACTGACAACACCTGGATGCTAATAGACCAAAATCAGGCAGCAGTATTATACTCTATAATCTCACCTTCTCTTCTACCTTATGTTTTCAATATTAATACTTGTAATGAAATCTCGACAACCATAGAGAGGAGATTAAAATCACATAATAGATCTCACATTCTTCATCTCAAAAAAAATTCTATCATCATACCAAGGAAGATCAAACCATGATTAAATACTTTTCTATAATTAAAGCAAAACCTAATGTCATAATAGCGCCTAGTCCTCCTCTAGATACAGAGGATATTATCATTTACTCTAAATGAACTTACCCAAGCAATAAAAAATGATAATATGAACTAATCTCAAACCCCTTAACATAGATGATCTTTATTCACTATTATGCAAGAACGAAATCAATCTTCAAGTAGAGGTAGTTCGTGAGTTTTAGCACTACTCGAACTAATATCCAAAATACTACTCTCCTAGCAAGTAGAGGAAAAGGATGTGGATGATTCTCCTATTCCATCAGAGGATGCTTTTGCCAAAAGTTTTGAAATTCATATTTAGTGTCAAATTTGCACCAAGCCTAAGCATATCATAGCCAAATGATTGCACAAACAAGTTATAAGATACAATATATCTACTCCAACCATCTAAATATTAGTAGGAAATGCAACAACAACCATCATATCATCAGCTCATGTAGTTCAATGGATACTTGACACTAAGGAAACATCCCACCTCAATAGCAACAACCATCAGATCATTAGTCCATATAGCTCAATGGATACTTGACACTAAGGCAACATCACACCTCACCTCTGTTGTCACACAACTTTGAAAAACCAAATAACAACATGGCAATTAGCAAGTAATCCTTCATGATAATCACACTCTTTCCATGCAATAAATTAGCATAAATATACAACCTGCACCATGCAACAACCTACTTCTCTATTACATTCTATATGTACACAATCTATCTTAGAATTTACCCTTGGATTACAATCTCATTAATGATAATAATAATTCTATTTATAAGAATAACACAACCATGAAGGGGATGGGGGGGGAGGTGAACTTGTGTGCTTTATAAATTTTCTTATAGAAAAATCAATCAAACCTTTAAAGGAGAGAGAGAGAGAGAGAGAGAGAGAGAGAGAACTTAAAATCGAACCAATAAAAAACAACAAAAAAAGGAAAGAGTGATAGAAGAATAAAAAAGAAAAGAAAGAAATGCATAATAATTTATAATGGTTCGATCAAAAAGACCTATGTCCGCTATACAAATCATCTCCAAAATTTTACTATCCATATATAACACAAGAAGATAAGACAAAGATGCCTTGCCACCCCAGATGACCCCATCTATCCTAGGTTTAGTCTAGGAAGTAACAAAATAAGATAATTTAGTCAAATACATCTTCCACCAACTCATTTTGACATGTAAGGATTTGAGGTAAGGAGGTGAAAACTGAATCTCACTAAATCATCACAAATAAACTCCTATGTTTCAAATTCTTCTACTAATCTTTATAGATTTAAATCACTTATCTTAAATCGTGTAACAGCGAATATCAACATAAATCTTCTTAAATAGAAAAATTAATCAAACCTTTAAAGAAGGAAGAGAGAGAGAGAGAGAGAGAGAGAGAGAGAGAGAGAGAACTTAAAATCAAACCAATAAAATAACACAAAAGGAAAGAGCGATAGAAGAATAAAAAAAGAAAAGAAAGAAAGGCATAATAATTTATAATGGTTCGATCAAAAAGACCTATGTCCGCTATCCAAATTATCTCCAAAATTTTACTATCCATCTATAGCACAAGAATATAAGATAAAGATGCCTTATCACACCCCAAATGACCCCATCTATCCTAGGTTTAGTCTAGGATGTAACAAAATAAGATGATTTAGTCAAATGTGGCTTCCACCAACTCATTTTGACATGTAAGGATTTGAGGCAAGGAGGTGAAAACTGATTCTTACTAAATAATCACAAACAAACTCCTATGTTTCAAATTCTTCTACTAATCTTTATATATTAAAATCACTTATCTTAAAGCATGTAACATCAATATAAACATAAATGCTAGGTAACTATAAATATCAAAATGTAGATTTTATGCACCTAAAAAGTTTTTAAAATCTACCAAAATTATACATAAAAATCTATAAATCAAAAAGCATGTCTAGCCACTACCCTCCTTGTTCTTGCCTAAAAATCACCATGTAATGTCATAAGCTATTTCCCTAGTGAGAAAGGTAGTGCTAAAGTAAATCTAATACACGATAGAAGAAACAACATGCATGTAAAGTTGAACATACAAGAAAGTAATAATAAGCAAGGGCGTATGATAAGTAAAATAGTTCAGTTAATTTAGCATGTGCTTTTAAATAAACCTATATTATTTTATAGTTTATTTTAATAAATTTAATTGTTTATGAGAGAAAATCTCTTATCAAAAAAAGAGAAATAAGAAAATTCAAAAATAACAAAAAATTCAAAAATTACAAAAAATACAAAAAATGTAGAAGAAAAAACTATGTAGAAATATAGAAAATAACATCGCAGCACTAGATTTGCACATCGAGGCACTACATTATAGTGCTAAGGTGCCAAAATCAAAAATTTAAAGACAAAATTATGAGAGCTCAATGCCTAGATGCTATAAAACTAGTGTTGAGGTGCTACGGCCCGACCAAAGAAGTTCTAGGAAGTAGTTGGAGTGATTTTTGAAGTAGTTTCAAGGGGGAATAGAGTGAAAATTACTAAAGGGACTTAAAGTCTATAAATAGGGTGAGTTAAGTAGTGCTAAAGGAGTTTTTTTATGAGTGAGTTTAGTGAGAATATGTGAGAGTGTAGTGACAGAAATTAGAGAGTGATACTCCAAGTGTTATGTGCTCATGTGTGTGTGTGTGTGTGTGTGTGTGTGTGTATGTGTGAAGTGTGTGAAGGAGATCACAATTAGGAGTTCAAGGAGAATAATACATAGCAAAGGGAGAGAATTTACTGATGCACTCTTCTTTTTTATTATTTCCTTTCTCCTTTTTTTTCCTAGAACTTTCTACACATATTTATGTTTTACTTTCTAAAATATTGAACTAAGAGTGTAAACTTTAAATTTATGTGAACTTTTGGGATGTTTTTATTGTAAAAGACTTTATTATGGATTAATATAAAAATTTCTTTGTGCTTTAATTGAAAATATGTTTAGCTTCTTTCCATGCTTCATTTATTTATAATCTAGGGAATTATAATAAAAATAATTGTGTTATAGAGATATCAATGGAATCCTACAAGAACAGTAGAAAAATAGATAAATTTACTAAATTATCATTAATGTGCTAGAGGTCATGGTAGCTAAATAGCCATTAAATATATGATTATTTTTAGGATTTACAATCATTTAAAGGGAAATATAGGTAAAGAAACCAAGCAAAATTTACTTGGCACTGAGCAAAAAATTGGGTAAAGGGATTAGTTTGGTTATACTTGTTTAGAGATAGAGAGTATAGCACTTTTGCTTCTAGTTGACACTATGAGATTTAAATGAATCCACTATATAGTTTAATATAATACATAGTCTAAAAGATGCCATAAATTCAAAGTACATATTTTAAAATTAAAATAAACACCTCTGTATTTTCTATGAAAATATAAAATATAAAAATTAGTCTTTTTAAAATTTTGTGAAAAAATAGATGGTTAATTTAATTAAGCACTTACATTTTGTTGGATAAAAAAAATTAAATTTTAAGAGATCAAAACTTATCTTGATAAAATTAATATTTAATTTTACTCTAATCCTCATGGGAATGATACTCTACTCGTTTTGTATTGCTTGATTCGACATGTGCACTTACTTATATAAGTAAAAAGCACCAACCAAGTTTTTGAGGCTGTTGTCGTGGATTGGATGTTGATTTAATCTTATTGAATAATTTTTATTTCAACATTTTTGTTATAAGTATTTGTGTTACTTGTTAAGTGTGAAATATCTTTGTAGTTGTTTAGTGTGTTGTTATTTTAATTTTTGAGCCAAAGTTGTGATATCTAAATATTATATGCGTAGAGACAAAACTATAGAAATAGTGCTATTAAGCTTAGAGATCGAACAACTTTGTAGAAAAAAAACAGATAAGCCTAGTGATTTAAGTAAAAAAATGTTTAATTATTTAGCTAATAGATTCAATGATCCATTCTGAAACACATATAATCAAAGTTGGAGGAATCATCTTGGAAAAATAATAATTCAAACTTTAATCATATTAAGAATATAAAAAATTGGAGTTATATATATTTTAATAATGATTATAATTATACACCTATAATTCCATTAGAGTATCCTCCTCAAAATGAACTTGAAGACTTAATAATGCAAATGAGAATCAAATTACAAACTCAAACTAATTCTTTAAAAAAGTAGAAATTCAACTAGAACATTCGCTAATAATCTTGTGAATAGACCTTAGGATAGTCTGTTTTATGATATTGAAATTAATCCTAAAGAAATGTATAAAGAGCAAGATATTGTGATAAAATTTAGAAGTGATGAAGTCCTAGAAGAGGTAAAGATTGATGAGGATAAACTTGAAGTTGAAATTCAAAGTTTAGAAGATGGTTATTGAGGAAAAGTTAAAAGAAAATGACATTAATGAGAAGAAGGAAGTTGTGAAAGAGCCCTTTAGGAAAATAAGAGAGAGACCTCCTCCACCATTTCTTCAAAACATCAAAAATATTTACACAATAAATCCCCCAAGTTTAAAAATAATTGAGGATTTGGAGATATCGGTGACTGAAAATTCATTAAAATAAGTCATAATTGACAATGAGCAAAAGAATGAGGATGATCCATTTCTTAAATATCCCCTTAGGGAGTTTGAAGAAAAATTTGAGTTCTTGGAAGTGTTTGTTAGTACTGATCGCTAAAAAAACATCTTTAAGGATGCCCTCTTCCATCTTTGGATGAGATGGGTAGGGGTATTCTTTTTCATGAGACAGATTGGTATATATTCAACTAAATTGGGTTTATTTAGATTTGGGTTTTACTTCTTATGAACGCAAGCCTCAGTAGTTAATTACCCCTTCTACCACAACAGAGCACTCTCGATTAAAGTTGAAAATAAACATATCTTTCTAATATGCATTGGTGCTTTAGAGGTATAGTGTGGTTTAAATGACTGTCTAGTGTAATCCTGATCAAGATCACATGGTTCTGTCATCCCAGGATTACATTATCTAAGCCTACTAACATCAAAGGGACATAGCCGTAATATCCAGAGAATCTGATTAACATCCATGGGTTGCCTCATTTCAGGTATCTCGTGTAGACTTACAATTTTGGTGTAAGTGGTGTGAATTTTGGTGTAAGTAGTGTAAGAGTGTTCATGTGGTAAACAGATTATAAGGTATTCACATGTGAATGAACATATGTTCACATGGTAAATGAATATAAAGCTGGGTCCTACATCCCTTTGGAATGCTAAAATTAGGGTTGTACACACAATGGACGAATATAAATTCATTCGTATGGCAAACAAATTATGCGGTGCTCGTGTCACGAATAGATAGAAGATTGGACTTACATACCTTTTTTTGAATGTCAGAATTAATGTTGTCAGAATTAGTGTTTTCATTATTATATTTTATTTAAGTGGTCGTGCCTCAGCATTGTGATATGATGCTTAAGCACCGCTACAGAGGTGGTAGCCTATATGTGAGGTCTAGCACCTCAACACTCCACAGGTTGCACTACAGCTTTGGCATTATTGGTTCATTTGACCATTTGAACAATGTTGTGACATTAGTCTAGATTCCCCAACAACTATGCAACAATTTAAAGAAGAAACAACAACCTCATTTTAATGGACACTATAGTGCTAGGTCAAAGTGTTGTGCCAGTACAATGCATTTTATATGGATCAGTTATAAATAAGTTATAATTAAATATATCTTTTTGACCGCACAGTAACTGACGAGATAGGCAGACCAAGGCCTCGACATTACATGTGGGAGTCATAGCACTGAGGCTATGTTTTGCAACCCCAGAGGCCAACACCTTAGCACAATGTTTAGGCACTATGGAATTGGGCTCTTAGGTTGTAGAACACAACCTTAGAGCCGCAAAACCAACATGCAGCACTGAGGTGATGTTGGGCCTGATTTATAAATAGGACCCAAATATGTTAAAGATTTTTATTCAATGGTCTTTCCTCTAATAGATTTTCTTTCTCTCTCTTCTTAGCTATATTTCAACTCTAATTAACATATTCATCATGCCTCTTAAAAGGGTGGTGACTAGGAAAAGGACATCTAGTGTTGTCGGACGCTTCATCAGTGCCAATGCCGAGGAGTGGTATCAACACGCTCTCGTCCATAAACACCTGATCCCAGAGAGGAGTTTCTATGAGCTTGGTGACAGTGTTAAAGGGTGATCATGAACCCTAAACCCTAAACCCTAAAAAACCCTAAACCCTAAACCTCAAACCAATCCTAAACCCTAAACCCTAAACCCTAAACCCTAAACCCTAAAACCCTAAACCCTAAACCCTAAACCCTAAACCCACCTAAACCTACCCTCTAAACCTAAACCCTACCCTAAATCCTAAACCCTAAACCCTAAACCCTAAAACCACTACCCAACCTAAACCCACAAAATCCTAAACCCTAAACTAAAACTAAAAACCCCCCAAACTCCTCAAACTCAATCGAATCATCTTATTGGCATCTCAGCACTGATTACAAAATGAGCTTTAGGTCACCATCCTATTTATCATTACTATCCTTTTTAGATCTACTAAATCGAATTAATTTGCTTAACATATTATATACATTCACGTACAAATCATGATTGTAAAAATCTCTCTTTATATATATATATGTTACATGATTTACTTAACATATGCTTAGATCTATATGTATGAGCATATTATTCAACTCATATATCATGTAAATTAAAAGTTAACTTTAAAAATATATTAAATAAGTATTTTAACTAAGTAGTCTCTTCATTTTTTTATTTTAAATATGTTACATCAAAAATTTAATAACAACTTAATATTAAATTTTTTTGCACTATTTTTTCTTATTTTTCATAAAATATTTATTATTATTTTATTACAAAAAATAATTTAAGATATTTAATAAATCTAATTATTTTTATGAACAATTCAAATGAGTTTATATTTGTATTAATTTATTACATATTTATTTAAGTTGTGTAATTATTTTAGAATATTTAAACTTTTTTAAGATATAATATTATAACTTTGCATTTAATGATTGTATGTATCTTATTTTCATAGTAATATCATATGATGCCACTTTAAGGACTTGAAGGAGAGATAGCTTAAGGGGGTTTATTTTTATTCATCCAATAAAAGTTATGAGTAAATATATTATTATTATTTTTTAATGATGAGAAAAAAATTATAAAATGAAATATAAATTTAGCTGCAATTAATGTATACATCGAGTATTTAATTGGTGCTTAATTTTAATCAATTTGGCTAATTCATAGTTGGATTGGACTGTCAACTTCTATGTGTTGACTTAAAGTCAATCACTAAAAATGATTGGTTGCGGTAAAAGTCTCACATGGGGTAGAGTTGTCTATTAGACTATTTTATTTATCTCATTGATGAGGACATAGAGGGTCGTTCCATCACGATATTACTATAATGAATAATTTCTAAACAATTGTCTCAAAAATACTCAAAATATTTAAAATTTATTTTAAGCATTTTCAAAATAATATATATATTTGAAATAAAAAATTAAAAATATTTTAAAAATATAGCAAATAAATACACATTTTCAAAATAGAAAATAAAAAATAAAAAGTCTAATAAAATTGATCTCAAATAACCCTAAAATATTTGGAGTTTGTGTCAAGATTTAAAAAAAAAAAAAACTCATGCTTGCCACTTCATTTGTGAATTGATCAACCAATCAATTCTATATAGATTCAAAATCATTTTTGCATAGAATAAGAGATTGAACCAATGAATTGGATAGATATATTTTTAACTCATGCTTGTCAGCCCGGGTATTCCGGCGTCAAGGAACACCAAAGGATCATGCGCTCCGGCCAATGGCACCTTGCGACCAACCCGCGTTAACCCGGCGCCGACTTCGCCCGACCATGGCCATTCCAGGATCAATATTCCGCCCGCGACCAGCGAAGCCCGTTCGGGCATCAGTTCGCGACCCGAGGCAAACTGCTCATGGAGCCTTGCATTGGAGCGCCATGAGCTCCGTTCGGCATGTCTGAACCTGAAATCGCGCAACATACCTATGCATTTGCGGCCCTGCGTCGACTTAGTAGTCATAATCTTGTGCTCCTATGAAGATCTAAATATTTTTGGACGATTGAGATAATGTCATCCAAAAATAGGGGGGCAACTGATATGACACTTAAAATATTAGTAGTCGAAGCACGAAGCTTGATGTTAAAAGCAAGCTGATCCGAAGTTGAAACTGGTCGAGATCAAGCTCTCAAAATATTATTGGAAACTTTGGGACATCAGTTAAACTCCTAAAAAGCTCTCAAATATGGAGTTTTTATAGTCAAATCGGCGTCTCACGAGGTTCAAGCCAAAGATCTACAATTTTGACTTTTTGAGCATTCAAATGCACAAAATACATCATATGATCAAGGGAATCATTTTGAGCCGTCCAGGAAGTGGTGTATACGGGTTTTGCATGTATTTATAAACGCGCTCTTTCAATCTATAAATAGCCATTCCTCATATGAGAGGCGAATGAAGAAGGAGAAGGGAGGCCAAGAGAGAGAGAGCTCTAAAGATCCTCCAAGCCTGATTACCACTACGGTTGTCAACCATGCCGTAGCCGCCATCACCGCCGTGATCCTCGCGTCGTCGACCATTGGTCATCATCACCGACCACTATCGCGACATCAACGTCAACATCGTCGTTAACGTTATCATTACAGAAATCCCTTTCTCATATCAATTTTGTAATCCTATGAAGATCTTGTACTCAAAATAAATATATAGTGGAAGCTTTCTTAATGCCAGGTGATTTTCCTCTTTTGAGGTTTTCCGTAAAATTGAGTTTTATTGTTCACTCTTTTACATGTGTGTGTCTTTGGATTTCCTTGTAAGCTAAAAGAAATACTTTTTCTCTGTTTGGTTTTCTAGTACACAACATATATATATATATATATATATATATATTATATTGATTTCTTATATTAATGATATATATTACTCACTTAGTCCATTAATAAATTATATTTAATTTAAATAAATTATTATCAACAAATTCAATCAATTTAATTGAGTAAATTAATAGATATTAAAATTATTTTAATTAAATTTAAATAATATAATAATATTATTTTATTTTATATATAATATTTTAATTTTAAGATATTTTATTTTAAAATATTTTAAATATAATTCTGAATTCAAATTAGAAAAAAATAAAATTTTAATTATTTTTTCATTGTAATTTATATATTTTATTTCTACACATTTTATTAAAATTCAAAATTCAAATTTGATTAATATTAGCTTCGCCAAGTTTTATAAATATCTATCTAATTCATTGGTTCAATCTCTTATTCTATGCAAAAATGATTTTGAATCTATATAGAATTGATTGGTTGATCAATTCACAAATGAAGTGGCTAGCATGAGTTTTTTTTTAAATCTTGACACAAACTCCAAATATTTTAGGCTTATTTGAGATCAATTTTATTAGACTTTTTATTTTTTATTTTCTATTTTGAAAAAGTGTATTTATTTGCTATATTTTTAAAATATTTTTAATTTTTTATTTCAAATATATATATTATTTTGAAAATGCTTAAAATAAATTTTAAATATTTTGATTTTTTGAGACAATTGTTTAGAAATTATTTATTATAATAATATGTTATTGAACGACCATCTATGTTCTCATCAAAGAGATAAATAAAATAGTCTAAAACTATTCCCCTGTGAGACTTTTCCTAATCGTTTTAGTGATTGACTTTAGTCAACACATATAGATTTGGCAGTCCAATCCAACTATGAATTAGCCAATTGATTAAAATTAAGCACCAATTAAATACTCATATATACATTAATTGCATTAAATTTATATTTCATTTTATAATTTTTTCTCATCATTAAAATAATAATAATATATTTACTCATAACTTTTTGGATGAATAAAAATAAACCCCCTTAAGCTATCTCTCCTTCAAGTCCTTAAAGTGGCATCATATGATATTACTATGAAAATAAGATAAATACAATCATTAAATGCAAAGTTATAATATTATATCTTAAAAAAATTTAAATATTCTAAAATAATTACACAACTTAAATAAATTAATACAAATATAAACTCATTTGAATTGTTCATAAAAATAATTAGATTTATTAAATATCTTAAATTATTTTTTGTAATAAAATAATAATAAATATTTTATGAAAATAAGAAAAATAGTGCAAAAAAAATTTAATATTAAGTTGTTATTAAATTTTGATGTAACATATTTAAAATAAAAAATGAAGAGACTACTTACTTAAAATACTTATTTTATATTTTTTAAAGTTAACTTTAATTTACATGATATAAGTTGAATAATATGCTCATACATATAGATCTAAGCATATGTCCAAATCATGTAACATATATATATATATATATATATATATATATATATATATATATATATATATATATATATATATATATATATATATATATATATATATATATATATATATATATATATATATATATATATATATATATATATATATATAGAGAGATTTTACAATCATGATTTGTACATGTATATAATATGTTAAGCAAATTAATTTGATTTAGCAATCAAAAAGAATAATGATAAATAGGATGGTGAATTATTTGCTCCCAATTTTTGTAATCAACAAGTGCTTGAGATGCCAATAAGATGATTTATTGAGACATATCTGACTGGTTTATCGAGGATGGCAAATTAGATCTCATTTGTTTTACTTAGTCCTAAAAGAGGCCATAATTGAGTTTTTTTAACAAAATTAAATGTTGTTAAAATTATAAAATTTACTAAAATAGTAACATAATATTTTTGACACCATTTTTTTGTAGTTGTGTGCATGGATTTACTAGGAATTTCATATATTTAATGCATTCATTGTCGAGATAGAGCTTAGGGCATTTGCTTATTTTCAAACAGATTGAAAAACTTAAAGAGGGCCAAGTATCACTGTGCATGAGTTTTCTTCATTGTTATCATTAGTGTCCATAATTTTCTTATCAGCAAAGCCAATTCAAATACGCTTCTGAAAAGATTGAAGGCTTTTGGGATGCACAGACACATTTAGACAATTGCTTATATTGATGTTTATGAGGTGAGGCTATATAGCCCATAAAGTTCTTCAACATGGAAGCAAGTTTCATATCTGTAGTAATGATGTTGCTGTTAAATGTGATAGACTTTAAATGGAGCAGAGCAACGAAACCCAAGTCAAATGCGATCATTTTCTATTTCAAGAATAGCATTAAAACACATTTATTTTTAAGAGTCAGATACTTCCTTGAGCCATGAGCTGATCTCATTGCTCTAGAAGTAATTTTGAGTTTTTATTTTTTATTTGGTTTTCTCTCTTAAGTATTTTTTATTTATTTTATAATCAAATAAATATGAGAAAATAATTTATTATTTTTATCTAAAAAGAAACCAAACAACTCAAAATATTCATAATAAATTAAGTTATATTTAAATTTAAAAAATGTATTTATTTTCAAAATATTTAATCATATAACCTTTTGAGAGAGAAAATTTATAAAATTATGAATTTGGATAATTTATTTATTAATAGAATATATTTTCTTCTCGCTTACTATTCTTAGCAAATAAGTCAAAATTAAATCAAAAAAATAAATTATTATCATAGCCATAGATGAGTATAAAATTACGAAGGTGAATAAACTTAATATATAATATTTTAATTTTGAGATATTTTAGTATTAAATATTTTAAATATATTTCTAAATTAAAATTTTGAGGTATAAAATTAAATAATTTTATTTTAATTTAAATATTTTATTTTTCTTCCTTGAATGTTCCACTAGGTAGATCATCTTCATTGATAATCCATGCAGATTGTGCTTCTAATTGGCTAACCTCTTCAATTTGAATGCATTCTTTGTCATCAACTCCCACAATCTCTATTATTTTTGTAAATATTTCAGAACTAGCAAAACAGAAACACGGAGAGAAAATGAATTTTAAAGTAACTGTTTACATAGTTTAAAAACCATTTTCAGCTTCCTGGATCTTATCAGTGCTGGGGAAGCTCTCCTTATTCCTCAAAAGATCCAAATACTCTGCAGTATTTTTTTGTTGTTCAGAGTGATATGGTACAAAGAAGTATGTTCCTGAAGAAACACGGCATCCTTCTCTCTAGATTTATATCTTGGAGACAAGTGGTCAAATCCGGGAAAAGAAAAGTATTCTACCCAAGAATTTTGATAACTGAAAGACAGTGATTCATTTTCACTGCCATTCCGAAGAAACTCAGCAAGATTTTTTCCTGGCTTCATCACAGAATGCAGCTTCTGTGTAGAGCAGTCTAGAGCAGCATTTTGCTCAATTTCTTGCGACCAGCTGTTTTGAAGCAATTGAAAATTCAACTTTCTGCTGAATATCTTCGGTATCTGATCTCTTTTCTCCACCATTTTCAGTGTGCTCACTACGGCAAGAAGTTTCATTCTTTCTGGATATCGGTTTACCATATGGGATCTTATGCATAATGAATAAAAATAAACCCATTATCTCACCTTCAAGTCGTTAAAATGGCATCCCATGATATTACTATGAAAATAAGATACATACAATTATTAATACAAAGTTATAATACAATTGATAAATTTCTTTAAAATTTTATAAATCAAGGATAAATCTCATGTTAAAATATTATGTCAAATTAAACCTTCAATATTAATGCTAATTATAAAATTGAGCCTAATTAAATTGAATTAAAGAAAATCTCATATATAAAATTTCAAAACCTTGATAGGATGATCAAATGAATTGAATTTAGCTTTATAAATTGAAAGCAAAAACAAATCTGGCTAAAATCATAAATCATTCTTTGAATCAAATAACTAAACTTTATATAATAAAATGAATTGATATAAACTGTCTAATTATATTTTATTTTTGGTTCAATGAAATACTCCTCTCAATTTGTATAAATTTGGCTTAAAATGTAAAAAAATATTGCGTGTAAAATTTTGATATAATTTTTATGTTGAGATTTTAATAGTATAGTGTTTTCTAACTCTTATTAATATATAATAATTATGTATTAATTATGTAATGATATGTATATAAATATTATGAATTGATGTATTTGTGAGTATTATATTAATATATAGTAATATAAAATAATTTATATATAATACATAATAGTTATATATAGATTGAGCATTACTATTATTTTTTTTATTTATAGAAGCATTTATATGTATACCATATAATTCTTACATGTTTATATATTTCATATCTAAAATTTCATATTTATATTTATAACAGTAAAAAATTTAATTACTTCAATAATATTACTATTATTATTTTTTATGCATAAAAAATAGAAAAATAATTATTAAATTTTAGGTGTTAGACATAAATAAATAAAATTTGTGTATTTATTTAAATTTTATTACTCAATAATCATAATTAATTCAAGCTATCAGTAAGGTAATTAATATTACTTAAATTTATTTTACTTTTAATTTAAACCAATTAAATGATAATAACAAATGATTTTTTTTGTTAATAATATTTTTATGTTATCTAACTTCTTGAAATTATTTTCTTTATTTTTCTATTTTCATTATTTTTATGTTATTTTTATTTTTTTAGAAATTAAGAGAGAATATATTAAATATATTATACACATATAATTATATATAAATTATAGTATATTTTCTCATTAATTATCATTGTTTAACAAAACTTTATTTTTATTTTATTATATAACTAAAACTATGCTCATATATATTAATATATTAATCTAATGCAATTAGTTGAATTCTATTTTCTCTTCGATGTTCAACTGATTTGAGTGTTACTCTTAAAATAATTTAATCTAAATATTAATAATGAGTTTGGTATATATATAAATTGAGATTATCTTCAATGCATCTATTATTATTAATTTAATATCAATAATGAGAAAACAAAATATTATTTTCTTTTCTTTTTACATTACATTTAATGCAATCATAATACTAGCAAGATACAGGCATATATATATATATATATATATATATATATATATATATATATATATATATATATATATATATATATATATAACGCATCAATAACGAGAAAGTTGACTAGAAGTCATCTTTTTTTGAAAATTTGGCAATAGATCTTCATTCTTTTTCTGAAGGGAGCACAGAGTCATATTTGGATGCGTTATATATATATATATATATATATATATATATATACACATAATTTTATTTTTATTAATAAAGACTTGAGATCTTTTTATATATTTATTTATTTTACTAAATTCAATTGATTTATTTATAATCTTTGAATTAATAAATTAATTTGATTTACACATTAGATTATACATTATGCAGTTAATTTATAGTGAAATTCATATATATATATATATATATATCACAAGGGTTTCTTCAAAAGCATCCGAAGGAAAACCTAGCGTGTTCCTGGCGGCTCTCGTGTTTTGCTCGCTTTCGGCTGCGATCAAACTCTGTTTTTGCAGCTAATCCGTGTTTTGGTATTGATCTCACCCTTAGTAATGTAAATCGCCTCTCTTTTGATGGCGGAAATGGTTTTTTCTGCTCTTACTCCGAATATAAACCATCCCGGTACGCTCGATCCTTTATCCTTACCTGCGGCTTCTATTAAATCTTTCAAGGATGCTCTCTCTGGTAAATCCGTTTCTCCTACTACTTCGGTTAAACTACTTTCTACTGATTTCCGTGGTATGCCCGTAATGTGTTGGATTCGATGTGGAAATTCTTGCTAAGCCATTTGAATTCTCTTTGGTGGGTAAATTCACTTAAGCGAATTTAGAAAACATTCGCTCCTTTTTTTACAGTCTGAAACTTACGGGCACCTTTACTGTGGGATTGATCGATCCTAGGCATGTGCTAATTAAATTCTCTAATGACTTGGATTATTCAAGAGTTTTTGCACGTCGTTCTTACTTTGTTTTTAATTGCCAAATGCGACTTCTTAAGTGGACACCTAGTTTTGATATTAAAGAAGAATCTCCAATTGTTCCTATTTAGCTTGCTTTGCCCAACATGCATATACATTTTGTTATACACCGTATTGTTCTTTGTGGGGGCTATCTTTGGGCCTCTTCAAATTGATCAACGGCGGTGAGATCCGCCTCGGTATACGGATACTTGTTGAAATTGATATAACTAAAAAACATCCAAAAGAAGTCGGATTGGATCACGAAAAATGGGTTATAATCAAAAGGTAGAATTTGAAAACTTTCCCTCTTTCACACCTTTACAAAATCCATGGGCATGAACATACTGATTGTTTTATTCTACATCCACATCTCAAAAAAATAAACTTCCTATCACTACTACTTGGTTACTAAGCAACCACTAAAATGGCCTATGTGCCAAAAGCAAACCAAACTAATCCTCCTTCACAAAACCCGCCTTTACCTTTACCCTCTGATTTGCAAAAGAAACTAATCATGTGTTGAATAATGACACTGATGACATAGTTGGTTATGGAAACTTAGAAAATTTGCCTATTACTATTTCCAATGGTAACATGCTCATACAACTAATGATCAACAAAGAAATTCAAACTTAGGCTTGGGAACATCACCTGAAAATCATATTTGGATCAACAACAAATATACAAATCATTAATCTAGAAAAAGAAGATGAAGCAATCCCTCCCTCCCCTAACTCTTTGAATGACCAACATGATAACATAATTAACCAGTCGATCTCTGATATGGAAGAAGGGGAAATTACCATCATGATTCCTTTGCTTAATAATGAAACTTTGGATCACACTAACTACTCTTTTTCGGACGGAGACACCTTGGACACCGATAGACACTTTCAAAGCTGTTCTAAAGAAAAGAAAACACTCAAAATCAAAACTAGCTAAAAATGCGGCGAATCACAAGATCTTCATCAACTCTACATCAATAATTTCCTTTTCCTCATTTTCACCCAATCAATTTTTCCAATCTTTTCATTATGATTAATTTTATCATTTGGAATATTAGTATTGGGACTACTCTAGTTAAATAGTTAGAAGCCTTTTAGCACTCATAACATATCTCTCCTTACTATCGAACCACTTATCCACTCTTCTAAGATTGCATCTCTAGAACACTAGGTTTTCCTAATTTCTTTACAACATTAATAAAATTTGGTTGTTTTGGAATAACTCAATCAACATCAATATCCTTGACAACCACAACAATTGATTAATGTCCATATTTATTGATTTCACGCGGTGAGCTCTTTTATTTATGCATCTGTAATAGAGCCGGAACATCCTATGGAATAATTTAAGATCTTTTGCTTCCTCACGTCACTCGACCACGGTTGGTTGGCGGAGATTTTAACACCATCCTCTCTACGAAAGAAGGGGAGGGTCCTCCCAATCTAATTCTATGGAAGATTTTGCTAACATGATTCTTGATGTAATCTTCGATATAGGGTTTTCGGTTCCAACTATCGTGGAACAACTCTAGACTTTGGCAAGCGTCTCAATGTCTTTAAACCTTTGGATTGATCAATGGCCTAATATCTCAGTATAACACTTAAGTAGAACCATGTCGATCCGCGCTCTCTCGATTCGTGAAAATTTCCCCTACATTACATATCATCCCCTTTGGTTCCAAAATATGTGGTTGCAACATAATGACTTTATGTCTGTTGTTTCGACTAATTGGATGGCCCCAATTCATCCTGATAACTCCATTAAAGGCATGCTCCGTTTTTGGCTTAAACTTAAAAGACTAAAATAAACTTTGAACTGGTGGAATAAACACCATTTTAAAAACCTTTTTGCAAACCTTAAAACAATGGAAGATCTTGTCTGCTCTCTTGAAGAAATTGTTGGACCTAATAAAATGATGAGCTCATCGAAGATAGACAATTTGATTAAATATCAAAACATGGAGGAAACTTATTGGCGGCAAAAGCTAGTAAACATATTCGATGGCGAACACAAAATATTTTCCAGCTCTTTTCAACAAAAGAAAAGTTCTAAAATTCTATTAATAAAATTAAAAATAGTAATGATACTTGGATATCGATAAAATGATATTAAAGATTCGGTTATCCAACATTTTCAAAATTTGTTAAACAACAACATTACCAGGAAACTATTTCAAATCCTCATCGATTCCATGATTACTTACAAAACATCTCTCTTATTAGGTGTCCAAATCGAATGAAATCTTGTTCTTGAAGCATGAATTGATTAGGTTCTTTGGCGGATGGATACACAACTATATTCTTTCAGCAGTGTTGGTCCATTATTAAGTCTGATCTGATTGAAGCTGTTATAGACTTTTTCAATGGCAACCCCCTTCCTAGATCCTTCTCTAGTACATCCATAGTTCTTATCCCTAAAATAATCACTGAAACTTGGAATGACTTTAGAATTAGTCTTTGCACCTTCTTTAACAAACTAATTGTCAAACTAATCAGAATCAACCCTTTCTTTTGAATATTATTTCCCAGAATCAAAGGTTTCATTAAAGGGAGAACTATAGGCGATAATATTCTTTTAGCTCAAGAAATGATTCATGATATTGGCGTTCTACTAGAGGTAACATTGCCTTCAAAGCGGACATTACTAAAGCCTTTGACAAACTCTCTTGGGATTTTCTTTTTCTATACTTCAACTTTTGGATTTTCAAAAGAATTTATTCATTATCATTAAAATTATGTCACTAATGTTTGGTTCTCTATTATCATTAATGGAGAATGGTGGTTTCTTCACTTCTAAACATGGCTTACGTCAAGGAGATCCATTATCTCCCTTGCTTTTATTATAGTCGATTACTTATCCAGAGCACGAGCGACCTATTCTATAATAAGCCAGTATGATTTACAAAACTCAAGGTGGATTTCCTATTACTCATCTTTGCTTTCTTGTGATTTTATCATTTTACGCAATGCTTCTATATCTCACATAAAACCATTATGAAATTCTTTAACAAATTTGGCAAAGAAAGTGGTCTCCTCCTTAACAAAAAAATAAATGTTGTTTCATAACCGCTAATAAAATCACCAATAATAGGATTAATCATATAACGAGGATCACTAACTTTCATCAACAAAACTTAGATCAATTACCTGGGTACCCCTCTTTTCAAAGGTCATAAAGATCTTATCTTTTGGAATTAATCCACAAAATATCTAACCGTATCTCCTCTTGGGAATACCATTTTCTATCCTTTGGAGGAGGTTAACCCGATTAAGAATACCCTTAACTCGATGCCTCTTTATCTTATTCAAACTATCGTCCAACCAACTTTTGCATTATTGAGAGGCTAATTAACAAATTTTTGGGGTTCTAATACCTCTTCCTCAAAATACTTGGTCCTCTTGGCACAAAATCTGTGGCATCTTTGAGGAAGGTGGTCTTGGTTGTAAACCTATTAAAGACACCATCAGCATTCTCATATAAACTTTGGTGGAATTTTAGAAGCAATAATAGCCTTTGGGCTAACTTCATGACAAACAAATCGCCTATCAAAGCACCCTTGAATTGCTCTTACAAAACTAACGCTTCTCTCCCATTTGGAAAAGACTTTGTAATATCAAATGGAAGGCGGAATCATTAATTTTTGGGGCATTAACTCGCAACTCTTTCTTCTGGCAAGATAACTGGCTTGGAAATAATTCCTTCGATGAATTAATTTCCTCATGTTCTATTGATACTATCAAAGTCAAATCTTTATGGAATAATAATAGATGGAACTTTTCCAAGCTCATCGAGTATATCCCTTCTCCTTTTTTAGACAAACTTAATAATATACACATTACACCCAACAAAAAGATCAGATTCTCTTTAAACTCTCTCACAATGGCGGTTTTAAAAATGTTTGGCTTAAGATCAAAGAAACATGTGATTATTCCAAAGTGTATGCTAGACTTTGGCATAACAATATCCCCACCTCATACTCTATTCTTACTTGGGTATCTTAAAAAACTTTGTCCCTATTGACTCCTTGATGTGGGGTAAAGGTTTTCACCTTCCATCAAAATGTCATTGTTGCTCCCATATTGAAAATGTTAATCACCAATTTATGAATGGGCGATTGCCTCTAAACTTTGGCTTTGGTGCGATAATCTATTCTCCATTGACAAATTCAACGCTTACTATTTATCGACTCCTCGAGATATATTTTGAAAACAATATCAAAGGTCATATTAAAAATGTTACTACTATCATTATTATTTGGTTTATTTGGATGGCTAGAAATGATGCTAAGCATAACGATATCACTATGAATCATTTCAAGATAATTGCTAAAACTAAATTCAAAATCCATGATTTATTTAAAGCCAACCTTATTAAAATATAAACATTTTAAAGGGTGTAAATTTGTAGCCTCAAAATTGGGTTTGTAATTGCGATAAAGACACTTCTAATCAAGCCAAAATACTTTATTGGGCCAAACCACATGATAATGTCATCAAAATTAACGGAGCTATATCTCCTAATGCTTACGGATGTGGTGGCATCTTTAGAAATTTCAATGGTGATGTCCTCTTGGCCTTTGCTAATCCTCTTATTACTAACTCTGTTCCTTTTCCTGAACTTACGGCAGTTTATAATGCTCTTGACATTTCCTTACAGAAAGGTTGGCTTAATATCTGAAGTGGATGCCTTACTACTAATCGATCTCCGGTCAAAAAATGGCAATGCTGAATTATATTATTTACTGCGAACTAAAACTTTTCTCAACCAATTTAGTTACAAAATCACTCATATATGGAGGGAAGGAAATGCTTGTCGATTACCTTGCTAACTTAGGAACTAGATTGAATGGGCCCATTAATTTTGATAAACATTCTCTTCCTAAACACTTACAAGGATTGGTTAACGGACAAGCGGGTTTTCCTTATATTAGATCTTAATATCATTTGTAAGGCATTGCATCTTGTCTTCGTATTTGGTCAGAATGATGAAGCACCATATGTTAAGCACCCTGTGTTACTTGCTTTTGTTGATCTGCTAGAGTCTGCTCCCCCCTATCTCTAAAGGGGACTTTATTTTCTACTGTTATAATTGGTTTAATATTCAAATTAGTCAATGTTTTCAATGGTGTTTAATCTACTATTTGTTTTATTGGCCTTGCTGCCTTTTTTCATTTCGAAGGTTTTGGGTTCGCGATATCGATCTCATTCTTGTGTTGGTCTTGCTATTTTCTCATCTCCGGTTGGAAAATATGGCTCATCTGTGAGTAACTCTTCCCCTATTTTCTGCTTGTGGTTGCTATTTCCTGGGCTTGGATATATTTTGTGCGAGGGAAGTTTGTCTAGTTTGTCTGAAATGGTTAATGTTTCATGTCTCTTTCTCACATATGTCTCTCTACGGGACCTTGTTTTATCTTTTTTGTTATGTTTTGCCTAGTGGCAGTTCTTCCCCTTATCATTTGGGTTTATGTGGGGTTCGTTTTAGGAGCCATTACCTTTTAGTTCATGGTCAATTTCTGGATTTATAGTTTGTCGAGAATAATTGATTATTCTAGTTGAGGCTTATTTTCCCTTGGTGACTATGGAATTCATACTATTTGTCGGCGTTGCGGTTCTTAATTTCATCATCACGGTGCTTAGTTTGTTGGCTATGATGGCGGGGATGATCCCTTTCCATTTTGGCTGGTAGTAGCTTTTATTTGTAACCCTTCTCTGAAGCTGGATGCTCATATTTGCATCTGCCCCTTATGGATCGGCTGAGCTTGAGCACCTCTATCCCTTTTATTCTCATTTGACACGCCTAGGCTGCTCAAATCAACTTGTATGATTAACTTTCACCCCTTTTCTTTTCTGATGGTCTTCTTTTACTTGCTTTGGTCGCTAATTTCTCAATTTGTTTATATATCTCGTCTCATCCATTTGTTTGGGGCCATCTTTTGCTCTCTTCTAGGTTCAACTGGGTCGTGCTCCCTCTTCATGGTTTAGTGGGTCCTCCTTATTATGGATGATTCTCTTTTCTTTTACTTTTGATCTCATATGTATTTAGATTGGAGATTTACTCTATAGGTTTATTGTAGCTCTATGAGTGTTAGATTTGGAGTTTATCTCCTTTGATCATGTAACCTTCTTTTGGTAAATAAAATTCCCCTATACTGGGGTTTTCCAAAAAAAATAAAAAAATAAAAAATAAAAAATAAAAAATAAAAAAATAAAATAAAAAATAAAAAAATAAAAAAAATAAAAAAATAAAAAAATAAATTTTTTTTTATAAAATTAAAAAAAAAAAAAAATAGTGAAATTCAAAATATTTGATTTCTACTATTCCTTTTGTATTTGTTAATAGCCTATAATATAATTGATTTTTTTTTAATATTTTCTTTACATGCTTTATCTCTCAAAAGTTTATCAGTCTCATATTTCGAATTATATATTATCCTGAATTTATAGGTAATTTTTGCATCGTGCGTAGCACGATTTTCCATCGTAGTATGTCTCTCGAACGATTGTAAAGGCTCTTCCTTGACAGATCTTAGCACTTGAATACATTTCAGCACTTTATTTTGAGAATGAATATTATCTTGATGTCTTCGATAATGATCAAAATGACTTTGGCCTGAATTACGTGATGCATGTTTGTACTCATCGATTTCAATTTTTTTCATAAATTTAGTTTCAAAACATTCCTTTTCAATAGATTTTAACATATTAAGCATACTTGAATGATCTATTTTGGGAGCTGAGATCATTTGAATAATTTTGACAACCTTCAATTTGTCTTGAACCCAATTTATGAAGCGCATGAGTAAGCAATTGTTATCAATGGTTTAAAACGTAATTGAAACTCTTCTTCTTCTTCTTTTTTATATGACTTGATTTTATCGGATCCACCATATTCTCGATTCACATGATGGGATAATTGTGCAAGTCAACAATGTCGCTCTCAAAATATATTGCATTGGGATCAATTTTATTTTCATTTTCTTCAGAGATCCTTTAAGTGGCACTTTATTTCATTCCAAATCTAAAAGGCTATACTATAAGAATCATGTACTTAATAAATATATAATTAATCATGAACTATGACTTACATTAATGATTATTCAATTTGTTAGTTAAAAATGAATTATATACTCAAATTCTATTAGTTAAGAGAGAATTTGATCAATAACTTATGGACCGTTTGATCAAATAAAGCTTCTTTTCATTGAGAAAACTATTGGTTATATTCTTACTTTTTAATGTGTAAGTATCTCTCTATTAAGATAACTACATGAATAAAAAGTTAGGTGAAGGAAGAGAAACCCTAATTTCAAAACTTAAAAAGATTCATGGCAAATCAAGGATTTATTCTTAATTAATTTGTTAAAATTACTTTTGTTCAAGATCTTGAGATTACATGTTTAAGCAATTATGTTGTTTGTAGGATTAAGAAAATATTTTTGACGAATACAAAAATATCTTATAGATATAACTTGTCAATATGAGATACAATGAAAATAATAATCTCAACTCTTAATATAAACATAAAAAAAGTCAAGATTAATCAAAGGTGCTATGTATTTGATCGACAAAATTTATAAATATATAAAAAATAATTAGAAGTAGAAATATATACGTATGAGTAAACAATAAATCTTATTACAATAATATGGTCTGTAACAATAATTCAACACAAAAACAACAATGCTAATAGAAGAAAAATGAAAAAAAAGGGTGCATAAATATGGCGTACCCAAAACACCATAGAAATTAAAATAAAGCTACATCATAAACTCAAGTAGTGAACACAATCACTATTATTGCAATG
This sequence comes from Cymbidium sinense, assembly GCA_021442155.1. Lineage (NCBI taxonomy): Eukaryota > Viridiplantae > Streptophyta > Magnoliopsida > Asparagales > Orchidaceae > Cymbidium > Cymbidium sinense. The sequence continues at coordinate 81,426,802 of CM038217.1, read as the reverse complement.
TATGCTCTTAGAGTGATAGCTCAATAGAAAATATGGTGAGACTTCTTATAAAAAAATATGTTATAATGAATGAGCCTGATATTTCAAACCCAATAAGAAATTCCTATTTCTTGAGGCATGAATGATAAGATAGTACCAACTATTAAATAAAAAATAATTTATAATATAATAGTAATGTCATAAATGTCATCAAATCATCGAGCCAGCATAACATTATCTTATGTGTAAAAATTTTTTAAGATGATTCATAATATGATGATCTAAATGTTCATTTATATGAAAGTAATAATAGATGCATCTTCATGCTACACACACACACACACACACACACACACACACACACACACACACACACACACATATATATATATATATATATATATATATATATATATATATATATATATATATACATTGAAAGAGTTTAATATTTCTACCTGAATAACAAACTCTTATTTCTTAAATCATAAATGTAAGGCAGTGTGAACTATGAAATAAATACGATGAGCATTGTTGCGTGCTAGAAAACCGGTCAAATAAAGTGAAGTTTTGTCTTTTGTTGTGAAGTCGTAATTAAAAGAGACACTCAAATTTTAGCGTGGAAAACCTCGAAGAGGGAAAAAAAACTACGGCTAGCGAGAAAAGCTTCCACTATGTATCTTTCAAAACAAAGTCTTCGATGATTACATAATTGCATATGAGGGAGGAAAAACATAACAGCATGTAATAGTTAGTAGTAGGTGGAATCAGACAATTATGAAGGTGGTGGGTGATGGTTGTTGATGACCGTGAGCGGAGTGCGACCTTGGAGGATCTTCAAGCTTGAGCTTCTTCTTCTTCCTTGCTGACTCTTCCTCTTCTTCTTTCGGACTCTTCCTCTTCTTGCTTGAATTCCTCCTCTTCTTCCTTGTTTGGACTCTTCCTCTTCTTCTCTCTTCCTCTTCTTCCTCGCGGACTCTTCCTCTTCTTCCTTGCTGACTCTTTCTCTTCTTCTTGCACTCTTCCTCTTCTTCTTGTAAACCTCCTCTTCTTCACTTGTTTCTCTCTTCTTCTTCACTTCATTTGTTCTTCACTTGACTGATGTGAGAAATGAAGGCTATTTATAGATGGGAGGAGGGCATTGTAAATTCATGTAAAGCCTACCACTCCCCTCGATCGGCTGATGATTCCTTGATCATTTGATATTTTGAGCATTTGGATGCCCAAATGAAATCAATTATGAGATCATAGGCTCGTTAGATCCACTCGTCAAGACTTCGATTTGACTATAAACACTCCATATTTGAGAGCTATTTTGGGATTTAATTGATGTCCCAAAGATTCAATGATATTTTAAGTGCTTGATCTCGATTTGACTCAAAATCATATCGACATCAAGATTTGTGCTTTTGTAGTGGTATTTTGAGAGTCATATCGGTTGCCCTATTTTGGATGACATTAAGCATCATCAAAAATATATGCCAAATGCTCAAAATAAATTGGAAGTTTTCAAACATTTTGAGGACCGCAACCGTAAGCTCGGCCCGAGCCATGAACAGAGCGCGGCGTCTGCGGCGTCTTATGGCGATGTGTCATCAAGTCTCGGTCAGGCGCGGGCAGCGGGCGGCAGCGTGGGTCGTCGCGGAGCATGGCGGCGTGGCCTCGTTGGTCGCATGAACGGTGTGAGTGGGTTCCTGCGAACGCTCATGCCCATGCACGGAATCACTCACGGGCATCACGTTCTGACAGTTCGTCAGCGGCGTCTGTGTATTGTTAGCGTCGATTCCAGGTCTCCGGTTATCGCGACGGTTTGATGACGGTTGAATGCTGTACGTTTGAAACACCCGGGCGAATGGCCGGGAGGCAGCGTGGCCTTGTCTGTAGCGCCATTAATGCAGCATGTAGCCTTGTGGCGTAGCGTGCATGGCCTTCCATGGCCGGCGATTTGAAGAGTTTTGAACCATTTTTGAGGGTTTTACCCTTTGCCTGTGGGGCTATAAATTCCGGTGAGAGGAAACCCTTTCCCCTCTCCCTTCTTTGAGTGAGGTCCTTTGGACAATCAAAGCGATCAAGCGTTGGGAAGCGATCAAGGAAGCGATCAAGGCCCGTTCATTAAGTTCGGTTACCTCGTGGGTTGTCGGTTAGAGGTGATCAAAGGTATCGTCGTTCGGTTTACCGACCTCGTCGGGTGTCCGGGTTAGAGGCGATCAAGGCGCGTATCGTCGTGGTTCCGGTTCGTCGGCGTCGGGTTAGGAAGGCGATCAAGACCATATCATCGTGGTTAGTTTATCGACTCGTGGACCGTCCGGTTAGAGGCGATCAAGGCCCACTCGTCATTGGTTCCGGTTAAACCGTCGACCGTCCGGTTAGGAAGCGATCAAAGGCCGCGGTATCGTCGTGTTCCGGTTCCGACCTCGTCGGACCGTCGGGTTAGGGCGATCAAGGCGCGGTATCGCCGTGTTCCGGCTTCCGGCCTCGTCGGACCGTCCGGGTTAAAAGCGATCAAGGCCACGGTATACGTCGTGGGGTTTCCGCCTTTTACCGTCCGGGTTAGAAGCGATCAAAGTCATACATCGTGGTTCGTTTCACCTCATACCGTCACGGTTGAAGCAATCAAGGCCACGGTTCGTCTGCCGGTTTACCGACCGTCCGGACTCGTCGGTTAGGAAGCGATCAAGGCCACGGTATACGTCGTGGTTCCGGTTTACCGACGTCGGACCGTCGGGTTAGGCGATCAAGGCCACATCGTGGTTCCGGTTTGCCTCGTCGACCGTCCGGTTAGGAGGCGATGAAGGCCGCGCATATCGTGGTTTTGGTTCACCGGCCTCGTCGAGTCGGGTTAGAGGCGTCAAGCGTAGCATCGTGGTTCCGGTTTAGCCTCGTGACCGTCGGGTTAGAGGCGATCAAGGCTGGTATACATTTTCCGTTTATGGACCGTCCGTTGAGGCGATCAAGGCCCGGTATCGTGGTTCCGTTACCGCTCGTCGGACCGTCCGGTTAGAAGCGATCAAGGCGCGTGGTATACATCGTGTTCCGGTTCGCCTCTTGACCGTCGGGTTAGAGGCGATCAAGGCTATATCGTCGTGGTTCCGGTTACCGGCCTCGTCGGACCGTCGTTAGGCGATCAAGCCCGCGCTCGTCGTGGTTCCGGTTTACCGACCTCGTGACCGTCCGGGTTAGAGGCGATCAAGGCCGGTATGTCGTGATTCCGGCCTCGTCGGCGTCGTTAGAAGCGTCAAGGCCGGTATACTCATTGGTTCCGGTTTCGAGCCACCGAACCGTCCGGGTTAGAGGCGATCAAGGCCCGCGGTACATATGTCATGGCTCCGGTTTCTTCGTCGGATGTCCGGGTTAGGGCGATCAAGGCCCACGGTAACATCGTGGTTCGGTTTTGCAGGACCGTCGGTTGGGAAGCGATCAAGGCCCGGTATCGTCGTGGTTCCGATTTCCTCGCCCATCCGGTTAGAGCGTCAAAAGTGCCGCGTTCCGGTTTACCATTCGGCCGTCCGGGTTGAGCTCAAGGCCGGTACATCGTCATTTCCGGTTTACCTCGTCGACCGTCTTGGTTAGGGCGATCAAGGCCCGGTACATACGCGTGGTTTGGTTTCGCTCGTCGACCGTCCGGTTAGAGGAGGCGATCAAGGCCCACGGTATCGTCGTGGTTCAGGTTCGATCGTCGGACCGTTGGTTAAGGCGATCAAACCCATGGTACATCGTCGTGGATCCGGTTACCGGCCATTCGATCCGGGTTGAGGCGTCAAGGCCACGGTACATATTAGATTCCGGTTCGGCCGTCACCGTCCGGGTTAGAGGCGATCAAGGCCCATGATGCGGAGCGAGGTTCACGGTGATGCGCGAGAATAGCGGCGGAGAACCGGCGATGGTGGCGGCAATGTCCGGTGGCGATGGTGGTGGAAATTAATTACCCGGCCGATGGTGTGGCGATGGCCGGCGGCAGTATCGGCGGCGGTGGCCAGTCTCGCGTTTAGCCGGCGAATTAAGGCGGTGACGCCGCAGTAATAACCTCGTAGTAAAAGCGGATAATGAGATAGTATTGACCGATTACCGATGATGTGGCGATAAACCGGGCGTAATGGAAAGCGATAGAAAAGCAGTAATCGGAAAGCGTAAAATGATAGTAGCAGCGGTAATCATGAAGTAGTTAGCGGCCAGCAATGTCGAACAAGCGCAGCAATGTAGCAATCGATGTCAGTAATGCTGGGATAACGGCAAATGATGACCAAGATTGCAGCGATAATTCAGCAGCGATAATGCCATGTCAACGCAGATCCAGCTTCTCGCGGTTAAGCAGCGGGGTGGCGTAAGCGAACGCAGCGGATGTCGATGTGCAATTATCGGTAATCAGCGAGAGATAACCGAAGCAAAGATAATTAGTGACCAGCGGAGATGCCTGCATGATAATTGGCAGCGGACCGGCGGCAAAAAGCTAACAGCAGCGGTAATCAGCAGCGTGATGATGGCCGGCTATAGTGTTGCGGCCGAATCGGCAACAGTGCAGTATAATCGGCATGCGGCAGTGTCGCGGAGGATAACCAGCGAAAGATAATGGACCGAATTAAGATGCGTCAATGCAAGCGATTTCGGTAGGCCGCAAGTCAGCGGCAGCCGCGATAGTGTCGGCGAGACGTAGTAGTCAGCGGAGTGACCGGCAACTATGGTGGTGACCGCGAATTATCGTGATAGTTCAACATTGATAGTTGATGTTGTTAACTTATGGATATAATAATTATCCGGCGAGATTTTGACCCATCCGTTGTTTGTCGAGTGTTACGATGACCTTAATGTATGGAAGAGGCGTGAAGTCCACCAAGGACCTTTTGACCTTTCACGGGTTATTTGTCGAGCTTTCGATGGCGTGCCCATTATGGTAGAATGGGAAGTCCACCAAGGACCTTTGACCTTTCACGGGTTATTTTAGTTTTGCTCGATGACATTAACCCGTATGGAAGAGGCTGGGATGTCCACCGGATGTTTTGACCTTTCACGGGTTGTTTGTGAGCTTTTGCTCGATGACATTAACCTGCATGGAAGTCCACCAAGGGTGTTTTGACCTATCTGGTTGTTAGTCGAAGTTTTGCTCGATGGCGTTAACCGTATGGAAGAGGTCATGAAGTCCTCAAGGATGTTTTGACCTATCAGGTTGTTAGTCGAAGTTTTGCTCGATGGCGTTAATATGGAAGAAGATGAAGTCCACTGGGGCGTTTTGACCTATCTGGGTTGTTAGTGAGTTTTGCTCGATGGCGTTAACATGGAAGGTCATGAGAAGTCCACCAAAGATGTTTTGACTGTCAGGTTGTTGGTGAATATTGACGGCCTTAACCTGGAAGAGGTCGAATTAAATATTTGTTTGAGCTTGTGAGTTGACCATTGATCTTTGCCTTTTCAATGGTATTGTTGACTTACTTTTGAACTAATAATCAATATATCAATTTTGATTTGGATAATCTTTTGAGATTAAGTTGCCCCAGGTTGGAGGCATGTTCGTTTGAGTCGATTGATATGGAGGTCGTGGGGAAATTGTAACTTCTTTTGATGGGCTGTGTGCGCATTTCACGGGTACTTTTACGTTTCCCTGCATATTGTTCAAATTATTTGTGATGGGCATTAATAGCTTTATCGGTGGAGATTTGTGCTTCTATACGATGAACTAAGTTGGCATATGAGCGGACCGTGTCCAGCATTAATGACAAATAGAAAGGCCACGGGAGTCCTCAAGGAAAACTCTTCTTAATAGTTGATTACTCAGTATTTGGCGAGCTTCTAGGAGAACCTCGGAAGTATTCTTTGAGTGATTCACCCTCATTCTGTCGAATACCGGAAAGATGGGAGGAATCTTAATGATTCTCCAATTTGCAATGAACTATTCCATAAAGAACGGAGTTCGTTAAAGGTATGGATGGATCCCCTTGGAAGAGTAGAACCAAGTCCGAGCTTGCCCTTTGAGGGTAAGCGGAAAGACGACAAAGCGTGTGAGAGCTTGTTGGATATGCATGATAGTCTGTAATGGTCGATGTGTTCGTGTGTGTTGCCCCATCATAGGAATCAATGCTGGAAGCTTGAAACCTACGGTGGATGTCGAAGAATGGCTGTAAGGTGAGGACTCCTCATAACCTGGTGTGGGTGAAGATGATTTATCTTGAAGGTGAAATTCATCTTGTATTAAGCGTCGCACTTAAATGACAAGCGAGATTAACAAGATGAGCATGTGTGAAGCTATCAACAATCGGTGGATTAGTAACCGGTTGGTACGCCGATGGATGAGTGGAACTAGTGTCAGGAGATCGTTACGGTCTCCATGCGGGGGAACTCCGGTGTCGGGAGGATTAGCATTTTGACCTCCTGCAGGCAACCAATCTTGGGGAGATATGTTCTGGTAGTAGCGCATTTGTAGTCCTTGCAAAAGTTGGATCATCTTATTTTGAGACTCCTCCATTCGACGGACACGATCTTCCAAAGAGATTTCTGCCGCGTCTTCACCGACATGATCACGCCTATCAGGGGGAAGTGAGGCAGAAGGTTGGCATCCTTGGTTCAAGGATTGGTTTTGAGTGGCGAGTTGGAGCGGGAGGCTCCATTGTGAGCAGTGTTGTGCTGGCCATAGCGTGGATGTTCCGAAATTATGGTTGAAGGGTTTTCTTCTCTGACAGTGCCAAAGCTGCGTGCTAGAAAACCGATCATGAGAGTGAAAGTTTACTTAGCCTTGTTGTGAAGTCCAAAGACACAGGTAATTAAAGCAAGAGACACTCAGAATTTTAGCATGAAAACCTCGAAGAGGGAAAAACCACGGGGCCGTAAAAGCTTCCACTATGTATCTATTTAGTACAAAGTCTTCGATAACGGATTATAGAATTGCATATGAGGGAGGAAAAAATAGCTATGCTTGATCGTTGTAATAGTTGTCGGTAGTAGGTGGAGATCAGGAAAAAATTATGAAGGTGGCCGGTGATGGTTGTTGATGACCGTCGAGCAGGGGTGCGACCTTGCTTGGAGGATCTTCAAGCTTCAGAGCTTCTTCTTCTTCCTTGCTCGGACTCTTCCTCTTCTTCCTTGCTCGGACTCTTCCTCTTCTTCCTTGCTTGGATTCCTCCTCTTCTTCCTTGTTTGGACTCTTCCTCTTCTTGCTCGCTCGGACTCTTCCTCTTTTTCCTTGCTCGGACTCTTCCTCTTCTTCCTTGCTCGGACTCTTCCTCTTCTTCCTTGCTCGGGCACCTCCTCTTCTTCACTTGTTTCAGCTCCTCTTCTTCTTCACTTCATTTGTTCTTCACTTGGCCTGGCCCCCCTCATGTGAGAAATGAAGGCCTATTTATAGATGGGAGGAGGGGCATTCTTGTAAATTCATGTAAAGCCCGTACCACTCCCCTCGATCGGATGGCTCAGGATGATTCCTTCGATCATTTGATGTATTTTGAATTTGGATGCCCAAATGAAGTCGAATTATGAGATCTTAGGCTCGTTAGATCCAGTCAAGACGCTTCGATTTGACTATAAACACTCTATATTTAGAGCTGTTTGGATTTAATTGATGTCCAAAGATTCTAATGATATTTTAAGTGTTTGATCTCGATCGGTTTTGACTCAAAATCATATCGCTTTCCACATCAAGATTTGTGCTTTGACTAGTGGTATTTTGAGAGTCATATCAAGCATCTATTGCTTTCATTTAAATGAATAAAGTAAGAGTGATTTTTACAATTGTGATTTGTATGTGAATGTATATAAGAAGTCTTAATTAATGAAGCTCCAAATTTTCCAATCAAAAATATATTTATTTTCAAAGCATCCAACAAAATAACCTCAGAGAGAGAGAGAGAGAGAGAGAGAGAGAGAGCATATTTAAAAGATTAGGAAATAGGATAACTTTTTTAATTAATGAAATATTATTTTCTTCCTTCTTCTCACTCCACTTCACTAATAAATAATAATTAATTCAGAAGAATAATTATCATATATAGATTAGATGGGAATAAAGTTGTTGAGTTATATTTTATAATTTTTATATTAAAAAATAATAAAATCACAATAACTAAAGAGAAACGTAGCTCTTCCGAAATTTTTTGCAATTTCTCACTCATTAGATTAAAACTTATAAAATCACAATTATTATTTTAAAAATCAAACATTAAAATAGTAAAGAAAAACTAAGAATCAACATATTCAATCAGAATTAAATTAAGTTAAATAAATCAATAAATATTAATATTATTTTAATAAAATTTAAATAAAATAATAATAATATTTTATTTATTTTATATATAATATTTTAATTTTAATATATTTTATTTTAAAATATTTTAAATATAATTCTAAATTAAAATTTAATTATTTTTTCATTTTAATTGAAATATTTTATTTCTAGACATTTTATTAAAATTAAAAAGTTCAAATTTGATTAATATTAGAATCAATGTGTTAAAAACGCCTACTAAATAAACATGTTTTAAAAATAAGATAAAGAAATTAAAAACATAATGCAAAATTGATCCCAAACATGCTCTTAGCTTGCTATACCAACAATTATAAACAATATTTCCATAAGGAATTTCTTTTAAAACTTGCAAAAAAAAAAAAAAAAGATTTTATCATCATTTATTTAACATTAGAATTTGTTTTTGTTAATCATAAGTCTTTATTAATAATTTCCAGTCATGACCACATGAGTATAGATCCTAATATAAAAAATCATGGACACACGAGAGAACACCAGTTGGGGGAGTTCTCCTTAGATGTAAGGCTGATCGAAGAAGCAGGTAGTTGAGGATGTGGAGATGTGCATTCAGCCATGGGTTGCGATGGAGTCTCGGCCTTCAGGAAAAACATGAGTCACGGCCGGCAGAACCTGGCTAGGACGGAAGAGGGAGATCGGTAAGTGAAGTGGTCGCCGGTTTGGAGTATAAGTCCGTCGTTCATGTGAAGGGCTGCTATTTCTCGGAGTTCAAGAGGGAAAAGAAACTCTCGCTGCTGGAGGAAGAGGGAGATCGGCATGGCTTGCATGCAGCTGGTTGTTCGAATAAGGATAAGAGAAGCTTAGGAGGAAGTGGAAAAGGGGCTGCGGCCACAGCAAAGGAGAAAAGCTCCACTTTCCTTACCGTCATGTTCCCGTCCAGTTCATAGGAATGAAAACGGGGGAGAGGTTCTGCTAGCCGAGAGAGAGAGAGAGAGAGAGAGAGAGAGAGAGAGAGCTCGCGTGCTCTCCCCGGTAAGATAAGATTGATTATTTTATTATAAAAAATGAAATTGAGATTAACGTGTAATAAAAAAAATTTTGAATCTTTTGTTGAGAACGGTGGCAGGTAGCATGCTTTATATATATATATATAATTTCACGTCACTAAAATGAATTTAGATTTTTTTTTTGTTATTATTATTATTATTATTATTATTTTAATTTATAACTTTTTTCAATTTTTAATAACTTTGATATTATAGTTTTAATTTAACTAAAATTTATAAATTATAATTATTTGAATTATATATTTATTATTTATTTACTTAATTATTTTGATCTAATTTTGAATAAATTTTGTTTGATGTTTAGAATTGGTTTAATCTCTCCCTCTCTTTTTTGGAAGTTCATTTTAAATTTCAAATGGATTATGTGTATATTAAAAGTTTATTATTATATATATATATATATATATATATATATATATATATATATATATATATATATATATATATATATATATATATATATATATATATATATATAGTGAATTAACATTCAAATCATGATTTGATTTAATTTAGGCTTACATTTGACTAAAATTGCATTTGATTCAAATAATTTATTAAAGTTGTGAGTAATCTTCCGAGCAAACGTAAACTTTAATTTTTAGGTATTACAACTTGAGTTAAATTATCTCATGACTAGATCGATCAATGAATTAATTTTAATTTCCATTTGATTTTGAATGATTTACTTGATGTTTTGATTTTAGGTAGAACTTGGAATGATGATTAAAGGATTGATTGATTTTGAGAAAATCAATTGTGTTTGGTTTGATTTGGATGAGATTTTGCTTAAGTCTAAGAAATTGGCTTAAGGGTTTGGATTTAAGTTTTATTAGTTAGTTAGTTCTATTAGTTTTTTATTATTAGTTTATTAGTTTAATAGTTTATTAGTTTTTAGGTTTTATTAGTTATTAGTTTTATTTTAGTTATTTATTAGTTTATTAGTTTAAGTTATTAGCAATTATGAGTTAGTTAGCTATTAGTTGTTAGTTTAGGTTATTAGTTAGTTAGTTTTATTTATTATTATTAGTTTTGAATTTATTAGTTAGTTTAGTTAGTTTATATTTATTAATTTATTAATTTTTTAGGTTTTATTAGTTATTTGTTTTATTTTAGTTATTAGGTTTTAATTTATTAATTTAGGTTTAATTTTAGTTTTATTTGTGTTATTATTAGTTATTTTGTTAATTATTAGTTTTATTAGTTTTTATTAATTTATTAGTTTAGTTATTATTATTATTTAATTATTTTTATTATTAGTTTTTAATTAGTTGTAGTTAGTTATTATTATTATTAGTTTATTTTTATTAGTTATTAGTCTTTTTAGTATTGTATTTATTAGTAGATATTAATTTTATTAGTTAGTTTATTAATTATTTTTAATTATTAGTTAGTTTATTTATTAGTTTTATTAATTTAGTTATTATGGTTTTGTTAGTTATTTATTATTATTAGTTTTTTTAGTTAGTTTATTATTAGTTCATTAGAAGATATATTAGTTTTGTTAACTATTAGATATTAGGTTTAATTATTATTAGTTAGTTATTTAATTAGAACTTTAGTTTAGTTATTAGTTAATATTATTATTTATTTTATTAATTTATTATTATTAGTTAGTTTTATTCATTATTTAGTTTAGTTATTTAGTTTTATTAATTATTATTTAATTTTAGTTTTAGTTTTTAGTTAGTTATAGTCATTATAGTTGTTAGTTAGTTTTTATTAGTTTATTATTTATTAGTTTTATTAGTTAGTTTTAGTTATTAGTTTATTAGTTAGTTATTTTAGTTGGTTTTTTAGTTAGTTTATTTTAGTTTTTATTATTGTTAGTTTATTAATTATTAGTAGTTAAGTTATTAGTTTTTATAATTTGTTAGTTATTATTATTAGTTGGATTATCTTATTACTTATTAGTTTTAGTTTAATTATTTAGTTATTAGTTTTCAATTTTTATTATTAATTAGTTATTTAGTTTTTATTAGTTTTATTATTTAGTTTATTATTTTAGTATATTAGTTTATATTTTTATTATTAGTATTAGTTTATTAGTTTAGTTTATTACTTTTTAGTTATTAGTTTTGTTTATTAGGTTTTAGTTATTAATTTTATTTTATTTATTTAGTTATTTAGTTTTATTATTTATTAATTGGTTTTATATTTAGTTTAGTTATTAGTCTTATTAGTTTATTATCATTATTATTACCATTTATTAGGTTAGTTTTTATTAATTATTAGTTATTAATTTAGTTATTAAATTATTATTTTAGTTTTAGGGTTAGTTTATTAGTTTTTTTTAGGTTATATTAGTTTAGTTTTTAGTTATTTGTTAGTTAGTTTAGTTATTTTTTATTTTAATTGTTATTTTAGTTATTAGTTACTATTAGTTTTGGTTTATTAGTTAATAGTTTTTTTAGTTATAAGTTTAGTAATTAGTTGGGTTATTAGTTAGTTATTAGTTAGTTTTTATTAGTTTGATTTTAGTTATTAGTTATTAGTTTTATAAGTTATTTACTAGTTAGTTAGTTATTAGTTATTATTATTATTAGTTTATTAGTTTTTATTAGTTATTATTTAGTTATTATTTTATTAGTTTATTATTAGTTATTAGTTTAGTTAGTTTTTTAGTTATTATTATTTATTAGTTTTTGCTAATAGTTGTTAGTTTAGTTATTTAGTTAGTATTATTAGTTTAGTTATTTAGTTAGTTTTATAGTTAGGTTTATTTTTAACTTGTTAGTTTTTTATTAGTTAATTGTTTTTATTAGTTATTTTATTATTAGTTCAGTTAGTTATTTTATTAGTTATTAGTTAGTTATAGATTTAGTTTAGTTAATTTATTAGTTAGTTTAGTTATTAGTTATAGTTATTAGTTATTATTTATTAGTTAATTTTTATTAGTTTTATTTTTATTTATTTATTAGTTTATTATTTTAGTTAGTTTATTATTAGTTTATTATTATTATTACTATTGGTTATTTTATTAGTTAGTAAACCCAGTTATTAGTTTAGTTATTATTTAGGTTTAGTTAGTTTTACTTATTAGTTAGTTTTAGTTTTATTTATTATTAGTTACTTTATTATTATTATTAGTTATTAGTTTATTTACTTTTATTATTTATTATTAGTTAGTTAGTTAGTTATTTTATTTAGTTTATTAGTTATTACTTTTTAGTTATTATTATCAGTTTTTTAGTTTAGTTTATTAGTTAGTTATTAGTTATTAGTCTAGTTATTAGTTTATTTATTATTAGTTAATTAGTTATTTATTATTAGTTTTTAGTTTTTTTATTAGTTAGTTAGTTTAGTTATTAGGTTATTAGTTATTAGTTGTTATTAGTTAGTTATTTAGTTTAGTTATTATTAGTTATTAGTTAGTTAGTTTTTAGTTTATTAGTTTATTTTTAGTTTAGTTTAGTTTTTTTAGTTTAGTTTAGTTATTTAGTTTTTATTATTAGGTTTTAGTTTTTAATTAGTTTTAGTTATTAGTTAGTTTATTTAATTAAAAATTTGTAAGTGATATGACTAAAATATATTGATTTTTATTATTTTGACTAATTTTATGATTTTTTATTTGAAGCAATCCCTTGTGATAAGATATGCAATAAAATTTAATATAGTATGTTATAATGTATTATAATTTAATATGCCATAACATAGTGTAGCATCATGCATTATATCATACTATTGTGCATTACTACTTGTTATTTAGCATATTTTAGTTTGTTATAGTATGATGTGGTAGAGTTTGTACTAATATAATTCATAAAAATATTGATTTATAGGCTGATGGGATTTGGCCAAATTTAAGGTAAGCTTTAGGGAACATCATTGTGCTATGGTGTGTCATTTAATCAAAAGAAAAGGAATTTTGCATCCAAAATAAATGTTCATTTTTCAACCAAATTTTATAAATTTTTTACTTAAAGTGATTCATTTAAAGTTGTAATGTAAGATAATATATTATAGGAAAGCATATTAAAATATAATGTACATAATAATATAACTTCACATATATATGAATGTGGTGGTTTGTTACTAAATGTTATTTTACATTTTAGTATGTTTTACTTTTGTTATAATACATTGGGTTAAAACTCACAAAAATGTTAATTTGATGGTTGAGATAGAAGAATTTGGCCAAATTCACATCACACAACAAGAAGCAACACAAAAATATGCTATTTTGTACCATTTCTAATAGAAAAATAATAATTTTACATCCAAAATGAACATTATTCATATTTTGAGAAAATTTAATTATTTGTTCCTTTTAGGTGATTCTAATGCGGTGTAATGTTAGACAATATATTATATTATATTAACTTATAATATAACATCATATATTGTAATATAATATAGTGTGTTAATTCCCACTATAATATGTTTAGCATGTTATTGTATAGTTAGTTTGAGCTTGCACCATCATAAATCACAAAATCTTGATAATAATGTTAAGATGATGTACTTTGAACAAATACATTGTTAGGCTTTTGGTTGAAGTATTAAAGGAGTGCATAAGAGAAGAAATAAGATTTGATGAGAATTCCATGTCAAGGACATGGAGGGAGTGTGAGGGATCTATATCGAGGGCATAGAAGAAGAAAATCTATTGGGAATAAGGTTTGAATTTGATTTGATTATATGTTTTGTGGAAAGAAGATCTGCTGGGGATAAGAATCTATAATCCACAATGGATATAGTATTTGATTTATTTTTTCTCTTACAATCTTTCATCTTAAAATCTAAAACTAACAATTGATGTTGGGTACTTAAACTTTCACTTAAAATGATATTATAATCTTTACAATCAAAACGATCTAATTTTCTTATCAAAAAATAATCAATCTGTGTTTTACTAGATCCATTTTTATAAGTAATAATATGTTCATCTCTTTTCTTAAATAAAGTAAGAACTACAAAATCAGCGCAAAGAAAAATCTAATATAGTCCTACCTTCTTCTTTAGTTACTCCAAATCTATAACCACCATGAATATTTTTAAAATCTTCTATCACTCTACCAATATGTCTATTTAAATCTCCTCCAAAAAATACTTTCTCTTCAAGAGGTATCTTTCGTATTAGTCTCTAATTCATTCTAAAATTTTTCTTTTGATCTTACATCCAAATCTATTTGAAGAGCCTAAAGGGGAACATGAGATTAGTTGGGCAGGTAGATAATACAAAACTATCATCTCTCTCTCTCTCTCTAGCGGGCTACTATTTTTTTTTCTATCACCGACAACTCAATAAAAAAAAAGAGAGAGAAGGGAGGGCTCATCACAGCCATCTATTTTATTTTTTCGCACGTAATATTTTTTCCTTTTTGGCTGGGTTCTCCCTTGAAGCAAAAAGTCAAACACCCTCTCCGCTCTACACGTCACGCATGAGATTTCTAGATCTCATCCGATTCCCATCCACGGGTCGAAGCTTGCCGAACCCTGCCAAGTCCTTCTCGCACTCTTCCCCGAGACAACACTCCAGCGGTTGCCGCTGCAGCTAGAGTCGTACATGGCAGCTGCGACGGCTGCCAAGAACCATCTATTCCATTATCTTTTTACATGGAAACACAGTGAGTACTTCCGTTCCCAGCTGGAAGAGTCCGGCAACATCCGTGAGTGGATTCGATCGGTGGCGTCGGAGATTGAGGCTGCTCTTCGACTTGCGATCCTCATACGAATCCCCGTCTAGGAACTTGCAAGATCCAGTCGACTCTCGACAATGGATATCCCTCGCTCTCAAGATGAAGAAGAGAACCTTGTCAGTGAAGTCGCTCTCAAAGGAGAAATCTCTTCTCTCCTCTCCCCTCGCCGTCGCCAGAGGCCAGATCCAGCAAAGCTTACGAATTCAACTTCTTCGTTTCCGCCACTTCCAGCAAGAAGAAAGGTCTGTCTCTGCCTTCGGTCCTCCGATCTCTGTGCACTCCAGCGAAACTGCTGCCGACAACTGCCGATCTGAGAGATATGGCCTTTTCCAACCTCGAATGTTTGAAGCGGCGAGTTGATGTGTGCTACAGCGACATTCTTAAGGAGATCGATGCATCTCACAGTAGGACCTCCAAGAGGTTTAAGATTCAGACACAAGCTTGCATGCAACTAATCGAGGAAGCGGAAAGAGAATATAAGAATATATCTGATAAGATTGATGAAATTTCAAAAGCACTAAAGGGTTCATATGTGGAGATCATGGCAGAAGTTCAAGCAGCAACATCCCGGGTGTGCAAGGCATCCATTCAAGAGCTTTCGCAATCAGCCGAGAAGGATATTGAGAGCTTACAAAGGCGCAATGGCATCGCACCAAACCCTGCTTGATCTGCAAAGAAACCATCGAATTAGTAGATCAGCGGTCGTGAGTGAGCTTATGGAACATTTAATGAGGAGGCGCCCAACAAGCACCTCAACAGGGCTTCGTTTCTTCTAAAAGAAGCCACCTCTTGGTCGGAATCCACCAGACATTAGCTCCGGTGAGGTATGATTTTTAAACGCTTAGAAAGCCTCAGGAATCTCATATTTGATATGTTGAATGCGAGCATCGTTATGAACCAACTTTTAGAGCCCGTGCACTTAACCTTTTTATTTTTTCGCCGAGAGTTTAGAGGCAAAAGCAAGACTATTCATTTTATGTGTTTGAAGTGAATAGTTTTGATTAAGTCGAATGGCGTAGTGATTTGATTTCACCTATCAAACCACGATTAACTCTCGAGTCATTTAATTTTTGATCAAATGATCACAATTAATCTAATATTTTATTTAGAATTAAATTCAAACAAAAAAAAGAATTAATCAATCTTTAAAATTTCAAACAAAAAAAAGTAATAAAATAAAATTTAAAAAAAGTGCAAATTAAATTATCATAAAATCTAAGTAAAACTTATTATAAAAAATAATTAAAAATTAATTAAACCAATAAGTCAAGTAAAATTATCAGTAAATATCATAATCAAATCAAATAAACATAAAATTAAATATAAACTCTAAAGTTATTAAATCATATCCAATTACTCTTAATTTCAAACAATAAAAAAAAAAATAAAAAAAAAAAAACTCAAATAAATAACCTAAATCAAGTCAAATTAATTTAATTTAAGAAAGACTCTCATCAATTTAATAAATAATCAAGTTAAATCCAATTCAACCCACTTAAATAAGATAAACTAATTAAATATTAAAATGTGTAAAATCAAAACATAAACTAAACTCTAATAAATATAATAAATGAATGAAATTAAAATAAAGTTCCAATCATAAATAATTGAACTCAAATTAAAATTAAAGTAAACTTTCAATTTATTTTATCTAATCGAACCGTAAATAAATAAATCGTAATCTTTTAGATCTCGTCTCCTCTCTCTCTCTCTCTCTCTCTCTCTCTCTCGAGAGAGAGAGAGAGAGAGAGAGAGAGAGAGAAGAGAGGTTATTTGGTTGGATGTTTTGAAAATAAATATATTTTAGAATTCAAAATAAATTTAATATAGTTTATTATTATTATTATTATATATATATATATATATATATATATATATATATATATATATATATATATATATATATATATATATATATATATATATATATATATATATATATATATCTTATATTTATATTTCTTATATGTAAATTTTAACATTTACATTCGTAACACTCAAACTTTATAAAAATTTTCATGTATAGGTAAAGTGTTAAATTTTAGTTCTTAGATATGTAAATACATATGAATTGTGTGACATGCATGTAAATCTTGAGTTTTTTTAATGTTTGTGGTTGTTAATCTTTATGTTATTTGATGAAATTTAAGGATGTTATTTTGATAAAACTAAATATATTTACTTGAGGATATTTTTAGTACTCTAATTTTTCAAAATATATTAAATAAATTGATGAAATAAGTAATTTATTTAATAAATCTAATTTTCTAATGAAATTAAAATGAAATTATAATTGTTTAATTTATTTATATTTATTTAAGTTGTATAATTATTTTAATTTTTAAGATATAGTCTTCAAATATTACGTTCAATGAGTATATAATAGATGTATTTTCTCTTTAATATTTATGTATTATTGCATGCCAATATTTAATTTCTTGAAAGAGAGGTAAATTTTAATGGGTTTATTATTAGGCACGTATAATAAATTATGAATGTTTTTTTCTTATATATTACTATTATTATTTTTAATAATGAGAAAAAAAAATTATAAAGTGAAAAATAAATTCTAAAATTTAAGAGTATTTAATTGATGGCTAATTTTAATAGTTTTGCTCATTCTAAGTTGAATTGGACCGTAGTATAACATTTTTATGTATTGACTAAAAGTCAACATTCAAAAGGAAATTTAAATTTTTTTAAAATATTGATCAAATATATAAAATTAAAAGATTTAAATTAAAATAAGAATATTTAATTTTATGCCTCAAAATTTTAAATTAGAATTATATTTAAAATATCTCAAAATTAAAATATTATATATTAAGTTTATTTACCTTCATAATTTTGTCCTCATCTATGCCTATGAAAATAATTTATTTTTTGAATTAATTCTAATTTATTGCTAAAACGAGAAAGTGAGAAGAAGAAAATAATATTCTATTAATAAAATAAATTATCCTAATATTCTATTAACATATATAATATAATTTTATAATATCATGTTTAATGCATGTCTATATCTTATATTTTCAATAATATGCATATGTTGTGTTCATATTGATGAATCATAGCCCTACAATCTTTAATAACCTGATAATAAGGTAACCTAGCATAATATTTTTACATATTAGAGTCAAATTATGATTATTTTTGTATTATTATTCTTATTATTCTTTTTTGTGCCATTATTATTATTATTATTGTTATTATTATTATTATTATTATTATTATTATTATTATTATTATTATTATTATTATTATTATTATTATTATTATTATTTAAATAATGAACTAAAAAATCATAATAAAAGATAATTTAGTGCAAAGTATGCATCCATAGTAATTTGGAAGGATTTAATAGTACTTAATTTTAATTTAGGTTTTTATTTTTATTTTTTTGCTATTTTATTTATGTTTAGGATTTTTTATTTATTTTAATTTTAAGTTTTATTTAGTTTAGGTTTAGGTTTTCAGGTTTTTAGGGTTTAGGGTTTTAGGTTTAGGGTTAAGGGTTTATGGTTGTAGGTTTCAAGGTTTAGGGTTTAGGATTATAGGTTTAGGGTTTAGGGTTTAGGGTTTAAGATTTAGGTTTTAAGGTGAGTTTTAAGGTTTAGTCTTTAAGGTCTAGGATTTACGGTTAGGGTTATTTTTTATTTTTTATTTATTTTTATAATTTTTTGAAAATTAAATAAACCAATAAGCTTAGGTTTATTTAGTTTATTTAGTTTACCTTTTAGTTTAGGTTTTATTTTTATGTTTTAGTTGAGGTTTTTATTTTGTTTAGGTTTAGGTTTTTTATTTATTTTATTTTTAAGTTTTATTTAGTTTTAGTTTTAGGTTTTTATGATTTTAGGATTTAGGGTTTTGGGTTTAAGGTTAGTTTAGGGTTTAGGGTTTAGGGTTTGGGGTTTAGGGTTTAGGGTTTAGGATTTTGGATTTAGGGTTTAAGGTTATAGATTTTAGAGTTTAGGGTTTATGATTTAAGGTTTAGGCTTTTAGGATTTAGGGTTTAGGGTATAAGGTTTAGGGTTTAAGATTAGTTTTAGGGTTTAAACTGTCGGACTAGCGGACTTACAATCGCTTGGAGTGGTAGCCAGTTAACACCTCCTACGCTTTAAAACCATGTAGACAAGTCATATGAATTTGTAAGAAAGTTAGGTTATTATTATTTAGAGAGTGACTAAGGTCCTTAAACCCACTCCCTAAAGAGACTACAACATGAGTAGTATGAGTAATGACTTAGTCTAATGCAAATATTTTCAAATTTTATTTGTATTTGACACTTTATTTTGACAAAGGATTTGGGATTTTTGTATGTTTAAATGCATGATGAAATGGATTATTGGCCAAATCAGAAGAGAAGAGGGTGAAGCTCCGTTAGTAGAAGTTACTTTCATAGGTCAAGCGGTTTCGTTAATAGGATCTTTATTAGTTTATTACTAATTAGTTTAATTAGTTATTAGTTTAGTTTTTTTTAGTTTATTAGTTTAGTTATTTCTAGTTATTAGTTATTAGTAGTTTATTAGTTTTTATTATTATTTTAGTTATTTAGTTATTTATATTATTAGTTAGTTAGCTTTATTAGTTTAGTTAGTTATTATTTAGTTATTAGTTATTAGTTTATTAATTTATTAGTTTTTAGTTTATCAGTTAGTTAATTTTATTAGTTTAGTTTAGTTTACTAGTTATTAGTTATTAATTATTAGTTATAATTTTTAGTTTAGTTTTATTTTTAGTTTTATTATTATTATTTATTAATTATCAATTTAGTTAGTTAGCCATTAGTTAGTTAGTTTAGTTGTAGTTAGTTTAGTTTATTAGTTTTTATTAGTTTATTATTATTTGTTATTAATTAATTTATTGGTTATATTTTAGTTAGTTTATTATTAATTATTATTAGTTAGTTTTTAGTTTAGTTTTATTAGGTTTTTTAGTTATTAGTCAATTTAGTTATTAGTTTTTAGTTAGTTAGTTAGTTTAGTTATTTTGGTTTTTAAAATTTATTTAGTTTAGTTATTATTAGTTAGGTTTTATTATTATTATTAGTTTATTAGTTATTAGTAATTAGGTTATTAATTTAGTTTATTTAGTTTTAGTTAGTTTATTAATTTTTAGTTTATTTATTATTTTATTACTTTTTAGTTTATTAGTTAGTTATTATTAGTTTTGTTTTATTAGGTTAGTTTAGTTAGCTTATTATTATTAGTTTTAGTTAGTTAGTTTAGTTTTTAGTTTTTAGTTTATTAGTTTATTAATTTAGTTACTAATTATTAGTTTATTTTTTGTTAGTTTTATTATTAGTTAGTTATTTAGTTAATTATTAGTTTAGTTATTGGTTTTTTAGCTGTTAGTTATTTATTTAGCTAGTTTAGTTTTCAGTTATTTGTTTTATTAGTTTGTTATTATTATTAGTTTTAGTTATTAGTTATTATTAGTTATTTTAGTTTAGTTTATTAGTTATTAGTTTAGTTTTTTATTAGTTAGTTGTTATTATTAGTTTAGTTATTTAGTTTTATTTTTATTAGTTTAGTTATTAGTTTTATTAGTTTTTATTATTTATTATTAGTTAGTTATTAGTTTAATTTTATTATTAGTTATTAGGTTTTTATTAATTAGTTATTAGTTTTATTAGTTTAGTTTATTAGTTATTAGTTAGTTTTATTAGTTATTATTATTTAGTTATGATTATTATTATTATTATTATTACCACTACTACTACTTAAGTTTACTAGTTTTATTATTTTCGCTTATTAGTTATTATTAGCTAGTTTTAGTTTTACTTAGTTTATTAGTTATTAGCTATTAATTTTATTAGTTTATTAGTTATTAGTTAGTTTTTTATTATTAGTTAGTTATTATTAGTTATTAGTTATTAGTTATTAGTTATTATTAGTTAGTTAGTTTTATTATTAGTTTTAGTTAGTTATTAGTTTGTTAATTTTATTATTAGTTTTAGTTAGTTATTAGTTTGTTATTAGTTTATTAGTTTATTGGTTATTAGTTTAGTTATTATTAATTATTAGTTTATTAGTTTATTAGATTTAGTTATTATATTTTTAGTTAATTAGTTAGTTATTAGTTTTAGGTTGGTTTATTATTATTTTGTTAGTTTTTAGTTATTATCAGTTTATCAGTTTTAATTTAGTTATTATTAGTTTATTATTAGATTTAGTTATTTAGTTTAGTTATTATTTATTATTAGTTATTAGTTTAGTTATTTGTTTAGCTTTATTTAGTTATTAGTTATTATTAGTTGTTAGTTATTAGTTACTTGTTTTTATTAGTTATTAGTTATTAGCTAGTTATTTAGTTTTTATTATTAGTTAGCTATTAGTTTTATTAGTTTATTATTATTTGTTTTTAAGTTATTAGTTATTATTTATTAGCAGTTAGTTTTTTATTATTAGTTATTAGGTTTATTATTACTTACTTAGTTTTTATGTTTTTATTAATTTTATTATTATTTTAATTAAACATTTTAGTTTATTAGTTTTTTAGTTTTTTAGTTTAGTTATTTAGTTATTAGTTATTAGGTTAAGTTATTTGGTTTATTTAGTTACTTTTATTAGTTATTAGTTTAGTTAGTTTTTTAGTTTATTAGGTTTTATTTATTAGTTAATTATTAGTTATTAGTTAGTTATTATTAGTTTTTAGTTTATTATTAGTTATTATTATTAGTTATTAGTTATTAATTTTTATTTTTTATTTTTTTATTTTTATTCAATTTAGTTTGTTATTAGTTTATTAGTTTATTGGTTATTAGTTTAGTTATTATTAATTATTAGTTTATTAGTTTATTAGATTTAGTTATTATATTTTTAGTTAATTAGTTAGTTATTAGTTTTAGGTTGGTTTATTATTATTTAGTTAGTTTTTAGTTATTATCACTTTATCAATTTTAATTTAGTTATTATTAGTTTATTATTAGATTTAGTTATTTAGTTTAGTTATTATTTATTATTATTTATTAGTTTAGTTATTAGTTTAGCTTTATTTAGTTATTAGTTATTATTAGTTGTTAGTTATTGGTTACTTGTTTTATTAGTTATTAGTTATTAGCTAGTTATTTAGTTTTTATTATTAGTTAGCTATTAGTTTTATTAGTTTATTATTATTAGTTTTTAAGTTATTAGTTATTATTTATTAGCTTTTTTTTATTATTAGTTATTAGGTTTATTATTACTTACTTAGTTTTTATGTTTTATTAATTTTATTATTATTTTAATTAAACATTTTAGTTTATTAGTTTTTTAGTTTTTTAGTTTAGTTATTTAGTTATTAGTTAGTAGGTTAAGTTATTTGGTTTATTTAGTTAATTTTATTACTTATTAATTTAGTTAGTTTTTTAGTTTATTAGGTTTTATTTATTAGTTAATTATTAATTAGTTATTATTATTTTTTTTAGTTTATTATTATTATTAGTTATTAGTTATTAATTTTATTTTTTTAATTTTTTATTTTTATTTAATTATTAGTTTTTATTAGTTATTAGTTTTATTATTAGTTTAGTTATTTAGTTAGTTATTATTTAGTTATTTTAGGTTTAGTTTAGTTATTATTAGTTAGTTATTTAGTTTTATTATTATTATTATATTATTATTATTATTAGTTATTAGTTATTAGTTGTAATCATTTTTAGTTATTATTTTAATTATTAGTTATTAGTTATTATTTTAATTATTAGTTATTAGTTATTAGGTATTATTAGTTATTTATTAATTTTATTAATTTTTTATTTATTATTAGTTTTATTAGTTTTATTTGTTTATTATTAGTTTATTAGTTTAGTTAATTATTAGTTAGGTTTATTAGATATTAGTTTATTTAGTTTTATTAAATATTAGTTTAGTTTTTATTTTAGTTATTAATTATTCATCATTTAGTTTATTAGTTTATTTTAGTTAGTTTTATTTATTTATGGTTAGTTATTAGTTATTAGTAGGTTTATTGGTTATTAGGTCTAGTTTTTAGTTTAGTTATTAGGTTATTATTAATTTTTATTTATTAGTTTTATTAGTTTTTATTAATTATTAGTTTATTAGTTTAGTTACTATTTAGTTTTTTTAGATTTAGTTTAGTTATTAATTTTTAGTTAGTATAGTTTTATTATTAGTTATTACTTAGTTTAATTTTTTATTTTAGTTATTAGTTATTAGTTATTAGTTTATTAATTTATTCATTTAGTTTGGTTTTTTAGTTTTATTAGTTATTAATTTAGTTATTAGTTATTTATTTATTAATAGTTTAGTTATTTAGTTATTATAGTTTTATTAGTTATTTTTTAGTTACTTTAGTTACTAGTTATTAGTTTATTAAATTATTATTAATTTTCTTATTTATTATTTATTATTCTTAGTTTTTAGTTAGCTATTAGTTATTATTATTATTATTTATTAGTTTACTAATTTAGTTTGTTTTTTAAATTTTTTAGTTACTAATTTTTATTAGTTATTAGTTAGTTAGTTTATTTATTTTATAAGTTAGTTAGTTTATTATTTTTTATTAGTTATTAGTTTAGTTATTAATTATCAGTTTTAGTTAGTTATTATTATTAGTTTTTATTTTAGTTTTATTTAGTTATTATTAGTTAATAGTTTAGTTATTTTGGGTTTATTTGTTAGTTTACTTATTTTAGTTTTATTATTTAGTTTTTAGTTTTTAGTTTAGTTATTACTTTATTATTAGTTTTAGTTATTAGTTATTATTAGTTTAATTAGTTTAGGTTTAGGTTTTAGTTTTATTATTAGTTAGTTTTATTAGTTAGTTATTAGTTTATTTAGTTTTTAGTTTTATTAGTTAGTTTATTAATGTTAGTTGTTAGTTTTTAGGCTTTAATTTATTATTATTAGTTTAGTTATTATTTTAGTTATTAGTTTATTATTATTATTAGTTTATTATTATTAGTTTAATGAGTTTAAGTTATTATTAGTTTTATTAGTTTTAGTTTAGTTATTATTATTATTATTACTTTTAGGTTATTAGTTATTAGTTAGTTATTTTGTTTCTTAGTTATTAGTTAGTTATTTAGTTATTTAGTTCTTAATTTTAGTGTTATTATTATTAGTTTTAGTTTTATTATTAGTTATTAGTTATTATTATTAGTTATTTGTTTAGTTTATTTTAGTTATTAATTTAGTTATTATTAGTTTATTAGTTTTATTATTAGTTTTATTTTATTATTAGTTTATTAGTTTAGTTATTTTATTAGTTATTTAGTTTAGGTTATTTATTATTATTAATTATTAGTTTTTTAGTTTTTAGTTTATTAGTTTAGTTTTTATAGTTATTAGTTATTAGTAGTTATTAGTTTTAGTTAGTTATTTTATTATTATTATTTAGTTATTTAGTTTATTAGTTTATTATTTATTAGTTAGTTAGTTTTATTAGTTTAGTTAGTTAGTTGTTATTTAGTTATTAATTATTAGTTTATTAGTTTTTTAGTTTATCAGTTAGTTAGTTTAATTAGTTTAGTTTAGTTTATTAGTTATTAGTTATTAATTATTAGTTATAGTTTTTAGTTTAGTTTTATTTTTATTTTTATTGTTATTTATTTATTAATTATCACTTTAGTTAGTTAGCCATTAGTTAGTTTTAGTAGTTAGTTTAGTTTATTAGTTTTATTATTATTATTATTATTAATTAATTTATTGGTTATATTTTAGTTATTATTAAGTTATTATTAGTTAGTTTTTAGTTTAGTTTTATTAGTTTTTTTAGTTATTAGTCATTTTAGTTATTAGTTTTTATTTAGTTAGTTAGTTTAGTTATTTTGGTTTTAGAATTTATTTAGTTTAGTTATTATTAGTTAGGTTTTATTATTTTTATTAGTTTATTAGTTATTAGTTATTAGTTTAATTTATTTAGTTTTAGTTAGTTTATTTATTATTTTATTACTTTTTAGTTTATTAGTTAGTTATTATTAGTTTTGTTTTATTAAGTTAGTTTAGTTATCTTATTATTATTAGTTTTAGTTAGTTAGTTTAGTTTTTAGTTATTAGTTTATTAGTTTATTAGTTTAGTTACTAATTATTAGTTTATTTTTAGTTAGTTTTATTATTAGTTAATTATTAGTTTAGTTATTGGTTTTTTAGTTGTTAGTTATTTATTTAGCTAGTTTAGTTTTCAGTTATTTATTTTATTAGTTGGTTATTATTATTAGTTTTAGTTATTAATTATTATTAGTTATTTTAGTTTAGTTTATTAGTTATTAGTTTGGTTTTTTATTAATTAGTTGTTATTATTAGTTTAGTTATTTAATTTTATTTATAGTAGTTTCGTTATTAGTTTTATTAATTTTTATTATTTATTATTAGTTAGTTATTAGTTTAATTATATTATTAGTTATTAGGTTTTTATTAATTAGTTATTAGTTTAGTTTATTAGTTATTAGTTATTAGTTAGTTTTATTAGTTTTTATTATTTAGTTATGATTATTATTATTATTATTATTATTATTATTATTATTACTACTACTACTACTACTACTACTTAGGTTTACTAGTTTTATTATTATTAGCTAGTTTTAGTTTTACTTAGTTTATTATTTGTTAGTTATTAATTTTATTAGTTTATTAGTTATTAGTTTTATTATTATTAGTTAGTTATTATTAGGTTATTATATTAGTTATTTATTTTATTGTTATTATTATTATAGTTTTATTATTAATTTTAGTTAGTTACAAGTTAGTTATTAGTTTATTAGTTTATTTATTATTAGTTAAGTTATTATTAATTATTAGTTATTAGGTTATTCGTTTATTAAGTTTAGTTATTATGTTTTTAGTTAGTTTGTTAGTTATTAGTTTAAGTTGGTTTATTATTATTTAGTTAATTTTTAGTTATTATCACTTTATCAGTTTTTATTTAGTTATTATTAGTTTATTATTAGATTTAGTTATTTAGTTTAGTTATTATTTATTATTAGTTATTAGTTACTTGTTTTTATTAGTTATTAGTTATTAGCTAGTTATTTAGTTTTTATTATTAGTTAGCTATTAGTTTTATTAGTTTATTATTATTAGTTTTTTAGTTATTAGTTATTAGTTATTATTAGTTAGTTTTTTATATTACTTATTAAGTTTATTATTAGTTAGTTAGTTTTTATGTTTTTATTAATTTTATTATTATTTTATTAAATATTTTAGTTTATTAGTTTAGTTATTTAGTTATTAGTTATTATTATTTTATTAGTTTATTAATTTATTTTAGTTAGTTTAGTTTTATTAGTTAATTATTATTATTAGTTTTAGTTAGTTGTTATTAGTTATTTAGTTTAGTTATTGGTTTGGGTTTGAGTTAGGTGTTAGTTTAAAATCAATTGATCATTTGAAGATGATTATATATATTGATTTTAATCAATTTAGATTTAGGAATGATTTAGGCCAATTTGACCCTTTAAGTTAATTTGGGCTAAGTGGGTCAATTAAGTTAACTTGGTCAAATTAGGTTCCACCAAGGGTGTTTAGTAATCAATTTATGATGAATTTAAAGCATTGGTTTCCAATTTGGATTGGATTGTGATTTGGCCCAATTTGACCCTTTAAGTTAAATCAAGTCAGCTTTGTTCAAGAGGCCAATCGGACTTGGTTTGGCTTAATTGATGGTCAAAATCATATTCAAGGATCAATCTAAGATTGGTAGATATCATTGGTTTCAATTAATTGAGCTTGGAATGATGTTTAGTTCAATTTGGTTTATGTAGGCTAATTGGGTCAACTTGATCAAATGATCAAATTGACTTGGTTTGATCCAATTGATTGCAATTAGACAATCAATGATGATGAACAATCTTTATAGAAGGTATTGAATATGTTGGTTCAATCCAATTTGGATTGGATTGGAGTTTGGTTGAAATGGATCCTTTAGGTCACTTTAGGTCAAGTGAACCTAAATGATCAATTGAGTTGGTTTTGAGTTGAATTAGATTGAGTTGAGTTTGATGATTGATTGAGAGTTGATTGATGGATTTGATTGCAATTGATTTGGGTTTAATTAGATTTTGGCTCATTTGGACATTTTGGTTTCAAATGGGCTTGCTTGGGTGAATTAATTGATTTGATCAATTGGTTTGATTATAGTTTTTTTTGGAAGTGTTTGAAATAAAGGTTTGAATGGTTAAAGTGCATTTATGAAAATTAATTGAATTTGGTTTATTTGAAGGAGGTTTGGGTTAAGTCCATAGGATTGGATTATGACATTAGGATGGGTTTAGGTTTAGGTTTAAATCATTTTGGCTTAGAGCTTGGATATGGAATGAAATTCAATTGGGTTTGGTTGGATTGAGTTGAGGTTTGATTTGGTTAAAGGGGATAGGCATAGGCCAGGATAGGTGGGTTTCAGGTCCCAAGGCATAGCCTAAATCTAGCATGCTATACTGAAGTCTTTAGGCTTAAGTTTAGTGTTCACCTAACCACTAAAAGTATCCTATGACTAGAGAAGTTCTAGTGTCTAGAGGACTCCTAAGTCTAAGATAGTGAAGAAGAGTCCTCACTCCAAAAGCAAGGTTAACACTCGCCTTAAAGCCTAGGCTATAATCAAGATAATTAAAATATTTACTAACCCCTTAGTTGAATGTTGAATGTTATAACATCATGCATAACACTTATTTTGCTCTTGAATAGTGAGAGTCTCCATTCTTGCATGATAGGGGAATGATTGACCTTTGAGGGCATCCCTTATAGTGGAGAAAACCTCCTCCTTCTGATTTAGCCCATAACCTAACCTCATCATGCATTCAAGCATAATTGTCTTAAGCATTTGTATAAATGAATATTATAAATTGATATAAAAACTTGTAAATTTTGCATTAGTCTAAGTCATTAATTCATTCCAATCATGATCTAGTCTCTTGAAAGTGAGTTTAGGACTCTAGTCTTTGTTCCTAAGTAAAAAAAAGTCTTGCTATCTTGCACTTACATAAGACCGACCTACATGGTTTTGAAGCATAGGAGGTGTTTCTGGCCACTCTAGGTGGTTGGAAGTCCAAATGGGATGGGTTTATCCTCTCTTGTAGAGGTAAACCATTATGTCCCATTTTTTGATTAGACTTAGGTCGTACTTTTAGCTTGTGCTATAGCATCCTAGATCTAGGATTTTAGGTTACCTATTTCCTTTAGGCTATGAGTATAAGTTATCACCTCTTAGGCTTTTCCACAATCTTGTGTTGCTAGACTATAAGTCCTAGCATTTTAATAAAATTTCAACTAAAATAAAAATAAACATTCTCTTTCAAACATATAAAACCTCACTATAGGGTAGACTGGAGTGCTAACTAGGCTTCCTAGTATCATGAGTACTCTCTACTTATCTTCCTTTGGAATTCAAAAATAAGTCTTCCAAATTGAACTTTCCCATTTGATATTCCAAAAATACCTAATCTTTTGAAAGTCTAACCTTGAAATCATTGGAGATGTTGATTAACTACTTTAATCGAGAGTTTTCTTAGGAAATCTTTATTTCATAGGATGTAATTAACTATAGAAGCTACTTTCATTGAGAATTTAAGAGCCCAACATAAAATAAACCCTTCTTTACTTTTCTATGTAAAGTAGGCGAAATATCTCTGGTATATACCAAGGCCCATCTTCCTTAGGAGTTTTTATTAGGTGATTAGGTTCTTTATAGGGTGATATTTTTATCTTTTGAGATGGTACATCATACCTCAATATCGTACCCATTCACTTCAATAAGCACCCTCTAAGATTTGTATGGTATCCCAATGACTCCAAATTATAACACCATAGTTGGGAACCCATATGTTGTTGTAGTCTTGCTACAATATCCATGAGTTCTCAGTCACTACCACTTCTACTTGAGCCTCATCTCTAGGCTCTCAGTGACTTGGGTTTTCCTATTAATCCTACTTGGTTTGCTATTCATAATCTACACATTTGTTTCATAGATGAGTGTCAACCATACAAACAATCTTGACCTACAAATGATCAACATCTTCATTATTTTGGAATTGTGAACTTTGCATTTCTTCATTGGTTGGGAGATCTTCATTTTTCTAGAAAAGTTGATCATCCATGTCATCATCCATTGGCTAGTTCTTTTCAGACCGATGTTTCCAACTGATGATAGGAGAGTCAACTTCTTCATTATCTAGGGGAGTTGATTCATACCGAGGTCTCTCATCTTTGACATCTTTTAATTCTTTGGCCCTCCATATTAGTCAGGACCTCCCAGTGATGGATCTTTGAGAATGAGTCCCAGATGTCACACTTTGGTGCTCATCGATTAGGTTAGAATGACCTAGGTGATATGGCTTTATTTGTTGTCGGGACCTTCTAATAATTGGCCATTTATTTGTTTTGGATTGGATGGCTTGCTATCGATGCTCATGGATCATCAATTTTTTTTGTCTTGATTGATGTTCAAGATGAGCAAGATGATACTTCATGATATTCTTACTTTTCATAAAGTAGAAATTATTAGTTTGGTAACCTGGCTCACAAATTTCTTGATCCTTTTTTAAAGACCTCTATTCTTGATAGCCTTCAAGAACTTATAAATTTGAGAAAAAACTTGTTTCCTTTTGCCATGATTGATTTTGTGACATGGGACTTATTGGTTTGTCCTAAAATGATTTTTTTATAACTTATTCAGAGTTATTTCTTTTGACCCATGTCAGTAAGTCAAAGTTATTACCAATATGTATATTGGCCTCTACATGTGGGTTAGATTGCTACTCAAAATTAATAAGTAGTCTGGTAGATCTATGAGAGGCATTGTATTTCCTTCAAGCTCTTCGGGACATCTTAGTGTTTTTGCCATTTGAAGCTAGGATAGTGTTTTATACTAGGTTCTATTCCTTAGATGCACTACTAAGTGGTTTGACGATGATAGATTTCAATTTAGGCTTGGCAGTCATTTTGTCCTTACCATACATTATCAGGGCTATCTTTGATAACCTATTAAAGTCAGATATTCACTTTGAGGTTGTGCGCACTGGATCATTTAAGGTGATTAAGTTTGACCTATTTTCTTTACTTGATACCTTAGGCATGAATGTATTTAGGGGTCTAGCCAGTAGAAACTAGACAACCTCAAAGATTGTTCTCAATTGGATAATTGCTCTAGTGGAATCGATGTTGATTATAGGTTGTGGGAATCTGATAGTGGATCCTTTCCCTAATTTGACAATCATCATATTTATTAAATTTACCATGGATGATTTTGAACCTGAGTGTAAATCTGAAGTCAAGTTCTACTAAAATCAAAGAATGTAAGGAATATAAACCTGAGATATTCTTAGAACACCATTTATTTTTAATTTTCCAACCAGAGATGGAGAGTGAAGAAATCCTCAATAGAATCACTAGAAATATAATTGCTTAGAAAAAAAATACTTTCAAGGATGCGCTCCACCATCTTTGGTGAGATGGGTGAGAGCATATTTTTTCATGAGGCATATTAACATATATTCAACCAGATTTCCTCTAACATCATGTTAGGATTTATTTATAATTTAATAGCCAGTGCTTAGGTGTTGTTATAGTGAGACCTAATGTTGCTAAGGTGACATTTTAAATGACAGGTGTACATGAGAGTTGTGAGGCTCAGGGCCTCGGCGCTGCATGGACGGTGTCACGTTGTTAGAATTCTTGGCCCTTTGACCGTTGGAAAAGCGCCGCACTATCGCATTGTGGTGTCAGGGTAGTAGTCATGATTCTTCATAGTTGTACAGTCAATTAAAAGGGAAATGAAAACCTCATTTTATTTGGTAATAGTCAAGATTCTTCCTAGTTGTACAGTCGATTAAAAGGGAAATGAAAACCTCATTTTATTTGGTGTCGTGGTTCTAGGTCTTAGCAATGAGGCACTGGGTCATAGCATCGAGGCACTAGGTCATAGCATCGCGGTGCTACAATGCTTTTCATACACATTAGTTATGAGATTTATTATAATTAAATTTATATTTTTGACCCCATAGTAACTTATGAGATGATGACCTACTTCGTGCATGGGTGCCATTGGTGCCATGTTATGCACCATGAAAGGCCAGCACCTCGATGCCATATTTCAGCACTGTGGCATTGGGTCTAATTTATAAATAGGATCCAGGGCTGTTAAAGATTTTCATTCAACAAACTTTTTTCTTAAGAACTTCCTTCGCTTTATTCTATTCTTCTTTATTCGCCTACATTTTAAGCATGCCTCTTAGAAGTGTAGTGAGTAAGAAGAGGGCATCTAATGATGCCAACAGGTTTGTCACATCTAATATTGAGGAGCAATATCAACACACCATCATCCATAAGCACCTGATCCCGATGGCAGTGTTGAAGGGGTGATTGTGAGTTGAGCCTAGGCCAAGCTGGCTTACGATAATAACTCATGCATTGTCCTGGTGGTGTGCGAGTTTTTCTCCAATGCACGAAATAGCCAGAACAATAAAGTATGTTATGATAGTAGTGCTATAAATACATATAATAATCTCTAACATATTGATTATGATCAATATCTTGCTTATTATAACAATCATCACAATCTTAATGAAATCATCCATTTTCTTTGTGGTGAAAATGTAAATGTACAATGGAAATGATGAGAGGAAAGGATCATTAACTTTCCTATCACCGGTCTGATAGTTGCATCTAAGGCTTGACACTATTTTATTTCTACTCTCTAGTAATATTAATGAGGTTACCAAAGATAGGACTATTTTAAATCTTTCAATGCTGAGGGGGTTTATAATTGATATTAGGAAGGTCATTTGTAATTTTATTTGTAATATGGTGAAGGGAAGTGCTACTATTGGGTACAGTCATCCTTTGATTCATGATTTATGCACCATGGTGGGAGTGGTAGGGGAAGGGGGTGGGGGTGTTGCGGAGTAGTAGTAGGCAAGAGGCTCTGGAGCATAAGTTTGATTATCATGTGTATCAATAGTGGATACAATTTTCTTACATGGCTCAGTTCAACACAACATTGGTCAACATGTTCTAAGTTGCAATCTTGCAAATCTGAATTATGTCACCTTCCTTACAACATCTTAGTATCATCTTTATGTAACTACCCTATAAGCATCAGGCGCGGAGGAGGAAGAAGGGGGTGTCGAGTTTGATTATTACCTTCCCCTCATTTTTTATACTTTTCCAATTTTTTGTAATTTTTTTTGTATTTTTTTAATTTTAAAAAATAAAACTCCACTTTTATCATTTTGCCTTATATGTTTTCATATATTGATTTATCACACTAGGATTTCAATAAAAAGTTTGAACACATTTATAAAAATAAGATATAAGTGATAGTCGAGACTTGGCATTCATGCTAAGGGATATTATATTCCTTTACCCAAAAAATATTCCAAGTCATATTTCAAGTATAAAGTAAGCATGGTGTCGTGGTGCCAATTCCATGGTACGCGGCATTGAGGTGATTTCATTAAAGTCAAGGTGTTGCCTTTATAACATGAAAACTTGAGAGCATAGTCAAAGGTCTTGATATCTATTGTTGAGGTGTTGTGGGTTAGAAATTAAATTTAGTGTAAGAATTTTAAAGTATTTTTCAGAAATTTCAATAGCATTTCACTTTAGTAGTGCTAAATTCCATAAACTATAGTGCAGATCACTCTTGTCCCTTATTTTGGATCTAAGATCGATAGAGGAGAGGGTCTTTCATCTCACACCGGAATGAAGTTCAACAATAAAGATCTTCAAATTTATGATAGTCTAATTCCTCTTTTTCTCATTCAATTCATAATCAATGGTGAGATTATAGTTTAAATCCACTTTTTTTAAGATAAAATGACAGATCTTTTACTCAAAAGGAATGAGGAATCTCATAGCAAAAGAAGATCATCGGGAGTACGAGTGTAGTCTAGGAATGCAGTGAGAGCCCAAAAGTGGACTATATACTCATATTTATAGTAGTGCTTCTTGTAACTATTCCCTCTCAATAGTCAATGTAGTCCCTCGATGCCAAGATCAAAGGCATTGTAGTAGTTTTGGCCGAGCAATTATCCTAGTGCTACTTGGTGCCATGAACATAGCACTACAATGCTCTAGCCAGAAGAACAAAATTATTATTATTATTTTTTAATGTGAACAATAAGCCCTTTAATTCTTTATTTTTTCTAAATGCTTGTGTCATAACATATAGAAATTCTCATTTAATAATTTTACTTTGTTCTAAAATTATTTGCATGTAAAGTTTCATTAATCTATGAAATAGAAATATCCAATTTATATTGATTATCAATGAAAGAATTGGTACTAATAATAATTGACTACTGAAAGAGATTAAATTTTCTCTTTCTAAATGAACAAGAATAACTAGATTTGTCCAAACAAGGAATAAAAATTAAATTTCACCAAAATGATGGTACATAAAAAGTCTTATGTAAATCTAAAATGCAACCAGCTTCTAGATATAATCTGTATCAATATATTAGTTCAATAGGAGCTTTATTGCCATTTTCTACATAGATGAATATTTCAATATCAGTTCATATTCAACTCCTTAGATAACTCTTCATAGTCACTCACACTTATTTGAGTAGTTACACATACATTTATCAACCAAGTATTATTTGGTACTAAGGATAAATTAACTTTAGAACCATCAAAGTTAAGAAGTGTACTCCTTTTTATGAGCCAAATAACATACTTAAGATAATCTAAATAAGTGATAGCATTATCTTATTTTTATTGCATCTTATGCTATGAAGTCTCATTGTCTACAACTCATTTCCCTTTATAAGTCCTATTTTCTTATAGTAATAATGCTACGAGATGAAGTAGCAAAATTAATACTTTCTATCTTTTCATTTTTCAATCTTTCTTTCTCTTGTACACACTGAGCAATGTGACATCTTTGTTAAATCCAAATATATCTATAGATGGAGGTAAGAACTTTTGAGATACATAAGAAATATGGTTAAGCAGAAAAATAGGTAGCAAGAAGACAAGAAAGTAGGAAAAGTGTTGTAAAAAAAATATAATCCTTATTATTTAGAATGCCCAAAATGTGAGTACAGAATATAAGGGTCTAGATAAAGAGCACAAAAGTTTCCTAGTAAGAAGGAAGACCCCCTTTTATAATATTAAAGAGTGGTCATAAATAGAATGATTATGTAAGATAAATACAAAACTCCCACCTAAGGCATGGTGAGTGAGTATGGTCCATTGAGTGTGCGAGTAAGAATGAGATTGAGGAGAGTGATCATGTTGTTCCTCAGCCTAGTCACTAAGTACTCATGAGTGGAATTACATCTTGCCCTTGAATTATCATTCTCTAAGTCCTTGGTTCGTTGGGTCAAATCTATATTTTCTTATTGTGAGCTCTTTCTAGTGAGTATTTTTATTCTAAGAAAAAATTTTAATTTAAAATGACATTGAAACATAAGTACGAATTAGAGTTAAATAAGAGTTGAGTTTAGATTATTTGTCATAAGAGAATAATATTAAGATGAGAATTAATAACAAGCATTTACCTTAATAAAGCAATCTCCATAAGTATTTGAAATTTTTGATATGATAGACACTCAAAAAAAGATTTTAAGTAAGGATTTATATAATATGATATGGTGAAGATAATAACTCAAATGGAACAATCATGAATTAGAAAAAAATATGAATTAATTTGAATAAAATAGTTTTTAGAAAATCCAATGGAATTTCATCCATGGCTAGTTTTCTTAATTTAAATGATTTCAATTTAATGTAATGAAACAATTTAAATCCAAGTTGATTATTTAATGTGCTATTTAAGTAATAAATAGAATTTAAATTAATTGAAATTTAAATACATGTGGCCAGCCAAAACTTATTTCCAAAAATGGATTTAATAAAAAAGGAGAGTTATTAATTTAAGGTTGGTTTGAATTTAAATTTAAAATAAATTAGAAAATTTTAATTAAATTCCAAATATTTAAATTTAAAAATTTTAAATTAAATCATGCTTGGGGCATTCAAAACATTCCATAAAATATTAGATTTAATTTAGCAAGGATATGGCATGAATTATGTAATTTAAATTCAAAATAATTCAATTTCAAAAATTCAAATTAATAAAATTTTAAAATATAAAAAAGGAGGAAATTTTTTATTGAAAATATTTTGAATAAATCTCACATGATTTATTAGCTAAAATTATATGAAAATTTATGTCAAATCATTATAAGGATGATTGGAAAGAGAAAATTAAACAGTAGGTGTAATAAGATAGAATAATAAGATAATTCTAGAATAATTTAATTTTCATGCAATAAATATATGAATAAAAATTATGATTAAGAATGGAAATGATCTAATGAAGTATAAACTTAATTTATCTTGCTTGAAAATTCCTTAAATGGAACTTACCTCATGCACTTAGTTCGTATTATCCAAAAAAGGTAATTCAAGAAATAATTGCAATTATGAGATGTAGAAAATATGAATAGTTTTTAGATGAATTATTTTAAAATAAATAAATCATTTACTTTATTTAATTGAGCTCTTTATTTGCCTTAATATTGTGAATCCAAGAAAAATTCTCAACCAATTCAAGCCCAATAGCTTTAACTTTCTGAATTGACTAAAGAATCTGGAGTTGAATAATTTTCTTGTAACACTTCACTTTAAAATTAAGTAGCATTTGAGCATATGTTTGTTATCATCAAAATCAATCTCTAATGTGTTGGGACTCATGAAGTTAATTTTAAGCACAACCTCTGTAGAAAATAGTATTAGTCTAAAAAAGATCACCCTAACATCTAGACAAGTGGGCAAACAATTCTAACCATCAAGTCTAAAAAATTACACCATAAAATAAAAAAATATTTTACATCATAAAACATCATAGATCATCTGCCTAACCTAAGTGTAACATTAGTGACCTAAGAATCTAGTGTGTAAGAAAATGGGCTTGTGTGGTATGACTCTACTAGACCTTTTAGGTTCAAGTCTTGATTTAAAATTTAATCTTTCACTTTTCATAACTTTGCTTCATTGGTACATGACATTGTTAAACCAGAAGTTTAAGGCAACAAGACCTCCTTAAGACATATAGCCCTGCGACCTTGAGTATCCAAACTATATACCATATGATGGCTAGTTATAAAATATTTTATTTTAATTTATTTAATTTCTTTTATTTTATTCTTAAAATTTGTTCAATTTTCTATTGGGTGGTTTCAATTTAAGTGATTTAGTTGATTTATAAGTTTATTTCCATATTAGGCTTACTTTTGTGTTAAAGTGAAATTTAAGTTCTAAAGAATGAAGAATAAAATAAATTATGCTTTGGGCAGAACCCATTTTATTCAATTATGCTAAATTATAATATAATGAAATTTTCATTGATTCTAAGGGTCAAACTAAGATTCTAAGTATTTTAATTAGTCTCTTTCGAATTGATTTAAATAGTTTGTTTTAAATTGGGTTTGATGTAATTAATCTTTATTTTTCCTTTTAAGATTTAAAGTTTATGTAATCTAATCTTATTGAAGATTTCATTTTTATTTCTTTTCTTTTATCCTGACTAATGTTTCTTCAGTTTGATTTATCACCTTTAATTAAAATTTAAAATGTTTATTTAAATCTTAATTAAAAGTTGATGTCATCACGGTTAAGTTTAATGTAATTTTATTATAGTTTTATTTCCTTTCTAGTGTTTTAATTCATTTTATGTTATTATATTTTCTTTCATAACTTAGCTTTATGTTTGATTTTAGGTTTCTTTTTGAATTATTTAATTTATTTCATTGAATTAATTTCACTCATTAGTTATATCAGTGCTACGAGTTTGTTAAGTTAAATAAGTTAACTTTGGTAATTTAAATTTATTTTTGATTCAAAGTCAATTAGAAGTTGTGATTTCATTATTAAGTGGTTCATTATGCATCAATTTTGTAACTTAAGATGACTTATTAACTTATGTATTTGTACTTCATCATTTGTGTTAAGCTTAATGAAATATTACTTGTTAAAGTTTCATTATTTAGTTTAATTCCCTTAAAGTAAGATTTTGTTTATCAATCATAACTTAGGAAACTTAGGCTACATTGGGCACCAAATATAACTTAGGCCATTTTAACTTTTAGGTTATTTAGATTAATTGATTTGATTAATCACCTTTTATTAACCATTGAAATTATCAATATTTCTAAACATAAAAATGGACTTAAAGTAGTTTTAGTATCAATAATTTTCTTCATTTAGGTATAAAGTTTAGAAGTTGATTAATTTTGATTTTTATTAATCAATTGATTTATTATAGTATAACAAAAGAGATTACTTAAGGTTTTATTGAATTTTTATGTTTAATCACTTTATTAATGCTTAAATGCATAATTAATTAAGTTCCTTAACTTCAAAGGGTTAAGAAAATTTTCTTATGGTTTATGATGTTAATGAAAATATTCAAAGTTGGTTTTATAAACATTTATAATTTTTGTAATTTTCTAATTTATCGATTCATTTAAATTGACCTAAGGATTCGAAATTCAACAACTTCTAATCTAGATGTTATTTGGCCTTAAAATGTTTATGGTAAGTGGGATTCCTTTCCAATTTAAGTTCCTTAAAGTTTCACTTTAATTAGATGTGTAATTTAGGACTAATTGGGGTTTTAGTTAATTCAATAAAATCTAAATTTTGCCACAATTAAAAAAAATAAATTGAGGGTTTTAATTTTCTTAAACTTTTCTCTAGAAGATGAATCCATAGCAGGTTTAATTAGATTTTTTAGAGTTTTGGTTAATTTATTTTTATTTTTTGAACTTCAGATCAATTAATTGAATTATTTAATGCATTTAATCCCAAATTAAGGTAATTTTGGGGATTATGAGGTCATAGTGAGTTTTATGATGTTTTAAGATTCACTAGTGTTCCTTATGATGATTTAAACTAAGTCCATAATTTTTTATATTTTTATTTATTTAATATTAATTTATTTTATTAAATTAAGGGTTATGGCTTGAAAATTTATGTCTATGAATTTACTTCCAATAAATCCTAAGAAATTTATCGAAGGCGTGTTTTAACCTTAGTTTCAATTCCCCAAAATTTTAAATTGATTAGATGAATGATTTGAGTTTAATTATTTTCAATTAAACTCAAATTAAATTAGAAATATCTAATAAAATATGAGGATTTTGGATTTAATAGATTCTCCTCACTAAGATAAATACATAGATCCTTTATTTGCATTTTTTTTATTTCAATATTTTATTTCTACGATTTTTTTAAGTTTTTTAGAATTTTTTTCCAATTTTTAAATATATAAAATAAAAAATTTCATTTTAAAATAGAAAGCACTGCATGGGGCTGACACAGCATTATTTGCCACATGGCACTGTATTATTGGACTAGATGGATCCATGTGGATCTAGTTCAAAAAGCAACAAAAACCATGGGTTTGTTTACAGCTATCTGATCAAATATCGGATGGTCAAGATTTAATCTATCATTCTTTATGGGATTTAAATCAGATCGTGCAGCTATATCAGAGCTATCCATTCAAAATATAATGAATAGACAGCACAGATTTGATCCCTGCTCTCATCGATGAGAATCACAATCTATCGACATTTCAAGGCTAAAATTCGATAATCCAAAAAAAATTTTAATGTGTTTTTGTTTGCAAAATGATCAAGACTCCATTTTGAACACATCTATCTGGTTAAATCTCACTTGAGATCAAATTTATTTTATAAAGGACCAAACTAAATTCTATAAGAGGTCGGGTTTGAGGGATACCTTGTCGATGTCGATCCTTGATGGCAAGGGCAATGCTTCAAGCACCTTCAATATGTCAAGATGAAGTTATCAATGTACTTGGGTCCCTTGCCTACATTTGGGTTAGTGTGGAGACCAAGCTCCAATACAAATCCATTGGCCTTAGTGATTCTCCAGCTCCCCGGCTCCCTGGCATCGAGGGCTTTATGTGAAGGCTTGATCAAACTCACCTTACACCCTAGAACATGTGAGGAAGGCTAATTATGAGGGAGAGATGTATCTCCCATGATTCTATATTTGGTTGTTCTTTATGCCGTCGGCTTTGGCCAACTTTTGGCCTGCCAGCAGTAAGAACCTTGGAGAGTGGTTCAATTCACCCTCTCTTTTCCTCCTTAGTATGTTTGTATGCTTGGGATTAGGAGAGGAAGTCTTACTCTTCCTCTTTTGTGCTTGGCCAAAAGCCTTGTATGGAGGAATTTGGGATTCTTGAAATAAAGTCGTCGATAGTGAGAGCTCCAGGTAATGGATCTATTTGATCTCTCTTCATCTCAGGAACTTGTGGGGATAGATGGAATCTTGAGAGGAAGTCTCCTTCCTCCTCTTTTATTTTGGTTGAGAGACATCTTTCATGGAGGAAAGTAAAAAATTTTGATTTTTTATTCATGGTGATTGCCACCCTTGGAGGCTAGCTCCAAGTAGTCATCGAATTATGATCAACCTAAATTAATTAGAATAAAGGGGTGGATGGGGCATGGAAGAGGCGAAGTGATATTTTTCATTTATACATGGATTTCCCACTTTCTTGCCATGGCTACACCTCATCTCTTATGATCTCACCTCACATGGCATTTTTTTTTCTTTTTTGCATCATCACAACACACATTTAGATTTGTTGTTAATTAACCAAGTCAAACCAAGATGAATCATGGGTCAAACTCAAATACATTTGAGTTGGATTTGGTGATTTGACTTAGTATAATGCCATTTTGGATTCAAATTGATTAAAGTTGCTTTATTATATTTAATTATGATTTCTAAATGATTTTAGATATTTGATTTAATTTTAATTTAATTTGTATTTTATTTTAATAAGGTTCATTTGGGTTTATTCTAAATAAAGCCTTATTGAATTAAATTCATTTGATTCATGTTTAAACATGTTCATTTTATAATTTTGAATTTTTGGAATGACTTTATTTGGTCAAATTTTAGTGTGTTGACCTTTGACTCGGTGGGACCCACATAAGTCAACTCTATGTAAATTGGTTGATCATCTTTGACCTTCATTTCGAATTAGTTTTAGGTTCATTTTGATTCATGCTTTGATTTTATGCTTTTATTTGATTTTATTTCAATTTACTTAGTTTTATTTGAGTTTCTTTGAGTTTAGGTGATTTTAAGCTTAAGTAGGATAATTGGGCTAACCATCCCAAATAACTTAGTCTAAGCTCAATTGAATTTAAGCTTCAATTAGAATCTATTTGATTCAATCATTTGTTTCTATTTGAGTTTGGTTTAGGTCCACCAAATCCTATTAGGTTAGGTTAAACCTTGAAAGGATTCATGAGGTCACCAACTATAGTGTCCTCAATGCCTAATCAAGAGGCTTCTAATCTAGGATTAGGTATCTTACTTACCAGTTTTACAAATGATGTTAACCTTATCTAAAAATAAGGTCAATAGTATTGTATACAATGAGTTATACTTTGTGTAGTGGGAAGTCATCTTTTGGGCATGCTTTACTTTAAGTCTTTGAAGTCAATGTAGACATAGATTTGCCCATTTGGGCAATCTAGTCAGCATAATTCTCTTCCTCGATGAATCTTGCCTCAATGAGCTTTTTGATTTCAATGATTACTTATTCTTTAATTTTTAACAACATTCGCCTTAATGCTTGCTTTATGGGTTGTACATCAAGTTTAATTGTAAGCTTTTATACATCTACATCTAGTAATAAGCTTTTCATTTCATTGTAATTCCATGTGAAATAGTCTTTGTATTAGCAGAGTAATGCATTTAACTCTTTTTTTTATATAATGTTGTCACTAATAAAGGTTGGCTTAGGTTTTCTTTAGTACCCATGTTGATTTCTTGAAGTTCATTGACAATGGTTTGATTTCCTTCTTCAAATTCTTTCAGGACTTTTTTGAGGTCAATTATTAGTTCATCTTCGAATACGTTCTCATTTTCATGTAAAACATCCCTTCATTTATCTATATTATCCAAAAAGACCTCTTCTTCATAGGAAATGGCATAGCATGAGCTCATTGTAATAAATGTCAAAGGAATATATCATAATCCCCATGTGATGATTTTTTTTATATCCTATGAAATTTTGGACACCATCCCTTCCCCAAAGCCTTCTAAACAATTGGACTTGTATATTTATTTGGGTAGGTTGAACATTATTATTAATCAACTTCTTTAGGGTCAACAAGATTTATTGAGGAATAATTAATTGAAATGTCTTCTTCCTCAAAATCATCTTCTTCAAATAGTTCTTACGTGGGATTTTTGATTCACTCTTCAGTTTGTAGGAAAGGATCTTGCGTTCCATGTAACTCTTTCTAGGATAGACATAAAAAGTTATCAACTATTTTATTTCTTCTTTCCTTGAAGTTGTTAAGGCTTTTATATGTGCACTTAGTATTATAGTTATTTTCATGGCCTTGATGGAAATTTGGGACTCAGGTACCCTTATTAGAGAAACATGAGTTTTTTCTAATCTTCAACTATTTTATTTCTTCTTTCCTTGAAGTTGTTAAGGCTTTTATATGTGCACTTAGTATTATAGTTATTTTCATGGCCTTGATGGAAATTTGGGACTCAGGTACCCTTATTAGAGAAACATGAGTTTTTTCTAATCATTTTATCACATTATTAGTACCAACTTCTTATTTCTTTTGGCTAGTTAAGTCTTTCTTAGGTTGATAAAGTGCTAACTCCTCTTCATCATTCTTAGTATCACTACTAAGGTAAGAAATTACCTTGGGTTGCTTTGATTTATTGGTACTTTTACCATTTGAATTATCACCTTTCAGCAATAATTTGATAGGTGGAGCCACTTTCTTTTAGCAATTGACTTCCCGTACTTTCTTAGGCAAGATGTACTTAGCATTATCAAAGATTTTGATCTAATGTACCAAGAATGGATTCATGTCACCATCAATTCAATGCTTTTCACCATTTTGAGTATACTTCAAATATTGATGGAGAGTTGAAGGTACTATGATGTATTCATGAATCCACGGCCTACTAAAGAGCACTTTGTATGCAACTTTCACTTCGATCACATGAAATTTAGCTTTTGTATATAGTTCCCACAAGCATAATGGCAGGACAATAGATCCTAAGGTTTGTTGTCCTTATTCATTGAATCCTTACAAGAATAATGTACTTTTATCTAAATAGTGAGCATCTAAAGCTAATGCTCTGAGTGTCTGGGCCGTTAAAAGATTGATCAAAGCACCTAGGTCAATCAATGTCCTTGTTATGTAAGTTGAATTACTTTTAGCTTGACATAAAGGGGTTGATTATGCTCAGCTATCTCTAAGAATAGGTCATCATCATTGAATGTGATGGTTACTAATTTTTTAGAGGTTAAGTATTTTTTCATTCTATCTTCAGCATTGAATGCTACATATTATTCTAGATTTTACAAGATTTTAATTAATGTCTCATGTATATTTTTAGATAACATGAGAGAATCATAGATAATTAGTGAGGTCGAGAGCTTGTGTAAA
The DNA here is from genome assembly GCA_021442155.1 of Cymbidium sinense. NCBI lineage: Eukaryota > Viridiplantae > Streptophyta > Magnoliopsida > Asparagales > Orchidaceae > Cymbidium > Cymbidium sinense. The sequence continues at coordinate 81,384,520 of CM038217.1, read as the reverse complement.
TGTGCCAAAATATTATAGTCTACTCCTATTTTAGTAGACTTTTGAGGTTTAGTTGGTGGTGCAGGTAAGACATTTTCATCAATTTGAATTTTTTGTCCTTTATCACCGACTTTCCATTGTGGAGGCAGAAAATTTCATTTTCCACTATTTAATTGGAATTGAGTTACTTCTTTTGTCTGATATGTTTTATATGAAGAAGTCTATGAATTTTTTGTTTCTTCAGAATTTTCAAAATTTTAGGATTCTTGGAGCTACTGCCTAGCTTAGGACAACTTATTTAAGCTCGATTAACCTTTTTTTTGATAGGCTTTTATTTGAGAAAGATTAGTTCTCCCTCAGAGTCAGTAGAAGTGGAAATCATGTGACATGCCTCTATTTGGGTTTGAAGATTAGATTTTTCATGCATGTTTATGACTCAGCATGTTTCTTTTGAAACCTCATCTTTGGGATTTTTGTGTGTGACAAGCTATAAGTGATGCATATATTCTTTTAGCTTAACTGGCCTTCGAAGCAGTTGTTCATATTCCTCTACAAAGTCAATCATTTTTTGTGTACGAGGCTTTGGTTTTCTTGATTTTCTCTTTTTATTTGATTTGCATAGTTTTGATGAAGAAGAATGATTGATTTTTATCTACTTCTTTGTATTATATAAAAATTGCCCCCTATTGGGGAAGAGCTTTATTGGATCAATTTAGGCTCTAAGAAATTCTTCCATCAGATGCCTTATGAAGCTAGAAGGTTGTTGATCATTCATTTGTTCTTTTTTGAGATGAAAGTAGCCCAAACACCTTCTTCCTCTTCCTATGTTTGCGGAGCTTTGCCCTTATCATTATTTATATTCTAAGTCCTAGTTAGCTCAGTGTCTTTATCTTTTGCATTCTGGATTGGGTATGTTGCAACAGCATTCACTTTTTCCTTTTTTTTAGATGTTTAGTACAGAGTCTAATAAGGTGAGTTTTCCATTTTAATAGTTCTTTTCTATACAATCTTTGAAGATAAAATAATCTTCAATTAGGTGACTTATAAGCCTATGAAATGGACAGTAATTAAGATCAACTTTGTCTACTTTGTATGGTCGACATCACTCTCACAATTATAATCCAAATTTTAAACTGTATTTAAAGATCATAGTAGTACATTCTCTTCTGAATAAGTACTGCTTGGTTATCTACTCTTGGAGAGTTAGCTCTTTTTTCTTATCATCTATCAACTTTGTTGTTGGTTGTGAGATTTCCACTCCTCTGCTTCCCTTTTTGTCAACAATGAAAGTGAATGTTGTATTCACATCATTCTTCTTTGAATCATGCTACTTAGATTGCTTTCCATTCGCAAAGGGATTATTATTATAGCTAATTTTAAGGCCTTTCGCTTGGGAGGGGTGTTGTGGGGCCTTTCAAACTTACCTACATGATCCAATAATTCTTGGAATGTATTAATCATAACCATGGCTAGATATGGAGCCATCTGATCATCACTGTTCCCCATGTGGAGTTCTACTAGATTTTTTGTGAGCTGCTAATCATATTTCATGCTTAGATTTCTCCATCTTGTAACATATTCTATAACACTTCAATCTTTCCTTCTCTTTTCTAAGGTGGTATTTGCTATTATTATCTTCTTGGTTACACCTACAAATCTCTTAACAAATAATATTTCCAATTCGGCGAAGGATTTTACTAAGTCATTAGGTAACTGAACATATCACTCAAAGGCTGTATTAATCATGATCCAATAATTCTTGGAATGTATTAATCATAACCATGGCTAGATATGGAGCCATCTGATCATCACTGTTCCCCATGTGGAGTTCTACTAGATTTTTTGTGAGCTGCTAATCATATTTCATGCTTAGATTTCTCCATCTTGTAACATATTCTATAACACTTCAATCTTTCCTTCTCTTTTCTAATGTGGTATTGCTATTATTATCTTCTTGGTTACACCTACAAATCTCTTAACAAATAATATTTCCAATTCGGCGAAGGATTTTACTAAGTCATTAGGTAACTAAACATATCACTCAAAGGCTGTATTGGTAAGATTGCTAACAAATTATCATAGTAATTAGTTATCATTCCCTCTAGTATTTCCACAAATGGTTTTAAATTGGGCCAAATGCTATCATGGATTTTTTGTGCTAAAAAATGTGTTAAATTTTGGTGCAATGTATTCTTTAGTATATTGTATGTGGTCAAATTCAATCGAATATGGTTGGCCTTTTCCAACTACTTGTTCAACAGTTTTTAAGGAAATGACTGCTTTAACTTTCTAACTAATGAGATCTTAAACTTGAGACTTGGTAATAATATTAGCTTCTTGATAATATTTAATGTAACTTCTCCTTGGGTTTCTTGCCTTTACATTGAAGCTATTGGCAAGTTGGGTGTAACATTTTAGATGTCCCCAATTTCAGTTATTTGGTTGCTTTTCTTTGGAGGATTCTAAGGAGATATTTGTTGTATTACAGTTATTATAAGATTAAGTTGACCAAATAGCTCTTTCTTAAGCCAGTCATTTCATTAAGATGGTTATTGAGTTGGCTAATTTTTTGGTCTCTTCTTTGGATTTAAGAACACATTTGTCATTATAACCTTGTTACAATATCAATTAGATCCTCAATTACTTCAACTTCTACTTGAGCTTCACCTCCAGGTTCTTGATTATTTGGGTTATCTTGATGTTATTCCTCATTTGGCTGCTCAAGTGCCACATTTTTATATTGTAATTGTGTATCGACTATGCGGATAACTTTGACTTCCATACGATCAATATCTTCATTATTTTGGAAGTTTGAGATTTACTATTCTTCATTAATTAGGAAATCCTCATCTTCTCAGAAGAGTTGATTATTTGTTTCATCATCCAATGGTTGAGTTTTTTTAGACTAACATTTCTAGTTGATGATAAGTGATTCAACTTTTCAACATCTAGTTGAGTTTACTTATATTGAGTCATCTTGTCTTCTGATGACATGGGACTCTTTAGGTTCCCAATTGATTGGGAGCTTCAAGTGGTGGATCTCTTGGAATGCATCTTAGATGTCACACCTTAGTGTTCACCGGATATATTATATTACTTTTTTCATTGTGGTTCTTGAGACCTTCCAACAACTGACCACTTAGTACTATCATACTAAAAGGCTCATTGTTTGTGTTCACCAAATGTTAAACCCCTTGGTCTTGAGATCTGCTCAAAGCAAGGATAATAATTTTCAGTATTCTTATCTCTCTTAGAGTAAGAATTTGTTGAATTAGTGACCTGGCTCGCCAACTTTTTAATTATTCTTTGAAGAGGTCTATTTTTAATAGCCTTCAAAACTTTATAGATTTTGGAGGAGATGATCTCCTCTTTTCATGGATGGTTTTATGACATGGGATGTGTATGTTTATCCTAGGAAGACTTCTTATAGCTCCTCCAGAGCTATTCTTTTTGACCCATCGGAGTGGCTCAAAGTTGTTGTTGGTGGATATGTTTGCTTCCACCAGTGGTTTGTACTGATGTTCAAGATTAATAGGCAATCTACCAGCTTCGCGATCAATTTTATACTTTCTTTGAGCTCTCCTAGACATTTTGGTGCCTGAGGAAGATGCTTCATGATCATGCTTACTTGAAATTAAAGTAATATTTTGCGGGATAGTAGGCTCCCCTGATGCATCTCTAAGTCGATTGATGATAATAGATTTGAACTTGGGCTTAACGACCATCTTATCCTTAGTAGGCATCATAGGTATTGCCTTTGATAGCCTATCAAAAAGAGAACCCCTTTTTGAGATTAAGGCTTGAGGCTTGGGCTCATTAAGAATGATCACATTTAGCCTCCTTCCTTTATTGAAAGCCTTTGGCATTCTAGTGCCCTCAGTGATAGGCTTAGTTATAGGTCTAGTAGGTAGGAACTGGATGACCCCAGAAATAGTTTCTAACTAGAGAGCAGCTTTAGCAGAACAAATGTTGATTACAACCTGAGGGAATCTAACATCAAATTTTCCATGAAAGGTTTTAAACCTATTCATAGATCTAAATTTTTAAAATAATATAATTTAATAGTTAAGTCTATAACAATACCATATATTTTAAATTTACCAACTTGAGATGGAGAGAGAAGCAATCCCCATGGAGTTTCCATAAATCTAATTGCTCAGGAAAAACACCTTTTTTTGAAACTCTTCCCCATCTTTATTGAGATAGGCAAGAGTATGTTTTTCATGAGGCAGATTAATACATATTCAACTAGATTTCCCCTAACATTATGTTGAGATTTATTTACAACTGGGATTTACTTCTTATGAATGCAAGCATTCATAGTTAACTACCCCTCTTATCATAGTTAGAGAGAACTCTCAATTAAGGTTAAAAATAAACATATCTCTAATATGAATCAGTGTCTAGTGGTGTGTAATATGGCATAAATGACTATCTAAGAGAAATAAGATAGTAGTCCCGATCAAGATCTCATGGTTTTGCCATCCTAGGATTACATTGCTCTAGTCTACCAACATCGGAGGGATATTAATCGTAATGTCCAGGGAGTCTGATTACTAGCCATGGGTTGCCTCATTTCAAATATCTCAAGTAGGCTAGAGTTTTTGTATAGGGGTTGTGGTGTTAGGATGATCGCATGGCGAGCAAGTTAATAAACTTTGGAAAGCCATATGGATATATATTATTCGCATGGCGAACATATAGATTTGACATACATTCCTTTGGAATTCCATTATGGATATAGATTTTTCACATGACAAATGTATAGTTTGGCTTACATCATTTAGATTGGCTTACATCATTTAAAAGGCCAGTATAGTATAAAGATTCACATGATGAACATATATATTATTTTTACATCCCTTAGAACGCTAGTATAGTATAGAGATTCGCATGGTGAACATAAAAATTAAACTTACATCCCTTTGGAATGCGAGTATCTTTTAAAAGTTTGCTTGACAAACTATATAGATTGGACTTACATCTCTTGGGAATAACATATGGATATATATTGTCTGCATGGTGAATGTATAAATTAGACTTACATCCTTTTAGAATGTCATATGGATATAGATTGTTCACATGATTAGCGTGTAGATTGGGCTTACATCAATTTGGAATGTTAGATTTATAGAGTGTTCACATGGTGAACATATGGGTTGGACTTACATCCCTTTGGAATGCCAAATGGATATAGGTTGCTCACATGGCGAACAAGTAAATTGGGCTTATATCCATTTAGAATGTCTGATTTATTGAGTGTTCGCATGGCAAACATATGGGTTGGATTTACATCTTTTTGGAATGCCATTATTTATTGGGTAATTCACATGGCGAACATATGACTGGGCTTACATCTATTAGAAAGCCAGAATTATAGTATAGAGGTTTCATGGTGAACATAAACATTAGACTTACATCCTTTTAGAATGTCATATGGATATAGATTATTCTCATGGCAAACATATAGATTAGACTTATGTTCATTTGGAATGCCATTATTTATTAGATATTTGCATGGTTAATATTAATTCAAAGTTTTGAGCAGCAATGTTTCAACACTGGGAACATAGTGCCTAGGCTTCATCATGTTAGCACCTTGGCACTATTAAAATAGAACTTTGGGCTTGAGCAATAAGCACTATAGCATTATAAGGCAGAAATTCATGTCTTAAAAATCAAAGGGTTTGGGGCCTCAACACTATAAGTATAGCGTTGTAGCACTTAAGATGGCATGAGATTGGAATAATTTGATCAGGTTGACTAGTTGACTAGCGCCTAGGCGCTTATGATTTGGCATTGTGGTGCAATTCAAAGGTCAGTTCATATAGGTTGACAGACAAATAAGCACTTTTAAATAGAAATGATTAACTTTTTAACTTGCATTACAACACTGTGTCAAAGCACCGTGGTGCTACATCAATGTTTGACCTTGCTTTTTGCATAGTGCTAGTTTTGAAATAAATTATCATAAATTCCATAAATATGTCTTTTTCACTAGCATGTTGACTACTTTGATACTTTAACCAGCACCTTGGTGCTATATGCTTAGCATCGTAACACTTGTTCATGTTTCAAAAATTGAGAGGCAAGTGCCTCAGCATTGATATGTAGCACCACAGTGCTAGGGATATTCTATAAATATAGTAGGTTGCTCAGTTTTTATTCTAAATCTTTGTTTCATGCTAGAGTTCCATACCCTTTCCTCTCTTAGCTTTTATTTCACTTTAGGAAAGCCAACATGCTGGTGAAATACGTCAACAAGCGCAAGAGGGTAGGTATTAGTGACACTAATAGGTTTGTTAGTGTATAGGTGGAGGAACAATACCACCACACTATCCTACAAAAATATCTCATCCCGGAGAGGAGCTTCTATATGCTAAGTGGGAGCTTGAAGATGATTATCAATGAATGAGGATGGGAGAAATTGGCCTATAATAATAACTCTTGCGGCATTCTCATGGTGTGAGAATTCTTTTCCAACACAAAGGAGCACCAGAATAAAAGAGTTTACATTAGGGGAAAACTTATAAGTTTTGATAATAGTACTATAAATGCATATTACAATTTACAAGATGTAGTGTATGATCAATATCTCTTCTATTATAATAATCATCATAATTATGATGAAATCCTTAATTTTTTCACCATTAGAAATTTTAATGTTTAGTGAAAAAGGAAGGAGGATAAGATTATTTATTTTCCTAATGTTGGCCTAACTGTTGATGCCAAAGCTTGGCACTATTTCATTTCTTCCAAGTTAATGCCCACTAGCAATATTAGTAAGGTGAGTAAGGATAAAGTAATTTTGAATTTCTTAATTCATAAGGATTTACTATGAATGTAGGGAGGATAATTTATAATTCTATTTGTAATATGGTTAAAGATAGTACTACTGTAGGGTATGATCATTCTTCTTTTATTTATTCTTTGTGTATTATGGCAGGTGGGCAAGAGGAGTTTGATGAAGAAGTCTTAATTCAAAGGGCTCCCTTGATTAAAAGAACAATTGAAGGATTTTACTTGACGACTGAGGTGGGAGAAAGAGCACGTGCTTTTTAGTTTAGACCCAAATCTTTCAATACTTTAAATGAGCAACTCTGAGAAATTGGAGGAAAAGTCTCAGATTTAAGAAAAAAGTGTTAGTGAAACCAATCGACAGCAGCAAGAATTGGGGAGGAAATTTGACCACCATATGGCTTAGTTGTAGTAGTAGTTTTCACACATATATGACTTTAACTCATCACTTGTTCAGATATTTGAGAACTATGGCTTTCAAGTGGGGCCAAGTCAAGATTCTTTCTACAACACCTCATCATCACCCTTATGTAAGCACCTTGCTAGAGTTGGAAAAAGAAGATGAAGAGGAGGAAGATGACAGTGAATATAGTTATTACTTTTCCCCTTCTATTTTTCATTATTTATATTTTTCTTCTTCTCTTTTATTTAGTATAAAAACTTATTATAAAATTTATTTTATGTTAATATATATATATATATATATATATATATATATATATATAGAGTTTTTTTATTTTTATAGTTTGTGTTTGTCTTTACGGAATGACCTAGGATCTAAAAGCTTAATAATAAAATTTTTAGTTCAAAATGAATAATTTGAGAACACAGCACCTTGGTGCTGCAAAATTAGTGCCTTGGCACCATTAAGCTAAAAGATATAAGTTCAAAACCTAAGAACTCCACATCTCGGCACTATGTTGATAGTGTTGTAGTAATATAAATATTACTTTGGCTTAATGTTAAAGGGATCAGTGCCTTAGCACTATAATATGAGCACCTCGATGCTATTAATTTGGTGCCTAAGGCTTAATTTTCAAAGAGCTCAGTGCCTCAACACTAAGATATAAGCACCATGGTGCTATCAAATGAGTGCATAAGTTCAATTTTCTAAGGACTTAGTGCCTCAATATTGGAACATCAATGCCTTGGCACTGTTGGATGTGTGCCTAAAGTTCAAGATACCTGAGAGCACAACGCCTCAGCGTTAGACCCTCAGTGCCTTAGAGCTATTTCGTTTATGCATAAGATTAAGTATTTTTTGGGAAAATTTGAAATTTTGGCAACATAATGCCTTAGCAGTACTAGGTTTCATGATTTTTAGTGCAAAGCACTCTTCTCCCATATTCGTGATCCAAGATCAATGGAGAGAGGATTTTACCTCACACCAAAATCATGTTTTTATAGTGGAATGTATTTCAAGATGTAGCACCTCCGCCATAGGAAAATAGCACTATGACACTATTCTAAAGGAGCGTAACTTGAGAGGGAATGCTACATCGTTATAAGTATTACATTAACCTAAGAGCTTAGCATCGCAACATTAGATTTTTGATGTTGGCACTATGAAGTGGAGCGTTATGAATTCAATCTTGAGAGCTTAGCACCTTGGTGCTAGAACATGGGGCCTCAGCGCCACAGAATGTGAACTCTATTTTTGAACCAAATTCTCAGAGAATTTAAAATTTTTTATTAACATTTGGTGGCATAACACTTTAGCAATGCTAGATATTATAATGTCTTATTACAAGAAGCACTAATCTCTCTTGTTAGGGGCCCAAGATCGATGAAGAGAGGATTTTTATTTCTTAATGGAACCATGTTTAAAAGTGGAAGTCTTTTAAACTTAAAATTCTGGAGATTCTTGCGCCTAAAATACTTTTTAACAAAATTGAAATTTTCTCCCTTACCCTGGATCTAAGATCAATGGAGGTAAAATTTTCATTTCTCATCAAATCCAAGATCCATGGTGGAAACTTTAGAATTTTCTTTGAATTTTATTTTGGGTGAGGAAATTATATAAAATAATTTTTTACCCAGAGTTTACAACATTCACATTTTGCTTTTTGCCTCTTGTGAGAAGAACATGCTCCTATATAGTCGAAAGAAGGTGTTATAGAGAAAATAGAGTGTTTAAGAGTACTTGGGAGAGAGAGAGGGAGTTTAGAAGCAGTTGTAAGAACTCTGAAATCCTAGCACTTGGAAAGGGGAAATGTGTTATCATTGTTGGGGTGGGGAGGGTTATTTTTTTGCTTTTAAAACTAAAGGTCATTGGGATAGAGCCTAAGCATTTGGATCACAATACTGTAGCATTGTGTTATTTAAGTAAGCAACCATTAGTGGTGGTTTGCATTTCTATATTTTGTACGGTGGCAACAACGCTTAGGCACTTTGATTACAATGCCATGATGCCCTGAGTCGAGATGTCCATTTATTTCATTTTTTAGACACAAATAATGTTAAAATGTATTAATTTTAATTATATTTTATGTTATAATAGAAAAATTTTTAAGAATATAAAAAAGAACAAATTTGGGCACAACGCCTAATGAAGTAACACTGTTACACTAAAAATGGTCTAAATTAAAGCAAATCGATAGTAAAGACAGCACCTAGGCACTATAATAGTAACACTACGATGCTGGATCAAGCTCATTTTATGACAATTTAATAGCAAACTTATCGCCTTGGTGCTACAATAGTAGTGTCGTTGTGATATACCGAAGGCAAAAATTATGATGTAGAGGCAACAAGTACAACCTCGTAGTGTTGGATCAATAGCACTGCAGCGATACTTCTAGTTTCACATCAACAGTGTTGCAGTGCTATGGCCTGACAGAACCAATTCATATTGGTTCAATGATGATTTTGAATAGTTTTTGAAATAGTTTTGACAGGAAGAATAGCTAATTAGGTTACTTTTAGGCTATAAATAAGGGAACTTTCTTAGTATCAAAGAGTTTTATAGAATTTTTAACAAGTGGGTAAGTGTAGTTTAAGTGTGTGTGAGTTTTTGTAAAGCACTTGGAGAGAGACACTCTAAGTGTTGTGATAGCGTTGAGTGGGTAGTGTGATAGTGTGTTCTTCTTATGCAAGTGGTAAAGGAGATAAAAAATCAAGGATTCTTAGTGGGGGATGCTGGTTATTTTCACGAGAAAATGTTAAAGGATCGTGAAGAGTGGATTTAAAAGACTTACTCGGTGTACTCTTTCTTTTCTTCTTTGATTAACCTTTAAATGAGATTTTCCTCTTTTCTACTATGAAGCACTAATCCTATAAGGTGCTCTGAATTTATGTGAGTTTTTGAATGTTTTGTTTTGTATTAATCTATATTGGTGGATTAATATAAAAAAGGTGTTCATGTTTTTTCATGAAAATGGTATTTTGCTTTTCCTTATGCTTTATTTACTTATTATCTAGCCAATTGCAAATTTAAAATCATGTATGATCTAAGGATATTGATAGAGTCCAAGAAAAATAATTAAGAAAAAGGTAAACAAATGTACTAAACAACCATCAATGTGTTAAATAGTCCTGATGTGTTAGATAACCATTAAACGTTTGTCCATTTTTAGGTTTCACAATCATTTCAAGGGAAATATGGGTAATACTAGCAATCAAAATTTAGTTGGCTCTCGGAAAAAAAAACTTTGTAAATGATTTGGTTATACTTGTTTAGACATAGAGGGTATAACATTTTGCTCCTGATTGACACTACAAGCATATAATTAATTTCACTATTATGTTTATTGTAATACATAATCTAAAAATTTTATAAATTCATAGTATTATTTTTAAAATTATGAAGAACATCTATATTTTTGATATAAATATTAAAAATTAGTCTTTTTAATAAAAATATTTTCTTTGCAAATTAGTATATAATTATTTGACTTAAGCACTCCATGATTTGTTGGATAAAAAATAAGCTTTAAAAATATTAGTATTTAACTTAATAAGAAATTAAAATATAATTTCACTCTAATCCTCATGGGAATGATACTCTACCAATTTTATACTACTTGATGCGACACATGCACTTGTGTATAAGCTAAATAACTACTCAAGTTTTTAGCATTGTTGTTAGGATCTATAGTAAAATAGTAATTTTTATTAAATTAATAATAGTCTCATTGAACTATTTTTAATTTAATATTTTTGTTATGTGTATGTGTGTTATGTACTATGTATAAAATATCTTTTACATATACATTTTTGTACTTATTTAGTGTACTACTATTTTAGTTTTAAACCAATGTTGTGATTTATAAATTGAGCATGCATAGAGCCAAAACTATAAAAATATTGCCATTGAACTTAGAAATGGAATGGCTTTGTGGGAAAATTAGAAGAGAAAAGAGAAAATGAGTGAGAACATAGCAATGGACAATCAATTAGTAGGAGAACCATCTAGACCGCTTAGGGATTATGTTACACAAATAATAGATGGAATACATCAAAGTATTATTAGACCAACTATTCAAGCAATGCTTTTGAACTAAAACCATCTACAATTTAAATTGTAAAAAACTCTTAGTTTGGGGAAGAATCTAATACGCATATTGCCAATTTCATAGAAAATTATGCAACATTTAAATACAATGGGGTAAGTGATGATGATATTAGACTAAATTTATTCTCATTCTTAAATGCTAAATTTTGGTTAAATTCAATGTGTCAATGATCAATAATAACTTGGAATGAAATAGCTCAAAAATTTTAAGCAAAATATTTTCCATCATCTAAAACTACTAAACTAAGAAATAATATTACATCATTTATACAATTACAAAATAAATTTATATATGAGGCTTGGTAGAGGTATAAGGAATTATTAAAAATATCCTCATCATTCATTACCTGATTGGCTTATCATTCAATCATTTTATAACAGCTTAGTGGGATCTTTAAGGACTATCATAGATGCAACAACAGGAGCCTCATGTGGAAACCTTTTGAGGAAGCTTATGCTTTAATAGAAGAAATGACAACTAAAAATTTTTTATGGCCTTGTGATAAATTAAACCCTAAGAAAGTAGCTAGTGATAATAACAATGATATAATTGTAATGTTGACCTTACAAGTAACTTTTGTATCTAAGAAATTAGACTATTTAGTAATTAATCAAAAATTAATAATTTGAAACAAGTGGAAGAAAATGATGAAATAAGTGCATTAGATGATCAAGCTAATTAAGGGTTGGATATGCTTAATTATATCTCAAATAAACCAAATGATTCTTATTCAAATACATTCAATTAGGGTTGGAGGAATAACTAAAACTTTTCTTGGATTAATAATGTAATATTTAATCAAAATGACAACATGGGAAATTAGAACAATAGAAATTATAACTCTCAAAACTCTAACTTTAGACCTATCATTCCACCAAGATATCCTCCATAAAATCAAACTAAAGATAAGAAACCTACTTTAGAAGAATTAGTGAAACAAATGGGAACTCAATTACAAAACCAAGGAGCAAAAATTAGAAATTTAGAATTCCAACTAGGGTAGTTAGATAATAAGCTTATAAATAGACATTAAGCAAATTTACCTGATAACACTGAAGTAAATCTTAAGGGGCTTTGGTTCTGAGTAATTAGAATACAGTGTAAAAAGAAATACAGTGTAAAGTGAATACAGTGAATTCTGAATACTTTATTGTTGTTTGGTTGTGTGTAAAGTAAATACATGGAAACTATTTTTTCTGTTTGGTTGGATGAATGTAAAGTAAATATTTGTATTCTGAATACTTTATTATATGTAAATTAATTATAGAATTTATTCACTAATTAAAGTATTCAATTAAAAAATAAATATTATCAAATAAAATATAAATAAATTATAAATAAAATTTTTTTTCTTGACTAAAAAAATAAATAAAATCAAATACAAATAAAATTTATTTCGAATATTTAATTATTAGTAATTAATTTACAAATTTTCTAAGATATTAAAATAAAATCAAATACAAATAAAATTTATTTTGAATATTTAATTATTAGTAATTAATTTACAAATTTTTTAAGATATTAATTATTAGTGTTATAAATAAATAAAATTTGAATATTATTATTTTATATTATTAATATATAATAATTTAATATATATATATATATATATATATATATATATATATATATATATATATATATATATATATATATATATATATATATATATATATATATATTACTATATTAAATATTAATTAATTAATAGGAATTTTTATTAAATAAATTAATCGTCAAAATTTAATATTTATTTATTAAATTACTTTTCTTTAATAAATAATTTAATCATTAATTATTTTTGTACTAAATAAACTAAATTTTAATAAATATTTTAATTTTTTTGATTTATCGTAAATTATTTATCATTAATTTAAATAAATATAATTATATTTATTAAATCTTAATTAAGCTATAAAATATTTATTTTAATTAAAATTAGAATTAAATTACTGGATTCAGAATTTGAAAAAAAAATTAAAAGGAAAAAAAAAATATTTAGTTTTCAGCGTTCCGCTCCCAAAAGAAAAAAAAATTCCTTTTTCCCACTGTCTCGCTCAGTGTATTTGGAATACTTTCGTTTTTATTTCATTACTAAGAAAGAAAAGGAAATGAAATACTCCAAAATTTTACACGATAATTACATTACCGCGTACCAAACACGAAAAAGTAAAAATTGCACTATTTGGATTACATTACACTGTAATTACTCAGAACCAAACAGCCCCTAAATATAAGGGTAAAGAATACTGTAAAGAAATTGATATGAGAAGTTGAAGGAAATTAATAGAATTAGGGTTAGATGATAAAAACGAAGTAAAATGAGATATTAATTAAAGATAAGGAAAAGAAAGAAATTGAAGAAAAGGGAAAGGAAGCACACAGAGAAGCATTTTGGAAAATGAGAGAAAGATCACCACCTCCCTTTCCTCAAAGACTTCAAAAACAAAATGTGGATAATCAATTTTTAAAATTCTTAGAAGTATTTGATAAATTATCCATAAATATACTATTTATTAAAGCCTTAGATTAAATGACTTCATATGTTAAATTTATGAAAACACATTCTATATAAAAGAAGAAAATTAGGAGAAAATCAAACAGTATTTCTTACTAAAGATATAGTGGAATAAATCAAATAAAATTATTCAAAAAACTTAATGATCGAGGGAGTTTTATTATTCTTTGTACTATATGGGATAATTTTTATGGAAAAGCATTACTTGATTTGGGAGCTAACATAAATTTAATTTGTTTGTCAATTTTCAAGAAATAAGGATAAGAAGAAGTACTACCTATAAGTGTGACTCTACAATTAGTAGATAGATCTTTGACTTATCCTAAGGGTATAATTGAAGATGTTTTAGTTAAGGCAGATAAATTCATATTCCTTACAGATTTTAAAATTTTAGATATGGAATAAGATAAGAAAATACCTCATATCTTAGGGAGACCTTTCTTTGCTACTAGAAGAGCTATGAAAGATGTTCAAAAAGAGGAATTAACCATGAGAGTAAATAATCAATAAATTAAATCTAAAGTGTTCAACTCTATTAAATTTTTTTAAGATAAAAATAAAAAATGTTATAGAATTTGGATAAGTGAAAGTAAAATAGAAAAAGAATTAGATTCTTATATAATAAATTATTTTATAGGACCAATAAGAATAATGATGATGGAAGAGTATAAAGATGTTCAATTCCTTATAGTTACACCCAATCAGCTTTATAAAAATTTAAACCATTAAAAGTAGATAAAGAATGAAAGAATCTTAAACTATCTAGAATAGAAGCCCAAAAACTAAAATTAAATCCATTACCAAGTCATTAGAAATATTCTTACCTAGAAAAAGAATCAATAATATCAATAATCATCTCATCAGATTTAGAAGAAAATCAAAAAAATAAATTAATTAAGTTCTAAAAGGACATGTAAAATCACATTGATGGATAATAATAGATATTAAAAGAATTAATCCTTCAATATGTACGCATATAAATTTAATGGAAGAAAATAGTAAACCATTCAAAGAAATCCAAATAAAACTGAATCCTATCATAAAAGAAATAGTAAAAAAAGGAAATCCTGAAGTGCTTGGATGCGGGAATTATAAATCCTATGTCTTGTAGTACATGGGTAAGTCCAACCTATTGTGTGCCTAAGATAAGAGGAATGACTATTATTACTAATGCAACTACTGAAATCATTCTTACTAGAACAATCAAAGGATGGATGATTTATATTGATTATAGGAAGTTAAATAAAGCCATTAGTGAAGATCATTTTTCTTTACCTTTCATTTATCAAAGGTTAGATAAGTTAGTAAGTCATTTGTATTGTTTCTTTTTAGATGAGTATTATGGGTATAACCAATTTGTCATATCACCTAAGGATTAAGAGAAACAACATTCACTTGTCTTTATGGTACCTTTGCTTTTTAAAGAATGCCCTTTGATTTATATATTGCACCTGCTAGTTTTTAATAATGTATGATGTCTATATTTTCTTGAACTTGGCTAAATGATACCCAAATCAATTCAAAACCCATGGATTTCCTCATGATTCAATCATTCCTTCATTCATTGTTCCAAATATAAACACAAACTATAATTATCAAACCAAATCCAAGTCAACCCAAGTCGAGCCCATGTTGACCCCTTTTGACTTGAAATTGTCATATGAACCAAAATCCATTTGACTCCAAACTAATTGCAACTGGATTTATATTTTCATCTTAGGTCATATGTGAGTTCAATTAAACTTGAATCAAGCCAAAACCTAACTAATTTACCCATTTAGGTCCACTTGACCCAAAGTGACATAAAAGACCATTTTTAAGCCAAGTTCTAATCCAACCCAAATTGGATTGAACTAAGCCCTTTTAAACCTCATATCATGATCAACAATCATCCTAAGGTGATCAACTACCTTGAATTGGGTTAAACCAAGTCAACTTGGTCCTTTGACTAGGTCAACCTTTAGCCCAAATGAAACCTAAATAAGTCAAAGCCCACCATATACAAAATTGATTAAAACCTTTGATCCAAACCAACTCATGATCAATGATTGAATATGACCAAACCCTCAATTGAGCCAAACAAAGTCCAATTGGTCATTTAACCTAAGTTGACCCAAATTGGCCTAAGAAGCCAAAATGGGTCAAATCATGATTTGATCCAAATTGATTGTATCCAATGGCTCAAGTTCATTCCAAATCATTTATCAAACTTCACCAAAGCCATGATGGTGCCCAATTTGTCCAATTGTCAATTTGTCCAATTGGTCCATTTGACCCAACCTAGCCCAAATTGACCTAAAGGGTCAAATTGGCCAAAATCCAAATAAATTTCAATTTAAACCAAACCAAAGCTTACAATCATTTTCAATTAACCAATTGAATATGAGCCAACACCTAACCCAACCTAATTTGGTCAAATTGGTCAACTTAGCCCATTTGACCTATTTAAATCCAAATGAGCCAAAATCAAACCTAAGCCAAATAAAATTAAAACCACTTGAACCAAAACTCTTCAAATCATCATTTAAACCTAACCCAAGTCTTAGTTTATTCAAATTTGACCAATTGGTCAACCCAACCCAACCTAGCCCAAATGAGCCTATTTTGACCCTATGAAGCCAAATCACCCAAAATCAACTTATAGGACATTAGGACCAGACCTAACCTGGCCCAAACTAGTCCTAACTCATTCCTAAACCAGCCCAAATCAATAGTGGGCCCCACCTAAGCAATGAGCCATTGCTCAAACCTTCTTTCCATTGGATCTTCACATTAATAAGCAAAGTTGACTCCCCCATCACCATGGTAGCCCCCAAGCACTCAAGTAGGCTCCACCTAATCCACCTAGCTCACCTAACCACCCCCCCTAAGGTTGGCCAAGGACCAATGGTAGTTCAACTCTTCCTCATTCAACCAAATATTGAAAACCCATGGATTCATGCCAAGAGGTCTTAGCACACCAGCCCTTGGGCAGCCGCCCACAGCTCCCTCCACTCAAGTATAGCCACATGGAGTTGGACATGACCTCTCTGGCACCTTGATGGTGGCATGCAAGCAGAAAAAAGACAACCCATCCCATCCATCCTTCACGCATGATTTCGAGGAATACTCCCCCAATTCAAGTAGGAATTGACACAATTGGCATTGTGAGAGTTCCCTAAGCCATTGAAAACCCCTAACAACTTTTCCAAACATTCCCAAAGCCTCCCTCAATCGGATTTCTTCTTTGAGTGTGAAATCGAAATAGGGCAGCCTTCTTTTGATCAACACTCCCTCTCTACTCAATCAAACCTCAATTCCTTTTAGCCACACCTTCATTATATCCAATCGAAGCTAAATGAATCATTTCCCAAGCTTCCAAGCCACTGGAGATAGGAGTTTGGCCAAGATCAATCGCCAAATTGGAGGAGTTTGGTCGACCGAGCAATCCACCTCAAGTCAAAGCTTGTGCGGCTCAACAGGGCTTCATTTCTACCAAATGAAGCTTTTTCAACCATTGGAACTGCCAAACACAAGCTCTGATGAGGTATGCCATTAAAACAAATCCTTGTATGAAAATAGCTTGGTCCTTTGTGAAGGAAAGTTTCATTCCTTGAGATTTCCATTGTTGGATTTCCTTGTTTTGCTTCCCCAAAGGTGTGGGATAGATATTTTAAAAAATTAAGGATTTGTGATAGCGCCTCGGTGCTGGTATCATAGTGCCGTGGAGTTATTATGTTTAATCGAGCAACCGTCAAGGGTGGTTTGAGCTTCTAGATTCTTTAAAGTAGTAATAGTGCTATGACATCCCAGGCTAAGATGTGTAATTTTTTTCATTTCTCATTTGTTTCAACATTCTTCTTCTTCTCCCTTTTGTTTATGCAAATAGAAATGCCATATGGTGTCGATCATTTTAAAATAGAATTTTTGACTTTCTATATTTTAAAAATTATAGAAAATCCTAAAACTTTAAAAAATCATAGAAATTAAAATATTTAACCAAAAAATGCAAATAAGGGCTCTACGGATTCATATTAGTAAGAAAAATTCATTAAACCCAAAATTGGCAAGGAACCCTACTTGCAATAAAAATTTCCAGGTCAAATGACCTCTAGAATAAAAGTTATTAAATTATCAATCCCTAGGTCAATTTAAATAAAATTATAAATTAGAAAATTAAAGAAATTATAAAAATTTATAAAACCAATTCAAAATATTTACATTAACATCATAAAACCTAAGAAAAATTTTTAAAACCCTCTCAAGTTAAAGAATTTAATTACTTACATATTTAAGGATTAATAAAATAATTAAGAACATAAAATTCAATCAAACCTAAGTAATCTAATTTGTTAAATATATAATAAATCAATTGATCAATATAAATCAAAATTAATCAACTTCTGAACTTTATACCCAAATAAAAAAATCATTAATATTAAAATTACTTTAAGTTTCCTAGGTTAGACCTGGTTTGGTTTGGTGCCCAAAGTTGCCTAAGTTTCCTTGGTTATGATTGGCAAATGAAATCTCAAACAAAGGGATTAAACTAAATAATGAAATTTTAACATGTAACATTAAATCAAACTTAACCTAAATGATGAACTATAAATATATAAGTTAATAAGACATCTTATATTACAAAATTGAAGTATAATGAATCACTTAAATAATGAAATCATAACTTCTAAACCAAGTTTGAATTAATTATCAATGTAAATTAACTAAGTTAATTCATTTAAACTAACAACACTAAACATTGATAAAACTAATGAGTAAAATTAATTCAATCAAATAGACTAAATAATTCAAACACATAAGATTAAATGAACATTTAATCAAAACAAATCAAAAGAAATATAAAATCAAACATAAAGCTATGTTATAAAAAAATGTATATGAATTAAATAACATAAAATGAATTAAAGCACTTGAAAGTAAACTAAACTAAAATAAAAATCAAATAAAATTTAATTACTCACTCATATTAACATTAACTTTTAATTTAGATTTTAAAAATATTAAATTTTAATTAAAAATAAAAAATCAAACTAAAGAAACATTTTGAATTTTAATTAAAGGTAACATTAATCAAAATAAAAAAAAATGAAATAAGAATGAAGTCTTTAAAATCTTAGTAAGATTAGATTACATAAACTCTAAACTTTAAAAGAAAAATAAAAATATTAATCAAATCAAACCCAACTTAAGACAAACTATTCAAATTAACACAAAAGAGGCTAATTAAGATACTTAAGATTTTAATTTGACCCTTAAAATGGATGAAAACTATATTCTACTAGTACTTAGGATGATTGAATAGAATAGGTTCTGCCTAAAGTAGAATTTATTTTATTCTTCATTCTTCAAAACTTAAACTTCAACTTTAACACAATATAAATTAACTCATAAATCAATTAAATCACTTAAATTGAAACCACCTAAAAGAAAATTAAAAAAAATCTAAGAATATGATAAAAGAAATTAAATAAATGAAGATAAAACTTTCTTAATTAGCAATCATATGGTATATAATTTGGACACCTGAGGTTACAGGGCTACTGGTCTGAAGAAGGTCTTAATACCTCAAACTTCTAGTTTAACAATGACACGTACCTATGAAGCAAAATTATGAAAAGTGAAAGATTAAATTCTAAATTAAACTTGAACCAAAAAGGCCTAGTAAAGTAATATCAGATAAGTCCATTCTTTAACACACTAGATTGTTAGGTCACTCGCCTTAGACTTAAGTTAGGTCGATGATCTATGATGCTTTGTGATGTGATGCTTTTCATGTTTTTTGGTGTAATATTTTAGATTGGATGACTAGGATTATTTGCCTATTAGTTTGGATGTTAGGGTATTTTTTTTAGACTAATACTAATTTTTGCTTTATGCTAAAAGAATAACTTTAATATATATATATATATATATATATATATATATATATATATATATATGTATGTATGTATGTATGTATGTATGTATGTATGTATGTATGTATGTATGTATGTATGTATGTATGTATGTATGCTTAAGTTTCGAAGTTGAATTTTATCTATGAATTTTGTACAATGTCTCTTACACTTTTGCAAAATTTCCTAAATACCTTTGAAAATGATTTTTACATTCACATAGGATAGGAACACTCTTTCTATAAATTCCACAGGTTTGGAGCAGGCCTTCTATGGCACCATTTCTACTATTTGTAGAATATGATTAAGTCATTAAGACTTTTTTCCTATTAGATAGACTATTTAGATTAAGAATAAATCCCTAAGACCATTTTCCTATTAGTCAGAATTTGAGGATATGATTAAGTCATTAAGACCCGATTCCTCCATTTACATATTTCCATTGGAATTAAGCCTATGAAGGCCCCATCTTAATAACTAACCAAATAGAAGTAAGTCCCTTAGTAGGCATTCTTTCTAAAAGACAAGGAGAGGATTAAGTCATTAAAGACTCCTTCTTTTCAAATAGACTGCATGGTTAGGATTAAGTCATCAAGATCCCTTTCCTACTAGTCAAAAATGTGATGTATAGGATTAAGTCATTAAGGCCCTTTTTCCTCATTGTAGCTATTGAAAAATGCATTAAGCATTGAAGGCCCCTTCTTAATAGCTGATCAAATTTGAGTAAGCCCCTTAGTAGGCATCCTTATAAGAAAATTAGTATATGATTTATGTCCTTATGACCCATTTCCTTTTCAAGCTATTCAGGTTCAAATTAATCCATTGAAGGCCCCTTCATGTTACACTATTTTTTTTATATTAAGATTTAAGTCATCGAAGACCCCTTTTCTAGCTTAAAATAAAAGAAATTAAGACAATATGAGAATTAAGTCCATGTGACTGATACTTTTTAGTCAAATTCTTGAGGTTTAGGAATTAAGTCATTGAAAACCCCTTTTCTTCAAAATTAGCTATTTAGGTTGGAATCAAGTCCTTAAAGACACTGTCATAATATCTAACCAAGATAAGAGTAAAACCCCAAGTGGTATCTTTCTCTAATTAAAATTTATATAGTTTGGATGGGAGTAAGTACCCATATTGTCATTCTCTCCAACTATTGCCTCTAGATAGAAGGAAGTATCCATGGTGGGATCCTTTCTAGAGAAAGAAAACCTTAAGATCTACTTGTATACCCTTTCTTTAAAATTTGCTAGTCACTCAGGCTACCTTTTAGCTAGTTTCACTTAGAAAGAGATGAGTCATAGTTCCTTGTTTCTTAGTTAGCAATTAAAAATCTATTGTAGTTAGAGAGAAAATAAGCCCTTTAGAAGGAATTTTATTTGATTACCTTGATTTTGCTAAGATTAGATTATTCATTGCAACTTTTCCGAATGACATTTATTCTTCTTGAAAATTAATGAATCTAAGTCTCTAAGAATAAATCATTCTAAATTAAAAATAATTCAAGCATGTTAATGCCTATCTTTTACAATCAAATTAAAAATAAAAATTGAAATCAAAACTAAAATTCAAATTCCAAATTTCAAAACCAAATTCAAATTCCTCCAGGCTTATGCTTATAATCCTGATAGGATCTATTGATTAGATCGATCAACGCCAATATGTGCAGTGTGCTCTAGTTAGTCTACCACACATATTGGAGGTACAATTATTGACCTCATTTTTGATAAGGTTTAACATCATTTTCGATCCGATTGATTAGGATACTTAATCTTAGATTAGGGATTCCTATTCAATGACTTAGGACACAATACTCAGTGACCTAATGAGTCCTTCTAAGGGTTAGCCTAACCTGATAAGATTAGTGGACCTAAACCAAACTCAAATGTAAATAAATGATTGAATCAAACACATTCTATTTGAATTCAAAATCCAACTAAGCTTAAACTAAGGTTATTGAGGTAGTTAACCCAACTAACCTACCTATGCTCAAAATCTCTCAAACCCAAAGAAATTCAAATTAAATAAAAATAAATTGAAATCAAATTAAATGAAAAACATAAATTCATTACATAAACATAAATATATTTAAAACTAAATTCAAATAAAAGTAAAAAATGGTCAACCATTTTACAAAGAGTTGACTTATGTGGGTCCCACCAGGTCTAAGGTCAACCCACTAAAATTTAATCAAATTAAATTATTCCAAAGACTCAAAATCATCAAATGAACTTATCTAAATATGAATCAAGTCAAATATAAATCTAATAAGCCCTTAATTAGGTTCATTAGATCACTTAATCTAAACAAGCCTAAATGGACCTTATGAAACTTAAACTTAAATTCAATCAACTCAAATTAAATGTCCAAAATCATTAAGAAATCATCTTTAAACATAATTTAATCAACTATGTGATTCAATTTAATGAATTTTGTCATTTGACCCAATTGAACCCATTGTAACCCATTAAGCCCATTTGGGTCAAAGTGAGTTTAAATTCAAAATTAACCTCAAATGAAATAAAATTAATTAATCTAAATTTTCCCAAATACTTAAATAAAAATAATTAAAGACTAAATGTAGACCAAATCCATCAAATGGAATAAATCAAACTAAACCAAAGGGAATAAATTGTTAAGAAAACTAACTAAAAGTGTTTGTGCCTAAAACTAATTGAAATGAGTTTGTTTAACTCATGAATCATCTTAAATATGATTTGAGTAATTAATTGCTAATTTAAATGAATGAATAATAAACATTATTCATGCTTAGCCTAATCAAATCAAACTAAACTCAAATGGACTAAATGTGAGCATGTGAGCTTACAGATACACTAATCACATAGCAATACACCTAGACTCATTCTTGGATGAGTCTAAAAGGATTGGAAGACAAATTTGAAGAACTTAAATATCTCAAATAAATCCAAAAGGAAAGGAATATGCCATGGGAAAGTGATGTGGAACATGAAGATAAATCCTCCCCAATCCATGACACTTCCACCATTCCTCTTCCACTCCTCATCCAAGTTAATTTGGAGTGACCCCAATTAGTTGACAACCCCTTCAAGTTTGCCTCCAAGGGTGGTAATCACAATGGAAAAATCAAAACTAACTTCTTCCCCATATAGCTCTTGGCCAGTCATGGACAAAGGAAAGAGGGACTTTCTCAAGCTAATATAAGCATTCACACACCTTCCTCAAATGAAACAAAGAAAAAACCACTTGTTCCCTAATTCCCACTCTATCTGCAAGCCAAATTTTTACCAAAGCTAGGATGAATAGCAGTAGCTTGGCCTATAGAGCATTCAGTGGGGAAGCAATCCAATTCCTTACACCTAGAGGCTCAACACATCCCCACGAAGCTACTCAAAATGTTTCCACCATCGAAGATAGATGCTATGCCTCCAACTCAACCTTCTATTAAATTTAGTTTGGTCCTTTATAAGGGAAGTTTAATTTCAAGTGAGATTAAACCATGTATGTATGTTCAAAATAGAGACTTAGCCATTTTGTAATTGACAATGTATTGAAATCCTCCCTAGATTGCTGAATTTTTTCCTTAAAATGCAGATGGTCTATGGGTTCTCATCGACAAGAGCAGGGACAAAATTTGTGTCATCCATTCCTTCTATTTTCAATGCATGACTCTAATCTGGCCGCATGATTTGGTTTAAATCCATTAGGGAATGCCCATAAATAAACCCACGACTCCGCCGCTTTTGAGCTGGATCCAAGATGATCCAATTGGTCCAACAATGTCGCACCAGTGCCACATGGCGCCGACTATTTTAAAAATAGAATTTTTTATTTTCTATATTTTAAAAATTATAAAAAATTTTAAAAATTTTAAAAAATTATAGAAAATAAATTACTCAACCAAAAAAATACAAATAAGGGCTCTATGGATTCATCTCAGTGAGAAGAATTTATTAAACCAAAATCCTCAAATTTTATTTGATGTTTTAGGTTTATTTAAAAATAGTTAAGCTCAAATTATACACAAACCATTAATCAAATCAACTTGAAACTTTAGGGAATGGACATTATGGTTAAAACACACCTTAGATAAATTCCTCATGATACAATGGAAAGTAAATCCACATATATAAAAATTTTATGACATAACAATTATTAAATAAAATAACATAAAAATTATAAAATTAGCGTAAATCATTAGAATGAACACTAATGAATCTTAAAACATCATTAAAACTCACTCAAATCTTATAATCCCCAAAATGACCTTAATTAGAAATTAAATGAATTTATTAATTCAATTAATTGATCTAAACTTTAAGAAATCATAATAAGTTAGCTAGAAATAAAAAAATCTAAATAAACCCTATATGGATTCATCTTCTAGAGGAGAATTTTAAAAAAAAATTAAAATCACTAATTAATTTTATTTAATTTAAGTTTAATTTAACTTTTATTTAAATGATTAAAAACTTAATTAATCTGAAATTACATATTTAATTAAGGTGAAACTTTAGAGAAGTTAAATTGGCAAGGAACCCCACTTTCTAAAAAAATTTAAGGTCAAATGACCTCTGAATTAGAAGTTATTGAATTTCCAATCCTTAGTCTAATTTAAATGAAATTATAAATTTAAAAAATATAGAAATTATAAAAATTTATAAAACTAATTCAAAACATTTTAATTAACATCGTAAAACCTAAGAAAAATTTCTTAACACTTTAAAGTTAAGGATTTAAATTAATCGTGCATTTAAGGATTAATAAAATGATGAAGAACATAAAATTCAATCAAACCTTATGTAATCTAATTTGTTAAATATGTACTAAATCAAAATTAATCAACTTCTGAACTATGTACCCAAATCAAGAAATTTTTTAATACTAAATTTACTTTTTAAGTATATTTTAATGTTAAGGAATATTAATAATTTTAAATGAAAATAAAATATGATTAATTAAATCATTTAATATAAATAACCTAAAAGGTTGAAATTCCCTAGGTTAGGTTTAGTGCCCAAAGTAGTCTAAGTATCTTAGATTATGATTGATAAACAAAATCTCACACTAAGGGATTAAACCAAGTAATGAAATTTTGACATGTAAACTTAACCAAAATGATGAAGTATAAATATATAAGTTAATAATTCATCTTAATTGAGGCATAATGAATCACTTAAATAAAAAAACATAACTTAAAACCAAGTTTGAATTAAAAATCAATTTAAATTAACTGACACTTAACATTGATAAAATTGATGAGTGAAACTAATTCAATCAAATAAACTAAACAATTCAAACACATAAGATCAAATGAACATTTAATATAAAAAACATAAAATCAAATATAAAGCAAAAGTTATAATATATATATATATATATATATATATATATATATATATATATATATATATATATATATATATATATATATATTAAATAAAATAAAATGAATTAAAGCACGTGAAAGTAAACTAAACTAAAATAAAAATCAAATTAAACTTAATTACTCAATCATGATGACATTAACTTTTAATTAAGATTTAAATAAACATTTTAAATTTTAATTAATGATAGTAAATCTAACTAAAGAAGTAATTTGAATTTTAGTTAATGATAACATTAATCAAAATTAAAGAAATGAAATAAGAATGAAGTCTTTAAAATCTTAATAAGATTAGATCACATAAACTCTAAACTTAAAAAAAATTAAAATATTAATCAAATCAAAACTGAACTTAAGAAAATCATTTAAATCAATTCAAATGAGGAAAAATAAGATACTTAGGATGTTAGTTTGACCCTTAAAATTAATGAAAATTTTATTATACTAGGATTTAGGATGATTGAATAGAATGGGTTCTGCCTAAAGTGGAATTTATTTTGTTCTTTATTCTTTAAAACTTAAACTTTAACTTTGACACAAAAGTAAACCTAAAAATGGAAATAAACTATAAACCAATTAAATCACTTAAATTGAAACCATCCAATGAAAATTTGAATAAATTTTAAGAATAAAATAAAAGAAATCAAATAAATTAAACCAAAACTTTTCATAATTAGTAATTATATACTATATAGTTTAAACACTCAAGATCGTAGGGCTACTGGTTTGAAGGTGATCTTGATACCTTGAACTTCTAATTTAACAAAGACATGTACCTATGAAGAAAAATTACGAAAAGTGAAATATTAAATTTTAAATTAAACCAAAATTTGAACCTAAAAGGCCTAGAACGGTCATACCACACAAGCCCATTTTCTCACACACTAGATTATTAGGTCGCCAACCTTAGACTTAGGTTAGGACAATGATCTATGATGTTTTGTGATGGGATGCTTTTTCATATTTTCATGGTGTAATATTTTAGACTAGATGGCTAGGATTATTTTCCCACTAGTTTGGATATTAGGGTGTTATTTTTAGACTAATACAATATTTTAGACTATATACACCTCAATTTTAGAGTGAGAATCGATCCCTCCCATCTTAAACTTAGGAGCCTTCTGAACACTTAGACTCACTTAGTACTATGACACTTCTAGTTATTTGAGGATCGACATCTCCATACTCCGAGGAGATCGGATGATGTTGAAAGGATTCAATGAACAGGTGAGTGAGCTTTAGGTTCTATAGTGTTACCCTTGGAGATAGGTGACTGGAAGACTAAAACCAAGTTTTACATCATTGATTGGAATACTTCGTTCACTGCTTTGCTCGGTAGGCCTTGGATACATCAGAATAAGATAATTTTATCCTCCCTCCATCAGTGCATCAAGTTCAGAAAGGATAGGATTGAATACCGTGTCAATGGAGATGGAAAACAATTTTCAGTTAGAGAGGTTGAGATTTATGGGGATGCGACCTACTATCTTACTCAAAACACCCTTTCTCATGAACTTGGACAAAAACTCAAATTTAAAAGAAAAGAAAAATGAAGAAAAATAAAAGGCAAAAGAAAAAGGAAAGAAAATTGAAAATCCAAGTGAACAAGAAAGGGGAATTGAAGAAGAAGTAGATCTGCATATCACATTCCACCCATAGTTCATTACATCATATGGACATGTGGGTAGGATGACTCAACCTCCACCAAGTAGAGACAGATGTAGAAATAAAGGCAATTTTAGAGGTGAAAGACCCCCTAGTTGGTCATCAGCCAACAGGGGTCATGTTCCAGTTCATAGGAGTACTCCTACTATTCACATAGACTTGAAATCCAGCTCGAAGGATGAGTCTAATGTGATTAGTATACTAGTCAATCCCTCTCAGTGAGTTCCATTGAAGGTGACTTTTGATCCAAACGGTGTCAAAGATCGGGCCTCCAGAAAAACCAAAGTATTTGAATCAGGTTTATGTGAGACTATTAGGCAGTAGCTAGGAACCTTAGCTCTAACCTTACTTTCATCTCAAAAAGTTGAAGGTTTAATAGTTAAGGATGCCCCTAAGTCTTCTAGTGATATGAGGCTGAAGAGATTCTTTTTGGGATCATCCTCTTTAAGTCTTGAAGTTGATATAGAACTTGAGGAGGATTCATTTAAAGACTTAATGAAATTACCATTTGACTTTTACTCAGCTTGTGTTCATAATCTTATACATAAAGGTTTGGTTCCTCACACATGGTCCAGGAATAGGTAGAGTGCTTTAAAAAACTATGGAATAATACAGGCAGGGAAGCACAATCAAAAGTAGGACTAGGATTCGGTATAGTGGGTCCAATCGATGACGATGATTATTGCTTAGTTATTACCAATCATTTGGAGTCTGATATGATCTTTTCACACAATACTAATTCTTATGAGAATGTGTGTTTAGAAACCTCAAATGATCTAGATGATTTCCAGATCAAGGATGCACCTCCAGAATTTGAAGAGGAGATCCATTCAACAATTCACAACCTTAAAGAAATCAACCTCGGTATGGAAGAAAATTCACGCCCGACGTACACCGGTTTGTTGTTAAATGAAAAAGAAATCAATGACTTAGTTAGGCTATTGACTGAGTTTAAAGACAGCTTTGCATGGAGTTATGAAGAGATGCCCAAACTATCTCCTGACGTAGCAGTCCACAAGCTAGCAATAGATCCTAACACTACTCCTATCAAGTAAGCTCCTAGACTCATGTGATTAAAAATTAAACAATAGGTTATTTCTGAAGTCAAGAAATTAGTTGATGTTGGTTTCATTAGGGAAGGAAAATATCCTACCTGGTTAGCTAGTGTTATCCCAATTAAAAAGAAGAATGGCCAAATTTGTGTATGCATCGATTTCAGGGACTTAAATAAGGCATGTCCTAAAGATGAGTTTTCTCTTCCTATACCAGAATTAATGGTGGACATCGCCTAATCTCATATAGTTTTCTCTTTCATAGATGGGTCATTTGGCTATAACCAAATTAAGATGTCTCATGAAGATGAAAAACACTGCTTTCCAAGCCCCGATCAGAATCTTCTATTATATGGTCATGTATTTCGGCCTTAAAAATGCTGGTGCTGCATACAAATAGGCCATGACTCAGATCTTCAACGAACTCATCCATCATCAGGTTGAGTACTATGTTGATGATCTAGTAGTCAAAATCAGAGAAAAGGAAGACCATCTCTTTGACTTGAGAGTAGATTTCAAACGATTAAGATAATATAACCTCAAAATGAATCCCCTGAAGTGTGCATTCGGAGTAACTTCGGGGATATTCCTTAGGTTTGTTATCCGACACCAGGGAATAGAAATTGATCCAAAAAAAAGATCAAAGTTATCTTAGAAATTCCACCTCTTGAGAGTTTAACTCAACTTATATCCTTCCAAGGACGGATGGCGTATCTAAGACGCTTCATTTTCAACCTATCAGGGAGATGCAAGCCATTCTCGGCACTTATCAAAAAGGATGCCAAAGGATGCATCAACAACGAAGCTGAGTATGAGGCTTTACATGCCAGTCTGAAGTTAGCCATCACTATCAGTGTTAAGAGCATCAACATCTTTGGAGATTCTCAACTGGTCATCAACTAGATTGTCGGTCCTACAAAGTTCTCAAACCCAAGCTTCGTCATTATCACGAGTATACCTTGATGTTGTTGGCATAAATTCTCGAAGTCACCATCTACAAGGTTCCCCGAGTAGATAATGCAGTATCAGATGCTTTGGCCAAACTTTCCAAAGAATTTATAAGTCCAGAAGATGAGTCCATTTCAATAAGGATCCAAAACAGGCAAGTCCTATCCCTTATTGATGCTAAACTCATTGAGAGACTTTCTCTTGAAGGGGAGGTTGTCGTTGCCAAAATGGACAAGGAGTTGGATTGGAGGCAACCATTCACAGACTATTTGAACATTGATAAACTACCTCAAGAAAAATCATAAGCCCATCAGGTGAAATAAAGAGCTCTCTCCTATGCTCTCATTGATGGCACCCTGTATCACCGGTCCTTTAACCAAATGTGGTTACACTATTTAGATAAACATGAAGCCCGTGGCATTGTAATCGAGGTACATTCAGGTCTATGCGAAAAGCATCAATTTAGTCCAAAGATGAAGATGAAGATCAAGAGACTAGAATACTATAGGCCTTGATGATTACAGATTGCATGGATGTAGCCAGGAGATGCCATCAATGTCAAGTACACAGTGTGGTCCTCCACCAACCACCCAACATTCTACACCCTACATTAGCTTCATGGCCATTCGAGTGTTAAGGTCTTGGCATTGTGGGTCCGATCGATCCTCCTTCTTCCAAGGGGCATCAATTCATCTTAGCTGTCACCGATAACTTTTCCAAGTGTGTGGAGGCAATCCCACTCAGAAAGGTCAAAGTTCAGCATGTGCTTCAATTTTTCAAAAATTATATCATATATAGGTTCGAGGTGCCTCGACGAATTATATTCGATAACAGTACTGAATTTAAAAGCACCAAGATCAACAGCTTTGCTAGAAGACACGGTATAGATTGGAGATACCCCATCATCTACTACCCAAAGCAATGGCTTAGTGGAAGCATTCAACAAAACTCTCATCCAAATACTAAAGAAGACTCTTGATGACAACAAGCAATAATGGAATGAGCGTTAGCCTTGTGTGCACCGCCACATAACTCCAACTCAATCTACCCCATTTTTCTTAGTGTATGGGTCCGAAGTTGTTCTACCTTTAGAAGTTCAACTCCCGTCACTAAGGATAGCATTGGGTAGCAAGATCACTACAAAGTAGAATGAAAAGTTATGGTTAGAAGAGCTCAAAGGTTTGGAGGAGAGTCACCTACGGGCGTGCCAGAACCTCAAGTTGTACAAGACCAAAATGATTCAAGCTCACAACAAGCTGGTCCGCCCTAGGACTTTTTGAGTAGGAGAACTTGTGTTAGTCCTAAGGAGACCAATTGTTGTCCATCAAAAGATGGGAGGTAAGTTTGAACCCACTTGGGAAGGCCCCTATGTCATAGAGAAGGCCAACCAAGGAGGATCTTATCAACTCATTTATTATAAAGGGGAACACTCGATGTTTCCAATTAATGGGCTCTATCTAAAGAAATATTACTCATAAAATAAATCATGTTTGAAAATAATTCTATCAATCAACAAAAATCTGATTCCATTTCATCAAAATCTTCTTTTCTTTCAAGCATTATTTGCTTATCTTGCGAATCTACCATGACATGTTTAGGGTAGGTGTAAGAGTCCCCTAGTGGCATCTTATCCCTCTTTCACAATATAAACACAATCTCTCAATGCTATTATAATAAGTGTAAAAGAACCCGAGAGGCACTTATTTTGATTAGCACAACTAAGTTAGGTATGAGAGAACCCAAGTGGCATCCTTTCTTAGTGGGAATTCTCGGTTGCCATCTGTGGCACCATTTCATCAAAGTCTCCAAGGGTGTTTAAGGTAGGTGTAAGAGTCCCCCAAAGGCATCCTTTTCTCTTTAATACAAGCACAAAATAAACACATATCTTTTATTTCGAGCTACTTTGATGTGGGAGCAAGCCCTTGTGGCACTCACTCATTAGACTCAGTCGCCCACATGCTACCTAGTATGTCACCCTGGTCATTTGTTGGAGGATGTGAATCCCGTGCTTTCTTCTTAACTTGATCATTACAAACCAACGTTTTGTTAGTATGGTTGACTTCAGCTAGACCTGTTGATTTTATTTAAAAAGATGTGAGTCCCCGTGCTTTCTTCTTAAACTAATCATCATGATCTAACTATGTTGAGTATATTTGAGATTTAGGATAAGTCCCCTAGAGGCTCCTTTCCTCTTGGCTATATTTGAGTGGCATTCACTCCGTAGTCACCCTAGTCTGATAACACCTATCGAGCCAAAGATATACTTTCCTAGCAATCAGTTCCAATATATGAGGATGTGAATCTCTAAGCTTTCTTCATAGACTAATTGTTGCAGACCGATGGGAACCTTAAGTTGGTTGATGTTTGCTATGCTGACAACGACTCACCCGATGAGTACACCACTCTTAGTAGAAGTGAGTCCCCGAGCTTTCTCCTTGATTTGGACATCGAATACCTATAGGATATATGACTAGCCATGTCATCTTTTCTAGGGTGTTAGATTAAGCCCTTAGTGACCCCTCTCCATGCGGGCATTCTATTTGGATCACATCCTTTGTGACCCCATTTAGACACTATTCGGGTACTCTTGGATTGGATAGTCCCCCTTTCCAAGTAGCCACCCCTTTGGTTGGAGAATTTTTTCAATGGATGCATAGATTCTCCCTTGGTTTAAATCTGAGATAGGTCTAAGCTAATATAAGCTTCTTAGTTTGATCCCTTGCAAACTAACGGGGTCCACTATAAAACAACTAAACAAAATAAACAAATTAATTCACTTGTGGATTAGGAATTCAAGCCCCCAAAGGGCCCCTTTTCCTAAGCATACATCCTATCTTTAGGGCAGTGTCAGCAGAACTCCCTATAGAAATTGCCTAACTACTTGAGTTGAGATAAGTCCCCGGGCCGACACTCTCTCCGTAGTCGCCCTTAGGTCAGGTTCAATATGTTTTGTTACAAGCAGGTTACCTCGACAATCATTCTGCTTTGGAAGATGTAAGACTATGACACACTCTTTCTAGCATGATTGTCGCAAACCGACGGGCAACCTTAGGTCGGGTTTGATTTGTTGTCCAAAGCAACCAATCACCCCAGTGGTCTTTTGTTGTGGAAGATGTGAGTCCCCAAGCTTTCTACCCTTCAATTGATCATTGCAAACTAAAAGGCACTCCTTTGGATAGTTCTCGCATCGGCCGGGAAGTAGAACCACATTGCACTAAGTTCTGGATCCCTTCTACACCTCGGGTTAGGAGTAGATCATCTCTGTTAGTGCTTGTGATCATTCGGTATTGTTGATCGTTTCGGTCAACACTAATACGTGCGGTGTTCCTTGTCAATCACACCACACCTATTGGGGGATCCTTTGTCTTAAAACACATCTAGTGATTAAGTGGACACTCAACCTTACCTTAAAGACTTAGAAGAGTTAGCCATAGGAATAGGTCATGCCTTAGGGTGCTAGGAAAATTTGCCTACCCTATAGCTTGAACCACATTCCTCACTACCTTCCTTCAAGTCAAACTCCAAATTAAATCAACATCAAACCTAAACCAATTCCAGCCTAATTGATTTTCTCCAAACTCAAATCAATGCCACATGATTAAAACTCATGATTAAAATCCAAAATTCAAATTCTAAATTCTAAATCCTTCTTAAGTCATTTAATCCCCTCCTAAGGACTTAGCCTAAATCATCATCAAATCAATTCAAATTCATGAATTTTTCCTATAACCCATTTATATTCTCATTTATATTCATATATAAAAATGAAATATAAATTCAAATCAATCAAATCAAATTCCAAATATTTCCTAAGTCCTTAATTCCCTCTTGAGGACTTAGCCTAAATCATCTTTAAATCAATTCAAATTCATAAAAATTTTTCACAACTCATTCATATTCACATATATAAATGAAATATAGATTCAAATCAATCAAACTAAATCCAAAATTTAAATTCAAATCACAAATCTTTCCTAAGTCACTTTGATTTTCTCTTAAGGACTTAGCCTAGATCATGTTCAAATCACTTCAAACTCATGAAATTTTCTCATAACCCATGTATATTCTCATTTATATTCACATATGTAAATGAAATATAAATTCAAACAACCAAAACTAACTCCAAAAATCAAACTCAAATTCAATCAAAATCCAACCTAAGCTTTTCAAGTCAAATCTTGAACTTAGCCAAATCAATTTCAAATCAAGCCAAACTTGATTTTCCTTCATGATTCACTCAATCCTATAATCATGAATCCAAATATAAATACAAACTTCACTCACTTAACCAAAACTCAATTCAAAAATCAGACCCAAGTCAAACTCATGTTCACCCCTCTGAACTTGAAATTGTCAAATGAATCAAAACCCATTTCACTTCAAACCACTTACAAATGGATTTATATTTCAATCATAAGTCCATATGTGAGTACAATCAAACTCAAATTATGCTTTGACCAAGTCATTTGACCTACTTAGGCTCACTTGACCCAAAGTGACCTAAAGTACCCTTATGAGCCAAATTCTAATTTTAACCAAATTGGATTAAACTAAGCCCACCTAAATCTCTCATCATGATCAACAATCATCATGAGATGATCAATCACTCAAATCAGGTCAAACCAAGTCAAATCTAAGAGTTGACTAAGTCAACACTTAGCTAAAATGAAACCCAACATAGCTAAAATCCACCATAGGCCAAATTGATTGAAACCAATGATCTAAGTTCATTCATGATCAATGTTTGAACTTGACCAAGTCAACATTTGAGCCTAACCCATTGGCCAATCTTGACCTAAGTTGACCCAACTTAACTTAAAAAGTCAAAATGTGTCAAAATTTGATCTAAGCCAAATTAATTGAAACCAATGGGTCAAGTTCATTCCAAAATGATTGTTGAACTTGACCAAAGCCCCAATTGGCTAACTAGACCCAACCTAGCCCAATTGACTATGAACCTAACTTGACCTAAAGGGTCAAATTAAGCCAAATTCAAACTAAACCAAAATTGATTGAAAATAAAGATACCAATCCCTTTCATATAACCAACCAAACCTAAATCTACCCATGGCTTAGCTCAAATAGGTCAAATGGGTTAAATTGGTCAACTTGACCCATTTGAGATAAATGAAATCATATGAACCAAATTCAAATCAAAATCAAATTGAATCAAACCAAAGCCACCAAAATATTTCAAATGGTCATATGAATTAGACCCAACCTTTGGTTTGACCCAATTTGACCAATTGGTCAATTTGACCCAAGTTGACCCATTATGACCTAAATGGGTCAACATGAGCCAAATCACATCAAACCAACTCCAAATCCAATGAAACTTGGCCAAACCTATTTTCTCATCATATCAAACATACACAAACTAAAATCAAGGTCAAATGGCCATTTTACCTCTAGACCATAGGGTAAATTTTAGCCAAATCCATTTGGAATTTAGTCAAATCCTCTCCATAACCACTTAGCACTCTCTTAGTGGATCAAGTGAACACTAGGGAGTGTGGTGCACCCAACCCAATGGGTTTGGGTCAGCCCAACTTAGCCCAATGGCCAAATCAACCACTCTCATTGAAATGGCCACATGGAAATCCTCTTTACACTCAATTCAAGCACTTGACCACCTCACCCACTCCTTCTCTGGCAAAAATCAAACCACATGCAATTCAAAACAGCCTAACTAACTCATTGCATGAGATGTATTGATCAAAAATGGTATAATCCTTCTCGGCCATTTGATTGCTCAAGGGAGAGATATACTCCCCCTAATTCAATTCAATCTTCACTCTCATTCAGTTGATTGAAGCATTGGAACTCGGAGCAAGCCTTAGAGAGTCTTCCCAAGCATCCTAGAGAGAGTTTGAAACTTAATTTTCTCAGTTTTCATCACTTGAAAATAGGGGAGCTTGACTGAAACTTGAATTCACTCCACACTCACCATCAACCCAATTCCTTCTTCAAGCTCCATCAGAGGACCAAGTCAAACTTGCCCAAGCTCTTTCCCAAGCTCCAAAGGCAAGGGAGGATCCAATTCAATCAAGGCCAAGCTCAAGGCAAGGAGGAGTTCACCCATAGAAGCATCCACTCAATTTCAAAGCCTCCAAACTTTAACAAATCTTCATCTCAACTAGACAAAGCTTCTCCAAGGGAATCGAGCATTGGTGATCACCTTCGGTGAGGTGTGCCATTTTTTTGAGCTCAAGTTCAATGTATGTTGGTCTTTTATGGAGTGAATTTCAATCCTATATTGATCTAGCCATTAGATGTTCTTGTACTCATGCTTAGATGGTGTGGGTTAATTTTCATTCCAATCTGAGCTCAATCGAGCTTGGTTCGTGGATTCAATCATGGATGGTCTCCATAGCTCACAGAGAGTGGCAGGGATGAATCTCTGGCCTTCCATCTGTGCATTTTGGATGGACAGCCGAGATTAAAATGTGTAGCATCCACAACTTCCTCCCTCAGATCTTTTTTTCACCGTCGATCCTTGATCGACGAGAGAAAACAGAGCCACCGCATCGCACGATGTGACGGGTTATGTACCCAATCCCATCATGCCAAGTGTGAAGTGCATGCTACGTCAGCGACACATGTGGCGCCGACGGGATTAATAATATAATTAGGGATTATTTAATTTCTAATTGATCACCAAATCCTCATAAATTCATATCTAAGTGTAGAAAAATCAAAAAAATATGAAATAAATTACATATAAAAGATAATAGAACATATAATATTTTAAAATTAATTTTAATTGATTTTTTCTCTAATTTGGTTTTATTGGGAATGTAAATTTGTTAATTACTGTTTAATTACTCCTCTGATTAATCCCAAAATTTTTATGCTTAATTAGTGGGATGACTCGTGCCTCCCCTAATTTTCTTGAGATTTATTGGTGGCTTAATTAGGAAAATTACTAATTCATTCCTTAATCACTCCCTTAATATAATTAAGCTTAATTAAAGGCATAATTAGCAGTTTAACCCTTTGATTGAGTTAATTAAGTTTTGATAGAGTGAGTATGAGGTTTAGGGAATATTTTGGGATGCTTTCCTTGAGATATTCCCTAAACCCCTTTTTCTCCCTTAATCCATCCTTCATTAAGGGTTAATTCACTAATTACCCCTTAATTAATTTCATAAAATTCTAAAACCTTCTAGAACTTAATTAATCTATCTTGGATAGATACTTAGGTGTTCTTGAGCCTAAGCACATTAAGGAAATCAAAGCTCAACTCACATGTGTGAGGGGAGGTTATGAAATTACTTAAGTTAAAACCCCTTAGTTTAATTAACCATTAATCATGAGCCAAATTGCATTAGGCCCTTTTCTTCTTAGGTGCATTGCAAAATTAAGTTATTTGTGAGATTTTATGTCATCTCATTGGGTCATAATTATTTGATTAACTATGCTAAGGTGGTATAGGTAAGGGGTAATTAATATGCTTAATTCATACCTTAACCTAAGCAACATATAAAATCATCCAATCACCTAAAAAAATTACATTAAAATAACCAATATATGTGGGAATGGGTTAGGAATAGTAAACTCACCTCACACTTCTCAAATTAAATCAAACTCAAACAAAACCAAACTTTCTTTAAAAATTAATTTGATTTGCTTTAAGCTTTCTTATTTCATAAGATTATCTTTAGGAATTAATTAAGGTGAATCTATTTACATGTTTTCATCATTTTAGTTCCTTCCCAATATATTAAATGTCTATGTCATATGAACTTTATGCATTCATTCTTTTCAAAAAAATCAAAATGAAAGTGAAATGTTTCTTTTATGTCAAATTGCATGTTTTGGCTAAAAATAGAAATATGAGTGGCTATTATCACTATTAAATCCAAATTATTTTCAAAATATATGAATCAATTACCAAAACTAAAAGTGTGTTACTTATATTTTATTTATAACCTTGCATGTGAGTAAAATATAAGGATGTGCTTAGTGTAGTTTTCCTTCTCCCCGCTTTTAGTATAGTTTTGAATAGGATCTGGTAAAGTGTATAGTTCATTTAAAAATAACCTAACACTTGCCTAATTCCATTTCTTATTCATTCATAAACTATTATTTAAGAAGGATATCAACACTTATACATATAAATTGCATAAACAAAACAAACAATCAAGCATAAACTTTTGCATTTTTCTTTTCTATTTTTTTCTTTGGTGCATATGCTTGTATTTAAGGAAAGTGGTATATTAGTCTGGACAACCCCAGGGTTACGAGGCTTTAAGTAGCCCTAAGTATGTATTATACCTTACATCCATGGTTAACAATGGCACTGAGTAATATTCATGTGTGTATATGAAAATTGGATAAGAAACTCTTTTTCTACTTAATGAAAATCATGCATCATGAGTATTCAAATTTTCTTAAGTAAACCACTTTAGCATTCATCATAAAATATGCCAAACATTGTCATTTATATGTATAGATATGTTTAGGATGCATCCATATGTATGTTATACATGTTGGGAAAGAAATGAAGTGATGTGTGTTATGTGAATTTAGTTCACTTTACTTAATCTTAAAATATCCTTCTTTTTGAATAGGTTTATTTAGAATTGATCTAAACTTAGGATTAATTAAAATATATAATAAAACATTCACTAAACAAAACTAAACATGAATCCACTTTAGAAATTATGTAAGGTAGGGAAGGAAAGAGAAGTTCTTTTCTCTTTTTTCTCTCTTTAAAACTTAGTAATTAATTATAAGATTCATTTAAACCAAACCAAAAATATAAAATAAAATCAACCCAAATCAACTAAACACTTAAATGAAACCACCCATCTAAGTTGAACATCTTCACACTTAGAGAAATCCAAACCTTAAAATAATAGCTTTAGGTTAGAGGGTGCATGGCTTGATATTTGCATTTGTTTTGTGATATATGTTTTAGTCTGGATGTTAAGGTGAATGTGCGTAGAATGAATGGTAGGAAAATTTAGTCTAATCATTATTTTCTGCAGGGGATTGTGCTTAAGGGGCGTTGTAATAAAAATATAACTGCTTTTGTTGTGTAGGTTCTTATACCCCCTAAGCATGATTCAATAGGCCAGGTGGACTTGGTTACCCATGTGTAGGGTGCCAAGTCTAATATACATTCTTGGGATTTGTATGATTTGTTTGGCTAATCTTTATTTTGCAGGTGTTAGTTAGATTTACCTTTCCTTTTCATGTATTTTTGTAATTTGGATTTTTGAATGTTTGTTATGGGGGATTAGGATGAGCATTGGTCATAAGATCTCATCTTATGCACCATGTGAAGCCTTTGGAGCAACCGCCTCCCAACCATCCAAAAGAAGGAACCAAAGAAGCAAGAAGAAAAGAAGTAGAAAGAAAAAAAGAAGAATTAAAAAATGAAGCTTGAAGACCCCAATAATAATGAATTCCTTGCTTAAATTGTACTAAATTCATTTGTAATTCGGGTCGTATAAGGGTAGAGCTTGACAACCCAATTTGTTTTCGAGTTTGTGTGGTGGTTTCCGACCATAAATGGCCTCTTATTCTTTTGCGTTAGCTTTATAAATTGATTGATGATTTGTTTAGTTTTTGCATTAAGATGGCATCCTTTTTCCTAATTTCTTCCTTGCTTGATGTATGGCCTGGATGTGGATTAGGCTCTTAGAAAAAAATAAATCTTCTACCAAATTTAATAATTCAAAAATTAAAATAAAGAACTCATAACCTCACCTAAAAGCTTAGGCTAAAAGGCAAGATAAAAGATCTAGCAATCCCTTAGCTGGATGAGTATTTCTTTTATAACATCATGCACAAATGCATCTTATTTTCACTCTTGATTGGAGGGCTTCCACCTTTTCCAAAGAAACTTGGCTTGACCTTTGAGAGCCATGGTGGAAACACAACTCCTCCTTTTTCGTTGATTTTGGCCAATAATCTTACTTCTCATGCATTAAACATATGAATCCTATAAGCCTGAGTCAAATGATTGTCCAAAAATAAAAATAACATGCAATATGATTTGCATTAAATTTAGGCCATTGGAAGCATGCCCTTATATGATCTAGTCTCTTTAGGGTGTGAGTTTAAGGACTTAGTCTCTTTCTAAAAAAATAATAGCCTTGCTATCTTACAGAAAGCATATGGCTTGCCTATATGAATTTGAAATCGTAGGAGGAGTTAGTTGGCAACCACTCTCATGCGGTTGTAAGTCCAAGTAATTGGGTGGTTTGTCCTCTCATGTGTAGGCAAACCAAATATCCATTGTCGCCTTAGATTTAAGTCATGCTTTTGACCCTGCCAAAGCTCCTTATATTTAGGTTCTGAGGTTGCTTCTCTCTTCTATGGGCCATATGCATAAATCCTCACCTCTTAGACATTTCTATAATCATGTATTATAGAATTATAAGCCCTAAACTTCTAATAAAAAGTCAACTCAAATGAATAATTAAATTTTAAATATATAAAGCCTAACCATATGATAGTTTAAGATGCTCGGTAGGTTTCTTAACATTATGGAAATCTTCTATTTATCTTCCTTTGGCTTCAATAATAACTCCTCTCTTTGATCAATCTCATTTGATCTTTCAAAATAAACTAATTGATTGATAGTCCTACCTATTAAAATCTTTAGAGATAATGATCATTCATCATAATCAGAGTATTCCTAAGGGATATCATTCCTTAGAATGTAATTAACTATGGGGGCTTTCCCCTGTAGGGAACTTAACGAACAGTGTTTAAAATAAACCCTACTTTACTTTTCCATATAAAATAGGGGGAAGAATCTCTGGTACATATGAAGACCTATAGTCCTTAGGAGTCCTTATTCAGGTGATTAGGTCCATTGTATGGTGGATCTACATGGTGTCCCAACTAAAGGCATATATTTCTATTTTCATTTATCCTCTTCAAAAGGATAGATGAAGGCAAAAATATTTCACCATAATGACATAAAACTACACAATGAATTTAAATCAACAATGCACCTAGGAAGAAAAGGGCCTACACATTTGGCTCATAATTAATGATTAATTATGCTAAAGGGTTTAAGTTAAGTTCTTTCATAACCCTTCCCACACATGTGGATTAGGTTTTAATTTTCTTAAGCCACTTAGGTTACTAAACACCTAAGCATCTACCCAAAATGGATTAATTAAGTTCTCGAATGTTTTAAAAATTTTATTAAGTTAATTAAGTAAGTAATTTAGTGGATTAACCCTTAATTGAATTTTGATTAAGGAACAGAAAGGGGGTTTAAAGAATAGCTTAGGAAAAATATCCCAAAATTATTCCCTAAACCTCCTAATCACTCAAACAAAACTTAATTAACTCAATCAAGGGATTAAACTACTATTCATACATTTAATTAGGCTTAATTGCATTAAGAGGGTAATTAAGGATTCAATAATTGATCCCCCTAATTAACACATCAATAAATCCCAAGAAAATTAGGGGAGGCAGAAGTCATCCCCCTAAATGTACATGAGAAGTTTGAGTTTAATCAGTGGGATAATTAGGGAGTAATTAAGGTTATTAGGTTTTTATTAAAACCCTAATTAAGGAAAATATAATATTCAAAATCTAGTGAAATTAATTTTAGAATATTTTCCTCTAAATTATCTTTCCAATGCTTTTACATTATATTTTTAGGATTTTTCTAGAATTAGTTATGTAATTATAAAGATTCAATGATTAAGGATAATTAAATAAATCCCTAATTAAAATAGCTAATCCTATCGGCGCCACGTGGAGGCTGACGCGGTGCCTACTTTCCACATGGCACAATGAGAGAGGCTATTTAAGTTGTCACATCATAGTGCCGCATCAGCGGTTGATGCGGCGGTGCAACACACTTTCTCCCCATCCGTTTGATCAAGGATCGGACGGTTGAGATTAAACCCGTGGTATTAAAGGATTAAATTAAATATTCTATGCATCTTGATCATGGCTGTCCATCCAAAATGTGGATGGATGACCCATGATCCATCCCTGATCTTCCCTGTAGGAGATGGCCACCGTCCATCTTCTAGGGGAAGATCCAGGCTCGATTGAGCTCGGATTGAAACCAAATTCAAACCACGCCATCTAAGAGTAAAGAGGAACACATCCAATGGCTAACTTTGCTTGGGATGAAACTTTCCTTCATAAAGGACCAAGAAAAAATGAAACTACGCTCGATTTAATGGCATACCTCGCCGGAGGCTATCACTGGTGCTCGAATCCTTGAGTAGCTTAGGTCAGTGAAGAAGAGCCTTGTTGAAGGTTTGAGTTGCTGAGATTGAATGGATATTCCTATGGACCAAGTTCACCTTCAAATGCTCATGGCCTTGATCAAAGTCCCACCTCCCTTGCCTTTGGAGCTTGGAAGA
This sequence comes from Cymbidium sinense, assembly GCA_021442155.1. Taxonomy (NCBI): domain Eukaryota; kingdom Viridiplantae; phylum Streptophyta; class Magnoliopsida; order Asparagales; family Orchidaceae; genus Cymbidium; species Cymbidium sinense. The sequence goes on along the minus strand of CM038217.1, from coordinate 81,343,431 downwards.
AGCTTGGGATGAGTTCAACTAGGCCCTCTATGGGTGCTCGAAGGAGGAATTGGATTAGTTTGGAGTATTGAGTGAGATGAAAATTGGCTTGAGCTCCCCTATTTTTGGTTTTGAGAAATCGAGAAATGGAGAATTCTCACTCACTCTAGGAAGCTTAGGGAGACTTGCAATGACTTGCTCTGAGTTCCCTAAGCTCAATCGAATGTCCACACATGAATTCAAGTGGAATTAGGGGGAGTATATCTACCCCTTGAAGGATCAGACGGCTGCAAGCTCCTTTGTCATTTTGATCCAATTGACCTTATGCAATGGGTTGTTAAGGCTGTTAGAAGTTGCACATGGGTCGATTTGGCCAGATGAGTGGAGTAATGAGGTCCCATGTGCTTAATTCAAGTGGAGGAGGGATTCCCACTTGCTCATTTCCATGGGGGTGGTTAATTTTGACCTTGGGTTGGGTTTGGCAAACCCAAACCTAATGGGTCATGTGCACAATGTCTATTAGTGACCATTTGGTCCACTAAGAGGATGCCAAGTGTCCATAAAAAAGAATTTACCAAATTCAAAGTGATTTTAATTTTAGGTTACCCTATTCCTAGGGGTGAAATGGTCATTTGACCTTGATTTCAGTTTGAATATGTTTGGTATGATTGAAAAATGGCTTAGGCCAAGTTTCATTGAATTTGGAGTTAGTTTGATATGATTTGCTCATGTTGAACCATTTAGGTCAAAATGGATCAACTTGGGTCAAGTTGGCCAATTAGTCAAATTGGGTCAAACCAAGGGTTGGGTCAAGTTCATATGACCATTTGAAATATGTTGGCATCATTAGTTTGGTTCAATTTGATTTATATTTATTTTTGGTTCATTTGATTTCATTTTGGTCAAATGGGTCAAGTTGACCAATTTGACCCATTTGACCCATTTGACCTATTTAGGTTAGGCCATGGGTTGGTTTATATTTGGTTGATCATTTGAAATGGATTGGTATCTTTGTTTCTAAACAATTTAATTTATATTTGGATTTGGCTCAATTTGACCCTTTAGGTTAAGTTGGGTTCAATGTCAATTGGGCTAGGTTAGGTCTAGTTGGCCAATTGGGGCTTCGGTCAAGTTCAACAAGTGATTTGGAATGAACTTGACTCATTAGTTTTAATCAATTTGGCCTAGATTAAGTTTTGACACATTTTGACTTTTTAGGTCAAGTTGGGTCAACATGGTTCAAGTGACCAATTAGGCTAGGTTAGGCTCAAATGATGACTTGGTCAAGTTCAAACATTGGTCATGAATGAGTTTTGATCAATGGTTTCAATCAATTTGGCCTATTATAGATTTTGACTAGTTTAGGTTTCATTTTGGCTAAGTGTTGACTTGGTCAACTCTTAGTATTGGCTTGATTTGACCCAATTTGAGTGATTGATCATATCATGATGATTGTTGCTCACAATGTGAGGCTTAGGTGGGCTTAGTTCAATCCAATTTTATTAGGATTAGAATTTGGCTCATAATGGTACTTTAGGTTACTTTGGGTCAAGTGAGCCTAAGTGAGTCAAACAGCTTGGTCAAAGCTTTATTTGAGTTTGATTGAACTCATACATGGACTTATGATTGAAATATAAATTCATTTGCAAGTGATTTAAAGTCAAATGTGTTTTAATTCACTTGGCAATTTCAAGTTCAAAGGGTTAACATGAGTTTGACTTGGTTTTGATTTTTGAATTTAGTTTTGGTTTGATGACTAGAGTTTGTATTTATATTTGGATTCATGATTGAAGGATTGATTGAATCATAAGAAAAATCAAGGGTTTTTGCTAGATTTGAGTTTGATCTGGCTAAGTTCAAGAATTTGACTTGAAAGGCTTAGGTTGAATTTTGATTGAAGTTGAGTTTGAATTTTGAATTGATTTTTGGATTGATGATTGAAGTTTATGTTTATATTTGGATTCATGATTGTAGGATTGATTGAATCATGAAGAAAAATCAAGGGTTTGACTTGATTTGAAATTGATCTGGCTAAGTTCAAGAATTTGACTTGAAAGACTTAGGTTAAATTTTGATTGAATTTGGATTTGAGTTTTGAATTTATTTTTGGATATTTGAATTTATATTTCATTTATATTTGTGAATATAAATGAGAATATAAATGGGTTATGAGAAAATTCCTTGAATTTGAATCGATTTAGATTTTATTTGAGCTAAGTCCATGAGTGGGAATCAAAATGACTTAAGAAAGATTTTTTATTTGGATTTCAATTTTGAATTTGGTTTAATTGATTTGAATTTATATTTTATTTATATATGTGAATATAAATGAGAATATAAATATGGTTTAATTGATTTGAATTTATATTTTATTTTGTTATCTTTGGAGCTCTTAGAAGAAATATATATAAACCTTAAACACCAAATCAAATCAAATTAACTTAACTAAAATCAAACCAAACCAAAATCAAATCGATCAAATCAAATCCAACCGAGCCGAACCGAATCGAACCAAACCAAAATCAAACCAAATCAAAACTAAATCAAACTAAAATCAAATTAAACCAAATCAAAATCGAACCCAACCAAACCCAAACTAACCACCAAACTAAACCCAACCCAACCAAAGAAAACTAAACTGAACCAAGCTAGCGAATGTTGAACAAGCGAATTGGTGAATCAAACCAAATCAAACCAACTACAAACCAAACCAAACTAAAATTAAATTAAATTTTGGTGATTTTGATTTAGTTGATTGGATTGGCTTTGTTGACTAAGATTTTTAGGCCGGTAACATTTTTTTATTTTCTTTCTTTGGATGTTGGATGCTTTTTTTTATGTTGCTCTTATTTTTTTTGTTTTTGATTGTTCATTATCCTTGGCTCTTTCTAGTTGGTGGTTTCTTGGAAGAATACTGGGGAGATTCTGGTACTTTTGCTATTTTTTTAGGATTTTTCCTGACTTTTTTCTTTCCTATGGGCTCTCTTGGTCTGTGCTGGTTTCCTTTTGGTTGTTGATTTTTAGCCTGTGCTGTTGGGGTGGTTCTGGCATATCGGTTAGCTGTAATACCTTATGACTTTCATTCTTTTGGATATGATTTCTAGTAGTTTTTTTTAATTTGGATTCTTGGCCTTTTGGCTGGTATGGGTGTCCTTTTACTATTTCTTCTATTGTGATATCTCCATTAGTGATCTTCAATAGCTAGTGTTCTATTCTCATTGTTTTTTTCTTATATCTGGTGATTTGGCTAGGTGTTTGCTGGGAGTTTTGGATCTTTCTAGCATCTTCTTCTATGGGTCTATTATTAGCTATTTCTTTTGCTGGCTTGTTGGCTTTCATTTTGTGGCTAAGATGACTAAGATTTTTCTTTCTTGTTTAAGTTGGTAGCAAAATGTGTTTTTGTAACTCTTATTTGGAAGTTGGATGCTTACATATATTGTTTCCCCTTCAATTTATGGATTCTGATGATTAGTGTTGTCCTTTTTCTTTTTTATGAGCCTGAGCCAATTATTGTGATTTTTGTTTAGCTTTTGACCATTTTCTTCCTCTTTCTTTTGCATATTGATTATTATTCTTATATGTGCCTTATGTGGTAGGTTGTCTTATGTTTTTTCTTTGGTCTTTTATCTATAATTATGAGCTTTTACTCCTCTATCTCTTTATATAAGTTCTAATGTAGATTTCAGAAGTCTGTTTCAAGTTTATAGCTGGGATCCTATATTACTTTTCACTTTTTCAGAGTGTTTTAGCTCTCTATTTTGTTGTTTTTTTTATTTGCTCTCTTTATTATATATAACTTTAGGACTAATTTTTATAGGTTTCAATGTAACTCTTTGGGCATTAAGTCAGAAATTAGTTCCTTTTAAGGACATTTGTACCTTTCCTTTTGGAGCAATAAAATTTTCTGGTTGGTTAAAAAAAAACTAAACCTTACCCCCAAATCCTAAACTCTAAACCCTAAAATCCTAAATCCTAAATCCTAAAACCTAAACCTAAAACTAACCCTAAACACTAAACCTTAAAACTAAACCTAAACAAAATAAATTAAACTAAACCTAAACCTAAGCTTAAACAACTTGTAGTTAAAAAATTGGACCATTTTAAGAACTTTGTACCATTCTTTTAGAGCAATACAATTTTTTGTTTAAAAAAAAAAATCTAAATTGTAAGCCTTAAACTCAAAACCAAATCAAACCAAACTAAATCAAACCAACAAAATTAAATCAAGGGTTTAGGGTTTTTGGGTTTTTGGGTTTTAGGTTTTAAGATTTAGGGTTCTTTATTTTTTATTTTTTAAACAATCTAGGAAAATTTATTCCGCCAAAATGATAGGTACAAAGTCTTTAAAAAAGACTAATTCTTTTACTACTGCTCAAACAACTGCAACAAAGTGTAGAGAGAATAGTCTCGAAATTATGTATGAACATAAGATATAAAAACAAGCCAAACAAGAAGAGAAGACTAGGCTTTTGAAATAGAATTCAATCAGTGAACTTGTGAAATATGATCTCTACCTGTATTCACCCTGCCTAGAGTGAGTCTTCATGGGTGATTGATCTACTTATACAAATTTTGCTCCACACCAATGGGTGTTCCCATGCTGATCCTTTATCACCTATTCAAATTCATTGAGTGCACTCATACATCTTGGGTATGTAGTTAGAATCTCAAGTAATCAAATATTAGCTAATTTATAATCTTTAAAATAAATAGCTTAGCATCATTTTATTTAAACTATTTTAATAGGCAATTGATTTCTCTTATGGAGCCCATTCTTTTGATGGGCCCTTAATCAAACATTGCCCTTGAAAGTAAAAATACTATAAAAATCAATAATCTTGCTCTTAATCTGCAAACTAGTAAGTCAAAAAAGAGATCTAAGAGGACTCCTAGAAAGAAAGGAATAAGCAATCTACAAATATTTATTAATAAAATTAGTTAGTGTCATAAATTAGGTTAAATAATAATAAAACCAAAGAAAAATAAGGCACTTGAAGCCATCCTATAACCATAGGAATCAAGTAGAGTAGCTACCAACTCAAAGAGGGCAACTAAAATACAAAACTAACCAAACAAAAATTAGCTAACTAAAGAAAAAATAAATAAATTATAAACACCAAATCAAATCAAATCAAATAAAATCAAACTAAAATCAAACCAAGCCGAATTGAACCGAATCGAACTAAATTGAATCACATCAAACCAAAATCAAACTTAATCAAATCATATTAAAATCAAATCAAATATAATCAAAATCAAATCTAATCAAAATCAAATCCAATAAAACTCAACCTAACCCAAACCAAATCCAAATAAATCCAACTCAACCACCAAACCAAATCAAACCCAACCAAAGAAAACCAAACTGAAACAAGCCGAACCGAACTGAACCAAGTCAAATCGAACTGAATGGAATCAAACCAAACCAAACTAAACTCAAACCACGAACCAAGCCGAAATGAATTGAACCAAGCCAAACCAAATCGAACCGAACCAAAGCAAAATCAAACCAAATCAAACCTAACCAAAGGAAATTAAACTAAACTGAACTAAGCTGAAACAATCAAAACGAATCGAATCAAACCAAAATCAAATCAAAATCAACCAAACTAAAATAAAATCAAACCAAACCAAAATCAAACCCAACCAAACCCCAATAAAACTCAACCAAATTAAAATCAAATTCAAGCAAACCAAATTAAATTAAACTCAACCAAACTAAACCAAACCAATCCAACCAAAATCAAATCTAACCCAACCCAACCCAACTAAACCAAACCAAATCAAATAAAAAAAATCAAATAAAATCCTAAATCCTCAACCAAATCAAACCAATCCTTGAAAGGGAATTTTGAAGATCATGTGCTGAATAAAGAACCTTTGTCATATTAGATATGTAGTTGGCTTATTGTGCTTTGTGAAGACTTGTTTTCTATTTTTTTATCTATGGGATCAGTTTCTTTAGGTTTTCATTTTCTTTTTATTATGTGCTCTTTGGAGCTCTTAGAAATATACATATATAAACCTTAAACACCAAATCAAATCAAACCAAATAAAATCAAACCAAAATCAAACGAAATCAAACTGAAATGAAATCCAACCAAGCCAAATCGAATCGAACTAAGGCAAACCGAATCGATTCGAAGAAAATCAAAATCAAATCAAATCAAATCAAATCAAACTTTAATAAAATAAAATAAAATCAAACTCCAATAAAATAAAATCAAATTAAAAGCAAATCAATCCCAACCAAAGAAAACTAAATTGAACCGAACCAAATTGAATCGAATCGAACCAAACTAAAATCAAAGCAAAGTAAATCAAATCAAACCAAATCAAATCCTACCAAACCCCAATCAAACTCAACCAAACCCAAATCAAACATCAAATCAAATCAAACCTAACTTAATGAAACCAAACCAAAATCAAATTAAACTTAACCTAACTTAATCCAACCCAACACAACCCAACTAAATCAAACCAAAAAAAAGAAGCAAATTAAACCCTAAATACTCAACAAAATCAAATCAAACTCTAATAGGAAATTTTGAAGATCACGTGCTGAATAAAGAACCTCTATCATATTAGATATGTAGTTGGCTTATTGTGCTTTGTTAAGACTTTGTTTTCTATTTATTTTATTTTATTTGATGTTCCTTAGCTACATGAACAATTTCTTTAGGTTTTCATTCTCTTTTTATTGTGTGTTCTTTGGAGCTCTTAGAAAAAATATATATAAACCTTAAACACTAAATCAAATGAAATCAAACTCAAACCAAACCCAATTAAAGAAAATCAATCCTAATTGAGTCAAATTGAATCGAACCAAACTGAATTGAACTCAATCGAATCAAACCAAATAAAATTAAAGCAAAATAAAATCAAGTCAAAATCAGATCAAATCAAACCAAACTCTAAACTAAATCAAATTAAGTTAAACCAAAGCAACTTAAACCAAATTAAACCAAACTAAAATCAAAACCATTGAAATTAAACCCAAATCAAACAAAATAAAAAAAAACCTTACCCAATTAAATTAAACCTAATTAACCAAACCAAATCAAAATTTTTGAGCTTGAGCCAATTTTTTTTTCTTGTTTGTTCTTATTTTTTATTGCTTTTTCTTATTGCATTAGTGTCTAGAGCTGATTTTGATTTGACTTTTTTTTGCTTTAGTAATTTAATTGCTCCCCTTAGGTTTTATTATAACTCTTTGAACAGTATTATAGAGATTGGTCCCTTTTAGAGATTTTGCACCTTTCTGTTTAGTGGAATAAAATTTTCCTATTTTTGATATAAAAAAACCCTTACCCTAAAAAATCTTAAATCCTAAACCTTAAATACTAAAAAAATCCTAAACCTTAAATGATAATTCTAAATCCTAAACTATACAAAAAAAAAAAAAAACCTTTAAACCATAAATCATAAACCTAAAGCTTGAAACCTTAAACCTTAAACCCCTAATCCCTAAACTTTAAACCCTTAATTTTTTTTTTCATTTAGGTTTAGGTTTGAGATTAGCTATTTTAATTTTTTTAGATTTCTCTAATATAAAAGATAAAATATGACTAAAAAATTATCTATTTTGCAATAATCAGTCTTCATAAAATATGACTAAAATTTTTTTATATTTTTCATAGATTGGTCTTCATATTCTAAAGGCTGATCATAAATTTTAAAATATTATAAAAAGTTTAAAAAGTTTGTATTATCACGAAAGCATTTTAAAAGTTATAATGGAGGTTCAATAAAAATTTTCATCCTTTAATGAAAAAAAAATATAAAAATGATATAATTTTTATTTAGGGTTTAGGTTTTAATTTTTTAAAATAAATATGTAAATTTTATTTGATTAAAATGAATGTTTTTTTCTTTGAGTTAAATAAAAGAAGCTTTTTTCAATATAAAATTGCTACTTTAATAAAGCTTAAAATTTATTTTTTATTTAAAATTTGTAGTTGAAATATTTCATATAAATGACAATTTAAAATTAATGGCTCAATTTATATCATACTTTGAAATAAATAGTTCAATTTATAAGAGATGATTACTAATTTTAGTTAAAAATGAAAAAAATATTGTAAGCACATAGTCCTCCATTAAATCATTATTATTTTTATGTATATATTTTGTTGTGATTATAATTAGAAATTATTTTATAAGTAACATAAGATAATCTGCACAGATAAATTTAATTTATTAAAGAAATTAAAATAAGATATTTATATGAAATACTATACAAATAAGAAATAATGCTGTAAATAACAATAATGTAAAAAATTTTAAATAATGATTAAGTTTGGGCTGCCCATTGTCTCCTTTCCTCTTTACGGTGGCCATGGACACATTCTCATACATGTTAGAAAATGAAATTAATAAAGGATTATATAATCCTATTACTTTTCCAATTCTCTTCTCATCTCTTATATGATGATCTCCTTGTGATGGGTAATGTTGATTCCTCTACATTTTCTTCACTCAAGTCCATTCTTCAATCTCTTAAGTACTACTTGGGACTTGATGTGAACTATTCTAAATCATCCTTGTGCTTCTCTTCAAGGAAAATGGATAATTCACATACTGTTTTGGGTATTCAATTGGGCTCTTTCCCTTTCAAATATTTGGGACTTCCTCTTATTAAAGGTACAATTAAGATGGCTCATTTCACTCCTCTCTTTGATAGACTTCATGTATGGTTGGCAGGCTGGAAAAGTAAATTCCTCATTATTGGGAAGGATCGGATCTTCTATAAATAGTTACTTATCATCTTGGTTTTAGTTCTATGGCTATTCGATGGTATTATCAAAAAATCTTTCACTAAATTTTTCTATCATTCGGGAGGCAAAAAAGTTGCACACTATTTCTTGGGAGCGTACTACTTTACCCAAAGAAAAGGTGGAGTTGGGTTACTCTGCTTTCCTCAATTTGATCAAGCTGAAATTAATGTGGAAAATCTGTAAGAGAGATTCTCCTTTTGCTAATTGGTGTTTAGCTAAATATACATCTCTATGGAATCCTTGCATTTATAGAGTTTCTCCACTTTGGAAATCGATTGTGAAAATTGAAAATTTAGAAACAAACCTGAATTTTCAAGTTGGGAAGGTAAAGCTTTTCTTTATATTATGATCCTTGGTGTAATGGGCACTCTCTTTGTTATTGGTTGGGAGTTAATGGCTTGAAACATTTGAACCTCACGGATGATCTAAAGGTCCACACTCTTATACAAAATGGGCATTGGAACCTCCCTTCTTTACTTGAGTCCTCTCATCCTTGGTTGTCCATAAAGATTTTGGAAACTTCTATAAAGAATGGTGACGATTCTGTAAGTTGGCTTAACTCTCACTCTCCTTCTACCAAGGATTTTAGAGAAGCTATCTTTGATTCTCACCATTCTTTAGATTGGACCAAAGGAATATGGTTTAAAGGCTATTCTATTAATTATGCTCTCTATTGTTGGATGGCTTTTATACAGGGTCTCAAATTATCGATAAGTTAGCGAACAAAGGGATTGGAATTCAACTCCCTTGCTTTTTTTATTCTGTTTTAGAATCTCATAACCATTTGTTTGAATGCTATGAAATTGGTGAGAGCTCTTATTCCAAATGGTATGTTCTGCTCTTGAGGTTCTAAATTTTATTAATGATGGGAGCATAAAATGTTACAAAGATTACACTATTTGATTATTTATGTTCTTGTTATATATCGTGGAGAAAGGAATAATCGCCTCTTTTCCTCTTCATATCTCCCATTTGCTGCCTTATCAAATCAGGTTAAAGAAAGGGTTTCGGCTAAAATGCAAAGTTGGAAATTGAAAGCTGCTTGGCCCAGTAATGTGCAGGATTTAATTCGCAAATGGAGAAATTATCACCCTCCTTAACTCTCTCTCATTATCTGTGCCTGCTTCTTACTTTTGTTGGATGTTATTTTGCTGTTTTCTCATCTCTCATTCTGTTGTGCATTGCATTTGTCAGAAGAGAGGGCTATCTGGATGTCCTCTGCCTTTTCATGCCTTTTCCCTTGTCTTTGCTCATGTAAATGGGCTGGATGTTTTCTTGCTCTCTTTATGTTTCACCTGGAGTTCCTCGGATAGCTGTGGGTTTTATGGCTCTTTTCGCCATGGATGTATTTGTTGTTCATTCGGTTCTTCTTTTATCTTTTTTTTTGTGGCATTCACGGAGGATGAATTTGTCTTGATCTTCTTCTGTTTGACATTCTATCTGTGTGGGTTTTGGTGGTGCTCTCGGTTGCTTTTGGAATGGACGATGATGAGGATATTCTTGCACAACTTATTGATCTCTCGAAATGCTCCTCCTCGCTGGATGGTCTCTCTGCAACCACGATCCCTCTTTTGTTGGCGAACAGATTCTATTGAAGGACAGATTTTTGGGGATTGTTTGGAGGCTAGACAAGGGGACTTTCTCACCCGACTATATGATTATTGTTGTGCTAGTTTTTTGGGCATCTCTGATGTATTTTGTATCCCTGAGTCCATTGTGCTATCGTAGCTTCTCTTTTATGTAGGATTTTCTTTTCAGCTAGTGTTTTTGATCATGTTTCTAGAATTATTATTCTAGCTTAGTCTTTTCCTTTTGTTTCAGTCACTGAGGGATTAGTTTCTTTTGTAACCACTTTTGAAATACAATTGGATCTCGGCCTTAAAATTTTTCCAAAAAAAAGAAAAAAGAAAAAAAAGGAGGAACCGCTCTCGTCCCAGTCCTTGAAAATTGGTTTCTTTTTTGCTATTTATGGAGCTGCCTCGGTCTTAATATATATATATAATATATATATATATATATATATATATATATATATATATATATATATATATATATATATATATATATATATATATATATATATATGTATTACTTGCTATCTCTCCTATATATATGTATTACTTGCTTGCTATCTCCTCGTCATCCTCTCCTCTCCTCTCTTCTACCCCATCCCGCTAATCTCATATTCTTTTCCCTTCCTCTCTCATCCTCGGATCCCTGTTTTCTTCCCATTTTTAATTGTGCATGCTGTAGCCTTCTACATCTTCGACCACCCGACCGCAAAATTGACCATCTCCGGCGATACCGAATATTGTTTTACCACTTTCAAGTAAAAACAAAATTCTTCCCCTCTAAACAGATTGCGAGCATTCTCGGTCTCTTCATTAATAATTAATAATAACTTCTATTTTTTTATCATTTGAGAAGTAGTTACGTAAAAGGACTTCGAATGTAAGCTGAAATCGTTAGCCGCCGAGAAATAACTGAGTAAAGAATTCAACAATGGCGAGATCCAGCGCCGATGATGTGGAGTTAAAGCGTGCCTGCGAGGCTTCCATCGAGGGGAGCAAGCACAAGGTCGTTCTTTCCATTCGCGTGGCCAAAAGTCGTGGAATTTTTGGGAAATCTGCGAAACTCGGCCGCCAGATGGCCAAAGCTAGGGTTCTTGCCATCACCAGTAATCTCCTACTCGACCTCATTTTCGTTTTATTACCTTGTTCTTCCTCCTTTCCTTATTATTAACGCAGGTCATAGACATGAATCAACATTTTAAATTTAATTTTGTTAAGAGCTTCCTAAACTGTTAATTCTATTTTGTGCAGAATTTTGCATATTATGACGAAGATACCTCTTGTCAGCTACTTTTCCAAGATTACACTAAATTTTATCGACTGTTTTAATTGATGCATCTCATTCTCTCAATTATATGGAGTCCATTTCATCTAAGTTTATTATAGGCTAACTTATCACTGGTGGCTCTAGTATTATCATTTTGTATTGTATCTTTACTAATTTAGCACACATCAATTTAAATATTCTCATTTCTATCCAAATTTGGCTATGTGCGACTCATATGTTGCATATCTGTGCAGGAGTATTTTTCAAGGATAGATCTTTAAATTTTGCATTTGTAACTTAACATTCTATTTCCTTTTTTTTTAAATCTTGCACCTTATGAAATTATGTTTTACATACCTTTTCCAATTCAAAGAGAATGCTAACTATTTCCCACATCTATGTATATTGCTAAGCAGTGTAAAAGTTATTTCTGTAATTGCAAAATAATTTGAATTTTACAAGTAAAATGGACATATTTTAATTAATAATGATATTTAAGTTTGTGAAGATGCACATTTTGTCCAGAATCTTTGTTAACCATTGCTCTACCCTCAAACCATTTGGAAATGTCATGCTATTAAAATGTAGTTGAAACCATGATGTATTCTCAGATTTTTTTCCATCTTGTTATGAGTTATGATAACTTGCTGTTACATGTTTTCCAACATTTTTTACCAAAGTGTTCTCCTTGCATCCCCTTCTTTGCTGTAGAAACTGTTTCTACATTTGCAGATTTCATTGATGTTTAATCTAATTTTTAATAATGAACTCTCAATAAATATGCCAATACAACCATTGAACTCTTCCGATATTAAAATAGATAATTTGGCTTGATTTTCACCTTTGATTTGCATTATACATGATAGAATTACCATACCTGTTGTTTATCCAGTGAACTTCTATATTGCTTTGAAAATTGTTTTAGAACAACTATGTGATTTTGGCAGCCAAGTCAAAGGGTCAAAAAACCAAAGCCTTTCTTCGAGTCCTTAAATATTCTAGTGGAGGAATTCTTGAGGTAAATGTTCTAATGCTCATCTATTGTTTCTTTTTAATTGCTTCAAGATCTCAAGAGTATTAGTCATTAGAGTAGAAAATGAAAGCCATTGCAGTTATGAATTTATGTTATGCTTTGTTTTCTTTTTTATTTCTCTATGGATGATAACTTTCATTGGTTTCAATTATTTTGAGGTTAACTTAGATTTTCAAACTAGTAAGATGTTCTTATATCAAGCTAAAGCTAAATTTGGAGTGTCTGTAACTTCTTATCACTATGCTATTGTCAATATCTACTAGTTGGTTTATGTACTTGTGATCAGCAAAAGTTTTGCTTTAGCTCATAAATTTTTTTCCTTTAACAGTAGATCCACATATTCAATTAAAAGCAAATTATAACTAGAGCAGATCATTGCCAAAATCATGCTCTTGACAAAAAGTATGCTTCAAGCAATATTGCCTATCATGGGTATAATTATTGTCAATTATAATCAAAGAGGACCTTCTTCAAAACAAATGACCTTTGAGTAGCTCTATCCTTTGCACAAAGATAATGAGGATGATAAATTTGGGTATGAACAAATCTTAAAAAGAGTTAGGGGCAGTTTAGCTTGTTGAAAAAAAATGCAAAGTAAATGAAATACAATGTAAAGTGAATGTAGTGTATTCTTCAAAATATGTATATTGCATTCATATAAAAAAATAACACAAAAAACATATTAAATGTGAACAAAATGATCCATATCTACCCTAACAATGTTACAAAAAATTGGGCAAGGATCAAACTCACTATATCTCCAAACAAAAAAGACTCTAAAGCCCTTTGGACACAAAAATCAGCTTATTTGTTACTATTCCTATGAATAAAATGGAAAATAACCTATTTGAACTGCTTCAAAAACCCAATATGTGAGCTCAATTGAGGTTTTACTGCCAAATGGACTCCTGCATACTCTAATTTAGATGAGTGGTGACATTCATGTTGTTCCCTTCTACAATGGTCCCCTTTATCTCCGACATTTAAGGTTCCATCAATTGGCTGATAAAAAGGCAACTTGAAGTTTAATTGTGGCAGAATCCAAATGAAGAAGTGAATGACTAGCTGTCATAATGAAATCCCTTACATCATTCTTCAAAACCACCACCAATTCGGCCTGTTAGGAAAGAGAGAGGGTCCTATCCACATTGGCCTTGATCTTCAGGAGAGGAGGACTAGGAGTAAGAAGGAAGCAACCTACATGGCTGCTTAGTGCCCCAGAGCTCTTGCAAAGGAAAGGCTTGAGTATGTGTAAGGGAATCCAAAATAGTAGCTGCAATGGTGGTAGGTGTCCCAAAGCTTCTCCCATATTGCTTTGAATTTTTAGCTCTCCAAGCCTGATAGACAACACAATAGTAAACTCTAGCCCAAGCTACAGTGTGATTGGACAGGTGGTCCATGGCAAGGAGGAGATTATTCAAAGACTGAAATCTGTGGATCTTAAAACTCCATCTTTGCAAAGAAGCTAAAGTCATGTCATGCCTGCTACAAGTGGTAGCATTGTGCTCTCTATCTTCTCCAGTAGTGCAACCATAAGGACATTTGAGTGACATCTGTCAATCTTCTCTAATGCAACCAGTGGTAGGTAGGCAAGCATCTCTTACAAGTCTCCACAATAAAAAGGACTCCCTCTGGTGAAGCTTCAACCTCCTGAGCTATTTAATCATCACTTGTAGGGAACTTGCTTTTATATGTTAGAGCGATAATAGTGCAGCCACTGAGACTTTAACTCAGGTGTATCAACTAGAATGTCAGAGCAAATTTCAATAGTGAGAATCATATCTCAAAGAGTTTCACCAAATCATAAGTCTAATATGACTCTATCCCACTCCCCTTATTCATTAATTGGAGAAGAAACTTGTTTACCTGCAACAAATCAATGTCAACAAAAGTAGGCCATTGGGCCAAGAGGAGATTGAAGATCCATGCTTGGTCAAGAATATCAATGTCTTCTCCATTAGCAACCTTCCACCACATAACACCCTTCATGTTTTCGTAAATGTAGTGTATTTCTGAATACTATAGGGTTTTTGATTGTATATAAAGTAAATGTAGAAAATTATTTTTTATTTGGTTAGGTGTATGGTGATTAAAGTAAAAACAGTGTATTCCAAATACTTTAGTGTTATTTGGTTGCATGAACTAGTTTTTCTATTTGGTTAGGTGTATAGGATAGTCCAATAGACCGATGAAATGAAATTTGTAGATTATGCCCTCAATGTTTTAATATAGAAAAGTTAATATTTGAACAATTTTAATCTTCATATTAAGCACAATAAATAGAGGGAGTCGTAAAAGCTTGTGATTCATTTTGTGAAGGCTAGGGTTTGAGAGAGAAGAAGAAGAGTGTTTTTTTTGCAAATACTGGAGGGAGTAGAGGCGAGTAGTGAATTTCAATTTGGCTTAATCTGGGCATATTTAGAATACACAGAAAATAGCCTAATTTGACTATTTGGAATGAGCTGAAATATTACTTTATATTTACTTTATATCAATAATACAAGCAACCAAAATTATCATGTCAAGTGTATTTAATTGTTCGTACTAAACAATATCATACTAGTAATGATGTGATATGTGCCCATGTAAATGTAGTTAGCCTAATTGGGATGATGCCTTTATAATTTATATTATGGTTACAATTTAAGCTTAGATGTTTTCTAATGTTCTATGAGTTGGGAGTCATCTAACACACTTAATAGGGCATGACTTTTAGCCAAAGTTGACCTATTTAACCCCAGATTTATGAAGTCTTCTTAGACAATGTAATCATGATTTTTTATAAAGATTTTATTTTCAAATTGTGTAAACTACCTTCGTAGACTAAGTAATCATGGTTCATGATAACATAGGACAACAAAATTTTAGGATCTTGCTCAGTTTGTCATCATTTGACCACCATTTGCTCTAAGCAAATTTTGATGTATCCCCTTTTATAATTCAAATTGTGACCACTAAAGATAAGTATCATAAAATTGATATGTTAGTTTTAATCGAATGTTTTCTTTAGTGATCAAAAAGAATATTGAGCCAAGAAAAATCTTGAATTAGATTATAAAGTTCTCACAGGAAAGTGCAATATTTACATCATGTCTTAAAAAAAAATTGGCCTAGATAACAACTCAAATTTTTAATAGGGTTGGGTGGAGATTTTAACTGCACGCATTATCATTCTTCTTTAGTATTTTGAAACTTTGCTCTTAAAAAGTATTTTCCCCAAAGCACCAAGGGAATTGTTACATATATAAAAATCATTTTGGGTAGGCTAGACTTGAAGTGTAGCAAATATAACATTAGGAGAGAAAATCTCTAATTGTTTCCTGAACTAATTGTATGGAGTCATTTTAGTCTTAGCTATATATATAATGTGTTAATTTAGTTTATTAATCCCTTTAAATATGATCTAAAATGATTTTTTTATTAACTTATTTTAGATTTGATGTCAGAAATCAAGGGACTATTTTGGATTAAATTTGAGTAGATAAGCAACTAAATTTGATATATTATATAGTTTGGGACTAAAATGGCTCCATAAATAATCTAGAGACCATTTTGACTTTTCCCTCATAACATTATTATATCATGATTGTATATACTTAATGGTAAATTAACTCCGCATATAATTAATATTAGTTATTAATTGGTATATTGGTAAGATTTATAAGATTATATAGACATAACATTTATGCAGACACATGTTTGTATGTTAAGTTGACTTGTTTTAGTTGAAAAGTTGATATAAATTTGGTTATTTTTCAAAAGATTCAAACATGAATCAAGTTAAAATCAAAATATTTGAGTTGGGGTGAGGTCAATTAATTGGCTCACTTATACTTGTTATCACCCCTTATTTATCCCTTATCAACACAAATTATTTTGTTTATTAGTGCATGAATAAGAAGTACAAAAATTAATGATTTTTATCTTTCAAAGATGTGCGAGTGCACTCAAAGTGTTTAAATGTCATGCATATTTGTTTGTATGGTCATGTGTAGCCTGCAAAACTCTATAAGCTGAAGCACCTCTCGAAAGTCGAGGTCATCCAAAATGATCCATCAGGCAGCACCTTTATGCTGGTATTTAATAGTTGATGGGAATATATTTCTATATTGAAACTTTTTGTTAGTAATTATCTACTTATATGATATTTCATTTATTAGGGATTTGATAATCTCAGAAGCCAAAGTGTTGCTCCTCCACAATGGACCATGAGAAACAAAGATGATAGGTGACATTTTGGATTAATTTCTTCAAACTTTACCTTTATTGTCTAACATATATTGCATATTGGGCTATAAATGGAACAATAAACAATAGATGGTAGATATTACAAAAACTTATTTTCACAATGCCCATTTTTATTTGGTTAATGCTCTTTGTGCAGGAATCGCTTGTTGCTTTGCATTTTAAATATAAGCAAAGAGGTATTGGGCCGTCTCCCTAAAGTTGTTGGCATTGATATAGTGGAGTTGGTTCTATGGGCCAAGGTGCATATTTTAGATGTTTCCTGCACGTCTTAACTTATAATTTGTTCTTTATTTCTTAATTTAATTAACCATCCTACTTGTTGAGTTTTCACATACATTAATCATCTAAAAGGAATATTATAGATAAATTTTTGATCAAAAAGTTGCTCTTTATACTGCTAAAGTTGAGTGTAAAGCTGTTAAAAGTTGTGCTACTCAAATTCTTTGGTTGAAGTCAATAATTAGAAGACTTTGGCATTAGGCTAGAACACATGCTTGTTAGATGTGACAATACTAATGTTATTTTGTTTAACTAAAAATTATATTCAACACTCATAAACTAAATATATTAAGATTAGACACCATTTTATTAAAAATCATATTTGTAAATGTGATGTTAATGTTGAATTTATTAGCACTGATTTGTAAATTGCTGATATTTTTATAAAACCTTTATTCGAAGAATATTTTGGTGCTTTGAGATGTATGCTTGGCATGTTAGATCCATCTGTTTAAATAAAATTTATTTTCAATATATTTCATATGTTTATATCTTTTTGATGCTGCCAAAATGGGGAGAAATGTGTATGTTGATTTTTCAAAATAAACTTACATATGCATATATTTGGGGGAGCTATTTTATTTTATTTTATTTTTGTTATTACTACTATGTTTTACTTAACTACTTGATTTTACATTCTATATGTTTTATTTCATTTTGTTTGCAAATTATTTAACTGATGGTGGAATAAACCAATTCTTAAATACTTTGACAAAGTCATTTTACTTAATCTGAGTGCTAGGGGATGATCCAAACATTTTCTTATGTTGAGTCTGCCACCATTTCTCTGCATCACTTTTAAGTACAAACGTAGCTAGTATTACCCTTTTGTTCTTTAGGGCAAATCATACCATCCAGAATCTTTTTAATATTAAGCAATCAATCTTCAACAATTATAGGATCTCTGGCTCCCTTAAATACTGGTGGCTTGAATGTTTGAAATATTTTCAGATGTTAATCCACCTCTAAACACAATGATTTAAAGAATTTCATTTTTATCATCGTATTAGTAAATCTGAAGTTAGTGAAGCTTTAAAGAAAATGAAATGTGGAAAAACAGTAGAACCGGATAATATTCCAATAGAAGTGTGGAAATGTTTAGGAGATTGAGGAATTTCTTACACAAATCTTTTAATGTCATTTTAAAGACTAAAAGATGCAGATGAGTGGAGAAAGAATTTGTTGGTTCCTCTATTTAAGAATAAAGGTGATGCACAAGAGTGTGCAAATTATAGAGAATTAAGTTAATGTGCCATACATTAAAATTATGGAGAGAAGTAATGAGCATAAGTTACGATGTGATATAAGTTTCTCACAGTTTGGTTTCATGCAGTAGATCTACTATGGATGCTATACAGTTGTTAAGGGATTTGATGGAGAAGCATAGAGAAAGTAAGGAAGATCTACATATGGTATTTGTTGATTTAGAGAAAGCTTATGATAAAGTTTCAAGATATGTTCTTTGGAGAGTTCTAGAGCAGAAATGAGTTAATATTGGTTATATTCAAGTTATTAAAGATATGTATACAGTTACTTGTGTCCAAACACAAGGAGGATTGACAAAATATTTTCCTATTTCAGTTGGATTACATCAAGAATCAGCTTTAAGCCCTTATCTTTTTTACTTTAGTTATGGATGTTCTTACTAGGCATTTACAAGAAGATGTACCTTGGTGTATGCTTTTCTTGACATTCTTCTTGTTGATAAGACTAGAGGAGTCCAACAAAACTTGAATTATGGAGGTCAACTCTGAGTCTAAAGGTTTTAGTTTAAGTAGATCTAAAGCGAATATATGGAGTGTAATTTTAGTTGTAAAGTTAGTGGTAGTGTTGTGACATTAGGTGAACAAGTCATTAATAAGAGTGAATGTTTGATATTTAGGCTCTATTGTTCAAAATGATGGTGAAATAGATGGAAATGTTATTAGTAGAATTCAAGTTGGATGGTTGAAGTGAGGAGGAATGCATCTTTATTATGTGATAGAAAAGTTCTACTTAAACTTAAGGGAAAATTTTATAAGATGGTGGTAAGACACGCATGACTTATGGTGCAGAATGTTGGCCAATAAAGAGAAGCATAAGATTAAGTTAAGTGTTACAAAGATGAGGATGCTTAGGTGGATGAGTGGCTTTACTCTTAGAGATAGAATGCAAAATGAGTATATTGGAAAAAGTTGGAGTAGCTCAGGTGGTAGATAAGATTAGGAGAGAGTCGCGCTGGTTTGGCCACATAAAGCGTCGGCCGTCCAGATGATCCATTAGAGAGTAGATGCATTAGATTTGCCTTATGTTAAGAAAGGTAGAGGTAGACCTAAAAAACTTGGTTAAGATGTATAAAAAATGATCTTAGTATACTTGATTTAAATGAGAATTTAACACATAATAGGACATAATGGAGACGAATGATTCATGTAGCCGACCCCGCCTAGTGGGATTAAGGCTTGTTGTTGTTGTTGTGTTAATCCACCTCTAAATCATATTCAGATTTGAGCCACTATAGAAGATTTCTCAATAAAAGCTAGCTTGCCAATTACTTGTGAAATCAACTTAACAACTCACTTTCTTCAACTTGGACTTCCCCTTTTGCTCTAAGCTATATCTCACTTCAGTCAGAATTATATCCTGCCTGTAATTTAGGGTTTGTGGTTTGTCTAGAAGACTGATCATTCAATCTTTCTAGCATTTCTTTAGACATGTTTGTCTATAATTGTATTAATTATTTATTTAATATGCATTTATTATATAATAATAATGTTATGCATGTATTAGTTTTCAAAATATGTGGATTACCAACCCAATTTCAATCATCATATGTCTATGTATTGATCAATTCAATTCTTGCTTTTAAATTCAATCACGTTGTCATTATTAGTTACACTTCAGCTCTTATCTCTGATACGATTTTTTGTCACACTCCAAAGAACCTCGTTTTTTCATGTCAGCTTGAAGTGTAATAGAATAGGACGATTCAGTAAGATGCAAATTCCACCAACTCATCCTAATATGTATGGATTTGGGACGAGTAGGTGAAAACCAAATTTCACCAAATCATCATGAATAAATTCTTGCATTTTAAATTCTTTTAACTATTTTTTTATATTTAAAAAGCATAACTGGGAAACGTGTAAAATCAAATTCAAACATAAATACATGGAGTAACTAAAAGTTTTAAAACATAAATTATGCGCACCCCAAGTGTTTATAATTCTCTAAAATTGTATATCAAAAGCTGGACAAGTCAAAAGGTTTTT
Source organism: Cymbidium sinense (assembly GCA_021442155.1). Classification (NCBI taxonomy): domain Eukaryota; kingdom Viridiplantae; phylum Streptophyta; class Magnoliopsida; order Asparagales; family Orchidaceae; genus Cymbidium; species Cymbidium sinense. Next base: position 81,323,026 of record CM038217.1, on the reverse strand, counting down.
TTAGTTACTATCGTTCTCCTTGTTCATACTTGAAAGTCAATGTTTAATTGTAAACTAACAACTCATTGAGATGAGCAATACTAAAATAAATTCAATGCATTATAGAAAAAATAACATGCATATAAATTAAAACTTGCATGAATGTAACAATAGGTAAAGACATGCTTCTGTGTGTAAGAATTGAATGATAATATATAAAATTGTGAACTATAAATAGTAATTTACAGTGATAATATACATGTATGTAATTCATTTCATAAAGTCCCAATAAATAAAGACATGCTTCAATGTGTAAAACTAAACAATAATATACAAGGCTGTGAACTATAAATAGTAATCAATAGTGATAATATATATGCATTCAATTCATTTCATAAAGTCCCAATTCAACTCAAAATCAATTTATTTTGTCGAAAATATCATTTATATTTTTTATATGTTTAGCTCTTACCATAATATGAGGGTTGTCACTTGGCTCGTCGGCCAAAATTGTTAATAAGGTTGATCATCCCAACCTAAATGTAAACAGTTGAAAATTCTAACATTCATTGTCAAAGACTCATCTCATCAAAACTTTTGCCTACTATAGGTTATCATAGAACAATCTGCTTATAACAATTTGCATATTGGAAATATTTTTGTGTTCTACTTGGATTTGACTTTTCCTCATGCGATCTTAATTTACAATTAATCTTGATCAATTGCTTCAATTAGATATCAAATGCTACTTACTTGATTAAAATAATTTTATTAAACTTATCTCATTTATACCTGTACAACGTTTCAATTATTATTTGAAGAATTCTAAATTAATATTAACATATTCATCTTAAATTCATAGAAATTTCCAAATGTTTCTTATGTATTTGTAATTTATATTATTACTTATTTACATATACATAATTTTCTCCAATTTCTTAATGTATCTTTACATTTCAAACTTTAGAGAAGTCATAATAAAAAGTCAAATTAGTTTAATTAGTCATAATTAATAAATAATCACATACATTATAATTGATAGCTCAGTTGGGAGGGCGCTAGATTGAAGATCTGAAGGTTGCGTGTTGATCGATAATTTCATTATTAATATTTATTTCTATCCATGATTTTTTTACATTTTGCAAACTCTGCTGTAGAAGTGTTTCAAAAGAAAATTAATTTATCATGATTATAGTTTTCACATATTTTTAATTTGACATTTTATTTTTTTTTCAATAGATTCTAATTTTTGTATGGTAGGACTATCGAATCTTCATCTTCATTGTTATGAGCTTTCTCAGATAATGCTCTGTTGGATTATTTATGTAGTTCAATGTTCACTAAGGTTTTCTAATATTAATTGAATGTTCTCATTATTCCTTAAAATTATACATATACACTCCATCAATTGAAGTGCCTAGATCATAGAGCACTTCTTAAATAATGCAACTCTTTTAATTAAATCAAATATGAAAAATGATGTAAACAAGGCAGGGTGTAGGAGTTAATTATCCCTTACAAAACTTAATTTCACTTTATATATATATATATGCTCTAAAAATTCGCATTCGACCTCTCAATGAAGAGAATTTAGATTATTGTCGAACTCTTCTTAACATTCTTTGTCCCATTTGAACGGAGCATTCTTCTTCATTAATTTTGCAAAATATTGGCATTTGTACGATAGATTTGATATAAAACGTCGAATGAACACAGGTTGTCCTTGCAAAGAATGGAGTTGGCAAAGATTCTTCAATGGTGGCATCTCTATAATTTTGCTTTGGTCTCGATTCCTCCATGTCGTATCATATAGCCGAGGAGCTTTTTTGAGGAGATCCCAAAAGCACATTTGAGAGAATTCATTTTAAGATTATATATTATGATTCTTTCAAAGACAATATCCTCAGGTCATCAAGATGATTTTTGCTGTTCATATATTTAATGATGAGATCATTGACGTAGCACTTCACTTTCTAATAGATCAACTCATCAAAAATTCGAGTCATAACTCTCTAATATATAGCTTTGATATTCTTTAAACCAAAAGATATGACTGTATAACAATAAATTTTGATCAGTGTTCTGAAGAATGTATGTTTATCATCCTCAGAAGCCATTTTAATTTGATTATACTATGGAAGCATTATCCACTAGCAATTCTAATATTGCGACCGGAAAGTCATTCTTTGGACTCGTTTTGTTCAAATTCCAGAAGATAATGTAGATATGGATTTAATTATTATTCTTCTTCACTGGAATGATATTAGCTATCTAGTCTGTATATTTTTTTCGCGGATAAAGAATGCTTCAATGAGCTTTTTAGTTTTTGCAATCACCTATTTTTTAATCTCCAATCTCCAATCTCATTCGTCTTGGAGTTTGTTTAACCGATGCCACATTTAGTTTAATAACTAATCTGTGACTGTCACATTAGGGGATAAGCTTGACATTTTAGAGTATGTATTAGCAAAGCAATCCCTAAATTCAAAAAGTAAAGCTTTCAATTCTTCGATAATTTCATTAGGAAGAATGACAGTGATGAAAGTTGGATGAAGATCTTTTTCAGTTTTCAAATTAATTTCTTTAAGTTCATCAATGATAGCATCCTGCCCATTATCTTCAATTTTTTTTGGTGCAAGTTTGGCTTCTACCTCTCAGTCATTTGTGAGATTGACTTCATAAAAATTTTCTCCAATTCCTGTTTCAATCTCATCTTCTGTTATTGCATAACAAGTACTTCTTCAATGATATATACGTCGGATTTATCCAAGACCTTTAATGGTTTAATTATTACTTTTTTGTAAGGTTGTTGACTCTTCAAATTCCAGAGAGTATCGAAGAAATGAACTCGCCACTTATCAGTTCTGACATCGACTCTCAATTTATGCATCATCCTTCGAATCCTTAGAGTGTAGTATTTTGACATTCTTGTAGGAATCATATCATTAGATTCATTGAATTGTATAAACCAATCCAAATCTTGATAATATCACTCCTCAAATTTATAAAATGAAATTCTAGGTCGTTCACTCTCAGGTAAAGGTAGTGTATGGAAGGTTTTCAACTTTTTCACAGTATAAAACTCATGCGGAGTGATTTCTTTGAAGTATTAAAGAGTGAATGACGTGATCACAAATGAATCTTCTAATATTAATAGATTTGCCACCTTTATTGAAGTGTCACATTGAACCTCATCTTCTTAGATGGATTCAAACTCATAATCAGAATTAGAATATTTCACCTTCTCCTTTTCGTCAAATAAGGTTCACAAATCTCCTTGGGTTTGGATGGTATGTCATTTTCTTCATCTGTATCACTGCCAAGTGAGGAACAGATCTCTTAAGCTTCGATGGTATGTCAGATGTTTTGAGAAGAGTCGACATTGCTTTTTTTTCTTCTTTTTATTTTTTGGGTTGTTTTGCAGTCTTTGAAGTTGACGCTGACTGTTGTTGAGACTTAGACTCTTTTAGAAGAAAATACTTCACCTCTTCATAGATCTTCATCTCATGGATTACAAATGGCTGAAGATTACCAGAAATTTTGTGCTCTTCTTCGTCCCTTAAATATTTCATACATTGGTGCAAAGTGGATTGAACTATCTAGTACTTATAGTGCCACGGACGTTCCAATAAAGCCTTGAATGAGGTATCAGTATCTATAACATAGAACTTAGCTTCAGTATATAGCTCTTCAAATCTAAGTGGCAAAACAAGAGATCTGAGAGTTTTCTATTCTTTTTCATTGAATCCATGACTCATTAGTTTATCTTGCCAAGTTGCTAAATGCTAAGAAATAATCCTCTCAGTGCTTGTAGACTCATTAGATTGATCGATGAGCTTGGGTTGATCAGAATTCTATTTATTATAACACAATCACTCTCTACATTAACATGTAATGGATGATGGTATTCTGATGTCCTGAGCATGGTGTTCCTTCGAGAAGGTGATTGCTAGGAGGTCTTAATATTGCAGTACTTTGGTCATATATCGTTCTGTAAAGTATCTTTTATATTTTTTTGGATCCTTGAGGGCTTGAATTAGGTTTCTCTGAGATCCTTCGACATCAAGAGAGCCTCATACATACTTAGTTGAGATTTTTCTCAGTTGCGACAAGATATTATAATCAATTTTTTTATTTGAATTTGATATTTTTTTGAAGATCTTTAGGAATGATATCCTCATTGACTTCAATATTAGTCTTATTTTTGTTCTTATCTTTATTCGATTCCCCGTTCTTTGATGGTGATGGTTTGTAAACGAGAAATTGAGCAATGAACTCTTGTTAGTGTTTCGTTGAAATTTATTCTTGTTCTCGTGTTCGAAATAGCTCAAAATTTCACTGTTTGTATACATAACAAAAGTTCTAATCCTCAAAAGTTCTAACCTGGGCCAATCTTTTGCATAACAAAAGTTCTAACCACCAAGCTATGCTTGTATTTGTGATAAATAACTATGTTCGTATGCATATATTTTCCAAGTCATTGCCTAATTTCTTATGCTCTATATGTGATGTCATTGAGGAATTCGACTCTTCGTTAATAGAAAAATATTATTCTTCATCTAAGTTGTTATCTTTCTTTAGCATTATCTGACAAAATTATAATGTTAACTATTTAGACTTCTCTTATTTCGTCAAGATTAGCTTTATAGATTCACCTGGGCATATCGGATTTATCAGTGTTGCTTGCTATATATTCTTCATTTGACTTGGCAATTTGGAGCTCAGACGTAGAGTCTACAAGCCTAATTGGTTGTTTAGTTAACTGATGATAGTCTTCTAGATTATTAATAGTCTTTTCAATTGGACAAACTCTCGGTATATTTGATTAGATTTGAGTAAGCTACTTCCCACATTTAAATGAGTTAGCGGTATTGGGATGTCTCTGGGTTGATGATGTGGAGGTTAACTCATGTGAACTCGATATTCCCTTCAACTTGAATATTGGCTTGAGCAGTGACTTTCACTTGAGACAGATGACTCCTTTAAGCTGCTTTAACATTTTAATAGTCTTTTTGAGACTACAATTTTCTATTCTTTGGTTTGGATTGATTTTATTTGGCGGATGATACGAAAGGGGACATACTCATCCTTGTATAATCACTCTTTGGATGAACCAGGATATTATTAAATAATGAGAATTCATCTTTCATGTATTTTTCTTTCTAGCCAATCTTTAAAGACAACAATCTTCGATATGATGGTTAGTTGCTTAATGATATGGGCAATAATTTTGGTAATCAATCAAATCTTTCTTTTCAGGCCTTTTACACTGACAATTCAAGACATGCTTTTGAGCTCATGAATGAATAAGTTAGTTACACTTTCTCATTTAAAGGAGTTTGTGCTTGAACAAGTGCAGCAACATCAACAAACAATGAGTTCTCTTCTTCTCTTTGTTCTTTTCTATCATCTTCCTAAGAATTTAAAGAGTCTTCTATTATTTGCCTCTATAACGGTTCTCCATCACTAAGCGATATTTCTCGAGACTTGTGTTATTATAGTGCAAAGTAGGAGGCTTATTTATATGCTCCATCATATAGATAACTTATGCTTTCATAGCATCTTCATTTCTTTCTTCTTTCTGAACCTAGATTTCAGAACTGCATCTCCACCAATTTTCTAGTTCAGAATGTGGGATAAACATATACTCAATTAGGAAATTGCACTCAAAATCCGCTTCTTCTCTAGAGGGTGAAACTGGTCAATGATGAGATCCCCTAGAGGATTTTCGAAGGTGTCAACAGCCATGAGCTTCATAACAAGAATTTTTTTCTTAGGTACCCATTCTCGATTAATTTTGTTAGTAGAGGATCTTTGAGAGTGCACACTAGATGTTTCTTTCTCCAAAATAATTGTTTTTCGGGGGCTTCAGCTTCCAAATTTATTTATTTTTTTGATTAGACCTTTCGATAGTGGATTCCTAAACATGTAGTTCATATGTTACGCTCTGGTGCTCACTGTACGAGACATGTTGGATTTAGTGTATAAAGGTGATAACCTTTTTAGTGAGGTTGTTTTATTCCAGCTATCATCTTGATATGAATTCCATCAGGAGATATTTGACAATACTGAGATAACCCAACATATTTATTTGGGAGATATCTCTCCACTATCATCTCTTTTTATTTTTTTTTTCTCATAGTCTAATTTTTAAGTGTTATCTCAACGAAATTTTTGGCTCAGAATGCATGACGAACATCTCTTAGATTGGAGGGCTATGATCAATGTCAACTTTTCCTTGATGAGATGGAGCTAGTTGGTGATGGGATTTCATGAAAGATTATGCAGGGTGTCAACCATCACTAGTCTTCAATTGAGATCTTCTTATTGGGAATCCATTCATGTTGGATCTTATTGCTAGCAGGTCTCCAAGAGTGCAAATTGAATGTCACATCTTTATTTTTCTTCACGATGATTTTTTTTTCTTTAACCTCTAAATCTACTTTTATTTTTATTATGATCTTATGACGACAGATTTTTATACTTGAAGTCCAATTGTCATGTCTTGATGCTCATTATGTAGAGTTTGCCTTGGTCAATCTCGGGCCATTACTATTAATGGTGGTTTCTCAATGAAGCAATTTTAACTTCTCTAACAATTGGCCTTTCAAATTTTCTCTTCATAAGGCCTTTTTTTAAACAACCCTCAAGACTCTATGCATTCTAATAGATAGAGTCTTAGACTCTTTTTGTGGAACTAGGGTTTAGCATTATTGAGCTTAGAAAAATTATTTTACCTTGCCAGGAAAGCTGCCCCTTTTATCTATTTCAAACATTTAAAGTTGTAATAGAAGAGAGCTGGCTTTAGAGCAGGTTAAGTTACTGGTTGCTTGAGTAATAGTTGTTGAGCTCGTAACTCAGTATTTTTCCTCCTCACTTTGTGATGATTCTCCATGTAGATGACTTTTACCTCCATAGTATCTTCTTTGTCCTCTTCTTAGATATGAATCTTCGAACGATGTCTCCACTGAATCTCTAGTTCAGTATACGGAGTAAACATCTCCTTGAGTGGGGGATTACAGTTAAAAGCGACTATTTTCTAAGGAGGTGAAATTGATTAGTGACGGGATTCCCTAGAGGATTCTCTAACGTGTCAACTATCACGAGCTTCATTAAAGGGATTCTTCTATTTGGGTATTCGTTTTTGATGAATTTTTTAATAGACGAATTTCTGGGTGCACACATCAGATGTCACATCTTTTCTTTTCTCTAAGATAATTTCTTCATGAGGCTTTGGCCTCCAAATCTATTTATCCTTCTACTGGGTGCACCCTAAACCCTAATTATTTTTATTGTTATGTTAGTAAAATCAAAGTTGAATTGACTTTAAAGATAAGGAACTGCGGAAAAGTAGTAGGACTAGAGATATTTCATTAGAAGTGTTAAAATGCTTAGGAGTCAATGAATTTTTTGTTTAATATTTTTAATATTATTTTAAAGATTAAGAAGATGCCAGAGGAGTTGAGAAAGGGTTCGTTGGTTCTATTTTTAAGAATAAAGGTGATAGACAAGAATGTGCAAATTATAGAGAAATTAAGTTATTGTGGCATACATAAAATTATGGAAGAGAGTAGTTAAGTATATGTTATGAAGTGATATAAAAGTTTCTTAAAATCAATTTGGTTTCATGCTAGGTAAGTCTACTTTGGATGCTATACATTTGTTGTGAGGTTTGATGGAGAAGTATACAGAGATTAAGGGGGATTTACATATGATTGATTTAGAGAAAGCGTATGATAATGTTCCAAATGAAGTGCTTTTAAGAGTTCTAGAAAAGAAAGGAGTTAATATTGCTTATATTCAAGTCATTAAGGGTATGTTTATTGGAGTTGTTACATGTGTTCAAACACAACGAGGATTGACCAAGTATTTTTTTTATTTTAGTTGGATTACATCAAGGATCGACTTTAAGCCCATATCTTTTTATTTTAGTTATAGATGTTCTTATTAGATATTTATATGAGGATGTATCTTGGTGTATGCCTTTTGATGATGATATTCTTCTTATTGATAAGACTAGAGAGGGAGTTCAAGAGAAACTTGTAAAAACATGAATTACAGAGGTCAACATTAGAGTCTAAAGACCTTCATTTTAGTAGATTTAAAATCAAATACATGAAGTGTAATTTTAGTTGTAGAAGATTTAGTAGTGAGATTGTGACAATGGGTGATCAAGTTAGAGAAAAGAGTTAACTTTTAAGATATCTTATGTCTATTGTTCAAAGTGATGGTGAATTAGATGGGGACATTAGTAGAATTTAAGTTGGATGGTTGATGTGGAGGAATGCATCAGGCCTGTTGTGTGATAGAATAGTATTGCTTAGACATAAGAAAAAATTTTATAAGATGATGGTGAGACATGTAATGCATTATGGTGCATAATGTTGGCCAGTAAAAGAGAAGCACAAAATTAAATGTTGCAGAGATGAGGATGCTTAGGTGGATGAGTGGCTTTACGCTTAGAGACAAAATATTAAATAAATATATACGTGAAAAGGTTGGACTTCGGAGTAGGTCTAGTGGCAGACAGTCGCCTTAGATGGTTTGGTCATATAAAAATGACCCAATTATGAGAGTAGATGTATTAGACTTATCCTATGTTAAGAAAGGTAGAGGTAGACGTAAAAAGACTTGGTTATGAAGTAGAAAAAATGATTTATTTTATTATAATTAAATGAGAATTTGATATTTAATAAGATACATTGGAGAAGAATGATTCATCTAGCCGACCCTATTTAGTGGGATAAAGGCTAGTTTTTGTTGTTGTAAGATGTTGTAGTCATCATGTTCAATTCACATTGCAATGAATGTCTCTCTAATGGGTTACTTGCAAATCAAGTTTTGATGGCAAGTTTTTAGTGTAAACTCAATGGATTAATAGATTTTAGTTAATTAATGCTAAAATTGATAAGACATTGAATAATTTTTATATTTTCAACATTATATGTAGGGGATAAATTTATCCATTACAACAATTTTTTTTCTATAGTGATGAATAAGTTGTTCTTTAGTATTGCTCATTCTATATTATATACATCAATAAGATGGTTGTAAAATTTATGATTGAGGCAAGAAAAATGCATATGACTCAAATTGCATACCGTACTCAAAAAAGAATTGGATACATTACCCAAAAAGTTAGTAATCATACATAGAGTTGAGCATACTGTCCATACTATCCTTAACTCAATATAAAGTACTTGGAAAGGGACAAGTGATAGGAGATAATTTAGTAGTAAAATTTAAGAAGAGCTCAACAGACAGGATGAAAAAATATAAATGCTTTCACCCCAACATGGAGAGATTTATATCACCCAAGTTTTAGTTGGGTGCTATTTTCAATAATATATGTTGGCTAAGTTAACAGGCTTAAAATGTCTCTCCAGATCTCTAGGCATTTTTTTTAATAATTGTTGTCCAAAACTTTATTTTGATAGTATTGTTATCCAAGTTTTTTGGATGATGATATTGACGATAAAGAGTTGGGGATCGGAGCTATTAGTCCTATTCAGTCATGTCAGCATAACAATTGATGTGGATGAAAGCATACCCTCCTGATAGTAACGGAACTCTTTTGATTAATTAAAATAAAATTTAAAAAAATAGCCTGTAACTTAAGCAGAAAGCTGAGGAGCAGGTTCAAACAACTATACTATGAACTCAATAAATTATTCAATTGATCTCATACATTCTAAGGTTCCCTTTATAAAAAACATAGTCATTAATATATGCATAAAGTATTATAGAACAAATAAGTAAAAATATAATGTATTTATATTACATAACCATAAACATAATATTATTAAAAATATGCTTACAATTATTTTAATATGGACAACTGCCAATGATTACTTGTAGAAAAATGAATGACTGATGGTTTTGCATTCCCTAAAGGAAAATGTAAGGTGATGGAGAGAGAGTACAATGAAATGATTCTTATGGTTATTATTGGTTTTAAGGAATGGGTATGCAACCTAAACGAGAGAGGAGTGAGAAAGAAGAGAACACAATCTGAGTGAAAGGGAAAGAGAATGGGTATGAGAGGGATAAATGAAGTGGAGAGGAGCTTTCAAGGCATCATACTTAATTTCAATGCTTTTGAACTAATTTTTTTATAGGGCAAAAAAACCCTCCTTATAGACTAAGGGGCTGTTTGGTTGGAATCAAAACTAAAGTAAAGTAAAAGCAGGGGTTTTAAATTTTTTGACGTTTGACATGATGTAAAGTAAAATTTCAAAGTAATATTTGGAATTCACCAGATAGTTATATTTTGGTGTATTTGGAATTCATCAAATCAATAAATATCGTCAAGTATGGCATCGTCGTCCAATCATCATTTTCACTTTTTTAAAATATCATAGATATCATAATTACATGATTTTAACATTAGTAGTGTGAATTTATTTAATTAGATTGGTAATTATAATATTTTTAATCTTTCTAGTTATCATGCTCACTTATTCATGAGGTTTTCTTTTTTATATTTAGAGCTTTTTATATCAAAATCTCTTGTTCAAAACAACTAACCAATGATTACTTGTAGAAAAATGAATGACTGATGGTTTTGCATTCCCTAAAGGAAAATGTAAGGTGATGGAGAGAGAGTACAATGAAATGATTCTTATGGTTATTATTGGTTTTAAGGAATGGGTATGCAACCTAAATGAGAGAGGAATGAGAAAGAAGAGAACACAATCTGAGTGAAAGGGAAAGAAACTGGGTACGAGAGGGATAGATGAAGTGGAGAGGAGCTTTCAAGCCATCGTACTTTATTTCAATGCTTTTGAACTAATTTTTTTATAGAGCAAAAAAACCCTCTTTATAGACTACAATTCTTATGACCAGTAAGAGGGATATAACTTGTTTTTATTACATATTTAAAATATGCTTAAAATTTACAGATGCAGGGATGATTTACAAGGAGATTTTATGATGGTCTTGCACTAGAAGGAAACAGATAGAGAAAAAAAAAGATTTATAGATCATTTGTTAGAGTGATTCACAAACACATCAATGACCTCTCAGAACTAACAGCCATCACCTCCCAGTCCATCATATGTAATCTTACTCGGTTTCGTCTTGCTCCTGTTTCTCTATCTTTTGTTTTTCTCCCTTGTCATCATTATCTTTATGTTTTCTTTACTTCACTTAATGGAATCTGGAGAGAATAGGCTGGATAAAAGAAAGAAAAATTTTACTTAACATTTTCAATAAAAATAAAAACTAGACAATATTTTTTTCCATCATATAAAAGCCACTACAAATTTAAATCACATTTAACAAATTTATCCACACATAAAATATCCACTAACATAAGTCATATAAAACATATAACATAAATCTATATACCTCTCAAGCTCTACCGAACATAATCCTTCCTTTTATTCTTCATATAATTTGAAAGGTTATCCGGAAAAAATAAACAACTTACAATTGAATAAAATTTTCAGTGGATACTATAGTAAAACAAGAAGGCAGAAATAATATGCATGACATGTTTTACTATAAACATGAACATTATGTAAAAAGAGTTTTAAACAATCGAGCATATAAGAGGTAGATGCAAATGAACATTTCTTAGGAACTTTAGTTTCTAATTTATCAATCATTTCAAGAGTCACCATCTAAAAATCTTTTTCATAAAAAAATCTTTTCCAATACTCATCCAAAGGACAAGTAACCATTTTCATTAACCACTTTCATTTACTTTTTCGTGCATGAGTAGATTGCTTTCCCAACCAGTACCATAAGGAGGTGAATATCACTTTTAGGCACACATTCATAACATAGAATTTTTAAAGCTATTTATATTAATTCAAAACAGTAAATCAATTAATTCTGTATAATGATATAAGTAACATGTTCTAACATTCAGCCTGTTTATTCAATATGAAGAAAATGATAAAATAAATCATAATTTGAAGTACAGAGATAATTTATAATCATGTACAAATGCATTCCATCACATGAATAATAAGTAAATTTTTATTATAAATGTAAGAATATAATTACTCATCTTAGTGTGAAGCTTCTTCTTGAATCTCCTTCTCTTTAAAACTTCTTTTTTTAAGTTGAGTACCTATAGAACAAATATATTGATTATAGGATCTTTATTGTAAAATTTTCATTATTTACCTTCCTTCAAGTTTAGTTCATATCATGTATTTGACATAGTTTCATTAAATTCAATTACCACTTTAATATTATATTATGTATTTAACTTTTATTAATCTAATGTGAAAATGATTCTTCTAGCCTTCATAATATCAAGAAAAATAATTGAAATTTTAATTAATCAAGTTCACAAAAAATTTAACTACTGAGTATATAATTCTAACTTAAGATATATGAAAAGAGATGGTTTGACAAAATATAAAAATTACTAATAAGGATCATATTTAAAATTAAATTTGTGATTCATAAATTAAATATCATCAATATGTTAACTTTAAAGCGTAAGATCATCAATCTTTGAAGTTATTAAAAGATAAGGTGTTAAAGTGACTTAATATAAATATTTAAAATTTAATTTCATTTGGTAATTATTCTTACTATTCTAACATTGATTCTAATTTTAATTAGAGGTTGTGAAAGTTAACATTAATTATGTTTTCATAAATTTGGTGATTATAAGTCTATATCATTGTATCTTATTAAATTTAAGATAAAATTTTATATGAAAAATTGAATTTTTAATTTCAATAAGTCAAATTTCGTCACCTCTTGCTTCTTATAATATAAATTTCAATATAAATTTATAGAATAACTCAAATAAATTATTTTCAATTAAATTCGTTGCTGAGCTTATAACATCCTAAATCGAGATTGAAATAATAACAAAATCAGATTTCTAAATTAAATAAATATATATATATATATATATATATATATATATAATCTATTTTACACCTCTCCTCTCTCTCTCTCGGTCCATGGAGACCTCCTGGTGGGGAACCTCTTTCAAAGCCTTTTCTCTCTCTCCCTCCCCTTGCTCCCTCTTTCGTGCTTTTTTGACAAAGCGGCGGGTCCCCTCCCCACTTCTCGATTTATCTACGGCTAACAGTCTTTGAAATTATTATTATTATTATTATTATTATTTTTACGGTTTTCCTGTTATTACACTAGCTGACCCTTATTCCATTGTAAAATATAATTAGATGCAAGGTGGCTTGTAATTTTCTTAAATGAGGTGGTGTGGGACTGGGCTAGACAGGCATTAGACTCCACACCCTGTAACCATCATTTTCACTTTTTTAAAATATCATAGATATCATAATTACATGATTCTAAAATTAGTAGTGTGAATTTCTTTAATTAGATTGGTAATTATAATATTTTTAATCTTTCTAGTTATTATGTTCACTTATTCATGAGGTTCTCTTTTTTATATTTAGAGCTTTTTATATCAAAATCTCTTGTTTAAAACAACTAACCATGATTACTAATAACAATGATTATAATGTATTTGAATAGGAAAATTCACCAATAACCACTAATCAGATTATAAGCAAGGATGGAGTGGCTACATCAATTATGATACAAAGCGATACACAAGTTACTGTTGAAAAAGACCTAGTTTCTCAGGCTGAAGAGGAGGATATGGAGGCTCTACTTGGCACGTATGTCTTTTATTGATTGTAGAATATGATTAAGTTTTTCTTATTTTTGCTAAAATAATAAGAGGAGGTTAATGTTGGATTAGGTACATTTTTTCCCTTATGCTGTCAATTATTTTATTACCATGTCTTTGGAAGGGTGTGTGAACCATATTGTGATGGAAGTGAGGGTAGGGGCGAGTGGAGTGTATGATTGGTGGTGGATGGGGTATATGATTTTGGGGGGGTGTGAGGTGTGTATTGGGAGATGAATTCTCTTATAAGTACAATGTCCATTCTGTTTGTGTTTATGTTAAACAACTTATCACAACCACATCATCTCCTGTAATATTAAATGGAATATGTAGGTTTCATGCAATTTTTAATTTTCAATAATGTATCAATGACATCTAAATCATCTTCTATAGAATGTGATTTGGCCAATTCTTGAACATTTGTTTCATATTTTTCTTAGCTTTGTTGCTACACCACAAACTCCAGTATCTCTTTAGCATAAATTTTCTTGGCTTCTGTTGTTGAATGAAATACCTTCAACCCCTTGCTGTTCATTGAACATAATATTAATAATAATGCATTTTGTGAATATTGGCTCCAAGCACTGTGGCCTGTACCCTTTAACTCCTTTAAGGTAGCCATTAAAAATGCATTTCACTACAGGTGTCTCAAACTTGTCAGCTGGTCCTCCACTCCAAGCTTCTCAAGGTGTCTTGAAACTAAAAACTAAGGATGGGCATCCATTGATTAAATATATTGCAGTGCCGATTGCTTAGCTCAAACAATTTCAAGAAACCCAACATTACTTAGCATACATCTTATCTTCTTAGGATTGATGTTGCTGAAGCTCTTGACCAACTCATTTTGTTGTGGAGTCATCCCCAAATTCATTGATATCCATTGAGCTTTAGAAAATCTTGTGAATTCATCATTACAAAATTCATATCCTTTATCAGTCCTTGGCTTATCAACTTTCTTTGATGTTTGAGTTTTATCAAGTTGCTTCCTTTCCTTGAATGTTTGAAGTGATTCATTCTTGTTTTTTTTTAAAAGAAATACTTATTTTATTTTTGAATAATTGTCAGTTAAAGAAAGTTAATATCTTGCATCACTATGTGAGTGAGCTAACTTGAGAAGGCCCCCAAAGATATGAATGGAATGAAGTCGAGAATTCCATTAGTTAAGTGCATGATAGATGCAAACGTTATTCTTTATGTCTTCCCTTAATAACACAATGCTCTTGAAAATTATTAAGATTCTCAATATTGCCACCAAATAGCAACTCTACTTCCCAATCTCCTCCAGTCTATTTAACTTATGTTGCCTTATGTGATAATTGGATTGCATTTAATGAGTTAATAGTTGCATTAATTGATCCTACAATGATTGTTTTGCTAATCAAAGAGTACAATCAATTGTTCAATATTCCTTTCATGACAATAAATGTGTCTTTATATACCATTGAGCTATCTCTTTCGCTCTTGAATCTCTAAAATCATATTTGTCTTAGATATCCATTAAAATTAGATTTCTGTTGAGCTCGGCTGCATTCCTTAATGCTATCACCATTTTGATCAGCACTTTACCAAACCTAGTATCTAGCAAGACTTATTATTTCTAAGTATCACCATGCCGCCATTCTTTCAAGATTTATTTGGGTACGAGTGGGAAGTAAACCAATAAGCAAGAATTCAGTCCTTATGAAATTAGATTATGTGATGTAATTCAACATGTTTATATCCCTTCTCGAGTCTCAACCACTATAATTTCTCATGATTTTTTTCCTCTTTAAGTCCTTTCATCTTCATTTATGGGCATATTTTCTCAAAGTGATTTTGTGGCAAAGGAAGTATTTTTCTTGAACATTGACTTTGATCTTAATTGATGCTATTGCTAAAACCAGATTTCTTTTTTTTTTCACGAACATTAGACCATCAGCAACATTTTTATTCTTTGATTCGCCAATCTTTTGTAGTTCTTTTGAATTTATAACTTTTTATACTTCTACATAGAGAGAGTGATTTTATCATATAATATAATATATTACAATGGTACAAGATTTCACATATTTCACAGCTCAAGAATGAGTTTTGCGAAAGCATGTCAAATCAATAATTATGTTGTAAACAAGAAAATCAATGTAAGTTTATAATCCTTTTTCATAATTTAATCACTAACCATAGGTGTGTGAATATAGAAAAAATACTTTAGAATTTTTTGGCTATATCCATCTGCTCATCCATCATACCATAAGGTTTAGGAATGTGCACAAGAATATTTCAAAAGGTACTTTCTAGTAGTCAATAAGGCAAAAAATGAGTTAAACCAAATGATTTTTAAAAACGTCACTAGATAATTATCCTTTTTCATTGTAACTTATTTGCATAGGAATTACTAAAATACATGTAATAAACACATAATGAGATTATTATTATTATTATTATTATTATTATTATTATTATTATTATTATTATTAAAATAATAATAATTATTATTTTTATATTTTTGTGATTCAAATAATTAAACAACTAATTAGTCTTTCGAGTTAAATAGGGTGGCCATAATTGGGCTACTTATTTACACATCTTAAACGATCCCTTTTTTTCAAGGTTAGTCTGAGATGTAATAAAATAAGATGACTCAATCAAATATAGCTTCCACCAACTCATCCTAATATGTATCTATTCGAGACAAACAGGTGAAAATTAAATCTCATTAAATCATCACAAGCAAACTCTTACATTTTGAATATCTTTTACAATCAATTTAATTTTAAAACATATATTTGTAAGTATGTAGCATCAAACTTCAATATAAATACAGATCAACTAAAAGTATTGAAATGCAAATTATACGTACCCCAAAATATCTTTACAATTTTTTTAAAATTGTGCACAAGTCAAAAGTATTGTCTAGCCACTATCCTCATCCTTGTTCTTGCTTGAAAATAAACATTTAATATCAAAAATATATATAATAGTGAGATAAATAGTGCTAAAATAAACTCAAAACATGATATAAAAAATAACATGCATGTAAAATTCAAACTTACAAGAATGTAACAGTAAGTAATGCATGTTATCATGTGTAAGAAATGAATGCCATGAAATGTAAATGGTGTACAATAGAAACATTTATACATGTGGGTAGTTCGTTTTATAAAGTCTTGTTAAATTCTAAATCAAGTCATTTTGTTTAGAAATGACATTTAGGATTGACTCATGTAATAACATGAGGGTCGTCACTTGGCCCGTCGACTAAAGCTATTGATAATCCACATTTCATACGAACAGCCCCCCTGACATCAATTAGTCTAATCCAACTTGCATGCTAAGAGTCGAGAATTCTAAAATTTTCATCAAAGCTTATCTCGTCAGAACTTTTATCTGTCTATGCAGGTTATCGTAAAATATTTCACCTAGTTATTTAATGACATTTCATGCTTATCATATGTATTATTTTTTATTTAGCAATTATCAATACCTACACTGAAACATTTTCAATATGCATAGTAATATTGAATATCATCAAGGAATATAATTGGATTAACATTATAATAAAATCAATTAAGCATAAATTTTAGATTGTGCTAGAAATAGGGCAATTAACGAGCTGATTTCAAGTCGATCCGAGGCCAGCTTGAGATCAACTTAAAAAATTTTCGAGCGGCTTGAGATTGGCTTATGGCTTGAATTATTTGATTTTGAGCTAGCTTAGCTCATTTTTTGATTGATTTTGAACCGGCTCGAATTGAATTTTTTCGACTTCATTTGGCTAGAAATTAAATGTAGTTCGCTCATTTTGATCAAGCCAACTTGAATTTGATAAATGGTTATTAAAAAAATTAAAACATTAAATTGAGTGCATGAAATAAAAGAAAATATGATTTTCAAAGAGATAATATTCATACTAATAAATATATTATATTATTTTAAAAGATTACAAGTTACAACTCAATACACATAATTTTAATAATTTTGTTGTTACAAACATACAAGTATTATATATAAACTTAAATTTTTTAAATAATAAATAAATTCTATCCGATCTGTGGTCGGCTCGAAAAAAAAAGTTCGATCCAAACCCTTGGTTCGTAGCTCGATTTATGTTTGATTCGATCTCGATCTGTTCCAAATTTCAATTCGATTATGAAGCTAAACTTACAGCCTTAGCTAGAAATCATTATGATCTGAACAAAATATGAAAGATAAATGAATTGAATGAAACAATTACAGGAGATAATAGTAGCAGCGACATACAACAGTTTTATACAAAATCTGAATTTAAATTAACAATTATAAATCTCACCTTAATATTTAAACCAGCAACACGACGTGCTTGGCTATTCCTTGGATATATAGTCTATCATTAAAGATATATTTTTTAATTTAATGAAATGCCTAATGTAAACATAAGTTTGCATGCAACAAACTTACCAATGCCTTACTAGGATTTGATTCCTCATGAAGTTCTTCCTAAAACAAGTCTTCTTCTATAACTGATGTTATTGCTATATCCTGAAATTATTATCATAACAATAATTAGTTACTACTATTATATTATTTTATAGTTAAATAGAAGTACAATGATGAAATTAAGATAAAGTCATTAATTTGGATTAATATATAGTTTATATTTTAAAATTATCACGACCTTTCTTTTACCTGTCTATTTATCCTAACCATTTTCTATCTTTCCAAATTTTATCTCTAATTAGAGACAATAATATTTTTTTTCTTTTATCAATAACTCTTACAAGCTTGTTGTTCCTAAGTTAATTTATTAAATTTAAGTGATGAAATCTTCTAATGCTAATTTATTTTAATATTATAATACCTATTACAAACATTACTAGCCTTTATACATATATACACTTAATTTACTTAAATCCTCCCTAGTTTCTAATTCATTGGCCGATTACCATTAGAAAAACAAGTTAACACTATTACTTTTATGCTAAATTTACAGCCTAATTCCTCTTGGAATTAACCCAGCCACTGGCGGTTTTTCCCCTCCCCCTGGCTGAGACAGAAAATGGCAAAGGTTATGGGAGAGTTACAAGAAATTATGAATAGGGGAAATGGGTTTTTATTATTACATAAAGTAATTAATTCATTTAATCATTCACCGTTAATTACAACCCTCTATTCCTCCACTAATTCCATCAACCAATGCATGCAAGGTAAAGTGGATTTTGGTGCTATAGTAATGTCGTTATAGTGAGTTGCTACAGTAGCAACTGCAGTAAATTGGGTGACAGTTGAAAACAGTAGAATTTAAATAATTTTTTTATAACCTGTAATATATATATATATATATATATATATATATATATATATATATATATATATATATATATATATATCCTTTTAATCATAAAAAATATGGAGGATTTTATAAAAATTAGTATGATGGTATATGCAATGTGTAAAAAAGTTGTTT